>JAMPIT010000388.1:9607500-10807500 GCA_026261815.1 Monarcha castaneiventris obscurior
AATTGTTCTTATCTCGGCCTGTGATCTTCACCTTTTGTGCCTCCAATTCTCAACTCCATCCTGCTGCAGCAGAAGGGGGAAGGGAAGGGGTAGAGAGAGTGGCGGGTGGTTTGGGAGAGTCTCAGTGGGGGCACTGAATTAGGAAGTACCATTCCTAAACCATGACAACTGCACAAATATTCTTTGCACTTGTGTCTTTGGCTGGGAGCCTTATCTTTTGTTTACTTGTTACTATTTTTTTTCTCCCCATTAGTATTCATGAGTTAATAAAGCAATAGATCACCATCTATCTATCTATCTATCTTGGATTACAGTACTTGTTACAGCTAAGGAATCCACACAAAATCACATGAGAAGAAGAAAGGGACATGACCAGCTTTGAACATGTGCTTCCCACACAGCAGAAACCCACAAATATGTGCAATTGATGAGCAGCTAAATCAAGTGCTTTGTTGGTGATCGTATTGGCTTCATTTAAGGTGCTCTGCTTCACTGGCACCCGAAAAGTTTTGCTGTAAATTCTGCTAGGAGCCTGAATTTGTTTCAGACCTTCCAGGGTGTTTGGGACAGTAATTTGACAAAGAAGGAGATACCAGTTCCAGAGAATGGGACTATTATGTCAGATGGGACGTAAGCACAGAGGCTTGAGTTTGTCTCTCCTGGCTGGTGGGCACATCAGGCAGGGTGATAGAAATCAGTTCACTCTCTGTGACTCTGCCAATGATCTTCCAGTGTTTTCTGGCAAATCACTTTCTCTTTCCCTGTAGCTTCAAACAAGGAATAATGTTATCCTGGGGAAAAGTTTCACCTAGAAGAACCAGGAAGCTCACCATAACAGCAAGGCTTGTGCTTGTGATGTTGCTATAGAAATTACCATAAGATTGTTGCAGAATAAAGGTTCCTTGCCTCTAAGCCATCCATTTCCTTTATGCTGGGCCTTTCCTCAGTGGTTGATCACACATTCAAGCTGTTCAATTTTAAAACAAGACAGGACTGAGTGGCTTCCATTGAGGTGTATTCAGTCAGAGACACAAGTGGATAGAAATGGTGCACAATGCAACTGTGTTTCTAAGAGTATTCTTTGTAGGATCATTTATTGCTATCAAGGATTTTCTAAAAATAGACGATAATGCTGTTTAAATTTATTCTTATTGATGAGATTTATGCAAATGTAAGACTGTGGGGTGTTTTTTTTGTTGGTTTTTTTTAGGTTTTTTTTTTTTTGGTTTTTTTTATAAAACTCATATTGCTCCAGGGAGAGAAATTATGTTTAGCTGTCTTGGTAAGAAACTGACTAGGATCTGGCTTGAATTTAGGCTGACAGAAGAGAGATTACTGGGCTTCAAATTAGAAATTGCTGAACATGATGCAATAAAGCAAGAAGCTGGCAAAAGCTGCTGCTGATACCATCAGGAATAGCAGAATCACCTGGATTAGAGTATCAAGCTATTTATGTAGTAACTCTGAGGCCTGTGGGAAGAACAGTAAGCAGGAGTGGTTGGTGTTTATATGGGAGAGACTGAGAATGGTGAAACAAAGG
Source organism: Monarcha castaneiventris obscurior (assembly GCA_026261815.1). Lineage (NCBI taxonomy): Eukaryota > Metazoa > Chordata > Aves > Passeriformes > Monarchidae > Monarcha > Monarcha castaneiventris. Next base: position 9,609,041 of record JAMPIT010000388.1, read on the forward strand.
AGAGTGAGAAAAGGGAATATAATAGGTAGCAAGCTGTGATTAGTGCTGTCTGGGGATACCTGTTGGGAAGTCTTGTACTTTATCACTGTGGACTAAACTAGGGCAATAAACCAAACGTCTTGTCCTGACCATAGCACATGCAACAAACCTGCTTCCCTGATGAGGAGGAACAGGGGGAGCAGCATGCTTTCCTGAGGCTGCCAGGGAACACCTGAGTCAGATCAGGCATGAAGGTATGACTATAACTATGCCTGTGCCAGGCCTGAGGGCGCTGGCATCCTCCTGAAGACCTCCTGCCAACATCCACAGGTGCCAATGTAAACCTTGTGCAGTGAAACCCAGTAGTGGCTTTTGAGCCTGTTTCTTCATGGTGCTGGTAGAATGAACTTCAGGAACTATATGAGACAGTGGGAAGGACTTCTGATCACTATCTGTTCCTCAGTTTGGCTAAATATAATTCCCCTAAAACTAAGAAGGTTCATTAATGTGCCATGTTTGGAAAGCACTGGTTCATCAAAAGAGCTCTGCAAACACTTCTGATAGGAGTGAGACTTGGAAAAATACGAGTAGAAGAATCAGCTTTGCATTGCTAGAATACATCTATTGCTTTTTTTCTTTGACCTAGTTTAGTGTTAAGAGTGATCTCAAGTCATTGCAGGAATCAGTAGAGTAGATGCAAATAAAACCTTTTGTAAACTGCATCCCAGGCAGTTTTAGCCATCCCTGTGTTGTCCTGCCAGCAAGCCAAAAGGCACAGTTTGAAAATCAATGGTCCCAACAAATAGAGCTGGTCTGGTGGGGGACAAGTAGTAGAGAGGCAGCCCCTCACTTTGGGACACTCTCAATTATCACCAGTAACTGTCAGAGGTTTCTTCTCGAGATTTCTTCTTCTTGTCGAGATTTCTTCTTCTTCTATTGTTTTGACTTTAGCTTTGTGGATGATCACGTCTTCTGGATGGGGAAGTGTCTGTAATGGTAGCAGGTGTCCATAAACATGCACTTGATACCTCCTGATGAACTATGCACCTGTCCAGATGGTAATTTTGAATAGCGAGATAAAACTGTCAGCTGTATATTTACTTGCCCTTTGAAAATCTCACTGCTAACAAGGCACTTTTCACCCGTCTGGAAATGATGGTAAAGATGGGGTGCAGCTGGTGAAGCTCCTGTTTGTCATGTGGCAACACTGTCCCGGCAGACGCAGCTAAACTTTTGTGGAGAGAGTTGGAGATTGTGGTGGCAGCAAGACAAAATAAGGCAGAAACTGCTTTCAGAATCTAAAATAATTAACATTGCCAGAGATATCTCTGCCCTGTATACTCAAAACTAGACAGAATTGACTTCTATGGCCTACTCATGCTCACAGAAGCATAAAACTACAAGGAAATGGCAGTTTTGATAAAAAAGCAGCAGGCTGGTGAGCACTGAGCAAAGAGGAGCTTGCTTAGGGCTGCAGGGCTGCCTTCAGTTGTGTAGGAAATAAAGTTAATTGTCATCTGGCCTAAGTTAAATGGATGACCTCATGAGCAATAGCGTGTTTAATCACAAAGCCACTAGAAACATCTTGACATGAGATGGAATTGCTTTGTCAGAATTTGTTCTAAAGGGATTGGGAACAGAAGCAGCGAGGAAAAAACATGCCATCAGTACAGAATAAACCTTGCTGTGTCTCTCTCCTTCCTCACTGGTTTGTTGTGAAACAGTGGAACAAAAGTGCTGCCATCTGAAAGGCACAACCTGCCTTGAAAATTTAGGTCAATCCCACAACAGAGAAATGGGGACCATCACAAATACTTCATTGCAGAACCCCACTTCATGTCTGAGGTCCTAGGTGAGATTTTCAAAATATATCTGAATGAATTACTCACCACTTGTGTGGTGGCTGGAACTCTGAATTAATTGAAGAACCTAGTGATTATCTCCAGTAAAGAACAAAAAAGGGGAGGGAGGGGAAGAGAAGGGGAGGGAAGGGAAGGGAAGAGAAGGGAAGGGAAGGGAAAAGGAAAGGAAAAAGAAATACAATCTTCACAAATCTCTCAAAGAAACTATCGTTTTCTTTCTATTATTGTTCTCTTGGAAGAACTGCTCTTGAGTGACTAAGTTAAATAACACAAGCAAAAGATGATGACTCACGCTGCTTTTTCTGATAGTTTCTAGTGTTCAAAAGCCAGTATCACAGCTGCAGCTTTGAATAAATGCGTGGGTAAAGGAATAAAATTATAGTAGGTATGTTAGCGTAATGTTCCCAATGTGCAGCCTGTGTATGTGATTACCTAATATTCCTTACCAGCTGTTTCTTAACATTAGTCATAGTGATCTAAAACAACCACCCTCTCTTCATTTATCTCAGTAAACATTGTTCTTTTCTGAAGAGGTAAGCTGTTTAGGAATAAAAGTTGTTCCCTCCTCCCCTTCAGCTTTTTCATCTGCATGTCGTAATCATCTTGAATTGGAAACAGCTATAGCTGACCGTGTAAGTAATAAACAGTGAGGAAATATTTAAATATGGTAATAGCTATATTTGAGTACCATCATGAATGTGTTTCCTGGTAGTGTCTAGAAAATGCAAGGCTCTGTTCTCATGCCAGCACAAAACCAAGATAAGAGGAGGAAATGTTTTAATTTTCATGTTTAACACCACACTTCTGTCTTTCCAAATGGAATCAAGATATCCTCTTCAATTCAGTGTTTATATTCTCATTTGAAGCTGCTTGTACTGTGCAAACATTGTGGTTTTATTTCAAATGTGCTTTGTCATAATTCATAACCTGTTCATGCTATCACTTTCATAAATGTCTGCCCTACTTACTGATGGTGAGCAGTGCTTTATTCCTGCAAAACTCCCACGAAACTCAGTGAGACATATGTTTCCAAATACACTGGGATGCATTCAGTGGAGAAAAGTGCTGCTTGGGGTGAAGAGGATCTGCTCAAGGTCTGTCTGAAGAGGAAATGACAGGAGTGCTTGTGAGACTGAGGAGAGGCAGCAAGTGGATCTCTTCACTCTGTGGCTTCAAGTACACTCTCTAGGCAGGGTGGTGACCTTCCGTGACAAGGCAAGCTGCAAATCAAAACCTCTCTGTAGCTGAAACCACAAGACTTGTTCCTTTCTCCAGAAGAAGGCCAGAGTCAAGACATGAAATGATAATGGGTCATAAGCTGATCATATGTGACCTGGGCTGGACCATGTGATCTCTAAGAGAGCTTCTTTGTTTTTGTATTACGTCAGTGTAAGCAAGACTGGAATTTTGTCCCCCACTTAAAAGCAATAATTTCTCAGTGATTTGTCTAAGGAAAGACCATATTAATCTATACTCTAGTATGTGTGTGGTACTGAAGTGAAAGCTGAAATTTCATACCTGATCTTGAGCACAGAACTGATTGACAGGAATTCTTTCTTGTCAGCTGTCAGCAGCAAGAAAGATTTGTGCTCCTCTGCAAAAATTAAGCATTCATGAAACAGAAATCTATTTTATCTGAAAAAGTTTATGAATAAGTATTTAGAAGAGGCTATTTGAAACCCTGAACAAAAAGAAACTCAAAGGACTAACCAATGTGGAGAAATAATCAAACTGGGAATATAGGGAGGGAAAAAAATCCCTATTTGCAAGTTTGAGGGCTAGTAGAGATATCAAGGAAAAACTTAGAGAAGGGCTCAGCTGGGGTCTGATTAAAGATCAGTGAGCAGGTCTCATTAACATGCAATGTGCAGTGCGTGTACCTCTTTGTCAACGTGTATCTGGTGCAAAATCAAGGTTGATTTCTGCAAAAAACTCCACATTTTTTCTTTTATCTTTCTGCTTGGCTTTCAGCACCATGTTCCTGATCAAACTGGTGGGCAACACAGAAGAGGAGTCTTCTAATCTCAGATTATGTTTGCTCTTTTCTTTTCGTGTTTTTTTGGGGTTTTTTTCCAGAAGAAAGATCAATAGCTAAGAGAAATTGAAGTAATTTTTTTCAGTACTTGCTGCCATGTGGTTGATAGCCAAAGCTCCTTACAGAAAGCAATATTGAAAATGAAATCCCAGAAAATGAAGTGTGCCATTCATAGACAGTAAAGAAGCCTTCAAAACTGGAGCCCATTGATCACATTCTGCCCTTAAAATTGTTTAATATATGTAGAACACCAGCGTGAAGCATGTAGAGTCATTGTTTCTCTTTGTACTTCCATTTATATGTTTGCTGCAGCACTAGAAAGAGGCGTGTCAGCTGATGCATATGTTGGGATGCCTGACAGAGTAAAATTCCCGACACAGAATTCAAATGCTGAGTTCAGGACTTTTTGTGTAGGTAACCAGATGCTATTTAACAAAAAGATGCCACATAATTATTCACAGGGAAAATATTTATAGTGAACACATTCATAAGCAACGAAAGCATGCGTTCTCAAATAGTTTGAAAACAACAGTGTAAATGCAATTTATTTCTGAGGAGGTTTAATCCAGTGTACTGCCATGCCAGCTCACACTCCTGCTGTTGCCTATACATTATGTTTATGAAAAGTAACAGCTGTAACATCTGTCATCATCACAGCATATTTTCAGCACAGCATTAACACATATTTTTACCATTTGTACGGTCTTTCTCTTCTCCTCACCTCTTCATCCGAGATAATTACCCATCCTTCAGTACAAACATGCTGTGCTTATATCACCTGAGTCTCCAGAAGCTGAAATCCTTCTTGACTGGGAACATACAGAAGACTCTGGCTGGGAAAACCTCAGCAGTTAAACCATTCAGGTTCTTGAAAATTAGTACTTTCTTCATTTTAGTTTATCTGATTCAATAAGGATGTCCCCTGAAGTCAAAATGTTTATATTTCTGGGGTGTCAGCAAAGACAGTAACCTATCTCCTGGATTTCTACAAAGCATGTTTTCTTCTTCTTAAACTGGTTGACTCAAACAAGGGATTTAAAAGCTTCTTCATTTTCACTGGTTTGTTCTTTTTTTTTTTTTCTTGGTACTTACCAGGAGGAAACAATAATCAGCCAACTAACAGGTAACTCATACACTCAAATTTCATGGTCCTCTCACACTGTCCTCCATATTTATAAATCTACTGTGAAATTTACTTCTAATTTTAGTAGGGCCTTGTCTACAAGAAAGATGAAAAAATAGCAACTGTTTGTCATCAGGCTGTTACAGATGAGGAGAACCAAGTCTGATGACATATCTTTGGTCTCCTTTTCCACTTTCTCTCCTTCAGTTTGTGGGTGTTTGATTTTCACTCCAAGCCTGGCAGTCTGATTCACCAGTTATTTGAGCTTTAGCTGACTAGTGCTATGTAATATCAACCTGAAGGCAACACAAAGGGTCACACCTGCACATTTAGCTAGCTAGGTCTTAGTTGTTCCACATATCCTCCTTCACCACCCAAACATAACGAGAGTTCATGATCAATACAAGCATAACACAGTTTCAAAACAATTCCAGAATGAAAGCCCCAACATTCAATGATCTATGACTAATTGCTGGTGTCTCAGGTGGTTGCTTTGCTCTGTAAACTCTGGTGGAGTTTAACTCTTGATAGTCATTGACAATATTGACAATCATCGATAGTCATCTAAGATTGCTGTCTGCGTTCACCCTGTCCAGGTAAAAAAGCCAATTAAGAAACTCATATGTTTCTTCCTTATGTGATCTGAAGAGGGTGTAATTGAGATGTCTGTACTGTGGTACTGTTTGAAATTATGTTAGTATTCAACTTGGGTCACAGGTGTTATCTGGGATCTGCCTTGTTAAAATAGGCGTAGTATCATCTTCATGGAATAATAGTAATACTCAGAGCCTTACATTAAAATAAGTCTTGTTTTTACACTAATCTGCATTATTAATATCTGCAAATTCCCCATGAATTGGGTAGCAATTTTCTGAATGAGAGAATAACAGGCTATTGATGATATACTTCAACCTGTATGTCCCTGCAACCTGCTTACTCCTTTGTTACTAATTGGTGGCTTGCTATTAAACAATATTGTGTAAGGCATGGCGCATCTAGAGAAAGCTGTAACATAAAAACCTTCTCGAAATCCTATTTCACGGAAATCAGGGGTACAGAGAATTACAGCCCCTTTCCTATTCAGTATCTGGAAGTATGTTGTTCTCATCATCCTGTGCTTAGATTTTTCACCATAATTTTATCTACAGCAGTTTCTGAAAGTCACAGTCTAATTTCATCAAATAATGAAATAAAAGATAAGTAAGTACACAAAACTTTGTATACTTCTAGATCAAGACAGAAGATTTTGCTTGCACTCAATGCCATGTACATTTCTGAACAAATCATGCTGCTATAAGAGCAAAAGCCCTTTCCTGAAGACTTTGATAAACAGTTATCCTTGTTTCTAGAAGTCATGAGGCTTAAGGGGAGAGGAAGAAGTCATGGGTTCGAGCAACTTTTAACCTGGTAATAAAAATCAATAGACATTATTGAGTGATTTTAACAAATGTTGGATACACAGTTTGAACGTAATAGAAGTAATATGCTTGGAGGGAAAGCCAATAAAACTAAAATGAGACCTTTGATATCATGGCCACCCATTCAGACAAGGGAAATGTGAAAGACTTCTTGGAGGCTGTTCTTTTGGTGGGAAAACATGCCTTTACTTCTTGTGCCACAGGAGCCATTGTGCTACCTGAACAAGGACAGTAAAAATGAATCAGAGTGAAGCTGTTCACTGTCTGGGAGGTGTCACATATGGGGGTCAGGCCAGAGCACTATTGCTTCCCTGCCATGTCCCCCAGTGGAAACCTGTGGAATGTGGAGACCTCAGCCAGGTTTCTGCAGTGCCTCCAGTAAACTCGTTCTAACTCAACATATGCCCTTCTGTCTGCCTGTCTGCATTTGAGTTGCAATTTAATAGCATGAATTATTGTTTAATCTTCTAAAGGATTTTTTATCATTTTACAGAATGACTGCCATTTGAAATACAGACAATAAAATATTGATGGTGTTCATACAGTAGCTGGGAGCAATACTCCTTTAGCTCAAGAAGTTGCAGGATGAAATTCTGTGTCTGGTGTTATACAAAGAGATCAGAACACATGGGACCTGTTGGCCTGAATAACCTGTGAAACACCTCAATAAAGGTAGCACCTTGTACACTAAAAAGACAAATGTCAAATCCAGACATTGGCTTCTTTTGTCTTTGTTTAATAGCATACAAGAACAAAGAAATGAGAACAGGGATGACAAAAGTAATGACACTTTGAAAGTAGAACATATAAGAAAAAGAGACAATAAAAAGTTATGAGAACATATTAATCACACACAGTCTCACCATCTGTTGACTCCATATATATACCCCATCCTACTACTCCATATGCTACTTGAAGATAAATACATATAATGATGGATAACAAGCAAAAAATAGCACACAAAAGGTCTAACATACACATAGTAAATAAGCATATGGCATAATGACCCCATTTTGGTGTATCTGGTGTGACCTCCCAAAATATACAAGTAAGGAAAGGAGCTGATCAGCAATTGAGCAAATGTGGCATTAAGGAGATCTAGTGACTTCAGTCACTGAAAACTCAAAAACCTCATGGAAGAAGCCTAACTATATAAATAATAATATAATAAACAGCCTAGGAAATTAAATAATGGGACATAATACCAGCACAGAGCTCTGCCTGATTCCTGTCACTCCTCTTCCATCCTCCTCTCTCTCCCTTCCATACACATCCAAATATGAGTGACTTTCCTTGATCAAGAATCCTATTTTGCTCTGTCAGTGGGTGTCTTCAGTGATGGAGTCTCCCATTTAAGGAACTGGAAACCTTTGAAGATACTTTTCTGTGGACCGTGGAGCAGAGAAGAGAGGTGGAGAGTCTGTGCTTCCTCTTTTCCTGCTGGCTGTTCCCTGTGCATGGTAGAACATCACTCAGCTGAGAGCAAGGTCCTCTTGCACCAGAGAGCAAGGCTGGCCTCTGAAGGACAAGTGGAAGTGATACTGCTCTGAAGGTGCTTGGTGTTCCAGAGGAGCTGGTAACTCTCACTTTTATTTCCCTCCTCTTGCTTCTCCAGCCTCCCAAGTTCTGGGTAGGAAAGAAGTTGAACTCTCTGCAACGTGATGGTTAGCCTTGCATCCAAGTGCTGCATTATCTTTGCAGTCCCTGCCAGAAAAGTAGGGATTTTTCCACCTGTGAACTCTGGGCACCAAGCAGGGGCATCTTCAGCATTTCATTCTGGTTAGAGAAGCTGGACTGACAAACACCCCACCATCTTTTTCAGATGTTACTTTTGTGTCCTCTAGTCCCATCACTGCTTGTTTGCCCAAATATATAGTCCCACAGTGTTTCATAATTTACTGGCTGTGTAATTAATAGATGGATAGGCTGTTTAACATTGTCTACATTTCCCTCTCAAATATGTAGAACCAGGGACAGAATTTGCCTTGCTATAAGTTGTAGCAGTTCCTAAATGAATTTTCATTTTAGGATCACCTTGCACATCAAGGAACTGTGCCAAACAGATGCAGATCTGATAGCAGCTATCAGTTCCCAGTTCACAATAGGCTTTCTGATTTGTAAGGAAGCAGGCAGCAGCCTGGTGTGCAAATCCCACTGGTAGAGAGGGACTTCCTTTCTTTTGCACCCTCTTCTCCTCACCTCTGTTTGTGGGCTTCCATGTCATGCAGAAGAGAGGAGCCTTTGGCCATTGGTTACTCTGGTTTTCATGGCAGCTACAAAGACTATTTTGGAAGGCAGTTGAGTCTACCTGGGAACTTCAATCTTTATTTCTTAATGAGTTTTGCTCAATGTACAACTGTTTTTATATTTCTGCTTCTGTTACACCTCAAAGGTTTCCCTTTGCTTTTTTAGTGGGAATATTTTCAACCCAGCAACAAAATTATGCCTGTGCCTGAAGGAAAGCCGCTGAGAATTGCTGATTTAGTGGCTGTGCTGTAGAGTTGCTGTCTTGGTGTTGCTGTGAGCAGCATGTCAAGGGAGTGACCATTCTCCATTCACTTTCCTGGTCCTGTGCAAATGATAAACCTGGTGTGTGCTGAGATTCTTCTTCTGGAATGTGGAAGAAGCAAAGTCCTACTGTAGTGCTCTACCTTCCTCTGTGAGTAGCTCCAACATCAAGGGCAAGTGATGTTGCTACCTTTTTGCAGAAGAAGGGAGGGGATTAAACCTGGCTCAATTCCTAACTACTTTTGTGATTAAAAACACAGAGCTCTTGTTAAGCTCTGTTTACTGTTCTTAGTTATGTTTTCTTTTCTAGCAGCTGTGTGATCCTGATGGATACTTACTGTTGCAGGTTCTCTCTTTATCACTTCTGTTGTCAGAGCACTGTTTGGCCAGGCAAAATTTAGGGGTGTCTGTCTTTTTGTGGCAGAACAGTGAGCTAAGGGAATTTTATGAGGGAGGTTCCTAGGAGAATTTTCTGTTTGTTGACCACAGGTAGCAGATGAAAGATCCAGTAAGAGCTTCCATTTCTCTCCGGAAAAGTGATTTTTTTTTTTTTTTTTTAATGGATGAATGCTTGGCTGCCTTCACAGACAACCATATTCCCTGCCTTTGCCTCAGGCTGGGTCTGGGTAGGTTCTGTTTGCTGTTCTAGCTGTGGAGTCTGACAGACTCTGACATTGGCAGGGTTGGGGAGAAGGATTTCAGTATGGACAAAGAAAAGACACCCTCAATAAATCTTTTGCCACTGTGTACTACAACTGTTCCAAAAGGCACGTATCTAGAGTAACACTCAGCCTCAAGGAAACAAGATTGACTTTTTCTCTGTGATATTTTTATTTTACTTTGCTATGTTTTTAACAAAAAGAGTTCATACCTGGCATCTGAGCTGCCCATAATGTGCCAGCACAAGGTACACACTATGGACCGTTCTCCTGTGTGAGGAGTTGCACTTGGACCCAGGCTGTCCAAAACTAATTAGTGTAAATGCATATCCTCATCACCTCTCCCAAGGTCCACAGCCCAGTCTTTCCCACACCAATACCCTACCTGAATGTCTGACTGAACCGAAGATTTTCAGAAAAGAATCTACTTGTAACAGTAGAATGTATAGTGTGTAGCACAATGGCCTAGTTCTCCTGTTAGACCTTGAGATTCCAAATAAAGAGTATTAACACAAGCAATAAATAAACATCCCGTGATTACAAGGGAAATTTTTTCTAATGGATCTAATGTGACGCTTATTAACCAAAACCTTTGAATGATAGAAGAAGCTGGCATCACTTCCCGATTCCTTTTCAGTTAGGAAATGTCTGTGGTCAGAGCATTTTCATCTATCATGAACCCAAGATCCTAGATTAAGAGAAGTGGCTAAAATGGATTTTTATAAATTCAGTGCAAATGCCACTATTTTGAGGAAGTGAATTTCTGCTATAAGGTGCACTTGCTGTTTGCTATCCAGGTTTCCTGATGTAAATGATTTACTGTTTATTGCCTCCTGAGAGCTGAGAAATTTCGTTCTTACGATGAAAACTGCCAGGGAGATGCACTCATTTGTAGAGTGCTTCAGTTCAGATGAACTATATGAGTGTGTGTATAACAGTACCAATGACAGATCTCCTTGGTTGATTTTTTCCAATGTACACTTGTGTGTTTTTTCTTTTTTTAAATTTTTATTTTTGGGGCATAGTATCTGGGGATTATAATCTTGATTGGGACTTCCAGTTCAAAAAGGGAGCAGTAATTCTTTCCTTTGTTTGACCGGGGTTTATCAGAATGGTGCTTATTTAACCTTGTGGGCGTTGTCGTGTGATACCACTTTTGGGTCTGACGGGCTTGGGAGATTTCCTCCTCTACCACCTATGACGTAGCAGTGCAAATGAAAAAGGGAACTTAGTTTACTTCAGGGAACAACTTGCTTCTAGTCTGATAAGATTTGGTGTCTTTCACCTCTGAGCTTACCCAGAGTTCCCAGAGTTTAAACAGTGAAGGTAAACTGAGTTTAGATGAGCTGTGTTTTTCATCCTGCCATTTAAAAAGTAATACTGAACACTTTAGGGATTTTGTTTGTTTGTTTGATTAGCTTTTTTTGATTTGGCTTTTTTTTTTGTTTTGTTTGTTTTATGAGTCATCTAGCAATCAAGGAGATTTTTGATATGAAGTGGAAATATTTCTGGCCTGGGACCTGTCCTACAGTGTGCTTTCCCTCTTTCTCAATTCCTTTTCCTCCTTCATTTGCTTCTTAGACAAGCAAAAGGTTGAGGTCCCAGAGAAGTGTTCCCTACAGAAATCATGAAGCTGCATGAAACAGAACAAGGTTATCTGGGCTTTTATTAAGGCATTGACTTTGGTGAGCTGGTCTCCTTCTGGACACCAGAAGGTCAAAAAGAACTTTATAAAAGCCTCAGCCATGAGAAAAGCTTCATCTGCATCTCTTGCCTAATTGGATTCCAAACTCAGACAACTATAAATCTGCAGAAAATGTGAGTCTGGGTTGATGGAATAGCCTAATGCTCTCTCAGCTGAAAATTTTCCTTTAACTATCTCCATTCCTGTCCTCCCAGTCCAGATGCGGAGGAATTAATTTTCCAACCTTCAAGAACAAAGAGTAGAAATGAATAAAGAAAAAGTCTACAAGGGACCTGAAGAGAGAAGCCTGTTGCCTCATCTTCACCTCAGCTGCTGTCTGGTACTGTGCTCGGGATGAATCCCTTGGGCTTCTGAAGGAAGCCTTGTGCTAGAGTCTGTGCTGCTGGTGCTCTGCATGGTTCTGCTGTGGGACCTTGACTTACATGAGGGGTTTAAGAGCTCTGAGATGGGGATGCCTTGGACCACACAGCATCCCTGGGGCACGGACCACATCTGTTCTTCTTCAAAAGATCTTGCACGGTTTTTGGAGTTATATTGAGAAGTGTTGAATAACTGCATCTCTACTCAGTGTTCTATGTAGAGAGGAAGCATTAAGTCTCAGCTAAAGGACAGCAATGAACGTAATTTTGAGACCATATGTGACAGATAATTTCCTCTCCAGGCAGATCAGGAGCGTGTATCAGCTGTGCTGTGTAATATGCTAGGCCTATATATAGGTGTCTATAGAAAGACATTCTTGCCTCTTCACTTCAAAGAGGCTGCAGGTTAAGCCCAAATTTCTGTTAACAGAAACCATACATTGTGTAATTTATAACCTCAGAAAACTTTCTGAAGTCTCTGCTATGAACCCAAGCTAGCTTTTATTTCAACAAAGTTTCAGTGAGTAACCCTTACAGGAAAGTACGAGTCTGGGAGCTACTGGCGCTCTGCAGGGAAAAAAAGTTACCAAAAAATTAATGGTGCCCTTCTTGAATTCTTGGTCACTGGGATCATGTCCATGATCTGCAGTTTATGTTAAAACATTTTCAGAAAGTTACTGTTGTGCACACACAATAATGTTTTCTGTCATGGTTTGAGTCTATGTTTCATAAGCAATTTGAAAACCTAGATCTCTCAGAGGGTTTCACCCTTACACACAAAAATTGCAGAACTTGTTTGAAAGTGATGGCACATAACAGTCTTTTCTGTACAAGGGCAGGGTTTCAGTTTTCTCTGATTTGTGATATAAACAAATGTCAAGTGGCTTTGGAATGTGCATCTTGAATAGGTCAGCCAAGGAGTAGAGATGTTGCTCTCTCTGTCACATTTTTTTAGCTTTTGCAGGTTTCCTACAGTAGAGGAGGCAGGGCTTCTGCTGAGGCAGGCACTGCTAGCTCCACTAATGAATGGAAAGTGATGTCTGACCATGTGATATGAGAACAGCACTTTCCATGTTTGCCTGATTATCGAAGAGCTGGAATCAGCATTGACGAAGATAATGTGATGTCACTCTTTAATCTGGCAAGCCTGCAAAACCACTTCCTCCTTGTGTAGGCTGGAGGTCTCATGATTGCCATTTCACTCTAAAGCATTCATTGAAAGTGATGTAAGACAGAAGAGCTTTGACTCTCTCCTGTTGTTTAAATGAATGAATGCTATTGTGAAATTCCTTGCAGCTATATTGGGAAATACACTGGTTATTCAACAGAATATAATGATTATCAAACAAAAAGGAAAAAAACCCGAAAAGATTAGCTTCTTCATAAAGTTTGGATCCTTTAGCTTCAGCTTTAGCTTTGATTTCATTTAACATAGATTAATAGGTGACCCATCAAGTTAAAATTCTTTTTCTGAAGCACCAGAGCCTGGTCATTGCCAGGATTTAAACAAGCTGGTTATCATAAAGATGTGGGAGAGGTGGGTATTTTATACCATGAGGATCCTTTCTCCAACTTTATCTTAATATAGTTTTAATAGGTCCCCAGGAATAGAACACTTTGAGTTTCACATTTCTTGATATTTCTAGATGGAAGACGTTGCAGAAGATTACCCCTGTCAGGGTTTTGTGCTGCTGTGACTCATGTAGTGCATACATGCTTTTGCATGGAGTAGTCCCAGACTACTGCTGATAGTCAGGGGTCAGTTAGGGATGACAGTGAGGTCTCTTTAAGTCCTTTTACATTGCACAGTGGCACAGCTGTTGAAGTAATGCATGCTGCTACTGCAGTATATATACATTATAACATACATACATACATATATATATATGTATAGTGAATGTTTTCACATGCATTTCACTCCTAGTGGAGTGCACTCATAACAGGAGCTAACAGGAAGTCTTCTAACTGTCCCTTTCATGCTGTTCTCATTCTCCAGTCCTACTCTTTCCTGCCAGTGAGGGCTGTGGACTCCTTAGCTAGGATGGCAGCTTCTCCCAGTAGCCTCACCGTAACATATAGGAAGTGAAACTGATTTTTCGGGTAGGGCTTTGGAGAGTTATGCACTTCAAATATTAATTTCTCTTTCCTTATTAAAAAAGCTTACTTTGCTAATTAGGGCTGAAAATGTAAAGCAAAACAATTAATGTAAATCCTTAAATTTTGAAAGGATGGGAAAACCTCCAAACTATTTTTCTCAACATGTCTTTGAATGAGATCCTTAAAAGACCAGTAGAGCAAACACTGGATGCTGTTTGAACCAAAGGATGAGATGAAAAATGCCATAGTAGTAGATAAGGAAATTAGTGAATTAGTTTTTCTATTCATGTATTTTGAGGAATGTAGCTTGAAATTGTGATTTACATTCTTCAGGATCTTCTGGCACATCATATAGTAAAACAAAGAATGAAGTGTCTCTTTAAAAGATAGCTGGAAAATATGAAATCTGTAGAGGTCAGTTGTTCTAGGGCATTATCTTTTGGAGGAAAGAAGTGTGATAGCTCCTTAGTATGATAGATACTTAAGAGTTGGACTAGATGATCCTTGTGGTCCCTTCCGACTAATTTTATTCTGTGATTCTGTGATTCTGTGATACTTTTGTTGTTGAAGGAAGCAAGGGAATTGAAGCAGAAAAAATTATATCCTGGTTAATAAGAGTATAACTTAATCTTTGTTTTTTGTTTGCTTAGATTGCTGAACTAAAAAAATGATCAATTATTGGCCGAGCCCTGTTCAATTCAGGCTTCTGTGAAAGCCGGCAGCAAGAGCTCCTATTAACTGTATGCACGTGGCAACTGTTACAGAACAGGACAATCCCTCTTAAAATTATTCTTGATTGCATGTGACATGAAACACAAGCATGCCTGCACAAGGAGTGGGACAGGATGTGACAGAGTCTGATGGCAAGGTATGCTGGATGCAAGCACCAGAGCCGGAGGGCCCGGCCGGGCCTTGTGTGGTCACATCGCATGTGCTGCTCTTACCCTGCCGGGCCCTGACGCTGGCTGAGGGCACTTGCAGGGACACGCTGCTTAGAAGAGTGGACACTGACGAGGTGTTCTCCTCATGGCTCAGGGGGAAAGGGAAAACACAGGCACATCTAGAAGGCAAGGATTTATAGCAGTGGTTTGTTTCGAAGCTGCACCCTGTGTTCAGAGAGACTGCCCATCAATTTAATGATCTTCAAAGTCACTGGTTTCTGTGACATCAAGATGAACCTAAGGCTTGCTTTTTTTTAAGAAAACTGAGAAGTCTGAGAAGTGTGTAAATTCTGTTGTTCAAATTCCTGGCCAACACCTGTCAGGTATTTAAATTTGGATCCTCTCCCTGTCTTTAGTGTCACCAGTGGCACAGCTGAAAGTGCCAACAGAAACAACTTTTGAAGCCCAGCCCAAGCCATTACTTGGCATTTCATTTTGTGGGGTTATGCAAGGTCTGTGATGCTGAACACCTGCCAGCACTTGCCTGAGGTACTGCTGATGGTGCCATTGAGAAAAGCGTATTCTTTCATTAAGTGGGTGCTAAAACCACAGCAACAGAATATATGTTCAGGCCATTTCAGGATGGCTGTATCAGGGTCCAGGAGGAGTGGTGTGCTGCAGTGTGCCTGGCTGGTGCAGAGAAGCAGGGATGGCCTAGACAGCTTTTTACTAAATTAAGCATGTAAAGGCCTTCTTGACTTCATATGTAGTACTGGGATTGTAAGAAAGAAGAATGCCTTGTGAGGTAGGATAGCTATGATGCCTTTAAAGGTCTAAAAGCATTAAACAAATGCAATTCAATAACCTTTTTTCAAGTTTCTCTGATGACACAGCTTTCTTCTGCCATTCATGCCTTGTTCAGCTTCTGGCAAAGTGCCTTATTCAAAGGTACCTGTGTGCCATGCAGACTCCTAAAATTCGGGATCCACGTACAAGTATTCTTCCTTTTCTTCCTAAACAGCTTAACAACCTCGCCTTCTACATCCTTCACTGATTCTTACTGAGTGGTTTCTTAGTCCATGAAACTTCTAGCTCTGGACACACAAATCAGGCAAACTTTTAATTGCACAAAATGTGAGATGCCCGTATATGACCAAGTGAATTCATTTGGCAAAGATCATAGAAACCACTCTTTGTGAGCACAAAGGCAAGTCTGTCCTCCTCACTCTTTGAAAGATCTGAAGAATCAGTTCAGACCATGTAAGAACTCTAAAATCAGCATGTGAAGGAGCTTCAGGTGCAGCTGCCTGGCTCTTATTTTCTTTTTTCTCCCCCCTCCCCACAGCAATGACAGCACCACTGAGTGGACCATTGAAAACTAAGAAGCAAGACGCACCATGTGAGGAGGTTCTCCCACTGACTATAGCTGCAAATTCCAGTCTGGCAGTTTCTGCAGGAGAATATTCCCCCATCCTGCCTATGGAATTCTTGAAATTCCTCACCATGTTCTGTTGTAACTGTAGGGAAATTTCCCCTCAACATGCTGGAAAATGAAAGAGCTTTGCAACTTGCTAGTGATCAAAATTGATTTATAAATCTCTTCCTGTCCCCCCACCTTATCCCTCTTTGATCTTACACATATTGTCCTTCACTACCATGGGGTGCATCACAGTTTGTTCCGAGTATATTTAAAAATACTGTTTTGTATCTCTTTTTGTGTATCTAAACCAGATCACTGGGATGCTGTAGTTAAAAGTTTAGTATCGCTCTGGAGCTTTAGAGGAAGAAGGCTAAGGATGTGGAGGCATTGAGATCTGCTCTTCCAGCACATCTGAATGACTCACTAAGGGTAATTTTAAATGCTGGTGGCATACCCTGTCATGTTGGCTTATTTTGGTATTATTCTTTAACCCTGAACCCAGGGCCAGTTGTAAGGTCTATGTCCTGCTCTAGTCTGATCGTTGGTGTTAAAAGTTCACATCACTGTGATCTGCACCAATTGTTTTGTTGCAAAGTCCTCTGATAAAATCTTCAGAGTCCAAGATAATACCAAAGCTCAGGGAGAGGTCAGATGACCAGCTTGTACATACCAATATTGTGGTTGACAGTTATGTTGATTTTTACATGGGAACAGAATATCCAGCAACACTGGAAGCAGCAGATGTATTAATCCTTGAGCTTTCCATTGAGTTCATTTTTTGTGCTCATCTTCTTTCAGAGAAATTGGAAAGGTACCTGCCCCACAACAGTTCCCGGTTTTGATCTGTTTTTGAGAAAGCCATTGCAAAATACTGCTTCTTTCTATATTTATTTTCTATCTCTCTCTTTTAGGTTTCTCTTAGGGCTTCTATATGGTGGTTGTCTTACAAACATTAATGGAATAATCTTGACAATTTCCTGTGAGAAGACTTCAGCAGATATATAGATTTCTGTCACCGAAGTCTGATTCTTTGAGTCATTGGAGTTATTCTGAATTCTTTTATTGATTGAGAGAGCAGAATTTTTTTAATGTTTAGTATATATCCCAAAGCAGACATTTTTGCATTTCAATAGGAACCAGAATGCAGAGAGACATAGTGTCATTGTGACACAGGAAGCCAGTGGAAACACATAATTTGTAGCCAGATCTCTGTTCTGCCCTAGGACCTTTTTCCTGGCTTTTTAATACCTTGTGTCTGAAGGCCAGATGTCAGGACTTTAAAAAATGGAAAGCTGTCAGGATTTATTACTGTGCAACATATTTGATGAGCTGACTGACCACTGTTTCCTTCAGCCCAGGAATGGTCATCATCTTCTACTGTCATCTGTCGGATGTCAGTTATAGTAGCTTGACTTGCAAGACAGGAAAAGTGAGCTACAAGGCTTTCCTAAGGAGAAATGAGCTGAGACCCTGCATAGCACTAGTCTTCCAGACACTGCCTGGTTTTAACTCGCAGTGGGGAGGGAAGTCTGTCCCAGCTGGCATCTGTCACTGGCTGGGGTGTGGGTCGGTGCTCTGTAGCAGGGATGTTGAGTGTGAGAGCTGTGTCTCCCTAGGAAGTATTGTGGGACACTGCCATCTACTGTCTCCCTTACCTGAAATGACAGTTCAGTTATAGATTTTAGAGAAGAGTTTCTTCTCCTGCTGCCACAATTTTTTTTTTTTTTTTGGATACCTATTTTCAGGTATTTTGAATTTCCTACTTGCATATCTCTCCTAAATGTGGAGGGATCCTTTCTGAGGTGCAGTAGAGAGAATATGAAGCTGGGATTCAGACAGAATAGCTTCTATGTCCACCACTTGGCATATTGGAAGACCTTAGGCAAGTTCCTCTGCTCCTATTTCCATCCTGCTAAATGAGTAGAATGGTGCCAATCTGCCTTATAAACTGCATTAGTGTTTTAGCAGCAGGTCACTACCATTATTAATCTGTTTAATACTTACAGATTTGTAATAGTTCAGAGGAGGAGTAACTCTAGCCTGGGAAATCCATCCACAGGTGTGAGGGAAGTCATTGCCACAATATTTTCTTTTTGAGAAAAGTAGCCAGTGTACCCTCTTTCTTTCCCCCTGGCGATGAGGACTGTTGCATGACATGTTATCACACTTCTATTTATCCCTTCGTTGGTCTCTCTACCTTGGACAGGGCATAGACAGAATCTCCATCCTCACCCATCCAGTGGGAGCAGCATATGTGCAGCAGTTGAGGGCAGCACGTGGTTCCACATTCATGATATCTAAAAGTGTTTGCAAGAGAGCACAGCCACCCCAATCGCCTTAGATTAATCATACTGCTCAAGACAAAACCAGTACAAAGAATGCTGGGTTCAGTTCTAATTATCCATTCATAATTAATTCATAATTAACAGCAACAAACAGCACTGCTGTCCCACTGATTTAATGCCTTCAATATTGAAAGCTCTGAATCAAGTTTTTTATGTGTTTGTCTCAAAATATACTTATGTGAAACAGCTATAACTCAGCAATGTACTCATCTTGTGGAATTTCTTATCTTGGGTAGTAAAGCTAGGCATTAATGATAGGGAATAAATAAAATGTTAACTCCTTGTAGAGGGTTTATTAATTTTTGTGGGTCTAAGTTCTGGACAATTGTTATCACTGGGCAGTAAATTACTTAGATCAAGCCCCAAGCACCAAAAGGCAGAAAAACTGGCAGCAAGTATTCCAAGATGTTCCCTTCTATTCTCTGTCCACAGTCACAGGCAGCTGAGAGTTGCATTGCTCTTCCCTGCTGGTCATGCTGGATTTGCAAACCTGAGTGTTTCTAGGCAGTCAGTGCAACAAGGATGCTCTGGGCATGTGCCATTGTCCAACAAAGTCTTCATATGGCTGGGAATTTTTACACCTCATCTGTAGCAAATAATAGGTAGGAGCCACCAGGTCACAAGGGTTTCCTGGTGTTCAGATGGAAAATTATGTATTTCAGTGTGTGTCCACTGCTCTTGTCCTGTCCCTGGGCTATACTGATAACAATCAGGCTCCCTCATAATTCCTCTGATCAGATATTTATATGTTTGATAAGATCCCCCCTGAGCCTTCTCTTCTCTAGTCTTAATAGTCCCAGCTGTGTCAGCTTTTCCTCCAGTCCCATAATCATCTTTTCTACCCTTTTCCTGGACTTGCTATTGTAAATCTGTATCTTTTTTATCCTGTGAAGCCCAGAGCTGGGTGCAATAGTCCAGACACGTCCTCACCAGTGCTGAGCGGAGAGGAATGATCATCTTCCTCTTCCAGTGCCTAATGCAGAGAATTGTGTCACACAGTGCTGGGAGAGGTCCCTCCAGCTGACAGCAACAACTATTTGTGGTTGAGTGCCATCTTGCTGGACATGTTTGCTTGCACTGCTCGTGTTTGCAAAAGGCAACCATGAAATCTCTTACCTTGACCACTGTGGTACAACTCCTCTCTGGCTATCACTCTTGCATGGAACTGATAAGCCACAGACTAAGGTTTCTTAGAACGTCAAGGCAAAATTCTCATTTTTCTCATTTCTCCATCATCTCCACATTTCCCCATCTCTCTAATCCTCTTGGGTGTTTGAAGGTTACGTTTGTATCTTCAGATGTATCATGGAAGAAGCAGACAAGCAAGGAGAACTGTGAGGGTTCTGAATCCAATTATTTTTCAGTGTGAGAAGCATAAAAGATTTATAGAACCAGAAAGAAAAAAATGTCTTGCATATATTTCTCAGCTTCCTCATCAGATTATAGCATCTTAACGAGCCCTATAGAACAACCAGAATACTTTTTTTGCATCTCAGGGCTTCTCCTCAAACTACAGAGTGTCTCTCTCTCACTTTCCCCCTCTCTCCTTCTCTGTCCCTTCTCTCCTTTGTCTTCCGTAGGCAACTTCTTTTGACCATGACTAGCCTGCTGATCAGTCCCATAGGCTCCTTTTGTTACTCTTGCTTGCTCTTTCCTTAGTTCCTAATGCCATAATTCTTTCTGTGGTCTTTCTGTGGCTCTAGAACTAAAAATCTCAAGGGAGTTCAAAAAAATTCCCTTAAAGTCATCCTGTCTTTCTGCCCATGCTTGTGAATGGTGTTTCTTCTGGAGAAAGATTTGTAGCTGTGACTCTTCTGTCTCCTTAGCACAGACCATGAAAATCACTTGCACAGCTGTCTTCTAACCACAAGTATCACTTTCTGCAGTACCAAGATTTACTGTCTCACTACTCCTGCGACCACTGTTTCATATCTAGTGTGATAGAGTGCATCAAAAAAGAGTTTATTCAGAAGCTAATAACTGACGATCAGATACATGAAACCAAATTGTGGTCTTAAAAAGCTGTGAAATGATTATGGCTGACCTGTAGAGAATGGAAGTGGGGAAAAAGGGACAGATTTTATCTATTATAGATTAACACACATCCATGGACACCAGCAAAGTAATTTTTAACCTCTGTCAATAAATACTGCTTTTCTGTGTATTGTGTCTTTAAGGAGAACGTCAACTGAAGATAAAACACGAGGCAGCTTTACTTCTTTGAGATGAAACCTTTCATTTTCCATTAAGACTGCAGAATTTATAATAAATAAAATGGCAGGCTACATTTTTATGCTGGGTAGTGCCACATCTGGGATCAAAAGTGGATGAGGGATGTGGTTCAGAATTCAGTTACTGAACTGGGCAATTGTGATAACATCTTGAGGGTCTTCCTGTATCTCGTGGAATTACCTATTCAGTTGGGGAAGAAATGCTCTTCATCTCTTAAACCTGCTGTTGTAAAACAGACCTGACTGCCTGGGAGCTTCCCTGTTTTGGTGGCACAGGATTAGACCTCCAAGCGTTGACCAGATAGTGACAGCTACTGAGAGTATTTTATAGGATCCAGACCATTTTAAGTTGGTTGGTTTTTAGTCAGATTAAGTCTCTTACTACCCGTACCAAAGAACTACAAAGTATTACAAAACTCAACTGTTCTATCAACTGTGTTGCCAACTGGAAAACACTCAATAGCATACATAATAAATCCTGTGATGTTTCCATCGCTGTGCAAGATTATTTGAAGAATTAATCCTCCCATCCCTTGAAGTGGTTTGCTGCATGTACCACTGTGATGTAGGAAGTTGTTTAACCAATGAGCTGGTTATATCCTCAGGCATTTGAGTCTGAATGAAGAGGGCAAAATCCTCTTTGTTGAGTCCAGATAATCTACCCAAAGTAAGGGGCCTCGGCTGTGGAGCATGACACATTCTGATCATGAGGACTCTGACATGGCAAAGTCAAGAGAGGATATATTTGGCTCAGTGTAGTATCATTCAGCACAAAGTGAGAAAGTGAAGTATCACTCATAAGGTACCAAGGAAGGATTGTGCATAATGCAACTTGGACAACTAGGCACAAGGCAAAAGAGGAAGAGGCCGTAAAGAATCCAAGAAAGGATTGTGCATAATGCAACTTGGACAACAAGGCACAAGGCAAAAGAGGAAGAGGCCATAAATAATAAGCCATTCAGCATGAAAAAACAGGGTCAATAAAGCCTGAGGCATGGTGGAGACATAATATAGAGGACAATACTGGTCCTCAGAGCAGTTAGAACAGATGAACTTAGCAAGTCAGTATCTTTGAAGAAAGCTCTAATTGCCTCAATTTACAAAAAAAAAAATCTTTATTTTAAATAATCAAAGAACAACTTGAGACAGTCTTAGCATTGATCACAAGCCATGTAACTGCTACATGAAATGCATGGTCAAATATTAGCAGTTTCTGCATAACCTTACTCATGGTAGCCCACCCAAATATTCTTCAATTTGCTTTTAATGGAGGATGTCCTACTGTTCAGTGCAACATTTCACAGTTTAGTATAGATAAATCTCCTCCCTTTCTGTCTTAGAGGTAAGCTGACCTATTGATTTGAAAAGTGCAGCCACTGAAGACTGAAATTTGTTTTCACTGTAGAGTTTGCAAGATATGTGGATCATGCAGGATTTGTCACTTTTTGTCCCCTAAGCATGAATCCTTTTCCAAAATTGCCTGTCATGGATGATTAAGGACAAAGAAAAATGAACTGTTAATGCTTTTCTAGCAAAAACCTGAGTAGTTGCAATGTAACTACAGTCACCTGGATATCAAGAGTGACCCTTTATGACAGTGTTTTGCTCTGCAAATAAATAGCCACTATGCTGACATTTTTATAACATAGCAAGTAGTCATCCAGAAATACTGACTGCTCACTGCTTAGCCAAAGGCTCTGTAACTGCTTCTGCTGGGGACTGTAGTTGTTTTAGTGCAGGGACTCTCAAGGTTAGTCTTGGGATAGCCATAATAACAACTGCGTGTTTTAAGCACAGTCTCTCAGTTGTTTATTGCCTGCTTTTTCATAAAAAACAAAGTTCCACAGCCCGGAAAACAACCTGTCTTGAAATTCAGATGGCTTTCTGTAGACACCAGCTCTGCTGTTTCCTACGACAGCTGGGCTCCTGTGGTTGAAGGTAAAGCTTAGTCTGTGCCCTCAGCTCAGCTGTGAACAGCAGTTAACTATCATTGCATTTTCCCTTTGCTTTGCCTTCAGATACAGGCAGAATGCTCCTCACACTGACACAGATCGTAGAGTCTCTGTCAGAACTGATAAGCTCAGCATCCAAACCCCTCCTGAGCCATAAGGAATGACATACAGGCCTGTTGGTTCTGTTGGCTGATCTCTAAGAATAGGTGCACCCGTGTCCCTCTTCTGCAGCCAGATCCTTATTAAAGACATGCTCAATCACAGGAAAGATGAGTCTTTCTGAAGGGTGCATGATAGCATTTCCCCTGACAGGTCTTATTCTCTCAGCATATTTTTGATTTAATGGCTGTTCTCCATCAAACTCTGAAACATGGTATTCTGAGTTTATCTGGTATTCTAACCTGAACTTCAGAGAGGGAGGAGTAGGAATGTGACTGTGTTCTGCTTTCACTGGGGGAAAAAGGAGGAAAAGAGTGTGTAGGTTACTTTGTCCGTCTTGCAGCTTTTCTTCATTTAGTTATAACTCTTGTGAGAACTCTTGATTTGCCACTGTATGGGCTTATATTTGAGGAAATACTAAAGAAATATGAGCTTGAGCCTCTGTCCCCATCCCACCAACCAAAAAACCCCTGAGAAAATGCAATTGACCCATCTGTTGTTCAGTGTGCTATTTTTCCCTTGACATGCATGATTCAACTGAATAACAAACACCAATTAATGAAAGAATATAGGAAACAATCAGGAAGGCAAATTGACAGAGTAACATGCAGTGTCAAATGATGTCTTTCATGAAGTCTATCTGTTCACACTCTTCCTCTGCTTTTTTACTTGGACTGCTGATAGGTCACCTCATGGCTTCCCACTCCCACTGCTAGCATGTCTCAGCATGATAACACCAGATAGAGGGGGATGGCAGAGAGGAACAGTCGAGAACAAGGTGATGTGTTAACTCCTCTTTATGGCCTGTCTCATGTGCAGATAATAAATGCAAAAATACTGGACTCATAAAAATGATGAAGACACTGGACCAAATCTAAGTCCTGTTACGCAAAGGTCTGTGGATTATGAAGTACAAAGATGGAGGCCAGCTAAATCCTTCTTATGAAAGTTCTTAGAAGACCAGGGAATGACTGTTTTGTCTTTGATATACCTGTTTTCTTGATCAATGACTGGCATTACCATTGGACCATTCCGGTGGTGACAGAGCCACCACCAGTATAGGGCACCTGTGTGTTTGTGCCTCTTTCTCTTTGTACACAGACTATGTGTGGATGTATCTGTCACATCCCTGCACATTAACAGAATATCAGAATTCTTTCTGTGTTCAAACTGATAAAACTCCCTATGAAGCAGTTTGTAAACTGCTCTCTTCCAAAAAATTAGTCTGAAAATATCTTCAAAATCTTTCCTTTAGGATGATGAAGCCTTGTGTTATCAGGCGCACAGGAGCACCCACAGAAGCCAGCTTTGCAAAATAATTCTTAGAAATTCCTGAAAGGCTTCCAAAAACTGAAGTAATTTGCTTAGATCTGTGCTAGGAGAGGCAAACTAGCACAGCTCCTCAGAAAGCCCACCTTAATGCTGTTTATGCTTCAGTCCCTTTTAAAGATGTAAAAATATTGTTCAGACTTCTTTTCTGACCATTAGAGAATTGCTAGGTAGTCTGTTATTCAGGAGTTGGAATTAATCATGATTTATTAACACTGCAACATTGTCTTCTGCTCGCCACTGGCAGGAACAGAGTCAATTCTCTGGTGTGCCAAATCCCACCAGATCCCACCCCATTCCTCTGCATTTCAAGAACATGCAAGGAGTGTATTCCCTTGAACTCAGAAAGAAAATGAAATATTTGCCAAGGAATACCCTCTCTTCCTTCATATCTACATGGTGTTTTAATGAAGTGGAAAGGAGGTAAATGGTTTTTGTGATTTTGGGGGCTTTTGGCTATTCATATAGACCATTTTGCTTTCATGTTGAGCCAGAGGACAGGAAAGAAATAAGACTTATTTTTAGCCCACTTCTTCAAATGTAATAATTGGTGGCTGTGACAAACTCCCTGGGGAGCCTTGAGTTTGAGCATCTGCTCCCCACAATCTTTCACAGAGACAGCCAGAGAGCCTCCTTGGTTACTGCTGCCCGCCAGAAGACACGCATCTCCAGACTTGTGTGGTCCGGAACTAAGGTTTCTGCTTGTTTCCTTCAAAAGAAAGCCAGGGACGTCAAAACAGCCCAAAGTGCTTTAAATATTTGAGCAGAGCTGCTGTCCAATTTGGGTGCCTGTGTACTACAACTTCACTTATTTTCTATACACTTGAGTAATAAATGTATTGTCAGTCCTTATCTAGCTTGGAATTATTCTTAACTCATTATTTTAAGCTAAATGCAAATAAAAACTTTCAGAGAAGATGATGTAATTACAAACATTAATGACTCGTTTGAGACCTCCAAGATCATAAAATAACAACGAAAGGAATAATAACAGGGTGTCTAATCCTTATTGCTTTTTTTCCTAGACATATTTGAGCAGTGAGTAAAAAAATCTGCAACACTTCCATGCTTTTCTTCTTATCTTAGGCAAAATTGAAAAATCAAAATAAAAGAAGATGGCTTTCTTGAGTGCTATTTTGACATTGCATTTACTCTCTGTTTCTTTCATTTATCAGGACTGACATCGTTCAGAGCTGGGAGATCCATGCCTTGGTCTCAGAGTGACAGGTTGTATTTTATCTCTGAGTGCATGGTGAAATTACGCAATTGTTTTAGAGAGAACATAAATGTAGAGGTAGAATAAAAGGGCCCAGAGGGCCAAATTCTGCACAGACTAACACCTGTTTGCCTTAGAGATTTAAATTAAGACAGAATTTCTTTTTGTGCTAAATTCATCTCTCTTATGTGCAAGAAACTTTCACTTAAGCAATTTTGAATTATGCAGATCTAGCAAAACAAAATATGGCTTTTTGAGAAGAAGTGCCAAGTTTTATTTAATTTGAAACCCCACTGACTTCATTTGTGCTACACAAGTAAAGGAAGGCATTTTTAAACCCAGAAACTTATTGGTGAATTTATTATGATTTGGAATACTTACTGTCACTTGTTCTTCCAAAGGAAGACTTTTTCAACTACTTCACCAGAAAGTAATTCAATGGGTTAAGGCTATAAACAGCTCAGCTTTAAAATCCTTCCTGCTGCTGCAAAAAAGAAAATCAGAAGAGGAAACTATCTAAACCAGAAGTGATGGTGGACTGAGCTTCACTTGAAAAAAGTGGAAAGGATGAATTTACATCCCTAGTTCAGAGAATTCTCTGAATTAAAATATTTGAATGGGGCCTAGTGGGACATTCTCAGACATCCTTTCAAACTGAACTAAGTTGAGTAATTGCAAACAAAGGCAGCAAAAAAATGTGAAATTTCTGAGATTTAAAAAAATCTGATCAGTGTTCATGAAGTCTAGTCTCTAATCTTTTAACATTGGTCCTATGCGCTCTGGGCTTTTGCAGGAAGACTGGATTCCCACATTTAACCATTAAAGTTGCTGTCATCTTAAAAGCCATCAAAAAGTTGTAGTGAGGTGCTGAAAATAATTAATACTGTCCTCTTTCCAAAGGCTGGTTGAACTGCCAGATACTTGAATAACACAGGCAAAGTGCTGGTAACAAACATGCACACCTGCTGCTAGGTATACTCTTATGGAAATTATTTGGCTTGATTAAAGAGTTTTCAACCATATTTCGACAGCTGCTGAACATCTGGAAAGGGAAGATGACTTTCTAAGTAGTTTAAATGAAGAGATTAGGCTGTGAAGATGTGCCCATCTCCTGAAGACAGACAATACGGTAAAATGGGTGTGAGAGAAATTTATATTGTATTATTATTTTATTTATATTAAATCTATATTTTTATATATATAATATATATATAAATATATATATATATATATATTTATATATATATTTATATAAACTATATTAAATCTTCTTCCCCAACCTGTGTGTGTTGTAGGAGATCATGAGCAGGTGTTGAGTTCAGTACATACAAATGGCAGCCAGTGATTGGTGTCCTGTAGCTATTTAGGATAAATACAGTAGCTCCAGTAAGCTTTGCCTAATTGCATGTGCCTGTGACTTTTTCTGAAGCAGAGGAACAGTGAAACAACATTCTATAGGAGAAATATGGTCAATCTACTGGGCAATATTTTTTGTCCTGGACTCTGAACTGCAGCTTGTATCACATCAGACTGCAATTTGCTTTCATAAACATGACTGTCCTCTTGTCCAAATCAGCACAAGCAAGAAAGGAGGGAATGGATGTGACTTTTACAGCCTTGATTGCAACGTGCCTTCTGAAAAAGAAAAGGCATACGCACAGTTAAACTATGGTTTCACTTCTCCAAATTCTAAACTTTGCTCAAAGACTTAGTCATTGCTTGAGAGGGCAGCCAGGCCTCTGGGCAGCATGGGAATGGCAGGTAAATCGACAAGATTTCCAACCAAAAAGGTTACATTCACAATGCTTGTGATATGACTGTTTCAAATCATCCAGCCCATTGTTTGAGATTCTTAAATTAGTTTGTAGAACTTGT
This sequence comes from Monarcha castaneiventris obscurior, assembly GCA_026261815.1. Classification (NCBI taxonomy): domain Eukaryota; kingdom Metazoa; phylum Chordata; class Aves; order Passeriformes; family Monarchidae; genus Monarcha; species Monarcha castaneiventris. Next base: position 9,636,194 of record JAMPIT010000388.1, read on the forward strand.
ACTGAAAGAGAATTTAGCCCTGAAAGCTCAGTGGAAGAGAAGTTGCTTTGCTGTAGTTTTTCCTTTGCAGATCAGTTCTGAGAAAAAAAAAAAATCCTCCTAGTTGAACAACATTGCTAAAATTATTTTCTATTTTGAGCATGTGTTTAAGCTAATCCTTTTGTTCCATTCAGAGCTCATCCGGTGATGCAGTGTTCCCTTTTTTAGTTCTCAGAATTGTTGCCCATAGCTAATCTATGCTCATATCTAAGCCTTTAGAGTTTATACCCTCTTTACATGGACACCTCTGATTTCAACCAACTGGACTGGACTTTGTGAAACTCTGAATGAATGGAGTGAACAAGGCTCTGATGACGAGACATCTTGTAGGACATGCAGCCACCAGGAAAGCATGAATCATGAAGGAAAGAGTATACAAGCTCATCTCTGGTCTAATTTATGCTATAGCCCCGCAGTGGTTTGGGCCTCTGCATAAGGACAGACAAACCCTCAGATCCTTCCAAATTTTCCTTACACCCATTAAAAGAACATTCTGGACCTTTCAGAGTGAGCAACTAGCATCATCCTCAAATTGCTCTGATCTGGATAGATTCCAATGCCTAGAACATAAGAATAAGAAAAAAAAAGTACTTTTTTTTTTTGTTTTGGGCTATATCCTTTTAGCTAGCTTCAGCGCCTACTCACATTCCATGTATTATGTAAGGTCAGTGCTTAAAATTACCTTTCCAAGAAATACTTTCATTTCTCAACTGCTTCGTACCACCCCACTGTTCCAGCCTGTGTGGCCTTAGCTCCCAGCTACATCCTACACCATTTCACCATTTCTCCCACTTACTACACTGTCATCTAAAATTAAAAGGTGGAAAAAACCTCTGGATTGTGACTACTTTACTGTTATCTCCAGGCGTTGACTTGCTTCCTATCCTGCCCTATGTGGCAGCTCCCAGCAGCAAAATCTCAGCTTTTAGGAGCAAGTAAAATAACCCTATGCTTCCAGGAAGAAAAGGTCTGTGTTTTGGAATCACTGAATTGATTTGATGAAAGTGAAAGAGTCCTTCTAGTTTCCTAGTCCTTATGATTTTGCTGCATGGCCATAATACTACAGGAATCTGTGAAAGTGAAAACAATGTTATACCAGCCATCCATTATCTCACATATTACAAATTCTTACAGCTCTTGGAATTTCCCAGTAAATCTCTGAGTCATCTGGAGCTATTTCCAAAGTACAGAAGCCTGTCCCTTAATCAGTCCCCATAAGTCTTGAAAACTTTCATATTTCTCCAATTTCCAAATGTTTTTAATAGATCATTGAAGCACCTCTGTAGCACCAACAAAGTGCTTGAAACATCCAACCCCTGCTGCCCCGGGTGAATGACTTGGAGCATGCCCAGGATCCACCACAGGTAGGAAGATACACTCTGTTTTAGCAGTACTGACAGCTGCAAACCTTTTATCTCAGAGACTAGGTGCAACTCAGATAACTGAATGCACAATCCTAGTCCATGGGCAATCTGTTTTGGGCCGGGACAGGCAATGGGAGCAGTGTCAGCTATTCCCATGGGTTCTCTTTGTTAGCAAAGGGCATGCTGACATTCCTCTTATTCTGTGGTGTCTTATAATACCCTAAAATGCTCCAAAGCTGTCCTCCCTGGATGGGCTTCCAAATAGCTTGCTGTGGTCTTGCTGTTATATCACTTGCCAGCTGAGACCTGCATCAGTTATTTCTCTTACTGGTCCTGTCCATTGTACAAATATTTGTAACAGTAGTCTTAGAAAAATGTAAAACTACTTAGTGATTGAGGTAAGCCCTTTGGAAATTATTGAGGTAAGGGTAAGAGTAAAAAGAAGGGATCAATCCAGTCTTCTGTCTAAAGGTTTTGTTTTTAATACTAATGCCATTTACCAAGGGATGCCCTAGGGAACACTGTACTGGTATTGTGAAAAGCAATGGCTTATGCTAGACACAGCACTTCACATGCTCATTATGACACAGCCTTTTCTGTTACTGAATGTTGTTAAAAATAAGCAAACAAATTGAGACTACACCTCTGTAATGTCATGAAAGATACAGAGGAAATGCAGTACTGAAGATTCAGATGAAGTTCTGTAATAGATATGTACACAAAAAATATATTTTTTCTTTAATACATAATGACTAAATATATTTATATAATAAGTGCATGAGAAAAAGGCTCAAAAGTGGATGCATTCCAAATCCCATGCTTTATGAATAGACGAACTCAGAAATGTTTAAAAACTCCCTGAGAAGTTTCAACAGTACTAACACTCAGTAGGAACACTTGGAGAAGCAGAAACGATGGTTAAGTGCCTGAAAAGGATCTCTGCATGATATCCTGAAATAAGCACAGTATCTTAATACTGCCATCTATTTGTATGCACGTAATTAGATATCCATACATGGAACTGAGAAAATAGGCACTTGTATTATTGAGAAGTGACCTCTTTCTTTCCTTCTTATAGGTTTTAGACTGCAGTTGCATCAAATTTAATGTAAATGACTGTGAACTATTATTTAACATCCACAGATTCTATCCATTCGTCTCCTCAATTTGCTTGGGCTGATGTTATCAGCTGCCATTGCTTTTATGCCTGCTGTAGATACTATAAAGATCTTTCACTGTCCAAAAAATATCTGTTTTGGATCTCTAAGAGGTAGAAAAAGGCTTTTACAACAGTTACTGACATCAGTTTCAACATGCCCATAATATCTAGCCTCATAGAATTTCCTCTTTTACCAGTGAAGACATTGATTAAGAATTTCCTTCTTTACTAGTGAGGACACTCTTTAAAAATATAGAAAAATTTGATAAGAACACAGCAGCTTATATTTTCCTACCATAGAGAAAATGTTCTGCATGTTCTCATCTTTTTGTAAGGTTCAGTAAATTGAAGATAAATATAAATCCTAGTTTTTACCCCAGGAAAGATTCCTTCCATATTTGAACAAAGCCAAATCAGAGTATTTTAAATATAATAATATTCAGGGCACATATTGACACAACCAGAAATTTGTATCGTGCAAAAGCAGTGCTTGGAAAACTCAGAGAGATACTAAAACAAGACCATAAAATATTTGTATTTGAAAATGTGTTAAATGATCCCTCCCCATGGGGCTGGTTGGTTTTGGGATTTTTGTTTTTATTGTTGATTTTTCTTTTTGTTTTCTTATTTTTTCTTTCTGAAAAAGTAGACACCTCCACTTGCATTCTGTTTGTTTTTGTTGTTGTTTTTTTTTTTTCCTGGTAGAATCTGGTGGCAGAAAAAAATGTATTCTGCATCAGAGTTTTTATTTGCATGTCTTCTTCCCTCCTTCCTCCTCAATTCAATGCTCAAATTTTTTATAATGTTCTGCTGTACTGCTCTTCACTGGCAATTTTGTGAGCAGGTGAAATGTGGTCTTCTCAGATTTGTCTGTTTCAGTCACTTGTCCCTTAGAACACACTTTAACAAACCATTTATTTTGTAGGGATAAATAGATAGCCTAGGCAAACCCCAAAGGCCAGTCCTAGGATGCAATCAGTGGGAAGACTCCCACTGACTTCAATGGAAGGGAATAAAACATCCCTTCAATGAACCTCTAAGATTTAATTAGATAGCTCTCTTCCTGCAGCTGTATCACTGCTGAGCCCAGCTCTGGATACACCAGGAATGGCTGCTCTTTGGCCATGCTTGGGCTTTGCATGAAGCATTTCAGAGATATGTTACTGGGACACACAGAAAAATCTCCCAACAGCTGAGCACTAAGGCAAAAGAAAATGGTGGTTTTGAAGAAACTTAGTATCTGAGGAAACTACTGATGGTAGGGTGTGATCCTCTTTCCCTGAAGCCAATGGATCTTCTCTCATTTACTTAAGGGATGCAGGACCAAACAAGTGGGCCATGAGTGGGAGTTTGGTCCTTGTGCTGATCCACTGGTTTCTAAAACTTTCATGATGACAGATGGGGAATTCCTCTCATGAAGGGACAGCGCAGAATTGCTCTTTGGTGCTCACAGCATCCCTGTGTCTCTCTGTCCCTCCTTCCTCTCTTTCTAGCTGCCATAGTCTCCCTGTGGTGGGTGTTCACGCTTTTCTTCCAAGGCTGGCCTTAACCCCTGCCTATCCCCAAGTCGAGGGGTGCAGAGAGAGCATGCAGAGCTCTGTGGGATGGGTGATGTACAGCAGGCAGAGCAGGCAGTGCTGACAGCCTCTCCAGGGCCTGCTCTTTCAGTCGTGTGCCACAGCTTCCTGGCTCTCTTGTACAAGCACTTTCTCCTCTTTTTCATTTGGGACTGTTCTCAGCAATAGGGCTAGGAAAGTGCCTGCGGATGGTATTTCATAACAGAATAGATTAGCATGCCTTCCAGATGTAAAAGTGATCCTATTTAATAAATACTTTCTAATTTCAGGCTCATCCTCTAGATTAGAAAAAGATTACCAGGGTTTTGACAACAACCAGTACAATTTGAACACTAATTTAGAAGAATAAATCAATATAAATATGCAAACATGAAGAGGCAAGTGGCTGTCATTTGTCCTGTCCCGCAGAAAACACTACAGGTAAGCGACCATAGTGGCAAAATGTCAGTGGCTGAGTCTAGCAGCCCCTCTTTGAATTCAGTGAGATCTGTTTAGGAAGAGGTTTCAAATACTTTTTCCTCTTAGCTTGTTTAGGATTTGTTTTTTGTTTAATTTTTTTTTGTTAGATGACGAAGATCTCAGCCACACGCTCAGCTTTCTCTTGGTGCTGGTGGTATCACTGCTAATTTCAGGCTCTAGCATGGTAACGTCACTTCTGCATAGTTCCAGGAGAGCTGAAGTAAACACTCCCATGCAGTGCTCTGAGAGCCCACATACAGTGGCTCATGCTTGTTCTGCCAACAGAGCTGTTTCATCCCAGACACTATATTGTCTGCATAAATAAACTGTAACAGGAATTCATACACCAGCAATTCGTCAGAGATTTTATTTCTATTTTTGCAGCTTGCAGTAATTATTTCCTCATAGGGAAGCTGATTCCGCTTATATGGACTTTTCTTGAGATGGAGCATCTTTTCTGTACTTTTTCTTACACTTGTTATAAAGAAAGATTATTCATCTCTAAATTTATAGCATCTAGACATGTTCCCACTTGCAGCACCCAGACAGACAGTTATTCACTTAGCGCTTCTCAACACCCATTTTGAAAAAAAAATAACTAATATTTTCTTTTTGAAAACTACCAAAGTCTTTTTCATCAACAGCTTTTTGATCTTATGACATTACAAATCCATGTTTTTCTTGCCAAATTCCAGGTGCCTTTCTGAACTTGATTACTCTCCTGTGCAAATGCTGCTATCAATGTGTTTGTGACCGAAGTGTAATAAACTCCTAGAAAATAAAATATGCATTTAATTAGTCAAATTAATAAGTAGCTTTTAACATGAACATACATAAATGCTTGTATTTTCAATTAATAGAAACTTGTAAAACTCATGTGATCAAGCTTGTCTCTGGGCTTTGCTTTAAGACTTCATAACATTAATCCGTGCTGATAATTTCTGGAAGCTAAATTGTTCCTCATTGACAAACTGATGCTGCAGATCTTTGAGGTGTTTTCTGTGTGGGGAAGATGAAAGTTCTGAGTTGAAGGGGGAAGGTGCCAAGGTCTCGTTTTCTTGAGCACTATGATTTTCCAGCTCACTATTCTGGTGGAAGGTGTCAGAGATTGCTGGTAATACGTAGGGGTGTGAAAAGGCTCACGACAGTGGGAGGAAGTAACTGAAGTAGGAGGTTCTCATTGCATCAGCTCCGACCAGGTCTAAATCTGTCCTCTGACTTGTCTGCATGTTCAGCATGTGGTACTTGCACTCATATTTGTTCCTGTCATCAGGGGAAGAGCGATGGCCCTCAGCTCTACTGTCCATGTTTGCCACAGAGCCTCCGTTGCACTCCCGACACGAGGCCAGCCCAGGGCTCAATTCAGGCGGCTCCATGGCCAGACATGAGCCTTTCTGTCACACAACTGACCTGGAGATGGGCAGCATAATGGCATCCCTGAGGATGAACACTGCCCTCCTTCACTGAGGAGGGCCAGTCAGCTTGCCAGGGTCAGAAGGGCAGCTAAGGACAAGCCTTCCAAGCGACACAGCTCAGGCTGCAGCAAAGGGTACATGGAGCCCTCAGCCAAGAGGGAAGGGGCAGTGGAGGTCAGTCAGAGCCAGCATGGAATGTTGGTGTGCCCAGGGCCCCAGCACCTGTGTGCGGTGATCAAGTGGGGGCATGAACTTGAGTTCTTGACCATGAAGGAGGAGCTTGTGACATGGAAGAGGGAAAACAGGTCTTGAGTTTGTGATCTCACATACCGTTGACTGAAGTTTAGTTTCTAAGTCATTTGGTCTCAAATCTTGGGCATTAAGCCAATGGGCCAGTGAGGGGAAACCAAAGTTTTGTGAAACCAGATGCTCTACCCTTGCTCAGGTCCACCAGGTCACTCGTGTGTGCTAGGTACTGCCTTGTGGTCAGCAAATCCTCCTCCAGAGGGGCTGGTGCCGTCTTCACAGGACAGCTCTGTCATCCACGGCTTTGTCAGACCCCTGGATACCAGAACTGTCTTTCTACCTGAGTCTTGACTTTCCTCTTCTTTCTGCAATGACCAATCTACTGAAACACATTTAGAAATAAGGTGAAGAGACAGAAAAAGGAACAATCAAAAAGAGAAAGATAAAAATGGAGAGGGAAGAAAATTATCAGGGAAACTAGGATCTCAGTTTCCTTCTGCTAGACGCTTTTGAAGTGTTAGACCATGTATTTTCAGATGGGATCACTCTGCTAAAGCTGCTGATCACCTGCTTTTAGCTATGAGGTTGACTCTTATGCTAAATGCCTGCTCTGCCAAATCCATCGTCAAGGCAAAATACTTCACCTGCTGCAATTAAATCTCATGATTTTTAAAGCTTGTCTCCTGATTTTTGGAGCCTGACTCATGGTTTCTGTGGAAAACTTAGGCTTGGCAAATGCTGAAAGCAGTGGGAGTATTTGCAGCTTGAAGGCACTGTTCAGCGAGAGGAAGGGTGGAGGAATCTGCCCCTCAGCAATTAGTAGACTCGCTTTCTACGAAAGGACGTGTCGTTTGGTAGGTTATTTTAGCATGCTGTACAGATGCAGATTATTTTTTAGAATTTTTAATTGGTGATACCATAGCAACTTTATACAATGAAAAACAGTCCAGGCCAGATTGTGCCTGACAACCACCCGCCTGTTTGGGGGTGGCAGAAAGCTGTACCGACCCAGGAGGACTTTGAGAAGCTCTTGATGCTCTGAGTCCTGGTGAGGAAGGCTGTCAGAAAGGTGAAATGGGCTCCCAACCCCACAGCTACAGGGGACCAGTCCATTGCCTTGTCACCTTACAGTCTTTTCCTCAATATCTTGGATTGAACAGCTAAATCCCCAAGATGCCAGAAAAGCATTTAAATTTCAGGGCTGTGATGGATTTTTGCCCTTTGTGAATCAGAGATGGGAGAGAGTCTGAAGAAGTAGTGCAGGGCAGAAATGCATGTAACAGATAGTTTAGTTTCTGGGCCTACTGATGCTGCAGCACTGAATAGTTTCTTTCAGAGATCAGTGGGAACTAGGCTTTTCCCCTGTGCATTCATCTTGAGTGTTTCCTACCTTTTGGTGAGAAAAATCTAGATTTTGACAGTAAGGGGCAGGGAAGAATGTCACATCACTACCTTGAAGTAGGTGTTCTCTCCTTAGCCCTTTGCTGTTCTCTCCTTAGACCTTTGCTGTTCTCTCCTTAGCTAAAGGACTGTTTCTCATACCTCAAGTACATGCAGATCTCGATAAAGAGGTAAAGGGGCCATGCTCAACTCTGTGCAGTGTTGTGCTCTCGTGCACTGTCTTTGCCTTTCTGTCATGTCTAAGACACTTATATGTGGGTGTAGGCATATATATGGCTCTGAGACATTTTAAAGTCTCTGAAAGGAGTGGGAATGGACTTGCTGGACTGGCTGAGTAGTCTAGGGACCATCATGAATAGGCTGAATGTGTGGACAATGTGGATGTAAGTGTGAGCGTGTATATGAAAGGGAAGGATCTTGACTAAAAGATGGAGAACAGATGAATCATGAGAGCATTGTGGTTCTCAGCTCACCTAGGGAAGCTGAAGAGCAGACAATGCCTTTAACTGAGAAACCCACTGCACAGTAATGGGATAAAAGAGACTTTGGGGAAGTGGAGGTCCTTTCAGAGGAAAGTAAGATATGATGTTCAAGGATGGATGATGTTCAGATGGATGTAACTCTGAGCAACCTGGTCTAGAGGAAAGTGCTCATGCCCATGTCATGAGGGTTGAACTAGGTGGCCTTTAAAGGTCCCTTTCAACTCAAAATATTCTGTGATCCTTACACTGTGATATGTAGTTAGGATAAAAGAAGATCAAAGCAGTGCTACAGATATACTGTTTTTTGTGGACATGTATCACGGCAAAACCAGTCTCTTAGTGAATATAAAGTCCTTACCTGGAGACAAAAATCACATGATTAAAAAACACATTAAATTGCACCAAATTTGTGGAGAATGGTGACTACAGGGAAGGAATATAGTAACAAGAGAGACAGATACTTTACAAGTTGTGCAGAAGCCTTGAATGCAAAGAACTGAGACTGATCTGGGTAGTGAGGACATGAAGGCAGTCCCCTGACAGAGACTTCTAAAAGCCTTCTGCAAGGCCTCCATCAGCCCTCTGTTGAACATAAATATATGTGTGGGAAAAGGGGTTTGAAGGAAGAGCAAGTGCAACACTTGGGAGCTGTCTGCTTCATTCCCAGTGTAAATTAATAGGAAAGCTAACATGGAGTATCACTGTGGAAAACTCTCATGCTCAAATGTTTTCCCACCCTTGTGGGTAGCCCTATGTCCTTGGTCATTCCCTAGAGATATGCACAAATTGGCTTGAAAAATACAGCAGTAGAGGAATGTTGCTGAGTATCCTTTTATTCGAACCACTTCCCATCGGATTTTCAATGGGAGAAAGCAGTCTGACTGTGGGAAATGAAACACTTTTGAAGCTATGGGCAGAATTCATCACGAGCTAATGCTATCACAGTAGAAAAACACCTGAAAATATCCCCAGGAATTTTTTAATAACAATTTCTTAACGGATTTTTTTCTTTGAAGATGGAAGAATATGCTGTGTCTATGTATGTTATTATTCATCTATAGGAATTTAGCATTAATTAACAATTTAAAGAAATCTACCAAACACTAATTGGATGTATTTTTATTAGTTTTGCTGCCTATGAAAATGAAATTCTGCACTTTGAATAGTGGTCTATGAATCACAGAAGTGTTTCTTTTTTAATTAGGAAGATATTAAATACTGATCCCAATTTTGCCAGTGTGGTCAATGAATACATCCCTGCTAGAATACCACAATTTAAAATATTTGTGGTGGTCACCTATTTTTCAGAATGCATTCATAATAAGAAGCAGAGTTTTTCTCTCAAGATTAATTTCTTTAAATGAGATGCTAAACAGAAAATGAAGCCAAGGCTTATGTATTTACTTCTTCATAATGCTGTGCTCCCCAAATCCCTTCTCTGCCTTACTAAACCATAGATAACTGTTCCCCTTCCCAAGTAATCTCAGTTTGGTTGAAATCTTTATATCAGTTTATGATAACAGATTATGGTAACAGAATGTTACCGTTTTTTGAAGAACGGTATCACTTCATCTTTCATAAATACTAATTAAACAACTCAGGCTTACGTCAGTGCCAAGATTCATGTCAGCAGTTAGTGCAACTTGTTATTGTAAGATTAGTTCTGACACATTCCTTCCAGCACAGCAAGCAGTGGGATCCTGTGCAGCACTGGGAAGAAGTCATCTCTCTAGAGACTGCCGGTAGGTATCCAATAGGAAGGAAGGCTGCTTTCTTTAACAACATTAAAAACTCTCTGCTGACATACTCCCTAACTGAATCATCCTGAACTGTAAGTCTCACCACGCAGAAGGAACGAGCTCACTCATCAGCCAGGCTTCTCCCTTCACAGCATCCAGGCCCTTTGTGTTACTATGTCTGTGCACTGCGCCGGTGGGACTGGCTTCAGGAGCCTCCTCTGCCCTGGTCAGGGATCATTCACAGCTGCAATAATTGGCAACGATTTCTTGACTACAAGAACATTGAGTGAGGCTTGCTCCTTTGAGCAATTACTTGCTGTGAAAGAGATGTAAGGGAGAGAAGTGACCTTATTCTGTCCAGCTGGCACGTACACTGCTGATTCAGGGGCATTCACTGGGCTCTGCTTGAAGGGGTGCTGGTGGTATTGTCACTGTCTAAATGTTACTGTTTGAGCTGGCTGAGATATCATGGCTTCAATGCTCAGTACAAACCTAAGTAGAAAAGATGAGCTGAAAAGTTAAAAGTACATCTTAAACTAAGCACACATCATTTCAGTAGACACAATGAGAATTTGGGAAGTACTGCCCATCTCACGCACCTTGCAGAATTCAATGCATAGTCTTTGCCCAATGCAAAATGTTATGCCAACATGAAAACCGGAATTTCAAGAGCAGTGTAATTCCAAGGCATCTCCTTAGTAGAGGTCATCCTCGAGAGAATTGCTTTAATTGTTCAGATTCACAGGGGTTACAGGGCCTTTTGGGTATAATTTCTTTTTTCTCTGAATGCTTGTGAAGATGTAAGAGTGTGGTGACAGGGAGATAGGCACAGACAGTGCTTCAGTGCACTACAGAGTCTGCTTGCCCAGCAGTGCACTGTGGGTTCACAGAATACTGGTTATTGTTCTATCTTGTTTCTCAACAGGTTAAGACTCAGATTTTTCAGAATGGTGTAAGCATTTGTGTGTCCAGCTGGCAATGCAGTAGCCATGGATATGTGGCAACTGCAGTAAAAAGTAAACTGAAGGGACGGAATATCTATTGGCCTATGTGCCTAAAGTGATCCAGTGAGTAGCACAGTCACCCAAAATTGGATTTAAATCCCATTGCAGTTCTGAAAACTTGGATCCCCACATGGACTGAGGCATAAACTAACATTACTGTGTATGCTAGATATTATTCTCTCTTTTTCTCTTTTTAATTTAATTTTTCCTAGTCAGATACCATTAATTTACAGAAAGGCACTGCATATTCTCAATCAGAAAGTTATTAAGTAGGTAAGCCTTCTTTATCCTCCTGTTTGCTGCTCTGACTTGAAGTGAGTTCATGAAGCTTTGCTCTCAGTTTGGGTAGTTAAGTTCAGACCTCAGCTTTAATGTGAAGAAGAAAATCATCATGACCCAAAGTGGTCTGACTGATTCAGGAACTGCATCAGATTATACCATGCCAGAAGGTGCATTTACACCCAGCAATCTGTAATCAAGTGATACTTGGAATCAAGTGTATAGTTCAGAAACTGTCTTTGGCAATGTGTCTAAACACATACTGGAAAATAAGCAGTTAAGATCAAATGACAAGCTGTGTGTCTTTCAGGTGGTGTGTGTATGGTGCTTTTCTGAGCATGCTAGTGCATGGAAAAGAGTTATAAACATGAGAGATGGCAGAATAATTTTCAGTTTCTGTCTTCATCGTATACTGAACTTCAAGGGGGAAAAACCAAAGCATCTTTTCAGAAAGCAAAGCTGTGAAGTGTGGTGGTACTTTTTGGCTTTGTCACATGTGCTCCATGATTGACAAGCAGCGTCTTGTTTGAAGAACCTCAGCTTGCACAACTGCTGAGGCTGAGCAAGACTTGGCCTCAGAGATAGATGCATGAAGGCTTTGAGTTCTCTAAACCTCGCAGACTGGAGGGTGCTTCTTAGCAATAGCTCATGAAATGAGCAGAGATGCAGTGGTCCTGGCTGGGTGCATCGATCATCCTCTTTGCCATTATCCATCCAAAATGGAGGTGTGTTGAGATATTCTTTGCTGGTTTTAAATCTGCAAGCGTGGAAGAAAGTTATACCATAAGCAAGTCCTGTTTTGCTTTTTTTTTCTCCTTGAAAAATGCTGAATTCCTACTCCAAAGAGAACTTTCCATTATTAAAGATATTAAATAGAACAGAAAATCTTTATTGAGTTTTTTATGAACTGCAAGGGATCACAGCTATTTAATATGACTTTTTTAGGAAAGGGTTCGAATATTGTCATAAAGGGCACCTGGATATTTGTTTTTTAAGGAAGAGAGAAATCATTTTAGTCTATTTTAAGCTAAGATTCCAGTCAAGAACTCATACTGCATTGGCACGTGCGGGGCTGCATCTGGAGACAAAGGCAATTTTGGGCACAGTTTTAAACTCTTTAGTAATTATTCAGAGATTTTAATGTGTTTGTTTCTTTGATTTATTTGCTCTGAGCTCTGCATATATATTAGACAGCGTGTCTTTACATGCAGAATAATATCTCAGAGATATGGGAGGGAGGTTGCTAAGAAAGGCTCTTATATTAAAGGAAAAAGGAATGGAAAATAGAAATTAGTCACATTAATATATAGGAAAGGGGTGGGAAAATTAATGATGATGCAGACATTGCTGAGATGAAATTTGAAGTTTGTTCCTTCAGGCATTTTTGAGTTCTGAATGTATAAACATTTTGTGTAGAACATATGGAAGAAACAAAGCTTTATTTCTACTTGCATGACTCAAAAACTGTTAAGTTTATAGGAAAAGAAAGGAAAAAAGGAAAAAAGTAAGGAGAAAAGCAAATTTGGCTATAATCAAGCATGAAACATTTACATTCAAAAGAAATAATTTTGTTTTGTTTTGTTTTGGTAGAGTATATTAGAAGGAGCTGTGAGTGACTGAGAAAGGGAATCTGAATGGAAATCAGAACGCTACCTTGACAGATAATCAACTACACATACACCCAGATATATTTAATGCTTGTGAGTTCCTTAATTGAAATTTAAGGAATATGATTTATTCTCTCCTTATGCTTAAATTAACTGCATTTTCAAATGCAAAATATGCATATACTGTAATGCTGGGGATGGTAAATTAGAGTGATTTTTAAAGTGTATGCCACTGTTTAGTCTTTTCCTTATTGATTGATACATGCCAGGTATTCAGGCTGTAGAGTATTACTGAAAGCTGACAAAACAACTGGAAAGAAAATAATGCCGTAAAGAAAGAATTAATTCTCTCCCCAAAGCAGAGATTGTTGTTAACTATTCCAGAACAGTAACTGTTAAAGCATTCAGTGTCAGAGATACTCTAATGAAGACAGAAGGTTTATATAGGCTTGGCTAGTCCCCATGGAAACAGCCTTTCTACTGGGTTACCATAGGAATCGTCAAAGCCTTTGTAAGCCTCCCTTAATAGCGCATATACGCTTTCCAGGCAGATTGGAATATCTGCTAGAGGATGCACCTCCTGTTTTTAAATATAAATACAAACAGATTTTGTTTTGGAGTGGTACTCATCTCTGTTTAACTAGCTATGCTACTCTTTACGTTAGAGTTATATTAAACATTGGAGTCACCTGTGATAGAGGAGGGCTGGATGGGTTTGTGAACAAGGCAAGCCGTGTGCGTTCGTAACCCGCAGGGAACCACCAGCAAAAATACCGCTCCTTACAGCACTTCTGGCATCACCCAAAACATGTCAATACTTTACCCCTCCACCTTCCTGTGGACATTGCAGAGCTTTAGTCAGTCTGAAGCTTTGCTGGTCAGAAGTTGTACAACAGGAAACAAACAAGCAAGAAATGGAGCCAAAGGAAACAAACAGAACACTCTGCTGAAGGAAACTAGCAGAAAGCAAGCCAGGGGGTGACTTCAGCTAAGTCTTTCAAGACAGTTGTTGTTTTGACTTTTAAATAACTTCACTTGAAGCCATTACCTGGGCACAGGACGAGTGGTTTCTTGGATAACTAATGAGGAATTGCATTTTCACACACTTGATCCTGAGGCTTTGTAAGAACAGGGAAGTACAGTGGGGAGCTGCAGGTTGTGAGGGAACCATGCACCTACTTGCTGGTCTGGTTGTTGTGAGATTAATTTTATTCAAAGTACCCTTTCAAATGGAAAAAAAATATAATTTTGGTTCTGTTTAAACTCCTGGGACTAACACACTGTTCTCCATACAGAGGATTGACATTAATAAGTCTACTTGTTAAGGAAATCTAGCCAACATCTTCAGGGCTTGTTATTTTTCCAAACAAATGCTAGCTACAAGGCTTTCTACTGTAAAGCCTGACAGCATCATAATGCTTTTATATTCCACTTTCCAGCTGGCTAAATTTCATTATGCAGTTTGGGCATATAAATCAGTGGAGCTGAATTGAGGGAGATGGTCTTTACAGGACGACAGTAGCAGAGAATTTGGCCCTTGAGTTCCAGTTACCAAGATACCAGCTTCCATACATGTAAAGGTCCCCACAAAAAGCAGTAGGACTGTTTAAATGTATTGGTTAGGCATGTGCTTCATTGGCTTACCAGAGAAAAAATTCTGATTGGACAAAACAAAGGTTTTGGAATTAACCGAAAATGTATTTGTTTTAAAATGGGTAATTGGAACTGCAGATGTGAAAACTGCTATATATTGTGGTAAGTTTGCACAGATGGTATGGCAAGGCATACATCATGTATTACTCCTTCCCAGAGCTGGTAAAAAGGCAGTATATTTTTTCCGGGAATATATTTCAATGAAGCCAGAAATGTCTTTGATTTACCAAGTAACTGAGGTGCCACTATTAAGGACATTTTTGGACACCCTAGTCCAAAGATGGTCTCTCTAGTTAACTAAAAGTAGGCAGTGAAAATCTGAGGATTGCAGTCATCCGGAAGCAATCACTGAGACAGAGATCTATTTACAGGGAAGGGGGATAAGAAAAAAAAATGGAGAAGATTTGTGGAGGAGTTAATAAGGGATTCTTCTGTGCGTTGATAATTTACAGGCTGCTTTAACTGTCCTCTGCCAGTTATGAGCTGCTCTTACACAAAAGTTGATCCCATAGTTTTGGTTCCATTTTAGGAGCTGACAGAGGTGTCAAAGATGGTATCTGGAGCAGCAAGAGAGGCAGGATTATATCGGGTATGACAGTGTGAGTGCTCTCCAGTGTGCTCTCCCACTAAAATTGCAGAATGCTTACTATTTTTGGAGGTCTGACTCCCCTAGCCCTGCATTGTCTTGCCAGAGACAATGATAGTTGCAGGACTACCTGAAACGAAGGTCTAAAAATAAAACCATGACTAATTCATTGTATGGTTCAACTAGTCATGTGTCCACCAAATGGAATAATGCAGATGTAATCTCAGACATTTTGTTCTTTGACCATGAAAACAAAGAGGATGATGTGGCCACATGAGATACCTTAACTCACTATTATTACACATTCCCTAGAAGGTCTTGTAAGAATTACTCTACCTGTAGACTTTCTCTAAGAAGTGCATTCAGTATAAAAACTCCCCCTGTTTACCCTGCTTGTTGCCACTAAAATGTCCTTACTGGTTCACCCAGAGAGATTTTGGATGTCCCATCTCTGGAAATGTTTGAGGCCAGGTTGGATGGGGCCTGGACCAACAAGGTCTGATGGAAGGTGTCCCTGTCCACAGCAGGGGAGGTTGGAGCAGACGGTCTTTGAAGTCCCTTCCAACCCAAACTATTCTATGTTTCATGTTGCAGAAACCATCACTAAAGCTTTTTGCAGGTGCGACATTCACCTAGCTTGTGATTCATGTTTTGAGATTGTGTGGCTGCAATCTTTTGTCAAGTGTGTCAGGTTGTGAAGAAACTGCTGCACTCACTGCAGCCTCCCAACAAAATTAGCCGTTATGTTTTGTATGTTTTTACGTTTGCATAAGAAATCACTGACAATCAAATTGTATCCTTGAGCAAAACATGACATGTGAACAATTTGATTGGCTTGCAGGGCATGCACCACATCTGCTCCATTACTGAAGGTGGGATATCCCAATGGGTGGGATAGAGTGAGCATGTTTGGCAATTTTGTGGTAAGAGGAGCTCATTCTAAGCTCCACTTGTAGGCTATCTACTGACAGATACACCATCTCAGTGGGAAAAAAACTGGGCATAGCATTTCTCTTCTGGTGTCTATCTGCCCTTGGTTCCACTTGTATTCCCACTCCTTTGTCTCCTCCCCATTTTGTCTTCTCCTTCTGAGCCAAGGGTGTGGAACAGGCTTTACAAAGGGCTGAAACATGCAGACCTCTGTAATTCTCTCTCTGGTGCGGGTTTTTTTGCAGCAGATGTTTCCATTCATGGACTTTGTTTTCCTTTCCTCATGATTGTGGGTATACATGTGCACCACAGTGCGTTATCTTTGCCTTTCTGATCTGGAGAACCACGTCTCCCTCTGGCCATTCTCAGGAACATATAAACATAATTAGATACACAGACACATCTGCTGTAAAGCCCAGCCAGTGAAATTACCTCACCTAGGCACTAGCACTAGAAGTACCTAAAAGGAAGAAGTAGATGATGATTTCTTCAGACAACAGGAAGAAGCCTCATGTTCACAGGCCCTGCTGCTCACAAGGGAACTTCAGCCACCACAATAACTGCTGGAGGGACAACAGAGAAGGGCACAACTGATCCAGTGGTCCAGGAGGTCTATGGAGTGCAGTAATGAGAGTTTTCTAACGCAGGTGATTAAGGAGATGTCAAGGGGAGTCACTCCTCTGCACTTTGTACTCAAAAACAAGAAAGGTTTTACTGGTTGAGGATGTAAAGTTCTGGCAGCTTCATTTCAGTGGTTCCCTGTGAAAGAAGAGAAAATGGGCACAAATTGTAATACAAGAAACTCCACTTTTTTTCCCTTTTTTTCCTATTTTTTTTACTGTGAGGATGATCAAACACTTGGCAGTTGCCGAGAAAAGTTGTGGAATCTCAATCTTGGGAGGAATACAAAATATAACTGGACAGAGCTGGGAGCAACCTGCTGTAAGTGGTGACTCTACTTTGAACAGGAGGGAAGCAGTAGAAAGAATCATGTAAGAGTGATGGAGAAAAGGAAAAATTGGGATTGTATTGGATCCAGCATAGCAGTAGAAGGAAGCACATATCAGTTTCAAAGTAAAAGCAGAAGGACAGTAAAATAGGGAAAAGCACAAACGTCCTACCCTACTGCCCACCCTAAGCAATAAAACATTAGATAGCAGCTCTTTTCCAAAGAAAAATGTGGCATACCTGGGTTGGAAGGAGGTAGTGAGAAGGGGCCAGCCCAGGGACAGTACTGTTCTGCTATCTGTGTTGTATGCTGTGAACTGTACCTTGCTCCTGACGTGGTTCCTCACATGCCATATGTGCTGTATGGACTGGTAGGACTTCATGCTTCTTCCCTTCTCTTCACCACCTCTCTCTTGCTTTGGAAGTACTGTGACCTTAGGGCACCATGGGAGCACCTCCTCTCCTCATTGTGACCTGAGAGCATTGTCCAGCTGGCCCCAGTATCTGCTGGACTGCAGAGACACGGAGCAGTCACATGTGGTACAGCACTAGAGGAACTTACTCCCTTTGCCTCTGTCTGCACATATTTCTTCCAACGTGTATGACGGTGCCCTTTTGCCATCTTAAAATCTTTGTATTCTGCTGGTATTGGTTGGGTATGTCAGGCCTGAGCTGGTTTAATGTTCATGGATACTTTTTAACTTGAGGGAGGACACGTCTTAAACAAAGAAAACCAAAAAACAGCTGAACATGATTATATCCCTGTTTGGAAAAGCCTGGGCAACCATCCCTAGGGTAACAAGGAAAAGAGGTCACTAAAGAAATAACTGCAACCTACAGTAAGAATGGGAGGAGGGTTGAGGTATCTGAAGCGTAGGAGCTGTTGACAAGGAAAACTGAAGGTTTTTTAAAGGAAAGAGAAATTGTGTCAAGGAATTCTGCTTGCTTCGTCACAGGTACCTTTCTGAAAAAACTAAAGCACTGCTTCAGGAAAGGGCTCAGGGTGACACCAGCAGTGGCAACTTGCGTGCCTAGGGGAAGTGATCAGCGTTAAATGCAGTTAAAGAAACTGTGTAATGTTTTTTCTTGCTGCAAATGAAAAGTTAATGCCAATTATAAGGTAGCAGAAAGGCAGGAAAGTAGCATCTCTGTGGGTTTAAAGACTTAAAAGATTTAACACATGGAGAACAAGGTGAAGACTAACCCGGACAGCAGCCCAGAACTGAAAATCAAAGGGAAGGGAGGTTTAAGATCTTTCAAGTTCATTCAGTTCTGTTTGTCTAAGATATTTCGGCATCTCAACAGCCTGTAGAGCAGCCTGAAGTGCAAATGTGTATGAGTCTTCACTGATATTTGTGGAAATGTTCGTGTGAGTATAGTCACTAAAGGATGCATTCTTGAAAATCGTTGTTTCATTCAGTTAATGCCTATTTATGGAAGTATTAAGAAATTACATATCAGAAATACCAAGAAAATAAAATGTATGTATGTATGTATGCATGTATGAGAGAAAGGACAGCTGAAGTGGAGGTCAGGGTCTAGTGTGAAGAGGCAGAGAACTGTGTGTGCCAAAGGAGCTGTTGAGTGGAACTGTGCCAGCAAAGACACTGGAGAATTTACGCTGTACAAAGATGATCTTTCTTTCTGCCCACAGTTAGTCTGTTAACAGCTTGCAAGATCACAGTAGACATGAGGAAGAAATAATTTTAAAAGATCCCAGAAACGCTGAGTTGAAAGCAAGGAAGTGAATGTTTATGAGAAACATTTATGAGAATATTAACTCTTGGCAATGTAGGCATCCCTTTCAAGCTGAATGGGAGGAATAGGGTTTAAAGGGTTATAAGGAACCACTTAAAAATTCATGCCAAGATACAGCCTAATGGGAGCAACAGAGTACTGAAAAATATTCCTGAGAGTATTGGTTGCATCCTTGTTTCATGTGTATAGGGTATATAAAAAAAGATATTTAGTAGGAATGATAAAGAAGACATCAGGTGAAAAACGCACCCATACAAATCTGTCAACAGTCATTTATTCATTATTACTTGGTCAAATAATGAAGCCCTAATGACATATTTTCTCAGGTTTTATTTCCTTTATTCTGGAAATATTGACTGACTAAGGTGTCGTGGTTTGACACTGGCCCAACGCCAGGCACCCACGAGAGCCACTCGATCACCCTCCCCTGCCACAGCTGGGCAGAGGAAGGAAAAGGGAAAAAAGGCTAACGCAGGCTTCATGAGAGAGATAAGGACTGGGAGAAACACTTCAAGCGCGAAACAGGCTCAACTTAAGTTGTGAAGAGAATTTTTTACTAACAGAATCAGAGGAGGAAAATGAGAAGTAAAGTAAGCCCTTAGAACACCTTCCACTCCCCAGCCCACCGACAGCACAGGGAGACAGGGCATGGGGGTTTGGTCAGTCCTTTATCAAGATTCCCTTCTGCTGCTCCGGGAGAGGAGTCCTTCCCCTGTGAGGCTGTGGGGTCCCTCCCATGGGAGACGGCTCTCCTGAACTTCCCTGGCATGGGTCCCCTCTCAGGAGCAGCAGCCACACCGCCCCTGCTGCAGCGTCAGCCCCTGCCACGGGCACACAGCCCTCCCAAAACTGCTGTGCCGTGGCTCTCTCTTTCCAAGGGGTGCAGCCCTCCAAGGACAGGCTGCTCCAGCCTGGAAGCAGGGGCCCTCTCTCTCCACTGGGTCTCCCACTGGATCACGGCCTCCTCCAGGCATCCACCTGCTGCGGCACGGGCACATCCCACAGGCACATCCCACGGGCACATCCCACGCAGGCTGTGGGTGGATCTCTGCATGCCCCTGGATCCCCGTGGGCTGCAGGGGCACAGCTGCTTCACCATGGTCTTCACCAAGGCCTGCAGAGGAACCTCGGCTCTGGCACCTGGAGCACCTCCTGCCCCTCCTTCTTCACTGCCCTTGGTGTCTCCATGTTGTTTTCCCTCATGTGTTCTCACTTCCTCCTCTTCTCTGACTAGAATCCCAAAATCTTGTGACTTTGTTTTGATGTTCTTATATATGTCATCACAGCAGTGTTACCAACCGCTCTCACTGGCCCAGTTTTGGCCAGCAGCATGTCCATCTTCGGAGCCATCAGCCATTGGCTCTGCTGGACATGGTGGGAAGCTTCCAGCAGCTTCCTCACAGGAGCCATCTTTGTGGCCCCCCTGCCACCTAAAACCAGGCTGTGCCAAACCAATACATAAGGAAAATTGAAATAAGAAATAATTACTTAAGGAATAGTTCCTGCAGTCCCTGTCTGTATGGACATTACGTTGTCTGTATGGACTTTATATCTAGCGTATGGGGATTGGAAAATTTCTTTTCCAGAAAAGGAAAATAACTGCTAAGAGCTGTAGATGATTCTGATGTTGACATTTCAACCTTTTTCTTAATTTTTCTTATACTGGTATGTAGTAGTGGCATTGCAGAATGGAGATTTAAGAGACAATTTTGAAACAGAGCAACAAAACTATAGGTTACTCATTGTAAAGACAACATGAAGAAGTTAAAACTATTTAGCTCCCATACTTCACTATAAGGAAAAAACAGGCCATGGTCTTTTAAAAGACTTTGTAACTTTTCATATACATATGTGTATAATTTTCCAGATGCATGCTTTTTTTCCTCAGCAGAATTGCCACATGTGTGACACTATGAGCCTGAGGACAAGCAGCAAAAAACTCACTAAAGGCTACACCTTGTAGCCACCACTCTGTGTTGTAACTTGTCATAAAAGACTATTTCCAAATGCTTACTTTTCTAACATGTTCAAGTTAACCTTTTGACTTATATGTTTTAGGGTTCTTGTGCGTTCGTGTATATTTTATTATTTTGATACCTCTTCACCTGTGCTACTCATGTTCTATAAGAAATGGCTCTGCTAAACATCATTTATGTGCACACCCCTGCACCCCTACTGCAAAGGATTCTGTTGCCATCCCCACCACCTAGGAAGAATTTAAAACTGCTTTTTAATTTTAATAAATGATGTCACTATATGTTGTTTAATAGGTGGTTTCACTTGATCCTTTTGAATGATTCACACAGAAGCTGAGTTAGAAGAATGAGAAATCAGAGATCATTTTGGTGTCAAAAATAATTTTCTTCTAAGCCTTGAGGGTGCAAAGTATGTGAATGGGCTTTGAGACGGACATTATTAACTTCTACCTGCTGAGCAAAGATTAATAAAGTGGATTTTAATTGGGGATTAAAATTTACTACCATCTAGGTAGAAAACTGTGAGCAAATGGAGGAAAATGATCTAGAACTGAATTTCGTAAATTAGACTGATACCAATCATTGCAAATATAAACATTCACTGCTCCAATTTTTAGTTTAGCAGCATTAAAGAAACACATAAAAAGTCACATGCACTTCAGCATCTGGAGCCTGTGTTTTTATATTTCAGAACAATATTCCTGACATACAGTCATAATAAAGCTACATCTCATATAACTGGTAGATATTTTGTGTCTTTACTGGTCTTGGATATGCAATATTGCATCCAATCCTATTATTTAGCACTAAAATATTATGGGCTGACTATCATTTGTATTTCTGTTCCTCTCTAAGTGTCTGGTTGTGTAAAAGAACTGCAGATTTGGCAAGGGCTTTCATAGACATGGCAGCCTTGATGAGTTCATAATGACTTATAGTGCCCAATATGTGAATTATGCAAAACAGAAGACAGTGGTTCATTTGCTGTCATTTCCTACACTTGCCTCTGCTCATGCAATGTGACTGTGAAACATTTTCATATTCACAATAATGTGTTTTGCTTGCATTTTGCAGTCATCTTCCACATGTGTAAATGGAGCAACAGGTGTAAGACTTCTGTGTTTTCAAACTATATCCCTTCCCACAGATGAAATTGTAAAACATAATAGAAGATGAGGGTATACATGCAGACAAGAAAATGTCTGTGCTTATGTTTTTTAAGATATTATGCATTAAAAATGCACACACATTTAACAAGCCCAGTCCTTTTGCTATGAAGACAACTTTAGACAGAGAAAATTGTAGATGTAGAAATACTATAGTATGCACTCAAATGCAGGCTTGGCATAGCACCACATAATGAATTAACAAATGCTGTTCATAATGCTTGTTGCAATTAGAGATGGGATTTAACTGCAATGAGTGATATGACCAGATGACATCAGGGGAAAATAAAAGCTCTTTTGTCAATACTCCAGTTTTCTATCTTGCTACTTGTCATTATAAAGTCAATATTAAGTCAAAAGTTTCCATTTAATAGGATTCAAGATCATATTCCCAGTAGCTAGCATTTTCTGAAACCTGTATCTCAGTTTAAATGTGTGTTCACTCTATTCAGAATATTTACAAATAGTGGTCACCAGTGTATATTCTGTTCTTCCTGTCATAACTCTTCAGATCCACAGATTTGTAGAGGCTCTTCTGCTTGAATAAATTGGTGTAGTTCATGCAAAATTACACATAACTGAGCCAAAACAACACGTTTTGCTTCAGTTTCCTGTTTGGGTTCAGTTGTGACTAAAGTTTTCTGCTTGTGCCAGTTACAATTCACTATGTGTAATTGGTATATATGATGTCTATGCATCCTCAGTCTTACAGCCCCTCTGAGACTCTCCTTTCTGATATGGTCACATGAAAACCTAAAATTTCCCATCAAGGCGGCCTTTGAAGACCATAGGCAATTACAAAGTGAATCAGTTAAAGAGATTCCCTGGGAACATTTACCATTCAGTTTTGAAGAGTGCTTTGCAGGAACTTTTGTGTCTCAGGGTAAAGGCAGAGATCTTTACAGCAAGTCACCCTAGTGGGTAGGGAGAAAGTGGGGAGAAAGAGAGAAAATTTCTGGCCTTATAAATTCTCTGATGAGTTGGATGAAGAAGGAAGGAGGGCATTACTTTCTTGTCTATATTTTAAACTTAATAAATCTGAAATGACTAAAACAAAACCAGCAGTAAGTTTCAAAAGTAGGTCACCTTTCAAATACTAATGTGATTATGAGAATCAAGAGCAGCAAATAATGAAAATCAAGCTGAAACATATGTAATACTTTAACATGGTTAACTGAAGCCTGGTGTGAAACCAGCAGGCTTTCATAGTTGATTCGTATCCCTCTGGTAGCACACTTTGAGACTGGTTTGGAACATTTTTAAAGATAACGGTTAAAAATGGTTAACTCCATTATGGGGGTTTTTTTCCAAGCAGGTTCATTTTATTAAATGACAAACATCCAAGTTCTTCCTCATAAACATGCAATAACATTAAGTGACCTATAAAAGGATTAGATGCTGCTTCCAGGTACGGTCTGGAGCAAAACCAATGGATAAAAGATTGTCTCTGGGGAACCACAAGGAGAAACTATCCATCTGAGACAACCATCTGGGAATGGTTCCTCTGCTTTTCCTCCTTATTCTCTCAGTGATAAGAACACAGCAGTGCAGTTCCACCTTAAAAAGGGCAACATTCTCAATAGATATCTTGTCAGTGCAACAGGATGTGTGCATGTGTGGGGGGTTGCCTGGGACAGAGCAGTGATTCTGTACACTTGTCAGTGGAGGGGCTCAGAAATTTTGAGCAGAATGTTTTTCAGAAAATGCCAATTAATTCTGTTGTAAATGTTATGTGGGAATGTGTCAGGATTGACTATACTTTGTTTGTTTTGCTTTCAATCAAAACAAAGCTTTCTGATAACTTTTATAATCTTGTCATGACAGAATATTTGAATGTTTCATTTTGGAGCACATTTCATTCAGGATTGTGTTCAATATTATAAATTGGAAAAAAAAAGAGTCAGAATTAAAAGTTTTCATCTAAGTTTATCTAAGGTGAATTAAAACATTGCTGCAATTTAGGACAGGTGAAATTTTAAGGTGTCAGTATTTTCCAGGAAATGAAAATTCTACTTTCATGAAAAGTCTCTGAAAGAAGTCTATCTCTCATTGTTTAAAATGAAAGTTTTACAGTTTCCAAAACAAATTAAACATGTAGTTAAATGAGTGGAAATTGCCTGGAAATAATTTTTGGGGTTACTTATTTACATATTAAAAAATAATTGGATTTTTAATGTATTAAGTTACTGAAAAGACTATTCCAAATGTCCAAACCAATATCTGAATATTTGAGTCCTGTCACTGGGCACTACTGAGAACAGCCTGGTTTTCATAATTGCCTCCCATCAAATGTCTACACACATTTATTAGATGATCCCCTGAATCTTCTCCAGGCAGAAGAGTCTCAGCTCTCCTCATACCAGATGCTCCAGTCCCTCAGTCATGTCCACAGCTCTTCACTGGTTTTGTTCTGGTAAGTCCATATCTCTCCAGTACTGGGGAGCGCAGAAGTGGACTCAGTATTTCAGACATGTCCTCATCAGTATTGGGTGAAAAGAAAAGGTACCACCCTTCAATCTGCTGGTAATGCTCCTCCTGATGCAGCCTGGAATGCTGTTGGTCTCCTCTGTCACTGTGGTGTATTGCTGGCTGGCATTCAACTTATTGTCCGCCAGGACCCCAAGCTCTCTCTGTACAGATCTGTCCCTCAGAAACTCAGCTCCCAGTGTGTACTGGGGTATGTGGGGTTCTTGTTCTGCATTGCCAGAACTTTGCATTTCCCTTTTCTTATTTCTCTCTGCCCAGTATCCCACTGTATCGATGTTCACTTCCTCCAATTTTATAACATCTCTGAACTTGCTGAGGGATCACTTTCCCCCACTGTCTAGGTTTTTAATGAAGAGGTTAAACAATATTGGCCTCCTTATTGACCCCTGGGGTACACCACCAGTGAGTTGGCTCCCACTGCACTTTGTGCTATTGATCACCACCCCCTGGGCTTGGCTGTTCAGCCACATTCAGTCCACCTTGCTGTCAATTTTCCAAATACGTACAACGTCACCTT
Source organism: Monarcha castaneiventris obscurior (assembly GCA_026261815.1). NCBI lineage: Eukaryota > Metazoa > Chordata > Aves > Passeriformes > Monarchidae > Monarcha > Monarcha castaneiventris. Next base: position 9,660,986 of record JAMPIT010000388.1, read on the forward strand.
TTCTGTGAGATGGTTATAGGAGTCTGTGCCAAAGGCCTTGATATAGTTGAAGCGAACAACATTCATTATTCTTCCCCTCATCTGACAAGGTAGTCCTTTCACTGTAGGAAGGTATCTGCTTGGTTCAGCATGACTTCCACTTGGTAAATCCACATTGACTACTTCTCATCACCTTGTCCTTCATGTGTTTGGAAAAGGCTTCCAGAATTACTTGCTCCATGATCTTCACAGGGACTGATGTGAGGCTGACCAGCCTGCAGTTCTCCAGATTTTCCTTCTTGTCGTTCTGGAAATAACATTTGGTTTCTTCAAAGATACGATTGATAGCATTTTTTTCATATTTCCTTTACTTTCATGTTTTCCCTTCTGCCATGAACAGACACATAGTATTCCCATATTCATTTATTCCCTTACTTGTTGCACGAGCAGGGCTATGGATTTCCTTGACATATGCGCAGTCATTGCTGTAGACTCCTGCTCAAGCAGTGGGTAGATTAAGCAACAGAATACTCAGATAGTACTCTGAAAGAGCTTTTTTCTTCACCCTACTTCTGTTTTTAAGGTACATGCAGAGGTTATTTAGCTTATATTATAGAGGAGAGAGAGAGCCAGAGAGCTTCTCTCTTCCCAGATAAAGGAGTTCTCTGGACCTGTTGGTCTTCATGACCGAGCCTACAACTGACCTGGATTGTCTTCCTAGTTGGGCTTAAGAACTACTTTAAGAAAAGTGACTTTAACTAGATCCTGCAATGCAACTGCTCTGTCAGGAGTTCAGTGACATATGCAGCCCAAAAACCATGAAGTTTTTTTTATTTATGATAGAGACAAGTAATAGAGAGTTTGTTGCTCCATTTAGCACTTTCGCCTACATGTTGGCTCTGAACCAGTCTGTCAGCAATCTGTCTAAGGCTGAAGTCTTTGTCAAGGATGGAAACAATATGAAGATGTAGAAAACTCCTGCTCATGTGGAAACTTGTAAACAGGCAGAACCGGGACACCAAAGAAATATCTGAATACAACTGTTGAGATAAAAGAACATCAAACCCCAGAACTATGTCCAGTAACACTGGGACATAATTTGATGGATTTTTTAATTTAAATACTTATGGAAAGATAAAGAAAGAAGAAAATAAGCTGAAAATAGAATTGTCATCTTCTAGAGACCACCAGGCTAGATCAGAATAATAAAATATTCCAGATCAAGTCATCTGGTACTCAAACCACATAGTTCTTTTACCCATGGGGAAATTTTATATATGCAGACATCTGCTGGATGACAGACGTTCCAACTTGGTTCATTAAAGTGCAGTTTTACTCTTTAAAGCAGATAAATGAGAATGATACCTAGGACCTCCATGTTTTGTGGTCTCTCAAAGGTCACTCTATTAGATTATTTCTGCCTACTGGTTAAAAGATGCTTCTATAATACCAGCACACAAACTTAACGTTATTTCCTCAAGGTAGTCCAAATTTTCTGCTTGTTTGGTATTGCCATGAGAATATTCTCTGCATCATACATTTGCAGCCTAAACTTTTTTAGACATTTTAAAGTAATCAGAAAGAAGGAAACATCACTGTTAAGGAGGCAGAAGGAGAAACAGAAGCAGTTTCTCACTTGGTCTTGCTGTCTTTGATCCTTTGTGGCTCATTTTTTCTGTACCCTTACCAAATCTGATCAATACAAGCAATAGAGGGGTGTCTTGGGGTGACTCTATGATGTGTATCCCCTATCACGGCTCTATGCCAAAAACTTAATTTTGTGCCTTTAAACTGAGCTTAACAGGGGAGAGGAAAAAAAAAAAAACTAAATGAACTTTTCAAAGCAAGTTCCCAAGGACACAGAGATAGAGACGGCTCTGCATTCTCCAGCGGCTGCAGGAGCACGGGGGGAGCACCCTGCCTGTCTCTTCAGCCAGTTTTTGGGTTTTTTTCCTTTTTTCCTCCGGCGTGTTTCCTAGGACTTTGGTGAGGTTTTTTATTTCTTCTTTTCTCTTTGGGACTGTTTCAACAACATCAGAACACATCAGGAGAACTTCTCTTCAGGCCTGGAGGGGGCCTAAGGCCACCCCCCACGCCAGCTCCGAGAAGGAGGGACCATACCTACAAGAGGACTCTAATTTCTTCCCAGGTTTTCTTGTTATAGTGAGGGGTTTTGCTATTTAGTATTGTTTTTTCCCGTGTGTTTGTTAATAAATAGGTTTTATCTCTTTCACTTTCCTTCGAGGGATTCCTTTCCCGAACCTGGTGGGGGGAAGGGTAGTCGTGACTTGCCTTTCTCCCAGAGGATATATTGCTAGATTCTGGCCAAAACTAGCACAATAATAGTGGCGCCCAACGTCAGGGGCTCGAAGGAAAGTGAAGGAACCTGTAGTGATTACATTTTGGGTTGATTTAATTGCTTTGTGTTGGAGTAAAGTGGTTACAATGTTGGTTGAGTTCATGATGTCTTGCTGGCTGGATATACTCGTGTCTTTTTGGTCCCTGTTTGCCTGTCCACAACTTGCTCCAATCATATTGCTGATAAGAAACATTTCATTGTGACTGGCCCAGAGGCCCCATGCATTTTGGGCATAGATTTCCTCCGAGGCGGGTATTTCAGAGACCCAAAGGGACTCAAGTGGGCTTTTGGAATAGCTGCTGTGGAGGCAGAGGGCATAAAGCAATTGAATACTTTGCCTGGACTATCAGAAAACCCATCTGTAGTAGGCCTCCTGAAGGAGGAGGAACAAAGAGTACCAATTGCTACCTCGATAGTGCATCGCCGACAGTACCGAACAACTCGAGATGCTGTGATTCCCATCCACAAGATGATCCGTGAGCTGGAGAGCCAAGGAGTGGTCAGCAAGACCCACTCACCCTTCAACAGCCCCATCTGGCCTGTGCGCAAGTCTGAAGGAGAATGGAGGCTGACCGTGGACTATCGTGCCTTGAATGAAGTGACTCCACCACTGAGTGCTGCTGTGCCGGACATGTTGGAGCTCCAGTACGAGCTGGAGTCCAAGGCAGCGAAGTGGTATGCCACTATTGACATTGCTAATGCATTTTTCTCCATCCCTCTGGCACCAGAGTGCAGGCCTCAGTTTGCCTTCACCTGGAGGGGTGTGCAATACACCTGGAACCGACTGCCCCAGGGGTGGAAGCACAGTCCTACGATTTGCCACGGACTGATCCAGACTGCACTGGAAAAGGGTGAGGCTCCAGAACATCTGCAGTACATTGATGACATCATTGTGTGGGGAAACACTGCAGCAGAAGTGTTTGAGAAAGGAGAGAAAATCATCCAGATTCTCCTGGAAGCTGGTTTTGCCATCAAGAAGAGCAAAGTCAAGGGACCTGCTCGAGAGATCCAGTTCCTGGGAGTGAAATGGCAAGATGGACGGCGTCAGATTCCTACTGTGATCATCAATAAGATCACCGCAATGTCTCCACCAACCAACAAGAAGGAAACACAAGCTTTCCTAGGTGTCATAGGTTTTTGGAGAATGCATATTCCTGAATACAGCCAGATTGTGGGGCCTCTCTACTTGGTCACCCGCAAAAAGAACAATTTCCACTGGGGCCCTGAACAGCAACAAGCCTTTGCCCAGATCAAGCAGGAGATCGCTCACGCAGTAGCCCTTGGCCCAGTCAGGACAGGACCCGAGGTGAAAAATGTGCTCTACTCTGCAGCCGGGAACAATGGTCTGTCCTGGAGCCTTTGGCAGAAGGTGTCTGGTGAGACTCGAGGCCGACCACTGGGATTCTGGAGCCGGAGCTACAGAGGGTCTGAAGCCAACTACACTCCCACAGAGAAGGAAATCTTGGCTGCCTATGAAGGAATCCAAGCCGCCTCAGAGGTAGTCGGCACTGAAGCGCAACTGCTGCTGGCACCCCGACTACCGGTGCTGGGGTGGATGTTTAAAGCAAAGGTTCCCTCTACCCACCATGCCACCAATGCCACATGGAGCAAATGGATTGCCCTCATCACACAGCGCGCCCGTATTGGAAAACTGAATCGCCCTGGGATTTTGGAAATAATCACAAATTGGCCTGAAGGTGAAAACTTTGGTCTCAGTGATGAGGAAGAGCAAGAACAAGTGACATGTGCTGAAGAAGCTCCACCGTACAACCAACTGCCAGCAGAAGACACCCGCCACGCTCTTTTCACCGATGGTTCTTGTCGCGTTGTAGGGATGAAACGAAAGTGGAAAGCAGCTGTATGGAATCCCACACGACAGGTCGCAGAAGCTATTGAAGGAGAAGGTGGATCAAGCCAACTTGCTGAACTCAAAGCCGTTCAACTGGCCCTAGACATTGCCGAAAGAGAGAAGTGGCCAAAGCTCTACCTCTATACTGATTCATGGATGGTAGCCAATGCTCTGTGGGGATGGCTAGAAAAGTGGGAAAAGGCTAATTGGCAGCGTAGAGGAAAACCAATCTGGGCCGCTGAAGAGTGGAAAGACATTGCTGCCCGAGTAAAAAAGCTACTTGTGAAAGTCCGCCACGTAGATGCTCATGTTCCCAAGAGTAGAGCTAATGAGGAGCACCGAAACAATGAACAGGTAGATCAAGCTGCAAAGATAGAGGTATCACAGATAGACTTAGACTGGAAACACAAGGGAGAGTTGTTCCTAGCTCGATGGGCCCATGACGCCTCAGGTCACCAGGGCAGAGATGCCACCTATAAGTGGGCACGAGACCGAGGGGTGGATCTAACCATGGACAGTATCTCCCAGGTGATCCATGATTGTGAGATGTGCGCTGCAATCAAGCAGGCCAAGCGAGTGAAACCCCTGTGGTATGGTGGGCGGTGGTCCAAATATAGGTATGGGGAGGCCTGGCAGATTGACTACATCACACTGCCTCAAACACGCCATGGCAAGCGTTATGTGCTCACAATGGTAGAAGCCACCACAGGATGGTTGGAGACCTACCCTGTGCCTCATGCTACGGCCCGTAACACCATTTTGGGTCTTGAAAAACAAGTCCTGTGGAGACATGGTACCCCTGAGAGAATTGAATCTGACAATGGGACTCATTTCAAGAACAGCCTTATAAACACCTGGGCTAGGGAACATGGCATTGAGTGGGTGTACCACATCCCTTACCATGCACCAGCTGCAGGCAAAGTGGAACGGTGCAATGGATTGTTGAAAACCACCTTGAAGGCACTGGGTGGGGGAACTTTCAAAAATTGGGAACAGCATCTAGCAAAGGCCACCTGGTTAGTTAACACCCGAGGCTCCACCAATAGAGCTGGTCCAGCCCAATCCGAATCCCTGCCTACAGTAGATGGAGATAAGGTTCCAGTAGTGCATATCAGGGGACTGTTGGGAAAGACTGTTTGGGTTAATTCTGCCCCGAGTGCGGACAAACCAATCCGTGGGGTTGTTTTTGCTCAGGGACCTGGCTGCACATGGTGGGTAATGCAGAGAGATGGAACAACACGCTGTGTACCACAGGGAGATCTGATTGTTGGGTGAAAACCATCTGTAATGTGAAATACCTGTAAACCACTGCTTGCTGAGTGTCACTGTCACTGTTTATACATAGCTGTATATATGTATTAATGTGTGTGTGTGTAGAGTTAAAATATACTAATTTGGGCATTGAGCCAACGATATGGGATAAGGGGTGGAATGTCTTGGGGTGACTCTATGATGTGTATCCCCTATCACGGCTCTATGCCAAAAACTTAATTTTGTGCCTTTAAACTGAGCTTGACAGGGGAGAGGAAAAAAAAAAAAACTAAATGAACTTTTCAAAGCAAGTTCCCAAGGACACAGAGATAGAGACGGCTCTGCATTCTCCAGCGGCTGCAGGAGCACGGGGGGAGCACCCTGCCTGTCTCTTCAGCCAGTTTTTGGGTTTTTTTCCTTTTTTCCTCCGGCGTGTTTCCTAGGACTTTGGTGAGGTTTTTTATTTCTTCTTTTCTCTTTGGGACTGTTTCAACAACATCAGAACACATCAGGAGAACTTCTCTTCAGGCCCGGAGGGGGCCTAAGGCCACCCCCACGCCAGCTCCGAGAAGGAGGGACCATACCTACAAGAGGACTCTAATTTCTTCCCAGGTTTTCTTGTTATAGTGAGGGGTTTTGCTATTTAGTATTGTTTTTTTTCCCGTGTGTTTGTTAATAAATAGGTTTTATCTCTTTCACTTTCCTTCGAGGGATTCCTTTCCCGAACCTGGTGGGGGGAAGGGTAGTCGTGACTTGCCTTTCTCCCAGAGGATATATTGCTAGATTCTGGCCAAAACTAGCACAAGGGGACATGGCTAAAGCAACCCATTTGCCTCTTGCCTTTAGAAGGTGATTTCTTGTTACCTTATTCTAGAAGTCACAGTTTAACCTAATAGTATGAAAAGCAGCCATGAGCAATTGTTTTGTGGAGAGCTGCTATACAGTCTCCAGATGACAATAATGAAGAAATCTTAATTCTACTCTACAGACCTGAACTGGATCTTAAAAAGAGCGTGCTCAGGAGTGAACTATGAAGAAACCACAATGTTGACCTATGCTGAGGGAAATGAATTAAAATGAAGGGGTTTAATCTTGATTCTCCCATCCATTGTGCTTGTTACTTTAACCAGCTAGATGAGCAAAGTCATTTTTTGAAGTATATATTGCTCTCATAAGCTTGCAGTTACTTCCACTGTATGTAAAATTAACCAATGAAAAAGTGCTAGAATCTGTCCTCAAACATGGATTGGAAGGAATAGCTGTAGTGTCCAGGTAAATAATGCCCAGTTATTGCTCTCATCAGTCAAAATAACTATATGAGACATATTTTTAAAAGAAAGGGAAGGGAAGGGAAGGGAAGGGAAGGGAAGGGAAGGGAAGGGAAGGGAAGGGAAGGGAAGGGAAAAGAAAAAAGGGAAAAGAAAAAAAAGGAAAAAGGAAAAAGGAAAAAGGAAAAAGGAAAAAGGAAAAAGGAAAAAGGAAAAAGGAAAAAGGAAAAAGGAAAAAGGAAAGGAAAAAGGAAAGGAAAGGAAAGGAAAGGAAAGGAAAGGAAAGGAAAGGAAAGGAAAGGAAAGGAAAGGAAAGGAAAGGAAAGGAAAGGAAAGGAAAGGAAGGGAAAGGAAAGGAGAAAAGAAAAAAGAAAAGAAAAAAGAAAAGAAAAAAAGAAAAAAGAAAAGAAAAGAAAAGAAAAGAAAAGAAAAGAAAAGAAAAGAAAAGAAAAGAAAAGAAAAGAAAAGAAAAGAAAAGAAAAGAAAAGAAAAGAAAAGAAAAGAAAAGAAAAGAAAAGAAAAGAAAGGAAAGGAAAGAAAAGAAAAGAAAAGAAAAGAAAAGAAAAGAAAAGAAAAGAAAAGAAAAGAAAAGAAAAGAAAAGAAAAGAAAAGAAAAGAAAAGAAAAGAAAAGAAAAGAAAAGAAAGAAAAGAAAAGAAAAGAAAAGAAAAGAAAAGAAAAGAAAAGAAAAGAAAAGAAAAGAAAAGAAAAGAAAAGAAAAGAAAAGAAAAGAAAAGAAAAGAAAAGAAAAGAAAAGAAAAGAAAAGAAAAGAAAAGAAAAGAAAAGAGAAAAGAAAAGAAAAGAAAAGAAAAGAAAAGAAAAGAAAAGAAAAGAAAAGAAAAGAAAAGAAAAGAAAGTACAAATTCGTACATGTTTGTAAAATCACCATGTATCATCCTAGATCACATTTTTGATATATGAAGTGTATGATTTTTGTACAATCCAAAAAAGGCTCCTAAATGTTTTAAAGTATGATTAGACTGTATTGCAGTATCAAAAAAAAAGCTATTCTGAAGAGAAATATTCTAGCAGTCTCCTTCCTTCCAGAAGGCAGCAGCCACTTGCTGGGTCATTATTCCAAGGATCTAAATTTTCCATTTAGGAATTTAGGAGCAAATAGAAGAAAGTAAATAAGCCCTTATTCTCCTGTACAATATCAGAGATGCTCTGCTTAATTTATTTTACAGGTTTTGACAAGGACATATTTTACATCTGTTGAGACATTTCTGAAATGTCTTTAATACAGCATTAGTTGTACTAACGAATTGCTCTCACTAAAATATAGCTTCACAACATAATCCAGTTCTACAGAGGTAAGTAAATATATTGCTTTGCACCAAGCCTCAAAGCTCCACAAGAGCAGAATTCTAAGCAAAATCACATTGTTGTTACTATTATTAAGAAAAAAAAAAATTGCTTTTCTCCTTCTTTGTCGTGAAATATGAAAGAGTATCCAATTACATGTTGTACCCATTCTTTGCTCCCCTCCCCCTTTTTACACAGGATGGACTCTCCCTCACAGTGGAGAAGGCTTGCACAGCCAAGGAGTCTGCTCTCTGTAGGCTTCCTTCATTAGCTGCAGAAATTGGAGGGTGCACAAGGCGACTGAGGGGTGGGGTGGGGCGGAAAACAAAAGTTCCTCTGAGAGAATTGGATGGTGTTCTGATAATGGGATTTTATGGATTTTATTTGTTGTGGACATGAGAGAATTCCCTAAATCAATTGTTTTATGCATGATCACTTAAAAGTTGTTCTGCTACCACTTTACACTTTTGCCTGTGGATGGCATGGAATCAACTGGATCCTGATGTTGGATACACAAAATGCTGCATATCGTCAAGTGCTCTTAAAAACACCAACTATGAGGCATCCCAAAATGGACATCCGTATTTACTGAATATTTCTGTCTTTAATTGCCCTTTGTTTCTTCTGTAGCTCCGCAGCTTGGAGATAGCCAACCTCGTGTCTTCACGGGAATGCTGCAAACATAAATTAGTGGACATTTTCAAATAATTTTCATTCAGAAGCTGCAGTGGTGAATGCCATTAGTGAGCGTATGGAAAATTAATTGCAAAATGTTGCGGATTTCCTCACTTACTGACTGACTCAGTTTTGAACTGAGGTAGGAATCCTGAAGAAAAGCTGGTACAAAATTAATTAGTTCACTCACCAAGCGCTATATGAAAGCACAGTGGCACTCAGTTAAAGTTGCACAGCAATTTTAATTCCTACATTACACACTTCCCAAAAGTTTACTTTGCAAATTTATTATTCTCCTAATGTAGATACTTGGTGGTTTACAGCACAACATAAGTATTCTTACAATGCTTTATATGAAGCAATTTATATAGTATTATGTGTAGTAACTGGTTCTTTTTTCTTACCTCAATTACACTCATTAACAATGACAACTAATACTGCCATGTTCTTTAGGTCACATCCTGGTAGGCCGTGTGGCCATTTCCCTCTATAAAAATGTGTTTATTGTGGATCACCATTAAATTCTGCAATGCACATGTAAAATACCATTGTAGGAGGTTTTGCAAATGTGTATGTAAAATGTTGTTTCCCTAAACTTTAGCATGAATAGATGTTTGTATGCAATTTTTGTTTTAAGAAAAAAACCAAAACCAAACCAATTTACAGTCAATTTACAGTTTAAAGATTTAATGTGTTAAAGCGAACATATAGAAAAGAAACCTGAAATGATTTCATGAAAAACTTTACCTTCGGTTTTCTTTTGCTCGTCTGACATACAGAATCTTATATTCCAATGAGAATGAAAATACTACCTTCATCTTGTACCGTCTTTGTTCATCAAGCGCAGCTCTCTTTGTGACTCTAATTCAACAGTAACATTTAGTAACTAAGGAAGCCAGTCAAATTTAATGATGCCACTCCTGGATGTAAAAATCAAGTATGTGCCTAAACACTGTGTTCTGGACATTAGCTAGCTCATACACAGAGTGCTTGATTAATATGCAAAATTTCAGTCAAATATAAAGTGGAAGAGCTTTTACACATGTAAAGCTCTGATAAGAAGAGGTAAAATTGCAAAACTCTTATGTAAATTACACAATACAGGAAGATAACTAAGTATTCTATTTCTAACAAATCCCATCTCTGTGGGTGATATAGTACTGGACCTTTGCATCTGAAAAGAAGCAAGAGTGATACATTGAGCTAAAGCTGAATCTGCTTTTTAAGAAAGACATTGATTCCACTCCCACTTGTTCTCTCACTTGTTTGATTTCAATCTCCAGGAATACAGCACACTTACAATCCAATGTGGTTATTTTTTTCAATGACACGTCTTTGTATCATTATATCATACACACCAAAACAGATGCAGAAGTTAGGAAGGCAGTTGTTCGTTTTGGTTTTTTATTTTCTGGAGAAATGCTATTATGACACAAAAAAAAAAATCATATAGACTTCATCTGCACAGAAGGTGAATGTTCTAGCATGCAGAAAATTTTCCATGCTGCTATGACACAGCCAGGGGCACAAAGGTTGGTCTGTTACACCTGTGTGTCCAGTGTTGCTTCTGGCATGTCCCTTGCTAGAAAGTCCATAAACGCCCCTTCAGTGCTTTTTTACAGAGATACACTTTAGCTTAGCTCTGATTTATGTCCCACTAGCAGGCTTTCCTTTCAGGATTTTCTTTGAAATTTGACCTTTATATATCTATCTATCTATTTATTTATCTAGCTATTTATTTATTTATTTTTAAATGGATAACATTTAAAGCAACAAACAGTTGAATTCGGGCAACTCTTAGCACTTTATTAGAAATACATCCTATTCAATACTAGCATTTTTCTGAAGTATTTCCTTATAAGGAATGTGTACCTGTGATGGATTTCCACATTTTTTCCAATGTAGCAATACTGCAGCTTCTGAGATATCAGCACCTTGGTCCTCTGTTGCAGTTCTTCAGAAATAAGGTTTTTAGATGCAATCTTTTTCATGGAGTGTTTTGCTCTTTTGAGATGTGATGTGTTACAATTCTCTTCCTGAGAAAGTATTTTTTTAATAATTTAATTTTTTTAATGTTGTGGGTTTGTTTAGCAGCTCTTGACACCATTTACCATTGCTTGCTTTATTTCTTTTTTGTTTGAGAAATCCTTTCTTGCTCATCCTAGGATGTCTCTAAACTTGCCTGCTGAAATACTATTAAGCTGATAAAATTTTATTATTTCTCCATCAGTACCCACTTCAATATGCTTAGAAGTACTACATGCAAACTTCCTTTTGTCTTTTTTTCTGCTCTCTATCTTTCATTACATATAGGATTTTTGCCTGTTCTTGTCATTTTTGGAGGTATTTTGGAGAAAGTTATTTTTCTTTGTTTTGTTTTTATTCTTTCCCTTCATTCTACTTATTCTTACTTCTCCAGATCACTATAGGGCTTATATTAAAATCAGATACTATTCTGACAGGTTTTGTGCTGCCACATGAAGAAAAGCTATAGAAACAATGTTTTTTGGTAGACCTAAATTTTAGTACCCAAATATTTTTCTTGAGGCAAATTTGAATTTGCTGTTCATGTGTCTTGCCTGTTAGCTGTCTATTGGCATTCAAGGATTTTTTTCTTGGGTTTGATATCTGTTTTATCAGAATCTACAAGCCTGAACAACAGAGAGTGTGTGGATACCCAAGCAGCCATGAACTCAGAATCTGCAATAATGTGCAAAATACACGACTGACTGCTCAGATTCTAGGGGAGACTGCTCATCCAGTAGCTGTCTCATTGCAGATGCAGTTTTGCTTCTGAATTCAAACATGTATTTTTGAACCATGCTTTTATTTTTAATACTTCATGAGGGCTGTAATTTAAAGGTATTGCTGCTATGTAATCCTGTCTGTTGTTTTCTTCGTGAATTGATAGTTTCTTGTTATGTATTTAATTACCATTTAATTCATAAATTCTTTTCCAACCACTTTATGGTGCCCCTTTTCTTTTGTTAATTGCTTTGTAATGAGAAGCGTGTAAAAGAAAACATAAAGGTCATCATGTAGTTGAAAAATGTTCTTGACACATCTTGGCCTCTTTTATGACTGCTGGACTGTTGCCATTTGCTTCGAGGATGGCGTGGACAGTGTCTGGAGGGTGATGTCCCTCTCTCATCATTGCAGCATGAATACACCTCCAAGTCAAAGGACTAATATCTGAGATGTGTGTTTTCTTATTCTCTCAAATAGCCACAATCAAAACCCAAGCTCTAAATGTATTAATTTCATTGCCCTGCATGTTTTACAAATTCTGGTTGTTGTGAATTAAGTGTGAGTTTTTAGTGCTTGCCTGGCTCTCTGTAAATTCCTGTTTGATTTAAACATGTGAGTCGATAGTTTTGGTGGTGGTGAGCAGCAAAGACACGCAAGAGCAGCTGAGGCCTTGGAGGGAAAAACTTTCTATTGGAAATCCCAGGATGAGATCAGGTAAAATTTAAAAGAGATTCACAAAAGCCCTGTGTTTCAAAACAGACATCAGTCTTCAGAAGGAACTTGCTGTGTATTGCCTTGCACAATCAAACATGCCAGTATCTTCAGGGAATGGAATCCTTCAAGTGTAGAGTAAAAGGTAGCTGTTGGCTGTATATCCTACTGATGAATTTTCTTTTAATTTTATTCCATAATAATCATTCTGCTGTTGGTTTTCATGTTTAAAGTTATATACTGGGACATAATAGGGGGCACAATATTCAAAACTTGTGGGCATCCATAGCCTTGCCAATTTCAGTAGGACTGCAAGAATTTTTTAATTAATATGGAACAAAATGTATAAATTGTGCATCAAACTCCAACAGCATGACCACAGATCTGTTTAAAAAATACTAAGGAGCAATTTTTTTTTTTAATTTATGTGAATATAGAAGATGTTGAGTAGGTTCTTCTAGAGCCAAGATAAAATGGGACATGACCCATTGGCTACTTATAATACTTCACTGGCCACTTAAAACTTCATCTTTCATTCAGATATATCCAATTGCCTTTTTTTTTTTTTTTTAGGGTTAACAATTGTGTATTTGACAGGCTTTCTGAGCTATACTTACTACCTTCCATAAATATTAAATTCTAATATTAGAACTTATTTTTAAAAATGGCTTGCAGCACATCTAGTAAAGTATTATTCTTGGGTTTGGACTAATGACTGGCTTAAGAGTAATTTAGCAGACATAAATTAAAATGGCAAATGAATATGGTTTTGCTTTTCAAAGGACTCAAGTGTCCTGCTTATTTCCTGATAGAGTAAGTTATCATTCATAGATACCTTAAGTTTGTTTGGAAGTTTATTTTAGTATTAAAAGAACCCTCAGAAAGTTATATTAAGAATTATTTTATGCATGTTGTGACTTAGGAACAAATCTGATGTAAAATAGTTTTTCATGGCTGTTGGAAACGATCTTCTGTGCCCTCCTTGGAGAAGCCAAATCTTTCATCTGGAATTTAATTATTCAAACAAACAAACAAACAAACAAACAAACAAAAAAGCTTTATTTTGGAAGAGTTAGAATGTTGGTCCATGATAGAGTCAGAAAAATGTTCTCAAACAACCACTGCAGAAAAACATAATTATGCTCACAAACAGAGTCGTTAGAGATGAATGAGCAATGAGTGGACAGAATGTGTTGCTTGATAAATTTAGCTCTGCCTCTGACTGCTGCTTGTTTGTGAGCTGCTTTGGTCTTCCTTGAATCCATTTGTTACTCTAAATTAGACTCCAGTCATGGTGGCAGCCCTTTTGTGTTCCCACGGCCCTGGGAACTATGCCAAACATGTTCTGCTGCAAGGAGAGCCTTCTGAACAGACTGGAGGGGATGGGCCAGTGTCAGGATCTGGTTGTCTTAGCTCAGCCTTTGGGCAAAGCCTGAATACTCATCTCCTTTTGATATAAAGCCAAATAAATACTACTGATATATGATAATACAGATACATTACCCAGGTATAGAAAACAGACTAAGAGCTGAGAATGTGGAACATCCGGATCTCATCAAAGGCAAAAGTCCCAGCCAAATATGGTGGAGTAACTATCTCAAAAGCACATCTTAATCTCAGCAGAATGGAAAAGGAATGGAACCTCTGAGTACAAAAATCTGCTGGTGCAGTTACTGTTTTTGAAACAAGTTGTGAGCAAACTTGCTACCAGCATGTGTTCTCACTGAAGAAACATAACTTGAGTCTATACAGAACTTGAAGGAGCCCATTCCAGCTCTCAGCACTGACATTAAAATGATTCTTACACTGATGCATTATAGCAGGAAAATAAGAAAGAACGATACCTGTAACTCAGCTGCCTACAGTGGGATCGGATTAACCAGCTCATTGTACTTACAATGGCATTTCCAAGAATATATCAATATTCAGAAATGAAGTTCTTACCTACTAGATCAACCACAAGCTGCCTTAAGGCGACAGACTAACATACAGCCTAAGAAAACCCAGCTGTGATTCAGGCCACTATTGTGCAAGAGAGAAAAATACTCCTTTAAAGACATGAAAATAAGAGATGAGGCACAGCTAAAGGAAAGAATGCAAAACAAGCAGGAACCACACATTGATGTTGGTCAACAAGAGCTGGCTTTAAAAAAGCATTGATTGAAGTGTACGGACAGTATTGACATTGTAACTCTGTTATAAGATATACAGTCATATTAAGAAAACAGTTTTAATGAGTACTATTGTGGTGAAGTGAGTAGAGACAAAGGTTCAGAGACATTTTCTAGGCAGCAGAACCACTTGTGAAAGCAATTATTTTTTAAAAGAGCATAAGGAAGCAACCAGGTAATAAAAGAACAAAATTTCCAATGAACTTCTAAACCATAGGAAGGTGTCAATTAAGTCACAGATCTACCAAGTTATTTCTATGTCAGGAATTCTGAAAAAAATACAATGAATGCAAAGCAGGATTTTAGTAGGTACAGGAACTTCTTACCTCAGAAGATCCCATCTGATTTTTACAGTTTTATATATGCTTAAGAGTTACACAGAGGATTAAGTATGAAAATATGGAGGCATTACAGAAAAACAAGTATATTGTGGCTCAAACATTTTCAGTTTGTCAGGTGCTTGAGAAAAGATGGAAATACATGATTTTGCAAGAAGATATGGGATGATATAGCTCAAGAGAGTACTGTGGTCACAATGAAAAGTTTGGATTCCCAGGAAAAGTACTAAACTTTGTCTTTACAGAATGTAACAAGGGAATGAGATCTCTGCCTAATTTGTTATGAAGTGATGCTACTCAGAGCCTACAACTGGCCAAAAGGAGGTTGTAATGAGGAGGTTATCGGTCTCTTTTCTGAAGTAACAAGAGATAGGACAAGAGAAAATGGCCTCAAGTTGCACCAGGAGACATTTAGATTGGATATTATGAAAGTTTTATTCACTGGAAGGATTATCAAGCATTGGAATAGGCTGTCCAGGTGCTTCCAGGGTGGAGTCACCATCCCTGAAAGTATTGAAAAGATGTGTGGGTGTGGCACTGGGACATAGGGTTTAGTTGTGGACTCGGCAGAGCTAGATGAACAGTTGGCCTTCATGATCTTAAGTGTCTTTTCCAACTTAAACAATTCTGTGATTCGATGCCATGATAAGGTAGGAAGTAATTATAATGGGAAAAGTGCCATGGTAATTGCAAAAATCTCTGCTTGGTCTAGGTGGCCTTAATTGATTTCTAATTTGTGCTGACACATGCTGGTGGTCAATCTGCCATGAATTAGGCAAAAACCAGGATATAAATGATTCTTTAAAAGCTGTGCTTGAAGTGGCAAGAAACTCCAAATAAATCTAAAACAATGAGGGGATACTGAGCAAGCTTGCTTAGTAATAATGTGATACCACCAAGGAATCAAACTGTAATACTTGGAGACATTTCTTGCTAAAAGTGCATTGTGAATGATGTGCATTAGAAGCATGATTTTCTGTTTCTCTAATGAGCATATTTAGGCACCAACAGCCGCTGGGGAGAAGCAATGCTGCATGACTGTATCTTGGTCTAGGCATTTTTTTATGAGGAGATATGATAAGCACATACAGTAAGGATGAGAAACACCTGGTGTTGAGATACACTATTTGGTGAGGAAGGACAGCTGATATATAAAAAGAAGTCTTTGATAAAGATTTCAGGGGGGGTCAATGAAGATTAACACCTGCAAAAGTAGTGATTCCTGATCGTTTATGTGAGCTGAAGTGCTGTGGTCTTAGAATAAAAGCTGATTGAATACCTCGTGGTAGGCTTTTTACATGTTTTTTAAATGTGTGGCTCACCAGTAAGAAAGAACAACACAGAGCAAACTAAGCCTGAGAAGTTTAATGTAAAATATGTGCTACAGGAAGAATATGACTATGGTAAGTTGTTAGAGCGGTCCAAGATGCCTAGAACCCTTTCTGCTTTGTCAGCCCTGATTATTATTCCTTTTAAGTATGCAATATGAAGAATTTAATAACATTTCTACTCCTGGATGTGGACGTAGTTAATGGAAGAAGGTGACAGTGGTTATATCCAGCTAAGGAAAAATCCTTGAACCATGCTACCTGTGTGTCTGACTGGTATCTGCACACTAAACCTGCTCTTCAGTTTTCACTGTATTCTCTATTTCGCAAAGCAAGTTCCTAGAGCACACTTGTCATGAATAGATGTGGAAAAGAGACCCCAAAAAGTCGTACAAGTTAAAGTGAATGGAGTTTTCTCTCTTAGATATTTGCACTATTTTACTTCTCTTGCTCTAATTTATTTATTATTTGATTTTTGTGCTCTTTCCGGGCCTTGAACATCACTTATTCTCTATGAAGGTTAGAACTTCTTATAAATCCAATTAATTTGTGAGCAGTTGACATCTACAGAACTCACACTACATCTTTACATAAAGCCTCTTTTGAAATAGCTGTTGTTGCATATATAACAACAGTCAGTGTTTGAATGTGAATTTTTTGATAGCACCATTGCATACAAACAGAAACAAGATCTATTAGAGTTACATTTCAATTAATTCTTTTTAAAAATTAAAAAATATCCAATGGATTAGTACCAATTCAAGATGTCTATCTGACCCAATCAAGCCATCAGATTTCTGAGTTACTGAAAACTAGTTTATTGACTGTAAACTCATAGTGCTTTTTGTGATATGATTCCAGCTTAATCTGAGAGAGGAGACTCTGGAAAAAGGGACTCATATGACTTGGGATAAGGGATGACAAGTAGCCAAGAATGTTTGCTGTAGATTATGAGGACATCTTCTTGTAGAGGACAGTGGAACATGCATAAAGTTCAGCTCAGAATTCAACTATATGAAAGTATTTCAAGCCAATGAGTGTGTACATGAAACAAAGTAGGAACCAGTAAAGTCCATGTGAAAGAATCCTTCATACCCTCTCTGCTTTACCTATTTTAATTCAGTAACAAGCAATATATGTATTTTTATTATTTAAAAGAGCTATTTTTCAGGCAAATATTTCTTGATTTCTTTTGATATCAGAAGATATCACCTGAAATTAATAGTCCACTATTTTTTCACCGAAAAGACAACAAAGTTTAAATTCTTTAAAGTATATTTAACTGTTAATGTATGCTGTTATATTTACTATATATATTCTTTTGCATTTAAATAATATTTTTAATCTGTATTTTCCCTGGTGGTATATTTTTTATACATCTGGTATTAACACACTTGTGTAAGCACTTTCTTAAAGAGGCTCAAAATTCTATTCCTCATGGTTAACCCCTATATTGTGGATAAAATAAGCAATGCATCATTTACCAGACACACTGAGTAACTGAAATTCATGGGATTGGGAGTGTATCTTATTATTTGAACGCTTCTAGCTAGCACTAGGCTTGATATTGCTTCCTCAGTACTCAGTAAAAAAATAAGAAAGTAAGTTCTATGATGTTCCACTCTTTACAGCACGTCAAATTTCCTTGGTATTTGAATTTCTGTAAAGCCATCCGTTAGACAAAAGGAAAGGGGGAATAAGAAAGCCATGTTTATAAAGTCAGGGTTCAGGGCAAACCTTAGATCATCTTTTCACAGGCAATAATGGTACCTATAATTCAAAGGAACTACATCAGAATAATTAGGATCAGAAAATGACCCTTCAGGCCACATCCTGCTCACTCTTTCTCTGACCTTTTGCACAGCTCTGTAGCAAAAATGGGACAGGGAGATACTCCCAAGAGGTTACACAGAGATCTTCATGACATGAAGGATATGTGGGTGCCATTAAACTGATGCATCAGTTCTGTCTCTCCATTTCCACCCAAGGGATGTCTGAGCTTGGCTGGGATCAATGGCAAGTGCTGGGTAGCATGATAGGAATTGCTGTGACAGAGAAAGCCCTATAAAAGAACAAATAAATTATGAGTATAACCTAGTCATGTAAAATACTCCCAGACACATGTGGAACCAGAAGGTTTGTGGAACTTTCTGTAACCTCTGGCTGGAAATGGCACAGATCTTTCCATATGAGGCAAAATATGGCCCTTCTGAAGTAAGGTATGAGTGTTATCACACATTTTCTTTTCTGGTCTGTGGCCTGATAAGGCTTCCAGTGTTTGCCTAATGTTTCAGGACTGGTGCCGCTTGTCCCTTTTTGGGGGGGAAAGGGGGACAGAAAGAAAAAGCATTAAAATGCTTGCTTCAAAAGCTTTTACTGACTTGAGAATCACTTAATTCAGCTCTTTATTGACTGCTTGCTAGGGAAACAGAAAGATGAGGCTTTCACTAGAATAATTTAGGGGATAGTTATGTGTGGCAAGTGGAACAGCAGTTTCGAAATTGTTCTGGTTCTGCAGTGAAATAGCCATGGAAGCTGCTTGTCAATTTATTGAAACAGGGATTTGTTTTCTGGGTATGCATTGCAAAGAGCAAACTGCACCCTTTTCTCAAAATCTAGGTCTTATTTTGATAATGACAGTAATAAAAGAGGCCAGGAAAGAGTTGTAAAGGAAAAGCTACATTAACACCATGGTTTCTTAGCAATGATCATGTTGATGCCACTATTTAGAATGAAGTTTTTGGACCTCAAAAGGTACACCAGAACACTTCATTGGCCAAAATGGAGGATGCTGGTTATCCCACACAGCAGTGTGTGTGTGTTGCTCAGTCACCACTTTTTGCTCCTGAGGAGGTAACACATCTGAGTAGAATGTGGGCTCTCACTCCAGTGAAAGTCATGTAGCTGTAGCGACCTGAAAATGCTGTTTGTTACCAGATTCTTAAACATTCTAGTGTCAGAATCTTGCAGCCTTGAAAAGCTTCCTGTAGCCGAGTACAGGTTCTTGCTAGCCTAGGTATATCCTGAAATTCAATAAGGCTTGGTCACTTTGAAATTATATCGCCCTCTGCAAGAGTATGGCCAGACTGCCTTTGATTTCAAACAGCTCTAATGTTGCCATATTAACATTGATGGTGTGAAGTAATTCCCAGGAGCTTCCTGGAAGCTGGAAAATCTTTTCTATGCCAGTAACAGGAACCAAGAGATGTCTAGTATTGCCAAGCTGAGTGAAACACCTTTTATTGCTTTTTTTGTATAGAGAGTAAATAAAAATATTCGTTAAACACAGGTTGTTTTAACTCAAAAGTTATCAACTTGATATCAATGTTTTCTAAACAGAAATTCTTTATTTTTTTAAAAAAATGAATCTTAGAAGTTAATTACATTTAATAGTGAAATAGATGAAAAACAATAAAAAAATTAAATAAACCCACAACAAACAAAAAAACCCCACTCAAGCGTAACAATTTCATTTGATCTGAAATGGAACAGCTTTCAATCTTTTATTTTACTGTGGAAAAAATAGCCAATGGCTGATTGTCAGGTGACATAAGTCAGATGTTTGTGCTGCCCTGGTTATAACCACCTTTCAGTTCTGTGACAATTGAAGACAGTTTGCATGTTTGATGTTCTTTTTCTCATGGCCCATTTTAACTGAAAAAATAAATATTATCCATGACCTCAAACTGTGCTTTTTTTTTTTTTTTTTTTTTTTTTTTTTTTTAAATAATGAAAATTATGCTTAATTACAGGTATTAAAGCCTGGAACTGTGAAGAAAAGTGGTGTTTTTCCCAGTGACACAATGCTGCTGGTTTGCTGTGGAAGGCTGTATGCATCCATGAAAGTGTTTAATGTTCAGTCCTGGCTGCAAAGGGATAGCAACATTCTTTTGACATTTTTTATCTTACATTATGCTGTGTTCATCTTTTTTCATAAGCAAATCTTTGCAAAAGAGAAAACTACCTGTACCTGCCTTCCCCATCTAACATAACTTTCCAGAGCTTCATGTGAAAAAAGTGATTTTTTGCTACCGCTAGTTTGAAGAGTAGCAGCAGAAATTGGTGTTAGTGTTGTAGTTCTCACTGCTAACTTGCTTAGCTTATGTTTTTGTAAAATCGCTGAAGGGCTACCTAAATTTTAAAATACTCGAATTTTACTTACAATATCCTTTCAGTATTGACTTTTTTTTTTTTGGCGTAAATATTTTCATTAATTCAAACTAAAATAAAAAAAAAAAAAAGGAATTTTCCTCCCCCTTTTCTAAGGAGCACTTAAGGAAATGTGTTTAGAAATGCTCTACTGAAAGTTTTGACCCTTTTAATTGCACACTGTCCAGTTCTGCTCTTTGTGGTTCCTGGAGCTTCCCGTTGAGATCTGGGTCTTGCTCCTGCAAGCAGTAACTGTACATAATCAGCAGCAATCCTGTTTCCAAGACCTTCAAGGCAAATGAAGCAAGACAGGAAAAATAAGCACCAGTGTTCCTTCTTTTTCCAGCTGGGCACTAAGGGACTGAGTGATTAGGATACTTGCCCAGTGTCAGTAAAGTTTATTGCAGTAACAGGAATTGAACATATGTCTTCATTTTCCCAGGCTCCTGCTTTAAATAGAGACCCTCTTTCCTTCTGTGAAACCTTATTCTGTCTGAAATGCTGTATTCAAAATTCATAATGGTTGAACCTGAATATTTGAACATATGTTTTTCAAATTTGTTATATTTTTGCAAACTTCAAAAAAATTTGCCTGTTAACATTGTGTCTTTAAAGGCCATTAAATAGTCTGGGCCTAGATGTCAGGCCACAGTTTCAAAAACTTTTGCCAGCAAAAATATCTTCCTTATGCAAACAAATAATATTTATGTGTCCTAGCTGGACATTTACATGAACAAATATAAGTTTTGCCTGGGCAAACACTGGCACATGAAGCCTTCACTGGCATGTCTCAGGACAGAGTTTCAACTAAACATGTTTTCTAGCAATAAGTAAAGTGCCCATTTTGAAAGTGTAGACTTTTAAGATATAAGGAGAATGATTAGTTTCATATTAGTAAAATCTGGAGAAATAAATACTAATGGGACAGAGGAGAAATGTTTGATTCAACATTTTCTACTAGCTTTTGAAGTTTAATAAATCTTCCTCTTAAAAAGATATTATTTTCTCCTTTTGCAGTGTAGTCTGTATTTTTACAATAATTTCTAGGTGCAAGTTCTCCTACACAAATCATTAATTCAATGTCTATTTAACTTCTTGGTTTTGAATGACATGCTTTGATTCAGGGCAATAAAACAACAACTTTTGAGGGGGCAGGGAAGAGTGAAAAATCCTGTGATTTTAATTTCCACAGAAGGGCTGTTTGTGTTCTTTTGCTTAGGATTTGTCTTGGGTTATCCTTGTTGGCTGTAACTGCCCACCAACATCAAATAAAAGATCCTAACTTGAGAACTGGAGACTGTTCAAAGTTTATGGAATTTAAATAAATCTAAATAAATATCATCTCACCTGCAGTGCAATTCTTCTGTTCAGACTGGGAGGTCTTGATGAAGTATGTCTCCTTCACTCTTCCTAGTGCCTTGGAATTCAATCCAAAAAAAGAAGTAGGTGCCCAAATTTAAAACTGCAATCCAAAAGACCTCTGCCTAATTGCTACCAACTCATAGAAGTGTCTAAACCCCATAGTGTGCCTTATTTTTTTTCTTCAGACATTCTTAGGTATTTGAAACATGTGCCTCTCCTTCGGATCATCTTGTGAAATCCTTTTTCAGCCACTTACTTCAGTAGAGGGCTGTGAGAGACAGAGGGATGATCTACCTGACAAACTAGATTATTTCTATAAAGAGTAAAAAATCTGGATCAATTTCTTCCTTGACCTATTCCTTTCCTTTGAAAATTCAGTTAAACCGAACCTTCCATTGATCCCAGTCAATAAGGGAGGACAAGCCTCTCATTTTTTATTTGCTGTTGCAGACAGCACCAGCGATGTTTCCCAGCTTTTAGCCAGTTGCAGAGGTGTGCCATCAGGCTCACTCAAAGTGTGTTGATACTGATCCTGCAGTCCCTGTGGTCTTGCCCAGCAGAGTCACGCCCTTAAGAGCATTGCGCCCCTGCTCTCATCTCCAGTTCCCTTTGTGTTAGCCGGCAACAGGGACCTTCAATGTATTCCCCTCTTTCTCGTGGTCCACCAGGGCAAGAGGAAAACAAAGCTGTACTGGCCAACTTTTGGGAACCTTCTTGAAACCAACCACAGCAGAGGTTTGTTTTCAAGAATGTCGAGCAGCATAAGCTAGCCTGGCCTTGAGTGTATTCTTACACAAGATTTCTCTCACAAGACAATTTAACCCTAGCTGAGAAAATCCATTCCCCTTCCTATCATTTGTTGTTAGATGATTGTCACGGGACAAGTGTGAGCTCCAGACAAGGTGTGCCTAAGCCTCAGATTTTGGCAACAGTTTAAATTTAAGAAATCACTCCAGCCTGCAAGTTCTAAGGATGGCAGATCAAGTCTATTTATAAAATGAATGATTTATTTAACAGACAAGAGAGTACAGATGAACGATCTTAATCAGAATCACTTACTACCCAGTATAAAACTAAAAGGAACTACTAGTAGATTACAGTAGAACATAAAACAGTGGACAATATCAAGGTACCTATATTAAAGCTAGCAAAAGAAATAGTATTGATTAGGAGTTGAATGTAACTTGTCACTGAAACCATGATAATGTGCACAGATGCCTTCACTTAATCCCTGGGGAGTAACCACAAAGCTTTTCATGGGAGAAGCTCCACACATTTCCAGGGAAGTGTATAGAAGATTTCTGCTTCGTGAAATTTCAGTGTAAAGTAAGTGTTTGTCAGTCAAAAATCTAGCTTGTCTTTCCAGATCTCACTTAACAGTAAGATGTTTATTGGCAGGTGGGAGATGCCAGACAAATGTTAACCCCATGGCACAAAATAACTCCTTACAAGACATCTTGCCCTGTTTGTGTTATCTGGCTGGTTAACAAACAACAGATAATTTCTGGTGGGGGGTGAGATGCCCTGCTGCAGTGACGTAATTCTGCTTCTTTCTTCACATCCTTTTCACCATGCAGCAAATAATACTAGTTGTTACCTGTCACAGATGTCCTGGGCCACATACAGTGTGTATTTATTGTCCCTTCATTAAAGGGTAATCCCTCTGGGCCTCACAATTATAGTTAATCCCTTTACTTCTACCATATCTAAAAGCAAAATGAAGCCTGTGTTTAGAAACAAGATTGTAAAAATTAAAATGAATACCTCAGTTACTTGTGCTACCTGAAATATAAGGCAACACAACTTCAGAATTTCTCTTTTAAGACATGTCTTCATTTGAACTGACCCCAGTTACTTTGCAATTGTTCTCTCATACTTGGCTTGCATGGTGTCAATTGCTGGGTGTATTGGGTGATGTACCTAATGTGCAGAACTTGTCCTCTCGCTCTAGGTGTGTCTTATGGTTTGCAACTCAAAATGAGTCACAAGCAACTTAGAGCTCTATTCCCAAGTGCCCCTTGACTGTGAACTGGGAGGCAACTTTATCCTTTCTGCTCTCAGAGCATGCCTGAGAAAATTGACAAGAACTTGTCACATCCCCTAATAGCTGAGTTTGACTCATCAAGTGTACTTCGATCCTCCAGAGTTCAATTTCTCAGAACAGAAGCTGTGTCAAGAGATACTGCTTTCAGCTGAACAAAATAAAACGTTAAAAGTATTTGAAATGTCCTCTTCTTCCTGCCTCCTTGACATAGGTGAAATTCAGTGGCCCGTAATTCTGCTTAAATGATCCCAGATAATCAGCAGAAAAAGTAGAGGAACTAAACTCAACACCCAACTGAAAGAGCAGGCAAACCACACACATAGTTTGGCCGTGGGTCATTTGCCCATTAACACAAGGCCTTAATTTTGTTCAACTTTCTAGAGCATCTAATAAGATCACCTACTGCACAGCTCCAGCAGGCATGATATAAGGATATTCCTACAGACTATATATAGCCTAGCAAGGAAAAACTTCTTTAGCTCCTTCTCTAGTCAAGGGCTCAAGTTTGGCTGTAGATTAAACCCAAATTTGATTAATTTCTATGGATTAATTTATTAAGGACAATATGGTTTGATTCTTGGTCCAAATCTCTTTCTAGAGAACACATCTTTCAGTGGTGACTTCAGAGAGAAGAGACAGATTAGCTGTTGTGAAGGCTTTTGCTGTCTCAATAATAATTTATCATCAAAAATGATGTTAAATATTAACAATTGCATGCCAGCGTCACTAACATTTGTTCTTAGAACTACTTAGAAGCTAAGTGAAATACATTAATAATACCAGGAAACAGAAATGAAAGTGTTGTGAACAAATACTGCCCCATTAGCAGTTTGGGGAAATGTGGTTACCTTTCAGACCACCTTTCTCTTCTTGCTTGCTGGCAAAAGATGAAAGGCTGACATAGCAAAATATCTCTTAGTATTTAGGTATCTTACTTCAGATAAGAGGTAAGTCCTTGTTCACAAGCACTTGCCTATTTCATCATTAAATCTTACATTTAAAATCAGACTGTTTAATAAAAATCTGGTTTTGATGTTTGCCACAGTAGGTTGAAGATAGTTGTAACTCAGGAGATACAAAGTAAAAGATCAGCCTGTCCAAGTTTTCCCTCTTTTAGCACCCTGTGTGCTGAAGTGCCTGAATGAGTAAAACTTGTGGAGAAGGCACACTGAGAATAGTCTGAGAAGTCAGAAAACAAAATAAAAAGGGATTCATGCCTTCTCATTCATTCACCTTCCAACAGGAAAGCTTTCAGAAGTTTCAGTTCAAAGAAGCCTAGAAGCTACTAGCTAGGTAGAAACCATGCTATGGTACATTGAATTCATACTTACCCAGCATTAGTACACAGGGAATCAGGAGATGCAATAGACCTGTCGGCACTGACAGGCACAGGGGGTTGTGGGGGAGTTTTTTTATTCACCACATAAAGTTGGTAACACCAGCTTGCACTGTTCAAAGAAAATGTAACTATAGGAATGAGATAAATCTATAGCTGTTGACTTATCTTCATTCTCATCTGGTCAACTACTTCATACAGAGAGGAAAATCCCCTTAGGAACCATCCATTTTCCTTCAAACACCCTCCCTTTCACTATTTAACTGAATGTCTTCCATTCTGTTCAGTGGTAGGAGAGTTCTCTTCTGGGCTGATGGTTTCCAGATCACGGCTGGGAAATGGACTGTAAACAAATGGCAATTTACACTACATATAGAACTTATTCATTGAAAGTGTCATCTTTTTCCAGTGCAGAAGTCCTTCTGCCCTGCATCAGAGGGGCTTGTGGGAGAAGTGAAGCTTGAGGAAAAATTAGGAGATACTCACCTATAGTCCAGTCCACCTATCTATTCCAATTCTGTGTCACATTAAATATAGCTTCTGAAAAAGAGATGAATTAAAATGGAATTCATGCTCATCTGAAGATGATATTTCCAACCCTGAACTTTTCATGCAAAAACTACCCCCAGTTTTCACCAGACTTGGCTTTTTCCATAATCTCAATGTGCTTTGTTGTGTATGTTCTCCAACCTAACCATGAGGACTTCATCCTGCTTCTCTGAGTCTGCCCATAGATGTGGTTTTAACCCCGGTAGCATGCAAAAGACATTATCACAAGTTTTGGCAGGAAAGGGAGCCAGGAGCTGAGGGTGGTAAACACAGAAAGAGATGGTGCCCTCATCAACAAGGATGCCATCCTTAGGCACCTGAACATGGCAAACAGAGCATGATTTATGATAACACCTTCAGACAAGAAAGAGTCCAGACTGCCAGAGAAGCCACCAGTGACATAGAAGGTCCAAGGTCAAGCAAGCAGGTCACGTCAGCAACAGGTCAGCAAGTCAGCAGTAGGATCACTCTGAGCTTGGATGCAACTGCCAGGGTTGGACAGGTGTGAGACAGGCCCATGGTCAAGCCAAAGAATCAACTCAGGGCATGAGGGTTAAGGTGTAAATCACCAGGATACACTGGCCAGGACTGGACACAACTACAATGCAGCCACCCTGACCAAAGTTGAGACCCTCAGATTAAAAGCTACGCTGGAGAGAAAAAGGGAGACTGGCTGCTGAGCCTTCCTAGTGGTCTCAAAGAGCTCTTGTCTGGGCTCAACATCTGCAGAAACTACCCCTGATCCCAGAGTGCCCAACCCTTGGGCAGAGGGGCGCTTGCTTCAGTGAACAGCGTGCACTGAACTCTGCACTGCTGTGGCTGGGTTGCTCCTGCTCCACTCGGACCTGCACTCATGCCACCATTTGCCTCTGAATGCACAGACGCCACCATCACCCCAAATGTGGTCTGAGGGCCAGCGCCCACTTGGGTGATCCCCAAAGGGGTTTCTGGATCCTGATCTTAGTGCCCGGGGAAGGGTTCTCTTGCATTTTGTTTGCAATATTAACTATAGTTAGCATGGCAGCAATTATAACAAAATACAGCTTTGGTAAGCAGTAACATTAAGTGGAATTAATCTGTTCTAATTTAGGTATCTAGAAATTACATGGCTAAATCAGACATCTCAAAAAGCTAGTGTAACTCTTAATTAAATTGCCAGAAGGAATTTTGGCATTTTGGTGATGTGCATCACCCAACTTAACAAGATATACAAATGTTGATTTTAGTATTTTGCGCTTAGTTTTTTTCCAATATGGCTGCTTGTATCCTGTCAATTAAAACTGCTGTATTCTTAGTTTGCCTGAATTCATTCTCTCCATGCCCTAGCAGACCAAAGCGTGTCTGCTAGGACATGGGGAAAAAAAAGTTGTTTGTTATGTACAAAGAAACTGGCATTGTTTATATAAAAGTTCATTCACAGCTCTTGCTAAAAAAAAGTGCTTGTTATTTCTCATGAAAACTCTAAAATGTTCACAAAGGAAACCCCCATTTAAACAGAAAGTAACTGGCTTTTAAGAACAATTACTTTTTGCACTTTTCCCCTTAAATGTGAACACATCTTATGAATTTGTACTGTCACATTAGAACTCAAAATTTTATGCTAGATATTAATAAATCACTTGCATTCTTTTTTGTTAATAGCTCTCCTTCAGGCATGTAAGGCTTTTTATGCATCAATTCTTCACCATTTTATGGCCCCACACAGCTCCTCAAATAGATTATCATAGATAAGGGCCAAAGAAATGGCCATCAGATCCTATGAAAGCTCTGTTTTTATCTCTTACCAAAACTGGCAGACTTCTGACGTGTTGTCTTCTTATAATTCTTGTTAATGGACTGGTGCTAACCCAGTAGGTCCATGTCCTATATTGATGTAGATAATGAATTCAATTAGGTGTCCTCCATAAATTTCAGGCTCTTTTTTTCAGCTCAATTCTCCAGTTGGTGAACATCCAGCACACTTGTAGATCTCTCCTCTTTTGTGTCATTGACTAATTAAATAAGCATCCTATCTGTTTCTTCATATAAGCTGTTAATGAAAATATCTAACATCTTTAAACCCAGAAGAGCTTTTCATGGATCTCCATTCAATACTGTCTTCAGGTTGATGGTGAACCATTATTAATTACTCTGTTAGCCCTCCCCAAACTGCTCTGTCTGTGTCTACACACATGATCTGATTCAGAGTGTATCTTCGTCCTGCTTACATGTGTTGATTTAGTTTCATGGAGATTTTGGAGTGTGTGACCTAGGCTCCTTTAAGATGAAGTTAAATCAGAATTTTGACTCCAGGCATATACAGAAAGCTCTGCAAATCTGTCCAGAGACTGGTGGGGTTCAAACTAGTGGTTGGTTCTTTTGATGTCTTTGAACACAGGCCTGTCACAGTTGTGACTACTCCTGTTGAGTAAAATTATGTGTATGCGTGTTTTCCACACTTGTTTATCAGACTATCATCTAAGACAAATTTGAGAGTTCTATTAACGTGAAACACACTTTGGCATGATTCTGATTCCATAACTGTGCTAAAGTGACTTCATTCCCTTGCTTTAATGTTTTTTTTTTTTAATGTATGAAAGCTCCTTTGTGATTTGTAACTGACTAAAAGGGTATAAATCTACAAATGCCTAAACTGCCTCTTGATATGTCATGGGAGCTACAAATCATCAGATCAGTCAGAATTTTGTGAAGTAGCATTGTAATCTTTCTCTCTGAAAACTGCCAATCTGAGCACAGCACTTGTTGAAACTGGTTTCTTTTTTTTTTTCCCTAGCTCACTTTTATTTGTCCATTTTACAACCAGGTAAGGAATACGTTTAATAAGACAGTTCTTTCATCTGTATTGGTCCCTGAGAAAGGCTGTTGTTGCTGGAATGTCTGCTGCCAGCTTCTTGTAGGAAATTGAGTCGGTCTCTCATGGTGTCTGCTAGTAAAATGGATTGTAGGATCTTCTAAGCAGCAGAAGCATCTGTAAAATTCTTTCATAAAATGTGTCTTTCCAGGGCAAATTACCAAAGCATGCAACCGGGAGAAACAAATGAAAGAAAAGACAAGTTTCCTGTCCCTCCTCCTACGTTCAATGAATCCTTCATGTTGGGAAGTATCAGTTTTCTTGAACCAGCAGAACTGGGGTGCTGAAAGTTTGAGAGAGGAAGCTTGAGCTGAACAGGGACAAAGATGCTGGGCCCAGTCCTCTTCTACTATAAATGGGTGGAGGCCCATTCCTAAGGAGTGTGCCACTTGACAGTAGTTACACATTTTCCATGGTGCTACCATGCGTCTTTTCCAACGGCAAACTTTTGCTTTGTTCTCTGACTCTGATTTTCTAAGAGCTTTATATTTGCTCAGTAGTATTTACTAAAAGATTCAGTGCCTGAAAAATTTTGATGTATGTATCACACTTTCTGGTTTTGGGTCTAATTCTCCTCTTAAGCTTTTCATCAACATGAAATAATGCATGATGGTAGGGGCATTTTGGTGAAAGCCACAGGAGAATCAGGCCACACATATTTTTTGTTATTTATATACCCAGAAGTTCCTGTTCCAAGAGCAATTACAAGAGTGTCAGCACCAATAGTGACTATGGAAACAGGACTGCTTTGCAGAGTTATCTTCCCCTGCCATCACTTCTGTAAATCCAGAAGCCCTCCCCAAATAAGCACAAGCCTCCTTGGTTCTTGTTGGTTGCATTACCTAAATGGGATGTCTTTTAGCTCAGCCTCGCGCTTCCTGTGTCTGGACTAAGACAAAAAGAAGGTCCATACAGGTGGTTTGTGTTCAAGGTGCTGTGATCAGAGAGAGCTGTGAATGCCCAGATCAGAGGCCATCACTTCACATGGTAGCCACCACAGTAAAGCACGGGATTCAGTGAGAACTGTAATGATCTTGGGGAGCAAAGGAGAGCCTGTGAGACTGGAGCCTTCCCGGCAGCAACCAACGAGTTATGTGTGGTGCCTTTCAGAAGAGTGACTTGATAAGAGGAATGGCTCAGGCTGTTGAAACTGGTCTTCCTAGGGGGAATTACTGATTTAATCAGTTGACTGGCCTCTGCATCAGATCATTGATTCATATGATGAAGATCTTAATTAAGGCTAAGGTCTGTCACTGCATGCAGCAGTCACTTTCTCTGTCTCCTTCCTTGGGATCTTTCAGCTTCGGGAACTGATGGGGCAAGCAATAAAAAGCCCGTTTTATGGAGTTGTGTGGGCCAGTCAAAAGGGAAGAAATACTTCTGAGAAATATTTGAATGAATATGAGCAGATCTCTGGTTATCATCCAATTGGAAAAAAAATCATGTCCTTTGTAACATTTCAATTTTTTCAATTCGTCATTGTTGCTTGTGGTTCTTGTTCCCAGGACTTACTGAGCATAACTCTTCATGTGAAAGCAATGACTTCTATTTTGATTTATGTAAAATGAGATCATGTATGGCATGATATGGTAGTAAAATCCCAGAGTAGACCAGACTTCAAAGGACATCTTATTGCAATCAGAACAGAACATTTGCAGGTCTAGCTATAGTCCAAATCCTACTCAGACTTCTTTCCATGTATCAGCCTTCAAGATTCTTTGCTGGTTTAATCTGTAGGCATCTTAGACTGGCCAGTCCATAATTTCTTAAATGCAAATCTTCAATCAGAACTTTAAATATCTCCAGAAATACCAGCTTTTAACAGAGAAGAATCTTTATGTAAAAGATCTTGTCACTGTGGCAGAATAGTCAAGAGAAGGCCCTTGGCCAAGCATGAGAAGTAGGACACTGATTTTGTGGATGATTATTATTAGATTTTTGCTAATACCATGTCTAAATATTGTCAATGCTGTATCTATACAACAGCTCTATCAAGTATTAGAAAGGATTATGGTAGCAGTAAGTTGTTGTGTCACAAGCTTCACCGAGACCCCCTTGCTTTCTCAATTTCACAGCGATGCCTAGGTGTGTCTAGATCCATTTAGTCTCAGATTTGAGCAACACCTTATGTCTAAAGGGTTGTAATATAAGAACATCCAGCTAGAAATGTACAGGTTTAATGTTTTTGGCCTTGCAGATTCAGAATTACAAAACAAAAAAGCACCTATGTAGCTACTTTAGGATTTTATCTCCATATTTGACCAGGTATTAGTGCTTTTTACTCACCAGTCCAAAAGTGAGTGTTTAACACACTGTGTGCAGTTCATGAAGGGTAGCTGCGTTTCCCTGAAACATCCCTGGCTATGGGATCGTTCTGGTGGGTGCAGTACAGCACTCCAGCAAGCTCACTGCTTTCACCCGCGTGGCTGTAAGGCGTGGATTCACACACACACACACTCAAGCCGGACTGCTCAGCGTTACCAGAGACAATGAGTCAGGAGGGCTCTCCCATTTGGGTACTCCACAGACGAGGTTTATTGCATCCTGCCGTGAAGGGAGACCAGAGATGAAAGAGAGCGGACCATGCAAGGTCCAGGGTTTTTGTACTGGAGTGGAGCAAGCATCAGAGACCAGTGATCTGAGGGCACGGGAGCAGTACCAAGGTGGGATGAGGGAAAGGGAGCCAATGGGAAAGGTCTGTGGGGCGTGTACGGGGCACAAGTCAATCAAACAGACTAAGTCTGCATAGCACCACAAAGCCTGATGGGAGAGGCTTTTCCTTTCTCACCATGAGGTCAGGGGGTGTTCTTAAACCTCGGAATCAGTCCACCAGCAGGTCTTTGCTATTTCAGGGCTCCTTGGCCCCTCAGCCATCACAATCGCTGGCTCAGCGGCAACAACAAGTGTTTCCCATTTTCATGCTGGACATACTCTGTAGGTGTCCCTGCCAGAGGTGGGGATCTATCCAGAAGCTGCCTGCAACTTCAGAAGACCAGTTCGCTCAGTTGGCCCAGTCTCCAGCAGCATTTTATACCCTTAGAAGGCTGATGTGCACCAAAGCCAATCACAAACCTCTCAGTTCCACATCTCTAAGAATGCATTGGTTATGTGGGTATCCAGACAGCTCATCCTGAAATACTCACCTAGTGTTCTTACCTTAGGGCAAACCACATGGCCCATCAGAGAGGGAAAGTGTGTGTGTGTGTGCATGAGGACACATGCAAAGACACAGCTTTCATCACCATCACAGTCAGTCTTGTCTACAACTTATGTGTTCAGTGTTGCAGCATGAAGTCATTTGTCCTGATTGCTTAGTCAGCTTCCAATCTGATATAACTGGGTATGCCTATAGCTGATATCTTGCTATTACTTTCACTTCAGCAGAAAGAAATAAGTGCCACAACTTTATGCATTTAATTTCCTGTATAACATGGTTGACTGGTGATCACTGAGTTCTTGCCATCACTTGAGTGGTTTAACTGAAAAATTTAATTTTAACCAAGAGGTTTGTGTCCTTTTGTGTACCAATTAAACACACATTAAGACCCCATATTAGGCAATCATGTACTATCCCACAACTTTATTTTCATAATAGTGCAGTATATTATGAGAAAGATAAGAGAAAGTGCTTCAGCAAACTTATCAAGACTTGTGGTTTACTGAGGAAGCTGCACTTATTCTCTGCAAGTTAACAGTTCACTCTTGAAACATTAAAGTAAAACCTCCTGCTTGAAATCTGATGGGAACTCCTGTCTGCTCCTCTGGAATTCCAAGTATAATGCTGACTCATGCTCTTCATAAAGTAGTGGACAGTGGTATGATAAGTTCTACATGAAAGTTAGTATCATCTGTTGACAGCTGAGTCACACATGCCCTGCTGCTGGTTCTGGGCAACTTGCTCCACCTGAGTCATGCTGCTTCTGCTAGGTATCATAATTAGCTATGTTAAGGCTCCAAATATATAAATACATATCTGAGGCACTTTGCAGTAAGTGCTATCTGTGCTTTTATCTATCCTTGAATGTTCAAATATGTTGGAAAATCTGGAATAACCGTCTGTATTGTCTACAAACGTTACCTACAAACACAGTGAAACAAAACGAAACAACCAAAACACCCCACCACTGAGCTGAGAATGATGGAACATTGCCCATGCTCCACCTCCACCTTCAATTTAAAAATTACCTCAGGCAGAACAGCACTCAGGGCTTCCTGGCTTTTGACACTGGGAGTAGCCATTTGCAATGACTTCTGGGAAGGATAATGAGAAACACTGATTTACTACCAATCCTTTCCACAAACCCTTTGGATCCCGAAGTTTCCACAACAGTTCTCTGAGCTTGGGCGGCTTCACCATGGAGTCATCATCATCATCAGCTTGTCCAGGCACTGTTATCAGTCCTAATTGGAGCTGTCATAAGATTTGCATGCACTGTGTAATGAAGAGGGCTGGTATCCGCAGATTGTACGATGCCCTTTAAGATATACCAGCTCAAACATTCCAGCAATAAAACTATGGGGAAACAGCTTCCTGTTGGAGCAAATAACCTGTAGGATTGGAATCTCTGCATTATGCTCTAGCAGAAGCGTCTGGCTTCTTCTTTTCCATTGTGACTGTCACTTTCTCAGGTCTCCTCTCCCAAGTAAAAAGCAATAGAACAAGAGGAGATGGCCTCAAGTTGTGCCAGGGGAGGTTTATATTGGATATTAGGAAGAAAAATCTTCACTGAAAGAGTCGTCAAGCATTGGAACAGGCTTCCAGAGAAGTTGTGCAATCCCAGTTCCTGGAGGTATTGAGAAGATGTATATATGTGGCACCCAGGGACATGGTGTAGTGCTGGATTTGTCAGCACTGGGTTAATGGCTGGACTTGATGATCTTAAGGATCATTTTCAAACTAAATGACTATTATTCTACTCTATAAGGAGTTGTTCATCTTGTTAAAAGGTCTTGGGTGGAGATTGCAGAATTTCTTCATAACTGGAGAAAGGGTTATTAATCTGATTCTTATTCTTTCTGAGAATTTTATCTTCTTTGAAAACAATACTCCCCTTTCTGCAAAACAAAAAAAAAGAAAGAAAGAAAACCACATACGTGACTAGTTGCCCTTGCAGGATGATTTTTTTTTTTTTTGTGCAAGAAATTATGTCCCCTGTAGAAAAGTTCTTATCTTCAGTTCTTCCATTTCCACAACAGTCAGAAATTTAGCTCAGCTTCAGTGTAATTCTTGCTCTCCTTGGGAAAGTAACCTCATAGGTAAAGAAGGATTATCCATTACTAAAATCTGTACTCACAGCAAAGACAACAAGAAAAAAGAGAGAGCATAGGTGAGAAGAAGAGTAGTATAACATAAATATTGCCTGGGATGAACATCTTCAAGTAAAATAAGTAGCCTGATCTAGTTGAATAAGTTGTCTGATGTAGCCTGATCTACTTTCTGCTCATTGCAGAGAGGGTGGTTGAAGCTGATGACTTTTAAAGATCTCTTCCAAACTAAACTATTCTACGGTTCTATAAAAATACTATGCAGAATCATGTCCAAAATGGTCACAGCAAATCTTGGAGACAATGAGGCAGTGGGTGAAATCAGTCAACCCTTCTTTATGTTTAT
Source organism: Monarcha castaneiventris obscurior (assembly GCA_026261815.1). NCBI lineage: Eukaryota > Metazoa > Chordata > Aves > Passeriformes > Monarchidae > Monarcha > Monarcha castaneiventris. Next base: position 9,694,870 of record JAMPIT010000388.1, read on the forward strand.
CAAAATCAGAAATCCATGTTTGTGTTGGATATCTAGTATCCTTATTGTTTATAAAGAGAATAAACCATCCCTGGAAAATGAGTAATCTAATCTTGAAGTAGGTTGTGTAAAAGATACATCAAGTAAACCATGATTTGGAGATGTCTGTTTCTCTTCAGCGACTTCAAGACAGCTGAAGATGACTGACATGACTGCCACTGCTCATCATACTGAATTGTCTGAAGTCGGGTGACATGAAGTCTATATCCAGCACACCAGTAAAAAGCCTTCTGAGTCCCATCATTAACAAAGCAAGCAGAGGTGAGTTGATTTCATACAGGATGTAGAGCACCAAGGTCCCACTGCCAAGGTTGCAATGACCCAAGGTTTCCCTTATCAAGGTGAAGATCAGTCGAGTATGTTTCACATTTTAGCACCTGGAATCAGGCTCCTCTCACCTCACTACAGCTGGCTTTTGTCATCCATGCTGGCAGTGGAGAGCAATGAGAACCATTAGCATGGAATTCGCTTGACCTATCTTAAAAATCTGCTTAAAGCAAAGAAGAGTAACTCCATAGTTCATGTTAATTAGACTGACTAGATGCTCATTGGCTCTAAGAACAATTTATACTGATTCACTCCTGTGTAGATGTCCACATTGTACCTGTCAACCATCAGGCAAATCGTGTTCCTAATACACAAAATAGCTGATTCCACCTTAATTTATCAAGGTCTTAGAGGAAGCCTAGAAAATCCAAAGATTTGTATAAAATAGCTGATATTTTGGTTGGTGCTCCTACTTCTGACCTGTTTTGCTCCTCATACTGCTGCCACTACTGCTTTCCATTGGCGTAACATGGAACATAGGTATCAGGGCATACAGAATAGAACAGGGCACACTACTTTTCCCAGAAAACTTGGTTCTGGTTGCCCAGGTCTGTGCTCTCCTTAGGCATCAGTGGTGCATCAATTGCAGAAAGCACTCAGCATGCCTGAAAAGCCAACTATATCAACTTAGGTGTCTTCCATGCAGTTTGAATGCTCTTGTCCCAGGCTTTAGCTGTGAAGGAAGGGTGGTTGTGACACTGGGCTTTGTGTTGGAACAGAAAGTAAAGAAAACACTCCCATTTTTATTACCCAGAAAAAAGGATTCTCTCTTCTCCCTCCTAACTGCTACTCAGATTTTAGAAGAAGAAAAGGCTAGCACATTTTTTGGCACAGAAACGCTTCCAGATTGTGTCTTATTTCTTTGAACTATGCAGGCTAAGATAATGATATAAGGATAATTATATTTCATGCTTCAAACTGAAGTTGATACGAGAGAAATATCCTTCTGTGTGGAGCTTTTACATCATGTTTAAAACATCTGTTATTAGTTGAAGCCAGAAAGACCTATGCATGTACTTAATGAATATATTTAAAGAATGGAGAACAAAACCAGCATTAAAAAAAAAAGTCCTTCTCTCCTTATACTAGCTAATCTGATATTTTAGTTGCATCAACAGTGAAATTGCCAGTGATATATCCCATGCTGATCATGAGTGTACCAGAAAATTAATTCACTAGCAGCTTCAAAACATGCAGCTTCCAGAGAAAGGTAACAGTAAGATTATGTTTTATATAAAAAGACACTAAAATTCTTATAATGTGAAAAAAAAAGGTTCAAGATAAGTAGAGAATGCTTCTTTAGAAACAACCTCACCAAAAAGCAAAGAAAACCCATTGATTTAGACTGCTACTCTAATCATTCAAATCCACAAGCAGAAGAGATAAGGACTAGAAATCATGAGGCTGTTGCCTGAGGGCTGCTAAGCTCCATCACTGAGGGAGACCATGGTAGGGTTGTCTGTAACCTCTCTACAGCCCCTGCCACTATTCAGGAAGCTGAGCAGCAATGTACTGAAGGCTGCTTCAAAATTAGTTATTAGATAGATGGTAGCAAAGGGCCTGGATTGCCCCTCTTTTAGGTTTTGTACATTTCAAAACCATGCTGAGTGAACATAGACCATACAAATGCAAAAATATGAATAGAGGAACTTTATGGAACTCAGAAGAAGACTTCTTCTGAGGACCTTTGTTGCTGGGGAGCTGGAGGAAGAGCACTCCAATAATGCAATAGTAAGCAGTAAGGCGTGGTTGGCATTTGGCCGTCTGCTGGAACATGAAGCAGCAGGACTTCTGTGCGACAGCTGGCAGCACAAGTCTAGAAAAATGCCTGGTGAAATAAATGAAAGCCATCTCCTGAAAATGAGGAATGGTGGTGGGTTGAGACTGATTGTGCTCACACGAAATATCTGAGAAATGAATCCTTCCTCTTTTATTGTTTCACCTACAATGCTCTTGGTGCAGATGCTTTCATGAGAGGGAACTGGTATGTAATTGAAAATCTTACGTTACCAAATTAATTCCTCTGGAAGAAGAAGGAATTCCTTTGTTGCCTTCATTTATCCTCCAGAGTAGATTTTGTAAAATTCTAGAAATTTTGTTTTTCTTCTTGTCCATTAAACTTAGAAAATGATTGAATAACTTCTTTTTCTTTCCTGTCACTCACTAGTTTTGATACTTTACATTTGAATCACTGTGAGGTCTTGAAGGTGTGGCAAATAAATCAATAAATAAAAAGCTGTAACTTCAGGGTTGGTTCCAAATTTGTGATTTGTAAAAAGGGACAGAGTATCAAGATCACCGGCCTCTGGTAAGGATAACTCTTTCACACTATTAGGGTAATAAAGGGATGCAGAACATAAAGTGGTGCCATTTGGAAAGGAGCTGGGGCAGCATCTGACAGGATATTTGACAAAGCAGTTTGTTTGTGTGTCTCTTGCTGTACACAACATGAAGCTGAGCGCTGGCAGAAACTCTCTGAGTGAAAGGATGTTATTAGGTCCCCCTTGCCTCTGCGACTGGCAACGTGATTGTAGCTGACTTATTAGCAAAATTGCTGATCATCATTTTTAGTCTTGAAATTGTGGGGCTGTGTTTTTTTGTTTTGTTTTGCATTGTTGTTAGAGGACAGGATAATAATTCACAATGAGACCATATAGGCTTCAATAAAAACCTCCATAAAACAAAAACCTTTGCAAAGCGGTTGGTATTCAGTTCTCCGACAGGCAGAATTTAGAATAAAAGGTTGCTAACATTTTGGCAGTGTTTTCCTCAGGCTTTCTCTTGTATTTGTGCCAAATATCTCACAAGGCTCAGATTTGATTAAAATGGCAATGCTCTCTGCTACTTGAATGTAATTAGAGCCATTCATTACAGCTTTAGTTGACAGTTTGGCAACCTGTACATTTTTCTGAATATGGACAGCATTCCATGGAAACAGTTCAAGGGAAGAGCGCAAGAAGAGGGTCCTCTCTTGAACTGCAGCAAATGGAAGGCTGTCTATGTTTAGAGAAGTTTACAGGTTTCCAAACTGTCAATCGAAGCTGCAAGGAAGAGCTCTAATTAGATTAACCTAGCAGAGCACTGCAATTTTTGTCAGCCAGCTCCTGTGAGCCCCTGCTGCGTAGTTATCACATATGCTACAGGACCATTAAGTATTTCTATTGCAAGTCACTCTATTTTGCTGCTATTAACCCCAGTCTTAGAACACTGTTGGATGAAAAGTAAATCAAGAAAATGTGTTTGCCTATGAAAATCTTCTCTTCAAGCCAGCTTTTAGCAGAATTTATGAGAAGATTTTTAATCTGCTTGAATTTCCCACCTTTTCTAGTACAAATAAAACAAAACATGACACCAATAAGGTCAGAGCAGTCCTGTGCTTCTTTCAGGTTACAAATGAATTGTGCCATTCAGTTCAAAATATTAAGTCAACTACTGTTATTTTCATTTTGCATTCTTCTGTGCCTTGTCCTGAAACTGAAAAAATATAGCAAGAAATGTCATTTAAATAATTTTCCAAATCACCTTAAAAGAAGAACCTTGTTAATTCCAATCAAATTTTCTTGTGATTAAAGTAGAAATGTGTTAGTCCAAAATCTGTTGAGAAAAGCTCTTTGTTTTCCCTGTGGCTAGTCACTGTTAAAAGGGAAAAGCAGGAGTGCAAATTAATGGATGGGGCAATGTGTAGTTTAGTTTTACATTGCTTGTTGCTGGGCTACTTCACTGTGTGAACTGGGGGATGATAGCCTCACTGCCCTTTTGGTTTCATGGCAAACTGCATACTGAGGCTTTGCAGGAAAGAGGGTGTATCTGGATGAAAAATGGGTTCAAAGCTGCAAAGTCTTGAGATCATTTGTTTGTTTACATAATTGTACACAAAGTCCAGTTCCTCTCAACAGCAATAGGAACATGCAGACCAGGAGCTTTTGCCAAAGTCTCCCACCAGACAGTTTAGCCATGTGCCAGAGAAACATCTGTCTCTTTCGGCCTCAATTCCTTTATCCTCTGACATTTAACTGCTTTCCTCATTCCCAGCCTTGTTAGGTGTCCCTGAATCCAGAATCTCAGAAAACCTCTTATCTCTGGGTGGAGTTGTGGCTTCAGGCTGGACCTTTAGAAATGCTTTTATTCTGCTCTGCAGAAGTGTAGGTTGCAGAGCTGTCACAACTCAGGACGTGGAAGGCACGAGGAAGCTGTTGCCTTCCTGATCCTGAACACCCCCCTTTCCTTCCAGATCATCTGAACACTCCTGAGCTAGCTCATGTAATTGCTTTTACAATACCTATGATGACCCTTGCGGTAGTTGCTTGCTTTGTCTGTTCTATTTAATTTCTCTTAATCCTTGTGTATTTTTATACTGTGTTAAATACATTAGATAAGAAATCCAGGCAAGCTAAGTCAAACAACATCCTTACTGTCACAAATGCAATTACGAATGTTTAACTATTTATGTGGTATTTTCCCTTTCCAACTTTTCAACTCATCATTGCAAATCCATTTTACTCCTTTCCCATTCTTGTTGGAACCTTCCTCTGTGTGATCCTCTTTCTTTCCCACACAGAATGTAAATAACAGCTTTCAGATGCTGTTGTTTGGCTCGGCAGAGGGCCTCATAGGCAATACCTGCCCAAGTGATTTTAACTCATAAACTGGGATTTTACTGGCAGGCCAACTGTACTTGGTGCCTACCTCTGTACAGAAGTGTCACAGTTGTGTTACATTCTTCCATAGGTTAGTTGGTTTTAAAATCCTACTTCTCACGGGGGGGCAGTAGGTACATGACAGTGCTGAAAGTTTCCCTGTGCCTTAGAAATATTTTTATGCAGTTCTGTCTGAAATTTTCTCTAAAATGTATATGTATTTAGATGTAAGAAGGCACTCATGTCACCTAAGAAGCATCCTTAGCTTCATGTGTTCTTTTACTTAGCCACAAACATTAATATCTATATTGAATATGAAAGGGAATTTGAAACATATGTGGGCAAGTATATGTAAGTACACAATTTGACTCTGAGACTTCATGAAGTTGACTGAAAGCAAAATAAATAATGTTCTTTAGAAAGCTCTGTGGTTAGCTTTGTTTCTAGCAGTTTTCTAGTAACTCGTTTGTGATTCCCTACTCTGTATTGCAGTCTGCACTGAACATGTCTTAGACAGAGATGGTCACAAATGGCCTTCAAATGCATTTCCTGGCTAACATACTCAGCACCGCTTCTTCCCCCTGATACATGAGGATTGTTGTGGCCAAATGTGATGCACAAAACTCCACAATTCGCACTTCAACCTGTCTAAAAGTCCTATAAGACATGACTGATATTACCTTCATTTAACAAGGTTGGTCCCTGGCATGAGATCATCACAAAATGGTTCATGTTGGAAAGGACACCTTTTTCCCCAAGATGTCACCATCTTGGTTTCTGGACTTGGCCATGCCCTGTGGTGGGGTGGTTGGAGCCATCTGGAATGGGCTGTGTCCGATATGGGGCTGCCCTGCAGACCCCACTGCCAGCACCTGTGCACAGCAGCCCATACACATCTCTAGACCACTGAAAAGAGCCATAAGCTCTTTTGAGCCGGTGAATCACCCGGAATCACCTTTCTCAGAACACAGAGAAGGCAGATGTAATGGTACTACTCTGTGGTGGTTGGCCTCCTTTCCCCTCATTCCTGGTTGTTTTCATCCCCACTGCAATCCAATTCTGCCACAGAAACTCTCCCGCCGTCTGTGCATCTGATCTGCTTTCACTGATGTTGATATGTGAATTGAAATTCAGCTGAGCGTCTCAGTCTGGAGTACCTTTCATTTATCTGGGGTGCCTCAGGGGTATGTGGTGTGTGCCAGAGACATCTCTCTGTTCAGTCACCTCTTCTGCCTTTGTACTTAAGCTCATGATGAGACTGATGTCTGGATTCTGTTTATACATCAACAGCTTTCTCTAGGGACAATCCATTTTTTCCTGGGCCATGTTCTGCAGAACAAAACTGGTGTGCTTATTTTGGCTGTTCAGGCTCCCCTCTGTCACCACCATCTCTCACATGGTAACTGAGGCTACACTGTTAAGTTAGACCATTTGGGATTCTTTTTCTCTCAAGTTCCTCAGGACCACAAGGATGGGACATTCGTAAATATCCTTCTCTGAATTGCTTGTCAGCTTGTCAGGGTATCTCACTTCCAGACATCTGCACAGAGGAAGAAGGGATCCTCTGACAACTTGGTTGGTCTTCTGGGCCTCCCTGGCATCTTGGTGCATGGCAGAGTGTTCCTGGTTATCACCAGACAGTAGAAGATACTTTCATCTGTTTCCAGTGTTACCTACCTGAATAGCTCCTGACGTGATCTACTCTGCTGCTCTTTGGTTACTCTGAAAGGTGCATTGGGCATGATTTTACATGGTGAGGTGTCTTGGGGCCTTGCTTTGGGATTTGCCACAGTTGTTGGTCAGGAATGTACCAGTGATATCCATATAAAATCATAACTCACTAAATGTCAGGTCAGGTTAAGGTTACATGACTCATACATTTATATATGCAATGTACATAATTCATTTATAATAGATTTTAAAATACACAGGGAAGAAAACTCAGGCTTAATCCATTAAAAATTACATCAGAAAGGTTGCTTTTTCCCCCTCTTTCTTCTCTGTGGTGAGTTGATGACCTTGGCTGAATGCCAGGTACCCACCAAACCCCTCTCTCACTCCCCATTCTCAGCTGGACAGGGGAGAGAAAATAAAATGGAAAGTGACTCATAGGTTGAGATAAGGCAGTTTACTAAAGCAAAAGTGGAAGTTAGGGTGTGCACAAGCAAAGAGAGAAAAGAAAGTTTTATCCTCTACTTCTCATCAGCAAATGATGTCTGGCCACTTCCTGGGAAGCAGGGCTTCAGCACTTGGAGTGGTTGCTCCATAAAGCAGACATTGTAAATAAGGAATGCCTCCCTTCCTCCTTTTTTACTTAGTTTTTATATCTGAGCTGACGTCCTATGGTATGGAGTATCTGTTTGGTTAATTTGGGTCAGCTGGCCTAGCTGTGTCCCCTCCCAGGATCAGCCCACTGGTGAGTGGGAATGTTGGAGAGTGCTGTTGCTGTGCCAGCGCTGCTCAGCAGCACCCAAAGCCCTGGTGTGTTATCAACACCTTCCCAGCCACGGGCACAGAGCAGAGCACTGTCAGGGCTGCTGTGGGGAGAGGAACTCCAGCTCAGCCACACCCAGAGCATTAACCCTGCCCGTTTAACTTGCTGAAGTTAACGTGCTTCCACTGAAAGGGTTATCCCATTCAGGCCTTCATACCGTCTCTACCTTAGTGAAACACAATAAATTTTAGAGCAAGAGTCTTGAAGAGGTTCTTGTTAAACACTTTATTTCACCCCAAAACCCATTCTAGACTGTCTCTTGGCCATTCTTCTTGGTTAAATTAGACACTATTTCTTTTCCTTTGGATCTGCAAATCACTCTCTGTTAAGCTAAGAGTGATTTTCTGCACAGTTCTCCTGACTGAAAATATTAACTCCCATCCTTTGAGTTTGGTGATTTTTAGGCACATTTGTATGTGAAGTGGATAGAAATCAGTATGTTAACAAACATGCTGGATGTGCAAGGGAGTTCAGTGCAGCTAGGTAATTTGCTTGGCTGAAACCAGATACCGTGACACTTGCTCCCACAGCGATTTGACCCTCACCTTTAGCCTTTGTCACTTCAGCTCCCAGTAATGCAGCTGTCAGTTTCAGCTCCTCCTCTCCTCTCAGCCCTGTGACCAAGGCTGTGCCTACACTCTGGATGCCAGAGCCAGCTCCAGACTCACTGCATGGTGTTAATGTGCTGCCAGTTTCCCAGAAAGGAGCTGATACCATCATATGGCAGATGCTGAAATTGCTTAGGCAGCTCTTGCTGTCTAAGTGCCCACTCTCCTCCTCAGAATTTGAAGGGTTCATGTGTGGGTATGTACACTGCAGATAGTGTTTCAATGCTGTGTGTGTAAAACGTGAGAATTGCAGTGGTTTGTAACCTAACAGGGAAAATGTGAAGATAAATACCATGTTTTTTAATTAGACAGTTGGTTAGACAGCACTTTTAAGCCTGTTGAAATCCCGTTCTGTAAATCCTCTCTCCAGTTCTTGTTTGCTCAACTTATTTCAGTCTTTCTAGATTCTATAGAATCACAGAATCCTAGAAACCTAGTTTAGGTTGGAAAGCGGTAATCTAACACTGCCAGACCCACAACTAAACCATGTCTCTAAGGTCCATATACGCATGGTTTCTGAACACTTCCAGGTACCATGATTCCACCACTTCCCTGGGCAGCCTGTTCCACCCTCTCAATGGATAAGTTTTTCCTAATAACCAGCCTAAGCCTCCCCCAGCCCAACCTGAGGCTGATCAGAACGAGGTACAAATAAATTCTGTATATGCACTGATTCTTATGATGAGCTGGATGCGTTTGAAGCAGGGGGAATTCATGACTGCTTTTAAACAAAGTATGACAGCTGAGGCAACAAAGCCACAGTTCAGTCTGTTTGCCAACACAGCTACCCAGTACCCTGGTAGGCTTCCCACTGAGCTGAACTGCCCAGCACTGGGCGGGACACTTCTGTGGGTACTTAGACCTTGCACTCCAAGCTGAGCAGGGCCTTACTGAGCACACCAGGATGAATTCTGGCTGAGAAACAGAGATCTGAAGCCATGCCCCTGCATGTGCTCCGGGTGAGTATTTGTTGCAGGACCTCGGTAATACTGGATATTAGGTAATTATGGATATCTGCCTCCTTTTTGGCAATCCTCAGGTCTCATCACTTGTGTGACTTTGGCAGTGCTGGGATCTGTTTTATCTTGCACTGCAGTGTACTTCCAGAGCCTGGGATCCACATGACTCTCCGAAAAGAGGAGCAGGTTTTTAGTGGATTATTTCTGATGTCCCAGGGACTTTTACTCGACCAGATGGGTGGGTGAGTGGCAGCACATGGTGTGGCAAGGGCAAAACCAAGCAAGGTGCTGGTTGCCCTGTCAATACACACATGCTGACTGGCAACCTGGTATGGATGCTGAAAAAGCTTTAGCAGGGAATTTCTTCAGCTCTCTGCAGTAGTTTGTGAGAGTTCTGTCTTTCCCATGCAGATTACTTTAAACAAGATTACAGTATTGTAAACTTCTTGCACCTGCAGGTTGTTTGGCAGAATTGTTATGGTTCTAACTAGAAAACATTCAGAGATGGGTGTCTTAGAACTTGACCAATTCCCTTAGGGGGTGGATGGCAAAAACCAATTACCTTATGCCACTCAATACACTTTGCGAACTAACATATAAAAGTCTTCTGAGAGTTCATTAAAGTGCTTCCATTTATCCCTGAGCCTGGACTTTGTGTCGTTTCTCTACTCGGCCGCGGTGAGAACAGCGACAACCTGGCTCCCATCTCTGGCCACACACAGTGACCACATCACTTTGGCAGAACCAACTTGGTTCTTGTTCCTTTACCCAAAGGAGAAAATTGTAGAAGTGTTTTATCTTCGATATCTTCATCATCCAGTCAAATGTGAATAAAAATACTCTTGTTTCAAAACAGAGAAGGAAAGAGAAATGTATGAATGGGCAGATTGTGATCATCTAAACCTTATTTCCTTAGAAAGTAATTTCCTAAGATAAGTAATCATGGACCTCCAGAATCCTGGAAAATAAGTAAAACTCTCTGAAATGTTACAAATGGGTATATAGTTTAAAAGATTTATATGTCCTAGGTTTATTCATAGCAGTAGGACTATGAAGCTAAAGCTGGAACACATGTGGGGAGGGGATTTGATTTTGGTGACTGGAAGCCAAAACATGGCCATCTCAAACCAAATTTCCTTCCTTCTGTACAGTTTTCTGAGGTAGGGTTTAATGTTTTCCCCGGAGAGAAAAATTAAATGTTTTCTTGAAGAGTATTTGTAAAACTGAAGTCTACATGCTTGTGACATCAAATGACAAATGTAGTGCTATATTGCCCTGTGGGCATGGAAATTTCAAGCTCTTGAGTACACTATTATAATAAGTTTAAAATGCATTTCTTGCAAACAGTGTAATTTCTGGAGACACTTTAGTTGTACATTGGCTTACAGATTGTTAACACAGTTGTGTAAAGAAAAGAAGAAAATATTTCCAAACACCAGAATCAGACTAACAGGCCTGTGCTCTCTTTGAGGGAGCAGCAGGGACTTCTGTTTTCCCCTGACTGTAAAACTGCTTTCCAACCCTTATGCAAAAGCATTAATCTTTGTTAGAAAGAAAGCAAAGCACATCTATTCATTAAAATTTCTTAGAGAATTTATCTCAGTGTGCTTTCAAGTAACAGTTTTGAAATCATTTCACTAAAGCAGGTTAAATTAAAAGAAAGATTTGACCTGGAAAAATAGCAATGACTTTTAGTCAGATTCCCATGCGTGGCCTTGCTGTCACATTCAGGTTATGAGGTCATTGTCAGCGTACTTGTCAGTCTGTTCCATGTATTTGAAGAAAACTGGGTTGTAATAAATGGAGACGTCTTGTAACAACGTAATGTTTAGCTCACCAAAGCTATTTCTGATGATTTGGGTTAGAAGGTAGTGAGTGGATTCCCCAGTTCATGTCTTTGCATCTTGAAAGCTCTGATTTCATTATACTGAAGTGACTCCCCACAGATCAATGTCTTGAATATCCTCTGTGAAGTTAATTGCATAGCTTTTTCTGGCACCTTGTTTCTGCATTCGCATCTGGGTTTATTTTGCCTTCACATAATTATGAAAATTTCTCTAATTTTTAATCTGCATTTTTCCTTGTTAATGTTTTATTTTATTACTTTGTGGTCTTCCCAGTGGTTTGATAAGACTGATTTATCTTTTATCTAATATCCATTCGTATGTCCATGAATAATCCTGCTTCCTCTTGGTCTTTTCTTTCCATGAAATCTTCTCCATAGTTGAAGATGTTTTCTCTTAAACTCTTTCAAATTCAACAGCATTTTTAAAGTTTGCCCCTATATTAAAAAACCCAAAAAACCAGGGAAGACTGGAGCTAGCTGTAGTGACGTAGTTGTATATTTAACACGCTGTTTTTATTAATACTACCCAACATAGTGTTTGACTTCTCCCTGACAGTCACAGTAACTTGAGTTCAGTGAGTGCATTAACAGTTTTAATCTTCCTCTGATAGAACTTGCTGATGTCTTCATAATAGTGATTTTGATTAATTCTGCATCAATTTGAATGAATTTTCCTCCTCTGATTCAAGTCATATTTATTTCTCTAAAACCCTGGACTTCTGTACAAAAAATCAGTAGTGAGTTTTAACTGTCTCTTTTGGCCCGTGAACAGACTTCAAATGCAAAGTTTTTGATGCTTAATTCAAGAAATATAATACATTTTAAAAGACTCAGTGCTTGAAAATTGTTAGAAAGTGCAAGCTATGAACGCCTGGCTTTGCTGACCTAAGGAGAGCTAACTACACTGCTATGACGTGGTAGACACATAAGCAAAGGTAGGGGAAACTGCTGGGATAGGGGGAAGAAGCTGGTAGCTGCTACCAGGAAGAAAAACACATGCAAAGACAGAAAAACAGATCTAAGCTGGAACTGGCAGCAAGAGAAGTAGTTTTGTTGGAGCCAAGACTGAAAACTGAAACATTATAGACTCCTAAGAACCTTCGATAGCAGTATGTGATCTCATAGTAACCTGCAGAAGGCAACTGGATAACACTTCGGACTGGATAACAGCAATTCCTAGTCTCAACAACTTACCCACGCAAATGAAGATGGAAATGGGCTTTCACATCCAACTCTTATGGGTTTTTCCTGTATGTTGTCTAAAATGGATTTTCATTTTACCACCGATGGCAGGAATTTACCCAGCTCATAACTAAGGTGGAATAAACCTACCCAATCCAGGTATGAAATGGTATTCTTTGAAAGTAATGTTTTCCCCTAGCACTAAGTTTTTTCCAGTCTGATTTGTAGCACAGATTTCCTGCATGTCATTAACATGAAAGGGATTGCTCAGTAAATCGTCTAATTTGGGCTTCTGCTAGACTAAAACCAACCACTTCAAGGATTGTTCATACCACATCAGTGAAAAGCATCTCATTGCTCATTTTAAAATTCTGAATTGGGACTGGTATTGTATTTTAATCAATCCCAAAATTTGTTCTGGTTCCTATGAGATAAATTCTTAAATGCTTGTTGTCAGTTGCTTATCTTGGTAGGATACTTCAATGAGACTGGACTGGATTAAAATTACGCATCAAAAAGACTGCTACAGGATTTCCTTGAGGAGATTTGAAGGTTCTTGAAAACCCTTCTACTACGGAGAGTATCTTTTCCATTCTTGCCCCAGATCTGCTGCTACAGAACAGCAACAGATTTTCTATGGCTTACTGGTCCCCCAAAAATCACATAAATGCTGTGCCTTTGCTTTAGCTTCATGCATCCCTACCCCTTTCTTCCCTCTTGCTAAAACAAGTAAGTTATTTGGTGTTGTTATCAATGTGCTCCCACTCAAATTGTGTGTGCATGTTGATGATCTTCTGTGATAAGATACTGTACAACATTACAGTGCCACACACTAAACACAGCAGCATGCAGGAGCTCACATGATGGTCATTTAATATCCATGACTCACAGTCCACAGGACTAGGATTCCAGCCAGCTGGGATTTGTTCTAAGTGGCATGAAATGACAAACAGTGCATGATATACAGCTCAGATACCAAACATGGTGGCCAAGCTTTTAAAAAAAAACATGGCCCCTTGCCTTCATCAGTAAAAAGGAAAAAAAAAAAAAGAAAAAAAAGAAAATAATGAGATAGATTTGCCCAATGACTACTGAATATTATTTTTCAAAAACTTATGAAGAACTAAGTGCCAAAATAAAGAGCATCGTATCTTGGCCTTTCTAGGTGGTGTCTGCACCCTCTCTGGTCTCTGGTTGTTTTCCTTTGTTTAATTTTTCAGTTTGAGTTTTATGTTTGAAACTGGTAACTCCTCTCACTGTGCTTGTGATATCTCTGCCTGATTTTTCTACGTAACACTGCAACTTATTTTCCCTGGCTTGATATTCAGCTGGGATGTTATACAGTTGCAGAGTGCAAGAGGGATTAGATGTTACTCTGTGATTCACCCAGTCCCCGAGGACAGCTATATAAAGATCATCATCTTCCCCTTGGCCCCAGGGAAGCTAGGGGGCAGATTATGAGCTAGCGGAAAAGACGAAGGCATAAAGAAAAAAACTCACCGTCTGCAAAGAGGCTCCTGGAGCACACATTCCCCTGCTCTCACATTGTACAGAACTGGGAAAAAGTGAGCTCCACTGCTCGCCTACTGTTGGCGTAGCCATAGTGGGGCAGTTCAAGGGAGAGCAAAGCCACTAAAAGTTCTCTTTCCCACATTGGGACTGCTGCTTTCGCAGAAGTTTCTCAAGGCTCCCTTTTCCAAGGAGAAGAAGGTGATGGGAAAGGCAGGACCCAGAGACTCTGTTGTTTACAGATGCTTTTTCCCTATGGCCTGGGAATCCTGAAATGTGATTGCCTTGTAAGGGCAGGTTATTTTGAGCCACTCCCTTCATTATGTTCCTGTTAAACCCATGGCTCAAGTGGGGCTTCTGTGCTGGAGAGATTTTGCACTGGCTGTCTGCCCAGGGATAGATTGCAGCAAGGGTAGACTCTGACAGAAATAGGTGGATATGTGTGTAGACCTCCAAGTCTTGAAACGAGAATATCCCTGCTAGAGGTCAAGGTTTGAACTTGCCAGTATTTCCCTCATTTACTGAAGTCAGTTGATGGTCCCTTGCCAGTGCTGGCTATTTTTATAGCAGTCTCACAGTGGTGGGGATTTTCTCATTTCAGACCATGTCACAGAAGTGACACAGCTTGGGGGACTTTTACCTCTGAGACTTCATTAAGAAGTTCAAACTCTGTATTTTCATGCTAAAATTTCTTCTAGGTTACTTGTTTACAAGTAAGAAGTACTTTAATTTCTATAAATTATTTAATTGTATTTTTATGTGTTTTATCTAAGGCTTTAATATTTTAAAACTATTATTTTTTCCTCTGGAAACATTTGTCTTCCCTAATTTCTCAGAAGCAAAGTTTTGAATTATAGAAAAGAAAATCAAGATTATTGGGTTGCAGGGCGTTTTTTTTTAACCGATATACAACAGTTTTAGATGGCTTTTCAAAACACTTGAAATTATGGATTTAAATCCAAAAGTCTCATATCTGGTCCTTTTCCATGGTTTTTATGGAAGAATCAAGATATGATTTGAAAAATTTGAAGAAAGAAGGAACCTGAAAGCTGACAGCTACGGCAACACCTGCCTCAGCTTTCTGTGTTCTGAGTGGCACATTTAGTTATATTTATCCTTCTATTTTTGCATCACCATTTTGTCCTGCATCTCATCACATGCGGCAGGGTTTTGCTGCTTCAAAGTCTTTGTCAGCTGTAAAGTCACTGCTCTATGTAGCTTGTTTAAGACAAAAAGCCTTTCCAAAATGGAGCTTTGACCTTTTTACAATAGGAGCAGTCTACTTTATTTCATTTTTTTCTATTTTTAAGTAAGAGTCTTGCTGTAGCACTATCTGGTATTACCATTGGCTTTACTAAGGCTTCACTGCCTTAGCTTTTGTTTTTAATGTTCATTATGTTCAAATGTGTTTTGTTTTAAAATATGTGTTGCTATTCATGTTACTGAGAGCAAACTCAAAGTGCCCTGTACAAGAAGATAATGGGATCTGTGATGATTCCCAGTTCCTTGGGGAATTATTTTAGCCTTAGATGGCACTTTGGGAACACTCTGTCCTTGCACAGGAAAGCCTCCCTCAGTTATAAGTAGGTATTTAATATAGGGCGAGATTAAAATCCTTGACAAAGGTTGTAATGACTTCACTGGGTCAAGGATTTTACCATACGATAGTGAAACACAGAAATGAACAATGTACAACACTGTCTCCCTTGTGAAGGGAGGTCACTTTTGGCATGGATCTTGGATCTCAACCAAGCACTTTGTTTTCTGAAGTGAGAGCTGTAGTGTGCTTGAAAATGAATCCACACCATGCTACCTGCTGGACTTTTTGGATTGGTTTGTATTTTCTTGGCAATAACATGCAAGGAAGAGAGGGGTGAGTCTGTGATCATTTCTCCTCTGTCAGCAGATGACATTGGTAAGATATGTTTAAAAATTTGTCTGTCTGGCCTCAATTTCTTTACTGATAGGCAGTCTAATCTATCTAAGCAATCTACAGATTGCTGAGCGCTGAATCATTAGGTATCTATCAGAACACTTCAGTCACCTTTTGACAATAGCTGTTGCTTTCTATCAGTTTCCATTGAGTACTGAGGTATTCAGAACCCATCTTGGGTCAGCTAGGCTCTGAAGGCTACTGATGTTTCCTGGTACGAATATGGAAATGATGGGATTACAATTTTCAATAAAATGTTGGGTTACAAAGAACCTAACAGATTAAAATGTTTTGCAGAAGTGTTATCTCATCTAATGTCATATAATTGGGAGGGAAAGGAATAAAATTTAAAAAGAGAAAAAGAAAAAATAATCAGGGGTTGCTCAGGTTTGGAACGATTCATTTTTCGGTACCTTGCTCTATGGTTTATTTTTCTGAGACAGAAAAAATTTGCATTAGTGATGTGTTTATCGGGAAAAAAAAAGGTATTCTGAGCCCTATCCTGTATTTTGCAGGGCTGGCAGTTCTTCCATACTTCATTTTGTATGGAAGAACTGCCAGCCCTCCTTCCACCAGCCTGCAGATAAAAGGCCTGAATCAAAACATTTTGCCCATCTAATTCCCAACACTCTGTGCATCAACTATTTGCCCATTGTCCTTCCTTCCCACTGAGCTGCACAATTTCTTCCATCTTGTAAAGAGAAATAAAGCAGTTGTGTAGGTCTGGTTGATGCGTGTTTCAATATGCTTTGCTTAATGGTTTTGGGTGTGCTCACTTTTGTTTGCCACCATCTCCCTAGTCTGGTTCTCTGACTGGAGGCCATGATTAGAAGGTCATGTCAGCACGGATGTACTGGTTTGTGGTATTGGAGAAGACAGGATCAGGAGATGCTCTGAACACGTGTTTTGGAGCGGACATCCAGAGCTGCAATGAAGGATCTGTTTCACATAGTAAAATGTCAAAAGAGTCTGAAAGGCTTTTAAATGGGAAGTATTGTAGGAAACCATCTTCTCATCTGCTGATGACTGGGTAATTTCTCTTGTAGAAGAATGCGCTAATGCAACTTGCTATCTTTTGTGGCTTCAGTTTAGCAGACAGAATGAAAAGAAAAAGACGGATCTACTGTCTGCAGGAATCCGATTGTAGAATTCAGTGTTTCACTCCACTTGGACATTGAAGGTCTTTAAAAGTCATTTGAGGCAAAAGGAAGGGAAAATTTGTGATGCTGGGAGACATAAAACATTACTCTTTTGTAGATCAAACTTCTAGATAGAGCCAGATTGATTTTTGTAGATGAATTTCCTAGGAAGGGAAATGAATGAAGAAATACCCAGCTTCAGAGACCTGGCATGAGGCTGGGTGGGAGCTCATTTCACAGTAAATTCTGTGTGTCCATGTGAATGCTGGTGACAGTGACTAACTTTACTCACCATTTGGGAGATGGGAGATGGCACAGGGCGAGGGGATGCAAACAGCTTCAGCAGAACACTTCCAGGAGAAGAGAAAGTGACTGGCAGAAAACTCCCCTGTTTTCCCTCTGTCACCCATGAAGATTGATGAACCTCTCTGCAGCTCTGTCTTGGCATTTTCAGTGAAGAATCCTACTAAGTTTTCTCCTAATGGCAGAACTAATTAAAAACGGAATCAACTTCAGAGGAACATAAACCACAACAAAAGTTTGTCTCTTTAATGATATCTCCTCCATGCTTCACTGGCGGGCATTCTCCTAATCTAATGCCTGTTAATTCTATTTCATAGCTCACCAAAGGCTGTTTTATATCTAACATAGATACTGTTAATGGTTTTAATCCTTGGTTGGGGAAAGAATCTGGTGCTATGGAATGAGATTTTGGAAGAGACTGGAAGACGTGGCACTCAAGACACCAGAAGTTCAATAGTTGTTATCTTTGCTCAAAACCATCATGGAAGATGCATGGAACTACACTACTTTGGACAGCAGTGGATTTTATAGAGACAAAGCTCAATGTAGTCATAAGTATATTAACTTTCATTACAGCTGTATTTCATGCAATGTTTGAAAACTCAGAAAATTAGGGCCACTATGCTGTTGGCAGAATGGAATTATGAATATGAGGTATCACTCTCACTTCTCAGTACCTCTCCATCACTGAAATGAGGCAAAGAGATCACCTGGCTGCTGGGGAAAGACAGCCTCTGAAAATCAGCTATGTATGTATCTGTACGCATTGCCTCTTTTGAGGGCAAATGTACAATTTTCAAACTTTGGCTGAAGTTTTTCAATTAAATAGATTTTGATCAATTAATGTTTAGTTGAGACTGAGTGTTTTACAAGTATTCTTCATTACTTTGTAACACAGGTGTCCTGTAGAATTCCTGTATGAGTTGCTGGATTCCTGGCAAAGGAGGTCACTCATCACTCAGGTTCAAGAGAGATCCAAGAGGGTTGTTGCCAAATTTTGGGTTCCCCAGTATGTGTAGAGTCTGAGGTTTCCCAAAACTGCAAGTCTGAAGACTCTTGGAGGAAGGAGGCTCTGAAAACTGCAAGACTCCCCATCACATCACAAGAACTGAGATGTAAGTTCTGCCAGTCCTGGAGTTGGCTTCCAGGGACTGTAGCTGGAGCATTTTCTTTATCATGAAGTTACCACAGAACGATGAATTACATATGCTGCCCAGAGCCTATAGAAAGCAGCCTGCAAACACAGATTTTGAGTTGGAATAACATTAGTATGTATCCAATGGTGATTACATTAAGATTATTTTGAAAACCAGGCCATTTCCAAATGCACTGATATGGCTTCATGTGCCTTATAAAATTTTCTTGCTAACAGAAACACCTCTATTTTTAGCTCTGCTTTGTGTAGCTGGTCATGATCCTCTCTGCAATTCTTCATGAGCAGCAACTTTCAGTGAGGTTGAAGAGTAATGTAAATAACTAGAGTTTCAGGAGTCAGGGCAGTACTGTGGAACACAGTCCATCTAGATCATCCCTGACTTGTGATGAAGAAGAATCGATGACAGTCTTGTCAAGAAATAACAATTTCCCACAGAGGTTCAGAAACTCACTGAAACCACATTTGGAAAACAGCAATCAAGGTATTCAGTCTCCATCCTCTTATTTGCAGAGATAGTTTCTTTACTATGTCATATCTATAGCTTGATCCAACTGAAATTAGGATATGGGGCTTTCGCAATTGTTCTGCTCCTGGAAAGGTCACACTGGGCTGGCTCACATAGCATGAGGAACAAACTTCAGGGATTCACTGAAGCAAGATTCACTTGCACTTGAAGAAAATTTGCAAGTATTATCACACTGCGGTTGGCCTTCTCTAAGGAACTGGATATGAGGTTATAAGGAACGAGGTGCCTGGTGAGTCTTTGAATTCTAGAGGGTCTTACGGCTATCTATAATGCTTACAGTAGTACAGGGCATCAATCAGGAGGAAATAAGGTTGTGCATTTCCTTTATGAACTTCTGGTTATCCCTAATAATAACACCTTCTATCATTGTAATTATGTTCATTTCTCACAGTTTGTGTCTCTCAAACTCCTGTTAACCCTTCAGTTTTTAATTTGATGCCTTATTTTTTTTCCCCAAATATTCATGTCCTTATACACTGACAGAGCTTGCACAAGACAGAGCTTGCACAAACCAAGCCAAAAGAAAACATCTGGAGATGTCAAAATGTGGATGAATGGAAGTCTCAGCTGGATTGTTCCATACAATTTTGGATACCATACTTCAGAAAATATGTGGTCCAAATGGATGTACTCTGCAGAGATTAAAAAGAATAACTGGAAACTGTGATCAGGAAGGAAAACAAAAGCAGAATTAGGTTTATTTAGTCTGAAAAAGAGGACTCCAAAGGAAGGCAGGAGAAATATTCCTTAGGTATTCAAGCGCTTGCTGGGAAGTAATAGTTCATTCTCAGAGCATTCACAATGCATAAGACAAAAGATAATGGGTCTAAACTGCAGTAAAGGAGATTCATGGCCAAATCAAGGGGTAAGGTGTGAAAGGGTACCCTAGCACTGAATTAGATTGCCTGAGAAAGCTGTTAAATCTCCATCATTAAGGGAGATAGTTGCTGCTGTTTTAGCCAAGTATTGCTCAGTTATGTCTAGATGAGGGTTAAAAAGAAGAACTAAGCTGATTCTTGATAACACTTCCAGCCACATTTTCTATAATATGTTTTGGAAGTAGGGAAGGAGAAAACTATCAGAGTTTGGAGGTGAAACACGAAGAAACATCCAAAGATTATGATATTTCACATTATACTTCTATTGGCAAATACTACATATAAAAAGTAAAGGGATTACTTGTATCTTCCCTGATACATGAAGATTTCAAAAGGCAGCTGCCTGCTCTTCTGTTTTGACAAATGTGATAAAGTGATAGCCCTATTATTCTCTCTCTCCTTGCTCTGTTAATGAAAGAGCAATTGAATACAGTTATAATATTTATCTTCTTGTAGTTTTAGGTATTAAGGCTCAGATAGTGTTGTCAACCCTGCAATGGACTTTCTCTGATCTTATGCAAGATTCAAATTATAATGCTCTTCTGACTTATAGTCAAGGCATAAGCTGTTCAATGCAGACAGTTTGATCTATGTATTTCAACGAAATATAAGATATTAATCTTATTAATATTTTTAAATATCCCCTAAAACCTCCTTTATTTTTCTGATTTTGCTTTTTCTAATAGAGCTTCTACAACATCTGTGTGAAAATTAATTAAGCAGCGATTATCATGTAATTGGTATTTCTTCCTTTCAGCTTGCTTTCCCATGGAATGACACTCACGCCTGCCTGCCTTCCTTCCTTCCTTCCTCCCTTCCTCCCTTTCTCTTTCTCTCTCTTTTTCTTTCTTTCTTTCTTTCTTTCTTTCTTTCTTTCTTTCTTTCTTTCTTTCTTTCTTTCTTTCTTTCTTTCTTTCTTTCTTTCTCTCTTTCTCTCTTTCTCTCTTTCTCTCTTTCTTTCTCTCTCTCTTTCTTTCTCTCTTTCTTTCTCTCTCTTTCTCTCTCTTTCTCTCTCTCTCTTTCTCTCTCTTTCTCTCTCTTTCTCTCCTTCTCCTCTCTCTCCTTCTTTTCTTTCTCTCTTTCTTTCTCTTTCTCTCTCTCCTTCTCTCCTTGTCTCGCTCTTTCTTTCTTTCTTTCTTTCTTTCTTTCTTCCTCTCTCTCTTTCTCTCTCTCTCTCTCTCTCTTGTCTGCTAGCTAGGTTCCGTAAGATCTGACAGAGGGTCAGAGATCTTCAGCATCCTCTGTTCTTAGGAGCTTCATGCTTCTAAGGCACAGAGTAGGAAAGGGTGATCCTCTTAATCCTCATGCGGGGGAGAAATACCTGCCTAGCCTATCTTCCAGAGAAACTCTTGGAAAGGAGCTGTTATGACTGATCAGCCATGGGAAATGCTTCCTGGAGATAACATGGGATCTTGCTCTGCAGCAAGGTTTTTGCTCCTGTGTAGATGCTTATTCTCTGGTTGATAATATGGGTGTAAAGAAATTTTAAAAGTCAGTTATCACAAGCCCAAAATCTGTCCAAATTTAGGCTGCATTAGTTCGTGGGTGCACCCAGCTACTTGTTTTCTTGTGAAGAAACTCAATTAAAAAAAAGTAATGATCAGAATCCTGAGTGAATTTGAAAACAACAAAAGCAGAGAAATCCAAAGGTAGGTTTCAGTAGTCTTGTGTATAAACCATGCATTATAAAAACACTATTAATATAATACTTCGTGCTACATTTTATATTGGTAGTTTTAAAATCTATTTCAACTCAAAGCCTTTAATGCTCCTCTTAGCCCCTCCTTAAGAGTTTGTTTGCTGCTGGCTTTTCTGGATGTGAGGAAAGCAAATGCCACATTGGCTGGCTGCCTCTTCTCTTGGGCATGGTCACTGCAGATTGGTGCTAACCATTGTTTTTCAAGTGTTCTGGGGCAAAACGATGGGACAGGAAACAGCTGAGTCTGTCTGACACTCCTGTGGCATGGACTGTGCTGGAATAGCTGGGGCCTCTTACTTTGCTGGGTAACCCTTGGCTCAGGCCAAAGTTCCTTGGTACTTTTTCACCTCTCCTGTTGCACATGTCCTAGAAAAATTGTGTCAGGGTCCTGAGTGCATTAATGAGCCTTGGCTGCTCTGATCAACCTCACACAGGGCCTCCACCCATACGTTCTGCTCAGGGGCTCCACTGCAGCTCAGTCTCTGCAGAGTTCTGCTCTAGCTTGACACTGGACCTGCCCTGTCACTATGGACTTGCCTGCTGATCATGAGAATGTGTTTGACTCTGGCTACTGACACTGGGGCTGCCTGAGGCAGCACAGCATCCAGCTGCAGATGTCCTTGGGGTCGGCTGCAGCAGGCAGGGGTCGGCTGCAGCATGCAGGGAAAGCTGTCAGCTCAGCAAGGAAGGAAAGCTGTCTGCTGCAGCTTGCAGGGAAAGCTGGCTCCTTCGCTAAGAGCGAGCCCCAAAGAAAGATGATGTAAAATCATTGGCAGAGGCAAAGGATGAGAGAGGAGTCATTGTGTAAGCTCTGGCTGGTTTATTGTCAGTGGAGGGTCCAGGGACAAAGACAAGGGAGCAAGACAGCACATAGTATTTTACACGGGGGTGGAATAAAGGGAAACAACCAATGGGGATCAATTCAGGAGAAGGAGGCAACAGAGGAATGTCCAACAGGGATGACTTAAGAGAGGGAATTACAGGAGTAGACCAATGGAGCGTCAAAGAAGGGAGACCTTTCCAGAACTAATACATAAGCAACTAGGGGAAATACATAAACATGAATTTATACATAAAACTGTGTGGAGAACTCCTGAACCAATAAACTTAAAACATGTAAACTGAGAACACTAGGTATATGGGAACTCGCTGTAACCAAGGGGTGAGGATTAGACCTTGGTGTTTTGGAGGCCTGTCTACCACTCCTCCAAATGTTTTGCTGCTATGGCCACTGCCTCATGCACCGCAACAGGTTACTGCTGTCAGACCTGGCCTGACCCTGACTTGATGATTTGCATATAAATGTCACTACAAAATGCTTGGGCACTCCTCAAAGGCGCCAGGCTGTGGCTTGTCTTAAAAGGATTGAGGTGTTTCCAGTATCTGACTTCTCCTCTGTCCCTTCTGTGAGGAAAATTAGCCTCAAAATTAGATCAAGCTAAACACAGTCATTTTGGTCAGCCTGTGCACATGGATTTGCTCTTAACCCTCACTCTTGCACATCCAAAAAATCTTGGCTAAAATCAGATGCCTGCCTTCACATACTGGTTTTTACATCTGTGGGGTGGGCACACTGCTGGGAGGGCTGCTGCTAATGCATGGCTTGCTATTGCTAACCCCTTCCCCAAGGAATGGAAATATCCTGTCAGGAGATAGTGGGACTTACAGTCCTTGAATTTCAATTACAGTTGGAGGAAGGGAGAGAGGGAAAGAGAGCTGGGTGTTGTTGCTGTCTGCTTCCCTGTGCACAGCACATATTTCTGCATGGATTTCCAGCAGCA
This sequence comes from Monarcha castaneiventris obscurior, assembly GCA_026261815.1. Classification (NCBI taxonomy): domain Eukaryota; kingdom Metazoa; phylum Chordata; class Aves; order Passeriformes; family Monarchidae; genus Monarcha; species Monarcha castaneiventris. The sequence goes on from JAMPIT010000388.1 coordinate 9,717,886, forward strand.
GTCATTGATGATCACATCAGCAGTAATGTCCCTTGATGCTTGCAATCCTTCTTAAGGAGTCCAGGGACAGTAGAACTGCATGAAAATGGGGCTGAAAGCAGGAAGGACGTACCAGTGACAGGTGAGTAGAGAGCAGAAGAGCTGCTCTGTGTGTGGAGAAGTTCTATCCAGCCCAGCACTCTTTCTCTGATATGAGACGACAGCAGATCCCTGCAGAAGAACTAAGGAACGGGCCATTTCTGGAGTGACTCCTCCCTTTTTACATCCTTCCTTCCTATCTCCAGCAGTCCCTGGGCTAGAGACTCACTGGTCAAGAATCCAAGTTCTTCTATCTGAAGATTCCCAATGGACATGACCATCATGTATATGCTTCGGGGCAATTTAATTTCAGCCTTCCAGTATCTGAAGGGAGCGTACAAGAAAGATGGAGAGGGACCTTTTACCACAGCATGTGGGACAGGACAAGTGGGAATGGTTTCAAACTGAAAGAGAGTAGGTTTAGATTAGATATTAGGAAGAAGTTCTTTACCATGAGGGTGGTGGGGCACTGAAACCCTTAGCTCAGAGAAGCTGTGGATGCCCCATCCTGGAAGTGTTCAAGAGCAGGTCAGACAGAGCTCTGAGCAACCTGGTCTAGTGGAAGGTATCCCTGCAGGGGCCTTGAAACTAGAAGATATTTAAGGTGCGTTCTAACCCAGGCCATTTTATGATTCTATGTTCATTGTCTTTCAGAGAAGTTCGTTATGCCTGCCTAGCAGAGGGTAACATCAAGATGCATAATTTCAATATGCATTGTGCAAATCTATCCTCTCTATTTTGTTCTTCCATGCAACGACTTCCCTTCTAGAGATCTACCTAGGCCTGCCAGGGTATGTTCAGAAAAACATAGTTTTATCAAATCTCCAATAAAAGCCCCCTCACAGCCTGAGGCTTCTTCTGTTCTGTGAGGCTTTGCTGGTAAAGTTCGGGTTGTCTCTTTTGCTAGGCTTTGTGCTCTACCATGGGATGGAAACGAAGAACCTTTTCAGCTGGTAAATGTTGTTTTATCTCTTTTTCAGGGTGCAAAAGAAATAATACATTACCTTGTGCCTAGATCATTTGTTCCTGGAAAAAGTAGTCTTCCATGGCTGATGGAGGGTAACTTGACCACACTTCTGAATTGCCAGCTGGGACTTGTGCAGCTACATGCAGTAGGTAGAAGCCCAGCTTCCTTGTTTCACTTCGCCATGAACCTCCCAATCTAGGAGCTTTAATTCCTGTAGTTTGCCCATTGAAATGCCACAGAAGATTATCTCCCTAACCATGCTTTTGTAGACAAAACCAGATCCAGACCAACAGCTCTTTTGAGCTGGCTGGAGCTAGGTCACATCTTTAAAGCTACTAGATATATGGCTAGATGGGCTGACTTGGTTATTTGGCTATATGAATGGATCTATGTATTCTTTATTATTTTACTTATTATTTTTATTTAATGTACTATCTCTGTAGGTTTTCAACAATAGGCAGTGTCATCTTGACTTGTACTCTCTATCTCTTCTGGTAAAAACCTACCAGACAAACCTACCAGTAGAGAAAGTAGGAATTTTCAGAGGTTATTTTCTGCTACAGAGGTTGGCAAGAAGTTCTATTATACTGTTTCTATAAAATCTCCAATTCCCAGCCATGGGAATTGCTTGTGTGACTGTTAAGCCCCTTGTGGATTCAGACAAGAAGGACAGTGGTTCTCTGGAACTGATGTGTTGCTTTAGGATGACATAACAAGTGCTACCATCATTCTCAGTGTGTGAGTGAACAACTTGTGTTATCCTTCTTGGCACTCACAGAGATGGAGGATGAGGTTTACTGTTTAACAGCTGTTGGTGCCCGTCTTTGCTCACCAATTTGGAGTAAATGATGTTCTAATACCCCTGTTTACCTGGCAGCTGACATTCTAGAGGCTAAACAAAGATTGGTCAGACCCCTGGGATGGCTTCCAGCGGCTTAATAAAATGTTTCTTCATTGGCCTATATTATGTTCTGGTCAATAAAGCCCCACGGACTTTGCTTGTATGTGATCTCTTATTTTTCTCCTCATAATTTCCAAGTTAATTCTTTAACTGGTGCATAATTTGGTTGCAAACCTTTCTGGAAAAAAAATGGCATTAATGAAGATGTGTCTTTCAGAAATATGTTTCAAACAAATAAAATTTACCTCAGATCATAACTTCATTTCAAACTCTTAAAAGAAAATATTTTTTAAATGACAGAAATACAAGGAAAAACACTTAAGAAAATTGGTTTTCTTTTTCATAACAGGGGAGAATGCTTTTGGTTTAATTATTTTTCTTTGTATAGCAGTTTATATCAATCTTGGAGAATGGTTGAACTGAGAATATTTCCTGTCAATTAGAAGATGGGTTTGAGTTGAATTAAATCAGCACTTAGAATTCCACCTTAAATTCTACAAAGATGGCACTTGCTTAGGGTTCTGAAGATGGGAATATGATCTGCTAAAAATCAGACAAGTGAGCAGAAACAAACTATGACTTCTGCCCCAGGGGTAATGGAGATGGAGATGAATCCTGACAAGCACACACATGACAAGACCTAGGCAGAGCAAGAACGCATGACTCACAAATTGTAGTGGCACGTTCTCTCCAAGGGCCTCAGTGTGCAGTAATGCCTGAAAGATCTCAACCAGGATCACATGATGCATACAGTGGTTGGCTGACTGTTGAGCCATATAATAAAACCCCAACAAATTAAGTCTAAAACAGCCTCTGGTGAGCTATAGCCCTAATTAGAAATAGAATTAACAGGTATTAGATTAGCAGAATGCCCGCCAGGGAAGTATGGAGGGGATATCATTAAAGAGACAAACTTTTGGTGTGGTTTATGTTCCTCTGAAGTTGATTCCGTTTTTAATTAGTTCTGCCATTAGGAGAAAGCTAGCAGGATTCTTCACTGAAAAGACCAGGACAGAGCTGCAGAGAGGTTCATCAATCTTCATGGGTGACAGAGGGACAACAGGGGAGTTTTCTGCTAGTCACTTTCTCTTCTCCTGGAAGTGTTCTGCTGAAGCTGTTTGCATCCCCTCGCCCTGTGCCATCTCCCATCTCCCAAAAGGTGAGTAAAGTTAGTGCCACCACTGATATCACTGTCACCAGCATTCATTCCCCTTGCATGTGGGCACACAGTTTCCCACTGTTGGAGTTTACTGTGAAATGAGCTCATGTTCAGTCACTGCCCAGATCTTTGGAGCTGGGTATTTCAGGCTCCCAAGGTGCTTTCATCTGCTTTTACTTCCTTTACAGCTGCTTATCTTTGTCCACTCTGGTCCTTCTTTTCTCTGCCCAGTCTCTCGTTATTCCTTTACTTTCTGCTCCTTCCACATCTTTTTTTTTTCTTTTCACTTTTCAACTTACGTCCTGTTTAGTTTTTCTCACTTTATCCGTTCTGCACAGAGTGCAGGTCTCCATTGCTTCTTCCTCATCTTGCCAGATCAGAGCACTGCCCCTTCATGCCATCTGAATAAGGGTAATCCTGGACACACAGACATTGCGTGCAAATCTTCATGCAAGCATGGAAATGGCAAATACTCAGAGCAGAACAAACAGCAGTGACAGTGGGGGCAATCAGAGGTTGTCTCACTTTTTAGTTCACCAGTGACCTCCTTCTAGCCCATAATCCTGTGATTCTGAGTCCGTGAAAGAGACACAAGGATTGTATCCTTAAATTCACCAGAGTGGACTCTGTGGCAAGCCTTGTCTCCTGCTGTCTGCTGGACCTGTAAGCATCCTGTTGGTCTGTGTCCCTGACAGCTCCACTGGGTAAAATAAAATGACCAATTTCTAGACCTAAACACTGGAGGGTTATTGTCTCCCAGTCTTACTGCAATTCTGCTGTGCCTGTGTAGCACAGGTCACCTGTCAGGTGTAGTGGCCTTGCTGCACTTACAATGTAGAGCTTTTCTGTGCAGATGTAGTGGTTATATAGTCATGATTATGAAGAAATTACAGTTGTGTCTTTGCCCTTCAAAGTCTGCTGTTCTTGCATGTGTCCCTGCCCAGAACTGCAAACTTTTAGTGAAAGATGGACCATATTTGATTGAAAAGTTTCTGTGAAGAGGCCTTCTGCCAGAGCAGTCATGTCAAGGGAAAAGATTGGCTGGACCATAATGTTCAGAAAAGTGGCACTTTTTACAGTGTCCTTTGAGAAAATCAGGCATGGGTTTCAATTAACTGAATACCCAGGAAGAATTGTTGTCTCCCAGGTGCTCGAGTAAGTGCAATTCATAGAAAGTGTTTTAAAACCTGTCATTTTCAGGATGCAACTATGGATGTCAGTTTGGGTAGTCCTGTTTTGCCAACATGCAGTGCTTCCATTCAGGGTCTAAAAGCATTATTTACTTTCTCCTAGGTGTGCTCTGTGCAGATGGCTTTTGTCTATTTCCTTCCTATTAGATGTGGCTATAATTCATGAGGGATGGAGAGGGTTCCAGCTGAGGAGATGGATAGATTTTAGCAATTTTGTTGTCCTTTTAAAGCCATGACCCTAAAAGGCACACATGGTATGAGTTGGCCGACAGTATTCTGGCAGACTCTGTAGACAGCTATTGAAGTCAATTTTTGGCAAGAATTTAGCTAGCTGGGGTGTGACCACACTTTTTATATAGCTACAGTGGTTCACTCTGACATGGAGGGAGTGACGTGGCACACACACAAAAAGCTTAGATTGTTACCATGTTAATGGTGAGAATATAGATATCGAAGTGTGGCAAAAGTGTTACTGCAGTTCAGTGAGTTTCCATTGTCATTACAAATCAGCCTGATATTGATCAGCTTTGAGTACATTTGGATGTGGCTCAGCCATCCTGAAGTATGAAGTGGAAGCCGTATACCTCTAAAATACCTCTCTTCTTCCCTAGTGCAATCTCATTTTCTTTTTCAAATCTGTGCAATGATGACTGCATTTACGTGTTTGCTGTCCTATTGGCTGACTATGTCTCAACCAAGAAAAGCATTAGAGCATTCTTGTTCTGCATATGCTCTATATATCAGGGCTTGAAGAAATAAGGTTTAGTTAGAAATTAGGGCTGCATTTATATTTTATGGAATTAAAATGCTAGATTGGGTCATAAATGTGAAAATTATTTTGCTGTCATCAGATATGATAATTTCTGTTGATATATTTTCTTCCACACACAGAGACACAGAGACACACATACACAGTGTTTGTCACAATTCAGTACAGCTGGTAATTTTCAGTTCACCAGAAACTCAGAACAGCAGAGAAATTGTTCAGTCAGGCTTGATGTGGAGAACAAGTGTTTGCACACACTCTTTGCTCTCTTTCTGGGAGGAAACTATTAAAAGAGATTTGAAAAAGAAATGGCAAAGAGAGTCAACACATTTGCCTGGTTTTTTTTAATATACTTATTGCTGATACACAGGTGCAGGTTTAGCTGAGGAGTGCAGCAGGAGTTTAGATGCAATATCTCTTTAACTGGAAAAGTGGACCAGAGTAAAGCAGGCAGCACTTTGCTATAGGGAATCTTCTTCTGATTGTCATATCAACAGAAAAGACTTGAGAGGGCTTTCTTGAGAAATAACTTTTTTATCTCCTTCATCTTTCCTACCCTAGTATACTGGAAATACTAAGACCCATCTTAGCCCTCTGAAGGGGCAGGGTTGACACATGACCAGAGAAGAGTTTATTAGCTCAGGGCATTAAAAAACCCAAACCTTAGATAAACGCAAACTGAGGATAAAGTATCTCTCTTCTACCCTTCCACCCACCAGACAGTGCTCTAGAGAACAAAGTCTTTTGATTTCATCATTTCAGTCATACACCAAGCACCAGACAAAAGTCTCTTTTGGGTCTGTTCATTCAGTGTGAGAAAAGCTGACTTCTCTCAAGAGTCAAAGTAGATTCAGCTATACTAAGAAAAGTTGGAGTTATGTAGATACTCAAATCCAAATGCTCCCTCTTCCTTTCTCTCAAGGCCAAAATATTTCCTCAGATATGCATATTCATCTCCATTGAAGATAATGAGAACTAAGCAAGTCTCAAGGCAACTGCACAGAAACCAACTGTTATATTCTGCAGATATGATTTTCTACAGAGTAAAATATGTCTCTTTTTTAAAATGCAAATTCCATATATAAACTCCTCCTGACATTATATCAGTGTTTCTAAAGGATCCCTGTCTCTTCACTATATTAGCTGAGCAAGGAGACTGACCACTTTATTAACTGGTCTTTTATGACTTTGGAGGAAAAAAAATCACCCATTTTTGCTATAACATTAACATTAAGATTTGAAACTGAAATGCATCCTGTCTTCATGAAAAAAATCTGAAATTTCATTTTCAGTTATGTATATTTTATCTACATCCAAGAGCACCAGACAGTTTACTGAAATCCATCCTTCTCTGACATTGGCAATATCACAGAAAGAAGATCTAAATGTAACACGAAATATGAAAGTATTTAACACATTATAAATATAGATAAGTGTATTTTTAATACAGATACATTGAAGAGGCATGGCAACCAGTTAAGTTCCTTTGAAAATGCCAAACCAATTGTTTATCTGATACATGAAGCTGTAGGCAAGTATCCTAGTGATTTGCTTGCAATGTACGAGCTTTTGTTCGTATTACACAGTGAACACAAACCAAATCTGCAAACTTCTCAAGTTTGTTTACAATATGCTCCAATTAATTCACATATGATGTTGAATAACCGTTTCTGCTGTATGTAGTTGCTAACCATTTTTGACACCAAATATTTTTCCCAGTGGTTTTAGTATTAATGGTCAGGGACAGGACAAGAGTGTGTGAAGTCTTGATGGGACTAAATAGGGGAGGTCCAGCTACACCCATGTGATCCCCTCATGTTCACCTTATGTATTCTTTGATGGGTTTGTTGCTCTGCATCTTTCTGGTGCCTCCAGTTACCAGGGTATATAACAATATACTTACTGTTCTTACTCTTCACTGTAATAGACAGTGGAAAGTCAAATCCACAGTAATATCTTCCCCCATCCTCTCACATACAGGCAGGCTGCCTACAGAGGGTTTTAAGTTGGAATTTCCTTAATGCTTTAGAAAATTAAAAAATGTGCCATAAAACAGTGCAGTATTTTAATTACCAGAATGACTTCATGGTTACTTTGCTTTCACTGACACTTGTGTGCATTCTCAGATCTTCCAAAACCTTTCTAGGGGTTCCACCGGAAGGTAGTTGGCATTGCATCTCTGTGCTATACACACTGGCCAGTTCAAGCAGAAGACAATTTTGGCTGAGCAAATTATGAAGCAGTGATGTGTATTCCATTAAGTACTGTCATTCCAGATGAATGTGGTTGCTTCAAACTAACTCTGTGCTGAAGATAGCAAGGTTGGTTCAATTATTCAGTTGCGCAAAACTTACCCCTGTTCTATTGTTTGAGAATCAATCACAAACATTCATCTGCAGCATATAAATGAATATTGTTCATGATATGTGGAACTGTTTGTTTGCTACAGGTTGCTGTCTGATGGGTAGTTCCTGAAAACACACAGGAGCCACTCCTGATACATTTGCTCTGAGTTGACAAATCATTTCTAATCTGTTTTTTATGTGACTGTTTTACAAATATTTCAAACCAGGATAAAGATTTTTACAGAGGAAAATGCTAAATAATTAATTTAAATTACTGGGGAAATAAGAAATTATTCAGTTTGTGAACAAGTACCTTCATCCACTTAGGAAATTAAATGTGAAATAGGAGTGCCACTTAACAAAAATCAGTAGAATAGATGGACATAAGTGGTCCTGTAAAGAACCTTCTGGACTATAGCAAATACAGTTTGTTTCTCCCAACACCTGCACAAGCTGCATCACTGCTGCTGTTTTCATCCAAATCCTGCCAATGGATATTCAAAATCATCAGGGGGCACTCACAACAGTGAAACACTGGCTGTCTTGAGTAGTTCCAGTGTATTCATCTGGACAAACATGTGAGTGTGGTGTAAGTCCATTTTGCAGATACAGATTAGAAGATAATAATAGAAGCAAGGACTGACCATTTATTACAGCAGTTACTATAACAATATGGATGTCTGGGCTGTGTCTGCTTGCATGATACAAGCAGAAATAGAGTAGCCTCATATTTGCACAAAGGATAATGTGGAAAGTGGTGACTCTGACGGAGACTCAAATGTAAATGAATAAGCAGGTGAATGTGAACTTCTGTGGTCCCAGGCTAAGAGTGCGGGAACATGCTCTGTAAAAAGCAGTGCTGTTGAGTAGCAATAGAAGGTGGTACTGCCTTGAGGAAACTGCCACGAAAATCCTATCCAGTCCTGTCATTAGGAAAGAGTTCAGAAGAGAGCAACGAGTCTGAAAAACGTATGTAAGTGTGATGAATGCAATATGCTATTTTGTTTCTATTTTAAAAAAAGCTTAAAAGAAGACTCATTTATGCCAGAAAAGAGCTGTTGAACACTAAAGAAAATGGCAGAAAGGAGACTTCTGTTTCTGGAAAATAATCAAGCCAGAAATTATGTGCCTACTTCTTGGTGTGGCTAGTTGACCCCTGGAAACTACTTACCTAGACATGAACCTTGCTCCTGTCACTTGAAATCTGTAAGCCAATACTGGATATATTACAAAAGTTGTATTCCATCTCAGTCAGGACTTATGAGTTTCCAAGTCTTTTCAGGTGTTGGACCAAAGAGGTCAGCAATCAAGTAATCCCAAAGAGCGAGTTAAAAAGAAGAAAGTGTTTCAAAAACTTCCTTGGAAAGCACTCAAGTGCAGATATTAGTCATTGACCAGAGCAAATAGATTTATACAATGCTATATATAAAAGAATAATTTTATGCACTGAACAGTAAGGAAGTTATCAATGCTGAAATTTTGAGCATTTTACCACTGTAAAAAATAATAACTGGCAGCTTGCCTGTAACAGAGGAATCTCATCTAAGCTTTTGTGCGGAAGCAAGGGTCTCATAGCACTTGCAGCTGAGTTGCAATGCATCTCCGGCATAAGCATCATTTGATAACCATTATGCTTTCTAATCACTTTCTAATTAAGCTGTGTTATTACAAATATGATGTGCAGCTGTACTTTATTTGTTGTATTCTTCCTTGGACTTATTGGCGCCAACCTGTAGTCTAATTTTCATACTATGGGGCCGCCTGAAAAAGTTCATTCTGACAGTTCTGGCTGCTAAGTTGAAAACTTCATTCCTTTGGCAGTCTATTACCTATGCCCACCTCCACTGACATTTCCTTCCTTCCTTCCTTCCTTCCTTCCTTCCTTCCTTCCTTCCTTCCTTCCTTCCTTCCTTCCTTCCTTCCTTCCTTCCTTCCTTCCTTCCTTCCTCTAGTACAACTTCCCTGATCTCACCAGCTAAATTAGAACAAATGTGGCCCAACCATGCAATGTAATTATGGCATGGCTATTTCTGTAGCTGATGGCACCCCAGGCTGACTCCTCCTTCCACTTCAAATGATCAAGTCAGTTGGAAGCAACCTTTGCTACAAGGCCTTGAATTCCCAGCTCTAGACTATCATGGCTAAGGAATAAAAGGTAAAAGGGGATTTTGACAAAAAAGAGCAATATCAGCTTCTGGACAGATCATTGTATTCAACCATCTTACATATGAATGACGATCACAATTTAAAATGCTTTGTTCATCTTCTCACCTAAAAATACGATGCATTCACATCATTGCCTCTAATTGCATTTTAAAACTCATTGACATCTTTCATATTTTACACTGCTTACTTGTTATATTTAGTACAAAAAGAAATGCACTAAAGTGGACTGCAACATTATTATGGCATAATGTTTCACAGCAAGGGGTCTAGATATCATTAAAAAAGCTTCCAAAATCCCAAATGCATAATATAAGTGAGGTGGGGGAAACACTGCTGTATTGTAAATGAACTTAATACCATTCCACTGACTTCATTATCAATGTTGCAAGACTGCAGTATGAAATATCTTCCCAAGACTTTGGAGATTAAGCAAAATTGTTTATGTTCAGGTTTCTAAAGAGTAATTGTGTGTATGTTTCAGCACCACCCCTTACCCAAAAGGAATGAAAAAAGAGAAAGCATAGTTAGTTTTATTCACTACTACTCTTGGTTACTACTCTATTATTTCTGGGTTTATGTAACTAATGTTACATAATGTGTGCGACAATCATCGTAATATTTCCATTGTAGGTTTCTAAAGAAACGAAGACATTTAAAATGTCTATTAACTACCAATGGAATGTTTTATCATCTCCTTATTTGGTGGTAAAGCAAATACAGAATTGAAAAGATGAATCTCCATATTCTCACGCTATACAAGCAACATTAATTAATTCAACATGACAAGCTTTGTGAAGTATCTGGGTAAGTCAATCTAGTATCATTTTGTTCATGAAGCCCAAAATATAGACTGACAAAGCACAAGTAGGAAATGCATTTCAATCAGTTTAATCAAATAGAGTCAATGTAAAGAAAAGGGGCATTGTCAAGATGTGTCAGTGAACATTTGACCTGCCTTGCAGTTAATATTGTTTTTGTGCAAATTTCTCTTGGGGGGATACCCGCTCTGCTCTGCATTTCAGTTCTAAAAACTGAAAATTTCATTTTTGATCTGGTAAGTGGCAATCTATAGCAGGAATGATATAGGAAAGACATCATTTGCAAATCATTATTCACACACAGTCTGAACCTGTGAAATCAGACCCTTTAAAGAAACTAGACTATTCAGTGTGACTTTGCCTTGACTATATGAAATTCTGCTTTCTCTGAATGACCTTTCTGTCTGGTTTGCAAGATACTGAAGATGAGACTATAGAGCACCAAATTCAAAATCTGCTGGAGAGTTTAACTTGTTCTTTCCTCTAAGTCTTGCACAGGAAAAAGATGAGGGCGCAAAGTGAACCTACACCAGAGCCAAGTGGCCACAGACCTCAGCAAGCTGTGACTTCTAAGGTCAGTGGAAGGTCCTTGCCACAGATGGCTTCAGTGAGGCTTCAAGAGGGATTCCCTGGTAAGATGATTCAGGATTTCTCCCAGGAGAGAGTTCCCAAAGCTGCCTTACTTCTCTACATCCCAAGTCTCCCTTTATCACTTTCCATGATCCCAGTGAAAAGCAAACCAGAATGCAGGTCTGTATTTATCTCTGAAAATTTCTTCACAGATTTATTTTCACAGTGCTTGTTCTAATGCTATAGTTTCTGATCATGCTCAATATGCAGAATAATTTAATGGTCAAATCATGGCACAAAAGGATTCTGTTTTGTCTTTAAATCTACTCCTCTGCCAGGGAATAATGCAGTTGTTTCAAGGGCTTTTGAAACTGTTAGTTTCTCTGAAAACTATAGATAGGCAGGATTTAAATTCACTGTCTGAATACACACGTATACACAGCAGAAACTGGAAAAATAGCTGTTAACTTTTTTTTTTTTCTCAAGTGAAGACAAAGCTGTGGGGGTGACCAAGTTTTGGAGAGCAATTTCAAAAGCCCATTTCCCACAACAATATGTATTTGACAGTCTTGTTTCCTTTCCTGGACCTTCAGCTTTTGCTGCCTGAAAAGCTTCATCACTGTCTAGCAGCTGCTGTGACTTCAGACACATGAATCAAGTTTGTCAGGATATAGAGAGATCTGGAAGGTGAGGTCTCTAATAAATGCCTGAGCAAACTTTTCTATCCACCCATTTGAAGTGTTGAGTGTTACTCCCCAGGAATGAATGCTGACTTAGCAGTGTAAGGTTTCATACCGCTCCTTAGAGACAAGAGGAAACCCACAAATTATCTGAATTTGATCCCCACTGAAGGTTGCCATTTGTACCCCCTCCCCTGATTCCTGCTCCCTTTCCCTTCTCCAAACATTGATGGAGAGAGCATAAATAATAAATGCCTGAGCAAACTTTTCTATCCACCCATTTGAAGTGTTGAGTGTTACTCCCCAGGAATGAATGCTGACTTAGCAGTGTAAGGTTTCATACCGCTCCTTAGAGACAAGAGGAAACCCACAAATTATCTGAATTTGATCCCCACTGAAGGTTGCCATTTGTACCCCCTCCCCTGATTCCTGCTCCCTTTCCCTTCTCCAAACATTGATGGAGCCATTCCTAGAGCACACCAGAGCCTGTGGACGTACGGAGAGCATGACCAGAGCACAATCAAGCTCTGGAATCAGAGTAGACCAAGCCATCCTTCCAATATGTGCACACTCTGGTCTGAGCAGGGACCATTGTAGCAACTCATCTGCAGGGCAGGATTTTGAGGCAATGCTCCAAAGATCAGGACCACACATTCTTCTCAACCTGTTGATGGGTGAACCACAAGAAGTTCACAAATCTGAAGAGACATGCATATAATTCAGTGTTTCTCCTGGATCTCTTGGAATGGCAATACTATGTGGAAGTATTGCAAGTTCTTTTATGTGGTTTTTTGAATGCTTCCTTCTTCAAACTTTGCTGAAATGAGTTCAGAGCTATGTGGAAAGAATGATTAATTGCAGTTTAATGAATCACAGGAAAGGTTGATGCCTGGTTCCAGCTCTGGAGACGCACCTGTATCAGTCTAATTTATTTGAACTGGTTTACCCTGTAGTTTTACAGCCAGTGAACTAGAATAACAAGAATGGTCTGAAGTGTCTTATTTTGATATTTGCAGCACTTTCACCCCAATATTTTATATAAACCTTTCCATTTTGCATGAATATGTGCTGCTTAGTCCTTGAGTAAAACATTTCACAACGTGAGAGTGGAGTATTTTGCTGCTACAGACTTAGACCTTCTGAAGAGCCTAATCAAAACCAGATTTTTTCCTTTAATTGGAAAAGAAATGAGTGTTTTGCACTACACACTAGCTAGTTAGTGCTATCATAAGCAACCACCTATTAATCACGTACCATTTTTTGCAGCTGTGTACAGTAACTGACCTGCCTAGATACACTATAACTGAAGCAATTAAGGATCTTTTGTATTTTTTATGTAATTACCACTTCTGAGCTAGGTTGCTAAATACTTGGGACATTTGGGGTTATAATTTCAAGGTCATTATATTTTTGTTCATCTCATTTCCTAGGAAACCTATTTGCAGACTTGCCTGAAGCATCCCAGATACTGTACATTAAAGTATGGCAAATTAATTCAATCTTACCTCCTTCCACTAAGAAGGTGCATGTCCATTTTTCCAGTGTCTAATACACAGTATATTTTTAAATTGTAAACTATTGCATGTTTTAATGATGCAAACAATGGAGAGACCAAATAAGCTAAAAGAGCTAACACATTTATCTCTACATTCTGCCATCTGTTTGAAACTGCTGATGTAATTCCAGTTTTAAATTACATTAGATCCTGCCTTCTGGACCCCTTTCCCTATTTACTTTTTTTTTAACGTAAGCCTTTAGAGAAAGCAGTGCCTTCAGGTTGTTGACTACTTAATAAGAAACTGTGTCTTTGACTGTTTTCAATCTAGACTTAAATTTAGGTTTCCTGGACAAAGAGGTATAGTGAAATAATAGCTTTATTTCCAAAAGATGAAACTTATTCTCTGTGTACAATTTGATGAGATTTATTTTCAGCAGTAATGCTAGCAACCAGCAGATTTGTTTATACTGAAGAAAACAGCAGAGATTAAGGTTTGTGTTCTCGCATATTCTATTGTCTAATGATGGAATTTCCAGTTTTATCTCTGTGTTTATGCTTCAGAATTAGTTTAATTTCTTTTATGTAACCTCTTCCCCTTATTTTATTGGCTTAATGAACAAACTTGTATTTATTTTTCTTAGCACTTCCTTTGCCTTTTCAGTCCACAGTGGCAATTCTCCATTCTCTTTTCTTCCGGTATCTTGTGGCTCTGATGTGTTTGTCTGGATCTGATACTAATGTTGATCTTTTAAGGATTTGCTTACAGGCATGTTGGTCAGGGTCTGTCTTCACCATCTCTATCAAACACATAGCCTGATTTTTGCACAGTTATTTTAATGTGTTGAATATTCAGATTTTAAAGCATTTGCATCACAGAAATTAAATTAATGCATTCTGGTTTAATTTTTAAAATGTTATTATTTTTACTTTGGTTACATTCATTACATACCCACAGAACAGTCTGAATATAAGGACTTCAGAGAAAATATGGAGTCCTATGCTAAAAAGTTTTCAGACTCCTCATTTGAACTGATTTTAAAAAGAGATATCACATAATTAAAAATTAAGAAAAATGCATTTCAAGATACATTTTATTCATCATGGCAAAGAAATTTTTCATAAGCATATTTTCAAAAGTCATGATAACCTTTTTAAAAACTATACAGATTTTAAGATGATTGGAACAAGTTACCCGTTTAGAATTTCCAAACCATACCAGGCAAAAGTCTGAAGAAAATGTTGAAATAGATTGGTTTGATTCTGATCCTTTTCTAGAAAGTTCAGATTGTTAATGAAAATTACTTTTGTCACAATATTTGCCTAAATTTAATTTAGAAAATGATTTTAAATTTAAATGAAACCCCACAAAATTAAGTCTTTTTTCTTTTGTTTGCTTTGGAAGGGAAACAGACACTGCATTCATTTTGAATTTAAACAGATGATTTTATCTTTCACGATCTGACTTAAAATGTAGAAAATTTGTTATTAATAAAATTTAGAAATTTTAATTCGTATGAAATGTTAGTCCTCTTACAGAATGGTATCTAGGAGCTATGATTGTTGTCTTATATGTATCTTAAATTTTCTCATTGAACCAGCTTCCATAATGGTAGCGATTTCAGTGTATCAGTCACTGATCCATGCAGGTTTCTGGGGAGAAACCTTGAACAAAGGTTCAAAATTCCTAAATCAATGCTACCTATAAAAATATACACAGTCAGTAACTATGACGTTACCTATCATCATGCTCAATCAAAACAAGATTCGGTGATTCAATCTGGTGATTGAATTGTGACAAACTTAGCATAGGTTTTCTGTGTTTCTTCTCCAGACACTGAAGTCAATTTCTAAACTTAAGTGGTGGCCAGCTGTCGGTAATGTGGATGACTCTGTTGCTTCTTTGTCTATGCTGGCCACCACCAGTGGTCATAATCTGATGCAGGGAGGTGTAATATTCCCTCTCGCTCCAGCACTGGTAACCTGGGCCAGATGGATATGGAAAAAGTCAGCAGGTTCCCACGAATTGTTGAGAACTAAGTCAAGTACTACAGTGTTCAGTTCTGGATTTTCAGAGGTTGGTATAAGGCCATGTAAACTATTTATTCATATTTTCATATAAGACTATGTTCTATGATGATTCATCTTGCTATGAGAAACAAGTGCATGAAAGTTAAACCGGAGATGGCCAGGTATGATAAAATTTCTGCGTATTTTAAATAGGTCTGAAGCTGATGAATGTGACAAAATATCACAGAATCACAGAATCATAGAATGGCTTGGGTTGGAAGGGAGCTTAAAGATCATCTAGTTCTAAATCAGAATCCCTGGGCAGGGATACTCAGGGCCCTGTCCAACCTAACCTTGAACACTTCCAGGGCTGTGACATCCACAGTTTCTTTGGACAAGCTGTTCCTGTGCCTCGCCACTCTATGAGCAAAGTATTTCTTCTTAATATCTAGCTGAAATATCTCCTCTTTTAGTTTAAAAATTGTTCCCCTTGTCCTATCACTGTCTGTGTTACATAAAAAGTCACTCTCCCTCCTTTTCTAAGTGCCCTTTAAGTACTGTCAGGCCACAGTGAGGTCTCCCTGGAGCCTTCTCTTCTCCAGGCTGGACAACCCCAACTCTCAGCCTGTCTTCACAGAATAGGTCCTCCAGCCCTGTGCTCCTCTTTGTCCCCCTCCTCTGGACCTGCTCCAACAGGTCCACATCTTTCCTGGGCTGAGGACCCCAGAGCTGGATGCAGGACTACAGGCAGGGTCTCACGAGGGCAGAGTAGAGGGTCAGAATCACCTGCCTCGACCTGCTGGCCAAATATTGTCAGTTAAAACTTGTAATGGGAGTTACATCAGCTTTTCATAAACACAGAGAGTGACACACATCAGAGGAGGGAGTGTTGATTTTCTGCTTACAAAAATACCACTAACTTATGGAGTCTGAGCAGTGTTTCCCAAAGAAAGAATTGACTCCACCCCAGCCTACAAATATAAAATAATTGAAGTCACATTATTTCTTCAAATACTCGGGATTCCAAGTGTTTGGTAACCAGCTGCCTGTTGTGGCAATGCTTCTACTTCTGCACAGAATTTGTATTCTAGACCTACATGAAATTAGTATACAAAATGAACTGAGTGAGTGATTTGTTGGAAGAAGTTTTTGTTGTGAAAATGTAATGAATATTTCATGGTTCAAATTCAAAGCAACTATAAAATATCAAGTTTTGCTCTGATGCATAAAAACAATTCATCATAACTGTTAAATACAAACCATATTCAGTCCTGGTATGAACCATAAATATGACAAGAGGTCCCAGAAAGTTGTAGTTATGGTTAAGATGGAGTCTATGCAGTGAATACAGTAAAATTCCTCCCAAATGTTCTAAATAATGCTGTCTTTCCTGGTGATACATTGCATTTCATCAGCATCAAGATTTACAAATCAGTCAGGGTCACCAAAACCCAAATTTTTTCACTGCATCCCTAAAACGATGTAATATTCAAGTATATATATAAAAATTTTTTTGAAAAAGTCAAAGAGTGTGTCTTGCCAAGCCCTGTGCCAGTTTATTTGCAAGAATCTCTAAACATTTTATCCCGTGTGTGCACCAGGCCTTTCAACACAGTTCCTGGTCTTACAGAGACACTTTCGAAATGACAGATCTCATGGAAGCCAAAGGAACCGTTAGTAAATTGAAATGTAACACTAATATCATGGACTGTATTTCCCCTGGAGTAAAATATATGTTGTTGTTCCTGACATCTATGCTGTTGAAAATATCTGATACTTCTTTAGCACAGTAGTGCATGAGTCCGTATGATAGCAAGACTGATTTTAAAACTGAATGAATAAATTTTATTTGGATGGTCAACTTATTTAGTGATGCTGAGATCTTACATTTTCCTGCACTTCTTTTCTTACTATTGATTTATAGAACTGCATTTCTTGAATGAATCTGCAGCAGCTCTTGGTTCTTGCTTCAGATCTTCTAAGACACATGCATTTGAAGAGAAATTCAGTCCAGGTGAATTGCCCCATAATCAATCCCATCAAATAAATCGGTGCATAAATTAAACTGAATTACATAAATAAAGAAGCTCTGTTCCTGATCCACTGTGATGCTGGGGCCCATCCCATCTGCAAGGGAAGGTCTGCAAGCTGGATAGATGGTGGCCTGCTATAGGCTCTGTAGAACAGTGCTATAGTCTGTGTTGTTTTACAGAAAAATCTCTGACTGTGGCATCCTCTCTTGTTAGGATTGAGCTGTCTGATTTGAACACACAGACAGTGTAAAATTTTGGACAAAAAGCAGAAACACTGTGGTTGCTGTAGTGGTTCAGAGATATAATGGAAGTGAGGCTTATAGGGACGACTAGTCTTTCATACAACCAGGATTCCAGCCTGAAACTCCAATCAGAAACCTTCCAAAAAATCAGCAGACTTTGAAGCATGAGCATGAAACATTGTTCATGTTACTGAATGAATATACTAATTTTCAAAATGTATGTCTGAATGTATTTACTTTATAAGCTTTCAAAAACTCTCTGCATATACAGCTTGATTCCAGCCTTAATACAATTTGCAATGAGCTAGCTAATGAGCTTCTGGTTTTGAACAACTTGACTCTATTTATGAAAGATTAGACCCACTGAGAATCTCATTATTCTTTTTTCATGAAGTATTTGAATCTAGCTACTGTAAGGTTGCAAAATACTGCAGAACAGTCAGATTCAGAGATTATTTAATCAGTAATAAAATGTCATTGTAGGCAGCATAGCAGTGCTTCCTAAATCCCTCGTTGCATGGTCGGCTTATTTCATTAGAACCCGTGCTGGCTGTTCTCCAAAGATGCAGAACTAATGCTATCTGCAATTATCGGATTTTGTTAAGCACAGAATATTCGACAGTTATAGTGTTAATGAATGAAGAATAGCTAAGCAAGCCTCTAATCCATTGCTCATTGTTAAAAAAAAAAAAAAATTAGAGCCCAGCCCTATCATACTCAGTTATAATATGACTCAAATCAGCATAATAAATAGCTCTGCACCTTTTCTCCCTGTGAGGCAAATGTGCTGCATTGCTTGCTATTTTGCAAATGAGGGGCTTTTTACTGAAAAATCCTTTGCTGAGAAATAAGATATAAACTGCTTTTTAACAAGTAGGGGTATGGTATCTACCTATCATGGCCATATTCCTGCCTGTTGCAAAAATAATCTATTGATAGGAAAAAGAGAACATAATCTGGTCTGTCAGTAGGAATATCAGTGCCTTTTAATTAGCCCTCAGCAATCGTAAGTTATCATGGTGTGCATTGCACTGTGTTGATAAAGCTGTGAGGGGAAAAGACTGCAGCTAAGAACTAGCTCTGAGTTCAGAATTGCAGCATGTTCCGTGAAGCTTCTGGATGTTGAAACTTTCCAAGAGTGATGGAGATCCCCTGGCAGATAAAAAGGTGAGCTTGTGTTTAAGTGGATCATGGCAAAGGACTTAAACTTTGCATTTGTAATTGCATAGTATTGGTAATTGTATTTTTTGTAAATGCACACATTATATATTATAAATTTTAAAATAAAAGTATTAGTAATTCAAATACTTTCCTTAAGAAAAAGAGCTGAAAACTGTGCATTTTAGAGCATATAGAACTACTAAATTAATTCAAAACTCTTTTGGGAAACAAAAGACCCACTTGGCATTGTTTTTACGTGTCTCTTAACCAGACAATACTACTATTGATAGATCAAATTTAAAATATTTTTATGTTTCAAATTGCATCACCGTTGTTAATTCTGATAGTGACAGCTAAGTTTGGCTTTCTAATGAAGCAGTCTGGTGATAAAACACAGCAGAAAAACAATGTATGTATCCTGAATATGTCCTTTTCCTGTATCTGCAGTCCATCAGTCCCAATTACTCTGCTCTTTTTCCACTGTCTGATTAACAGGAGCTGCAGAGAATGGTATCAAAAGTGAACAGTTTGGTTACTTTTCCTCTGCAGTGTCTTGGTCTCCCATCCTGCTGTTATCTGCTAACCAAGAACATTTTAGGCTAAAATGGGAAAATGATTGTAGAAACCTACCAGGCAGGACACATGTATGGCCATTAAGAGCCATTCCTGGTGCTCATGGATGAGAAAAGGAGTCCTGTTGTCTCACATTTCCATTGGCAGCAGACTATGGGCAGCTGAAGTTGTCCTGCAGAGGCACTAAGACACTTTCTATGGAGATACATGTTGGCAGGGTCATTGGTGTCCCTTGAGGGTCCCCAGCACACCCCTGCCCCAGTCCCTGGCACCCCAGAACCAGCCTGGGGCTTTCAGGTCCTGCCTGAACTCCCGTCCCACAGTGCCCAGGCAGGGTGTGGTGGTTTAGGAATGGCACTCTGCAATTTAGTGCTCCCACTGAGACTCTCCAAACCATGTGCAGCTTTTTTGCTCCCCATCCCCCTCCCTTCTACAGTGGGCTGAAGAGGGGAATCAGAGGCACAAAAGGTAAAGATGAGATGAAAACAGGTTAGTTGAGGTAAGAACAGTTTACTGGAAAAAGCAATGAGATAAGAAAATGAACAATAGCAGTATCAGTAACAAAAGTGTACAGAAGAAAGAGATTCACATGCCAAATGCTCGCTGCAGAGCCTGACCTGACCACAGCCATGCTGCCCTGACCACTTCCTGCAGCCTGGAGCCAGTGCCACCCAAACACTCCTTCTGGCTCAGAACCAGCACTACCCCAGCACTCCATCTGCCACGCTCACTCAACCAGAAGAGGCTCCTTCCCCCCAGCCCTGGCAATGGTGGGAGGTGGTACAGAATAACCTCCAGATCCCAGCCATGCTGCAAAAATGGACTCTGTCCCAGCCAGAACCAGGACGCAGGGTGAGCAGGGCTGCTTTGGGGCTGCTGCAGGCACCCAGGTTATTGAGGAACCCTGAAGGCAAGAGCAATATGCAGGGTCCGGTCTGGCAGGCAAGGCCTTTCCTTCGTCAAAAAAACCCAGAAAAGGCAACCAGAGCAAGGCTGCTCCACAAGGGAGGACAAAGCAAAATCCAAGGGTGATGATGGCCACCCTTAGAGAGCCCAGTGCAGTCCCACAGCACTGGGCCTGGCTGAGCAGAGTGCCAATAACAGGTTCATGGACAGGCACAGGTACAGCAAAACCTGAACCAGGTGCACTCAGGAGGCACAACCAGAGACAAAGCTGCAGCATGGTCCAGGGTCTGTCCAGGAGGCAGCTGTGCCTGAGGAAGTGTGCCGGTTTTGGCCAAAATCTAGCTATATATATCCTTTGGGAGAAAATCAGGTTACAACCGCCCTTCCCCCCACCAGGTTCGGGAAAGAAATTCCTCGAAGGAAAGTGAAGGAGATAAAACCTATTTATTAACAAACACACAGGAAAGGGGTAATAATACTAAATGGTAAAACCCCCCACTATAATGAGAAAACCTGGGAAGAAATTAGAGTCCTCTTGTAGGTGTGGTCCCTCCTTCTCGGAGCTGGCGTGGGGGGTGGCCTTAGGCCCCCTCCGGGCCTGAAGAGAAGTTCTCCCGATGTGTTCTGATGTTGTTGAAACAGTCCAGAAGAGGGAAAAAAAAGAAAAAAAACCCCACCAAAGTCCTAGGAAACACGCTGGAGGAAAAAAAAGGAAAAAAACCCCAAAAAACTGGCTGGAGAGACAGGCAGGGAGCTCTCCCCGTGCTGCCGCCGCTGGAGACCGCAGAGACGTCCCTATCTCTGTGTCCTTGGGAACTTGCTTTGAAAAGTTCATTTTTTTTCCTCCCCTCTTAAGCTCAGTTTAAAGGCACAAAACTAATTTTCTGGCGTAGAGCCGTGATAGGGGATACACATCATAGAGTCACCCCAAGACATTCCACCCCTTATCCCATATCGTTGGCTCAATGCCCAAATTAATATATTTTAACTCTACACACACACATTAATACATATACAGCTATGTACAAACAGTGACAGTGACACTCAGCAAGCAGTGGTGTACAGGTATTTCACATTACAGATGGTTTTCACCCACCAATCAGATTTCCCTGTGGCACACAGTGTGTTGTTCCATCTCTCTGCATTACCCACCATGTGCAGCCAGGTCCCTGAGCAAAGACAACCCCACGGATTGGTTTGTCCGCACTCGAGGCAGAATTAACCCAAACAGTCTTTCCCAACAGTCCCCTGATATGCACTACTGGGACCTTATCTCCATCTACTGTAGGCAGGGATTCAGATTGGGCTGGACCAGCTCTATTGGTGGAACCTCGGGTGTTAACTAACCAGGTGGCCTTTGCTAGATGCTGTTCCCAATTTTTGAAAGTTCCCCCACCCAGTGCCTTCAAGGTGGTTTTCAACAATCCATTGCACCGTTCCACTTTGCCTGCAGCTGGTGCATGGTAAGGGATGTGGTACACCCACTCAATGCCATGTTCCCTAGCCCAGGTGTTGATAAGGCTGTTCTTGAAATGAGTCCCATTGTCAGATTCAATTCTCTCAGGGGTGCCATGCCTCCACAGGACTTGCTTTTCAAGGCCCAGGATGGTGTTCCGGGCTGTAGCATGGGTCTCCAGCCATCCAGTGGTGGCCTCTACCATTGTGAGCACATAACGCTTGCCTTGGCGTGTTTGAGGCAGTGTGATGTAGTCAATCTGCCAGGCCTCCCCATACTTGTATTTGGACCACCTCCCACCATACCACAGGGGTTTCACTCGCTTGGCCTGCTTGATTGCAGCGCACGTCTCACAATCATGGATCACCTGGGAGATACTGTCCATGGTTAGATCCACCCCTCGGTCTCGTGCCCACTTATAGGTGGCATCTCTACCCTGATGGCCTGAGGCATCATGGGCCCATCGAGCTAGGAACAACTCTCCCTTGTGTTTCCAGTCTAAATCTATCTGTGCCACCTCTATCTTTGCAGCCTGATCTACCTGTTCATTGTTTCGGTGCTCCTCATTAGCCCTACTCTTGGGGACATGAGCATCTACATGGCGGACTTTCACAAGTAGCTTTTTCACTCGGGCAGCAATGTCTTTCCACTCTTCAGCAGCCCAAACTGGTTTTCCCCTACGCTGCCAGTTAGCCTTTTCCCACTTTTCCAGCCATCCCCACACAGCATTGGCTACCATCCATGAATCAGTGTAGAGGTAGAGTTTTGGCCACTTTTCTCTTTCGGCAATGTCTAGGGCCAGTTGAACAGCTTTGAGTTCAGCAAGTTGGCTTGATCCACCTTCTCCTTCAATAGCTTCTGCGACCTGTCGTGTGGGACTCCATACGGCTGCTTTCCACTTCCGTTTCATCCCTACAACGCGACAAGAGCCGTCGGTGAGAAGAGCGTAGCGGGTGTCTTCTGCTGGCAGTTGGTTGTACGGTGGAGCTTCTTCAGCACGTGTCACTTGTTCTTGCTCTTCCTCGTCACTGAGACCAAAGTTTTCACCTTCAGGCCAATTTGTGATTATTTCCAAAATCCCAGGGCGATTCAGTTTTCCGATACGGGCGCGCTGTGTGATGAGGGCAATCCATTTGCTCCATGTGGCATTGGTGGCATGGTGAGTAGAGGGAACCTTTGCTTTGAACATCCACCCCAGCACCGGTAGTCGGGGTGCCAGCAAGAGTTGTGCTTCAGTGCCGATTACCTCTGAGGCAGCTTGGATTCCTTCATAAGCTGCCAAGATTTCCTTCTCTGTGGGAGTGTAGTTGGCTTCAGACCCTCTGTAGCTCCGGCTCCAGAATCCCAGTGGTCGGCCTCGAGTCTCACCAGACACCTTCTGCCAAAGGCTCCAGGACAGACCATTGTTCCCGGCTGCAAAGTAGAGCACGTTCTTCACCTCGGGTCCTGTCCTGACTGGGCCAAGGGCTACTGCATGGGCAATCTCCTGCTTGATTTGGGCAAAGGCTTGCTGCTGCTCAGGGCCCCAATGGAAATTGTTCTTTTTGCGGGTAACCAGGTAGAGAGGACTCACAATCTGGCTGTATTCAGGAATGTGCATTCTCCAAAAACCTATGACACCTAGGAAAGCTTGTGTTTCTTTCTTGTTGGTTGGTGGAGACATTGCTGTGATCTTATTGATGATCTCGGTAGGAATCTGACGCCGTCCATCTTGCCATTTCACTCCCAGGAACTGGATCTCTCGGGCAGGTCCCTTGACTTTGCTCTTCTTGATGGCAAAACCGGCTTTCAGGAGGATCTGGATGATTTTCTCCCCTTTTTTGAACACTTCTGCTGTGGTGTTCCCCCACACAATGATGTCATCAATGTACTGCAAATGTTCGGGAGCCTCACCCTTTTCCAGTGCAGTCTGGATTAGTCCATGACAAATCGTAGGACTGTGCTTCCACCCCTGGGGCAGTCGGTTCCAGGTGTATTGCACACCCCTCCAGGTGAAGGCAAACTGAGGCCTGCACTCTGGTGCCAAAGGAATGGAGAAAAATGCATTAGCAATGTCAATAGTGGCATACCACTTCGCTGCCTTACTCGTACTGGAGCTCCAACATGTCCGGCACAGGAGCACTCAGTGGTGGAGTCACTTCATTTAAGGCACGATAGTCCACAGTCAATCTCCATTCTCCTTCAGATTTGCGCACAGGCCAAATGGGACTGTTGAAGGGTGAGTGGGTCTTGCTGACCATCCCTTGGCTCTCCAAGTCACGGATCATCTTGTGGATGGGAACCACAGCATCTCGAGTTGTTCGGTACTGTCGGCGATGCACTGTCGAGGTAGCAATCGGTACTCTCTGTTCCTCCTCCTTCAGGAGGCCTACTACAGATGGGTTTTCTGTTAGTCCAGGCAAAGTATTCAATTGCTTTATGCCCTCTGCCTCCACAGCAGCTATTCCAAAAGCCCACCTGAGTCCCTTTGGGTCTCTGAAATACCCGCCTTGGAGGAAATCTATGCCCAAAATGCATGGGGCCTCTGGGCCAGTCACAATGAAATGTTTCTTCCACTCATTTCCAGTTAAACTCACCTCAGCTTCCACTAGGGTTAAATTTTGTGATCCACCTGTTATACCAGTAATAGAAACAGATTCTACCCCCACATGCTGCGATGGGATTATTGTACACTGCGCACCAGTGTCAACCAAAGCATCATATTTTTGTGGTTCTGATGTACCAGGCCAACGAATCCACACAGTCCAAAAAATACGGTTTTCCCTGGCCTCTACCTGGCTAGAGGCAGGGCCCCTCTAGTTCTGGTTATCCTTCTTTTCTCGGGTCTGTGTCGTAGAGGTTCCTTCAAGGGGATCGGACATGTCATCATCTTTTTCATCATTTCCGGCAGATTGGCTACAGGTAACTTGAGCTACTTTTTTAGTAGACCTTCCTTTCTGAAACTTGCGCTCCTTCAATTCACGCACTCGTGCAGCCAGAGCAGAAGTGGATTGTATACCCCACTTCCTCATGTCTTCCCCATTGTCACACAGGAATTTCCACAGCTCACTTCGCGGGATGTTCCCTCTCTCTAGGGAACGTCCACGCTGGGTATCAGAACCTCTGATCTGTACTGCCAAGGTTTGGAGAAGGCCCTCTTTAACCTCCTTCTTGAATTCCTGGAAATTCTTCTCCATCTTATCTATCTTATCATCCAGTTTCTGCACACATGTTTCCACAGCTGCGATTTTCGCATGTGTTGGGCCATGCACAGAGTCTGCATATGCTCGGAGCTTCATTGCCATATCCTGCACGGTCTCATTAGCACCGTAATCTGGTTTCATCAGTGCTAAAGCAGAAGTATATTCTGGTGGCCCAAGCTGTATGAGTTTTCGCCACATGAGTGGACTAACTCTGGCCTGGTCTGGACTTCTCAGTCCTGGGTCATCTGTGAAGACAACCTCTACCACCCCTAGTTCTCTCAGGCATTGGATCCCTTGTTCCATGGTCTTCCACTGGGTTTGTTGCATATAGAGATCATCTCCACACAGATATCTTTCCCTCACACCACTCAAAAGCTGTCTCCAGAGACTGGTGGAGTCAGCCCCCCTCATCATCCTTTGGTCAATAGCTGGATCACGTGTCAGGGATCCTAAATGCCTCACTTCAGCACCATCCAGCATTACATCATCACCTGCAGCATCCCAAATACGGACCATCCAACTTATGATGGATTCACCAGACCGTCGGGTATAGTCCTTTCTTAGGCTGTGAAGGTCCTTTATGGACATGGACTCAGTAATGGTTTCTGTGCCTGAGTCAGTTGCTGGCTTTGAGGTTCCTTCCCCTGCATCATCATCATCTTTCACTGGACGATCGGTTTTGGTGGTGTGTTTTTTCCTCGTGACAGGAGCAACTTTCAATGGCTTGTCTGCTGATTTATCTTCCTGCCCTTCTGCCTTTATCTGCTGCCCTACAGTACCTAGCAGTGTGCGATAAGCATATGCCAAGGCCCAGCATATTGCGATGACCTTTTCCTCCTTAGGATTGCCATTGAATTTTTCCTTTAGGTATTTCCCCACCTTAGCTGGGTTCTGAATTTGTCCAGGGGGGAAATTACAAGCTATTGGGTCAGAGAATTCCTTCAGCATCTGGCCCATATCCTCCCATTCTCCACTCCACTCAGGCTTTTCCACCTTTGGGTCAAGTATCTCATCAATCACCCTGGAAATCTGAGCTCTCATTCTAGACAAGCTACGAACCACATGGAGGAAGATTACCAGATTAAACACCAGGAGGGTGGTATCTTTAACATCCAGGGGAAACCGAACATTCTCAAAAGATAATGTATCAAATTTAAAGGGGAGGGAGATGAAAGGCTGGGAAATCCCATCTCCTCCTCTAACAAACTGAGTGCAATTACCAATAAACCCCCAAAACAGGCTACTGGAACCAGGACTGGGGTTAGGATGGAGAAACCACCTATCATACACACTTTGAACAGCCACCTGTATCTCTGCTAACATCATATAAACCATTATCACTAAGCACAGCGAAATAGAAATCCGAATCCGTGCCCCTGCCCTGTAAAAGTTTCTTATCAGCAATAAGATCAGACCAAGTTGTGGATAGGCAAACAGGGACCAAAAAAACACGAGTATATCCAGCCAGAGAGACATCACAAACTCAACCAACATCGTAACCACTTTACCCCAACACACAGCAATTAAATACGAACCAAAATGTAATCAGTACAGGTTTTCTTATTCACCTTCCTTCGAGCCCCTGTCGTTGGGCGCCACTAAATATTGTGCCGGTTTTGGCCAAAATCTAGCTATATATATCCTTTGGGAGAAAATCAGGTTACAACCGCCCTTCCCCCCACCAGGTTCGGGAAAGAAATTCCTCGAAGGAAAGTGAAGGAGATAAAACCTATTTATTAACAAACACACAGGAAAGGGGTAATAATACTAAATGGTAAAACCCCCCACTATAATGAGAAAACCTGGGAAGAAATTAGAGTCCTCTTGTAGGTGTGGTCCCTCCTTCTCGGAGCTGGCGTGGGGGGTGGCCTTAGGCCCCCTCCGGGCCTGAAGAGAAGTTCTCCTGATGTGTTCTGATGTTGTTGAAACAGTCCAGAAAAGGAAAAAAAAAAAGAAAAAAACCCCACCAAAGTCCTAGGAAACACGCTGGGGGAAAAAAAAAGGGAAAAGAACCCAAAAAGCTGGCTGGAGAGACAGGCAGGGAGCTCTCCCCGTGCTGCCGCCGCTGGAGACCGCAGAGACGTCCCTATCTCTGTGTCCTTGGGAACTTGCTTTGAAAAGTTCATTTTTTTTTTCCTCCCCTCTTAAGCTCAGTTTAAAGGCACAAAACTAATTTTCTGGCGTAGAGCCGTGATAGGGGATACACATCATAGAGTCACCCCAAGACAGGAAGGAATGAAGAACAGGACTTGAGTTTAGATGGAGCTCTTTAGCCCATGGGCTGAGGATGCAGGTGAAGGTTTCAGGCCAGGCTGGACAGCGCCATTGAGGCCTATTGGTGCACTCAGAGTTCTGACAGATAAGCTGTTCTAAATATTAGAAAAATTTCTGTGATTTGTTATGAAAGATTACTATTTGGTAATGATTATAATACTATCTTTATCTTCACTTTAATAAATTTAAATAGTGAAGTATCAAGAAGTTATAAAAACAATTGTTTTGAGGAATTTTTTTCTAGGTTGTTTTAAATCATGCTTATAAAGCTGAATAATTTCCTTAAGTGGACACTAAACAAAGTGTGAATTTTAGTACAGTGGGATTTTTTTCTAAAATCATATATTCAAAGTAGAAAGCAAGAAAGGTTCAAGCTTTTTGTTTTACAAGCAAGAGGGATGAAATCTGTGTTGGAAATTCACACAACATCACTGCAATTCTTTGTGAGCAAAGGCATTTTTTGACAATTAACAGCAAAGGCCACAACAAACTGATGCTCTTGTGGGAATGGTGACTATGAATTCAGTCTGGTCCCAGAATACTATGCCTTCCTTACTCTTTCTCTTCCTTCTGCATCTCCACTGAAGGAAAATAAGGATATTGATAGAGTTGGGCTATCATTTCAGGCCACTGATGGAAATAATAGAAGATACAAAACAGTTTAACAGAAAGCGTCCACTTTTATAAGAATAATTCAAAATCTCTTTCATTTTCAGAGCAAGGTAAACTTTCCCTGTACCTAGAAAGAATAATCAGCCAAATATTGTTTGAGACACTTTAAGAGGCCCCAGATGGATGGACTGCCCCAAGTAGGATGAAGAGGATGTAATGAGTAGGAGCACTGTACAGTAAATTTAAAATTAAGGAGTTTTTGTAGAATTTCACAGAAGTTGATACAGTGTTGGAGAAAAGTCTGGTAGCTCAGTGATCACAGGCCAGCCCAGGAATTCAAATATGTTTCTGCTGGGTTTTTTGCATTTTACCTGTACAGATTGCCCTCACTCAGGCTGTAGCTTTGGACAGCTGGCCCTGAAGACAATGGCCACAAAAGGAACTTGAGACCATCCCTGACCAAACAAGACATGTACATTTTTTGTGGGATGAGAGTCACCCTCTATAAATATGAGAACTCTGGATGTTGTGTTATGGCATTAGGGGGTATAAGGTAGTTGCCTTTTCTCCTATTAACTAGCTCATAAAAATACAGATGTCTGTCTTGCAATAGTGCTTTCCATAGTACAACAATTCAGCTATAGATAGAAGGTCCAAACATAAAGGAAGCATCTTTAATTTCCTCAAAACTAAGAACTGGGAAGAACAAAACTTCTTTAAAGAGAAGCCCCTTGGTGAAACAAAACTTCTTTAAAGAGAAGCCCCTTGGTGAAACATTAATATTCATTTTCAACAGTCATCTGATTTAGTGTTCTTGCTGTTCTTTCACACTTTGGAATTGGACATCTAAGTCCCTTATATGATGAAAGTTTGCTCTTTTTTCCACATGTGATACTACACGTCTACAGAATAGAGAATTTAGAACTCACCTGTAGTTTGTTACACAGACTGAACCATCAAACTTCCCTTTACCAAAGAATGTACACTGACTTTTCAATTTTTTTAGTAGTTTAATACTTCACCACTTTTTGTATATAAAGATATAAAAATAACCATCATAAAATAAAATACCTACTTAAGGTGGAAAACTCTTACTGACTTTTCTAGCCAGCAATGCTCAGGCAATTCTTCTTGGGAGCTAACATAAAGCAGCAGAACCAGAAAAAGTCAGTCATTTACTGGAAGGGGCCAGATGGAATGGGTCCTGTGGAAAGATGGTGATATATGCCATCTACTGGGACCCCACTGCTAGAACATTCTCAGGTAAAGCTTGGTGGTCATAGAATCTGCCTGAAACTGTGACTTACTACATCAAAGGTCATTTTTAACAAATTGTAGCAATAAATGCCAACCAGGAAAGATAGTCTGAGCAGGTCCTTTGTCCTCATAGACAGCTTGAGGTTCAAAGATTGAGGCCTGGAAACCACTGCATTTCTCTGAAGGCTCAAGACATCTTTTGTTATTCAGCCTCTCTCATTTTAGATTAGCCTTAGAAATGCCATGTTCTTCCTTTCTGAGAAGTTGAGACAGGTTTTCCTAATTCCACACAAATATTACAGCTGTGTTTTTTCAGCCTTGATATATATGATTGAAATTGTGGGATAATCAAAATATTTCAATGAATATGTGATTCAGATTGGTGTTCATGTTGTTTTATTTTTTCCTAGCCAATTCACTGGATTAAATGGAAATGCATAATAGGAACTCAATAAAGTAATTTTACCTGAAAACTTTACTTGATGATGTGTGTGAAATCAGGAATCACAGAGAAACAAATACAATTTCATCCATGCATCCAGAGCAGCTCAAATTTTTACTATCAAAAATAGTATACACATGGTATATATGCTAACAGTTATTTCCAAAAATGATCTGTTGAAGTCAAGGCCTTTGAAACAAATCTTAACCCTTCTGAGATACCTAAGGCACTGACTGCACTTATATATTATGTTATTTCACCACTTATGGAAACTGTTCTAAATTGTATCTGCTATGAATGATCTGTTTATATTCTTTTCAAAGTTACTGATACTTTGAAAAAGACTCGTCTAAAACACAGTTTTCGCTGGTTGAATTCAAAGCCTTTAAATGTATTTTCTTGGATTTTCAGAAAGAGTTTTTATTCTGAATGACAGTGCTGCAGTTGCAGGTTTTGGCAGAGTTGTCATGAAACAGCATCAATTGTTTTGCTGGTATCAGTCAGTTATTTCTACATTTCTGTTCCCTGTGTATTTTGTGTTTCTCATCACTAGATCAGCCAACTTTGCTTTTAGGAGGTTTATTCTTTGTAAGTCTAGTAATACTTATCATTAATGATTCCATTGCTGTTTGAGGACTTGAAAGAGATTCTCTAGGAGACTTGTGTCCAGCTGCCTACATCTTCCTGGGAGCCTCCTTGCATAGGTGGGGTTAGAGGAAGTTCAGAAACCCACCAAGAAGGTCTCTTCATGAAACACAGGCCCAAAAGCAATTCTTCTCAACAGAGGAAATACTTTGCTTTAAAGGCTGTCTTATTCTTTTACATCTGGCAGTGAATATTTTGGCTTGTACCAAGAGCATTAATCTTCTTTGCGCAACATGGATCATCAACTGAGAAAGGAATTTACGGTAGCCTCTGGAGAAAGTTTTCTGTCAGTGACAAAAGGCAAAGCAGCTGGACAGACAGACTGTGCTAAGACCGTTTGCTGAGTTCTAACTTAGCACTGTCTCCATGACAGCCTTAGTTGGAGCAAATGCTCAGGTCATACTTCTCAAACAGTGAGCAAAGGCAGAATGTAGCAACACAATAAAAGCACCAAAACTATAAATCTGAATGTGGCGTCCTGTGAAAACTTGTGCAAACCCTGTTAAGAATTCTATACTTGATAAAGCTGGGACAGCTGTTCCATCTGCAAACTAATTGGATCGAATAGGAAGAAGGAGATTTTGCCAGAGTGCAAACTAGACATACATTTTAGAGGCTGAAAAATCTAAGTACCTCAAAATACTGTATTTATCTCTGCTTCACAATTAATCAAACTGCTGATTTCCATGCATGTTTATGCCACCAAAGGTATGGGATTTCCACATCAATGAGGAAACTGGACTTTCACAGAAGTATATAAAAATGAGTTTACTCAGAACACACAGCCTGCTGAGTCAGTGATGCCTAACATGAGGTATAACACTGCTTACAATAGTGAGACAAACATGTGAAACTTTGTGTTGGATGGATGAATGATCAATGAGAAAGTATGATTGAGAGTCCACATTAAAATTTTAAATTACCCAAGTTTAGAAAAAAGTTCAGGGAATGCTCTGTCAAAGAGAAAATCAGAATGAGCACCCATTACACAGCAGATAAACCATCTCAGAGTAGGCATTTTACTTATTATAACCCATATTCATCCCATTAAAGTATTTCAGATAATGCCTGCTGCTTCATACAATGTACTGGTATTTCATTTTAGAGCAGCAGCTATATCCACTGGGTTTGCAGACAAGCTTATTTTCCAGCTGCTTTTGGAAAATATTTCTGCTGAACCCCCTGGTGTTTTTCCAGGCATCTTATTGCTAAGGCTAAACCAAATACATCCTACCTACTACTTTAACTTGTGTTTAGCTGAGCCATTAAACATACTATTACACTGCACTCTTGCAAACTTCATAGACTGAAGGATTTAAGATTAAATGATAGGTCTAGAAGCCTGAGAAAATTCTTGTAGACACATTGAAAACACTTCTTTTCAACAGTCAACTAAGTATCAAGGCTACTTAATGATCAAATCAAGATCTGCAGACACCACAGCCTGCACACTCTTTCTTAGAAGATTTTAATCTTTGTCCTTGTCCTTCAGTGGAGTTTCTTTCCAGAGCATCTTGGCTTAATAAATGCCTTTGAAGAAGGCTTCAGCATAAGTAAAAGAGTACTTGTGCAGCAATCTTGAGTTCTTATCAGCTGTATAGTGATCAGGTGAAGGAATAATTTATTTCAATCAGCAGCACCTGTTTTTATAATTGCTCAAGTGATTATAATTCAATAATAAAAAGCCAATTTAACTATCTTTACTCAGATATTAACCTCTGATATACAGCATAAGAATGAAATTGCCATTGGTTAAGTTCCCCTAAGAAAACAATTGCTATCATACATTTATCCTATTTTTGTCTGGTTTGTTTCATATTTCCCTTGTTCTTTTACTTTTCTTTTAAGAATAAAACACGTTCACACATTCTCAATTGGAAGACCCCCATGGCTATCCATTTTCTACCATTGTCAAATATGCCCCATCTCTCAAAATGTGCAATTATTTTCATTTTTCTTCATAGTTATGTTTTTATGATTTGCCATTTTCAGAATGGCATTACATTTTTGACACATAATTCAACCTGTGATTTCCTATAATACCTAGATCCATTTCTGCAAAACCCCTGCTTAGCCAGGTATTCCCCCTCCACTTTTATGCAGTTTGTCTTCCTAATCAATATTTGTGGTTGTCCTGAGTGAACTACAGCCAGTCTTTTTTTCTAGGCATTCCTCCATTTTGTCAAGACTGTGTTCCAAGCCTGCATTTCTCCATTTTTGCAGCCATTCCCAGCTTTGTGTTGTGTGTTTTTTAAGTTTGTAGGCTCTCCAGTTCATCTTCCATATCTCTGATGAAAATCTTGAATACTAAGTGGTCCAAGAGATATTTACTGCAGATCTCTTCTTTGCCCAACTCATCATTCTACTTCCTAAATTAGTATTAACTACTTAACCACTAAGATACCACATTTCCTTCTCTTTCTTTTTGAATGAGATTTTTATTCTGAAAACAGAAGCAAAGGTAAGTCTGTGACTTCTATCCTGCCACCACCACAGTCTTCCTTCAGAAATTAAATGAGGAATTTGTATTTTTCAGTTTCTGGCATTTTCCTCTCTTCCGTGGATTCTCAAAAACAATAGCAAATCTTCTTTTGCCAGATATCTGACCCAGAGTAGTCCACAGTGGATGTTTTTTGGCATGGCTGATCTGAAAACTACCAAATATATTCTGTAAACCTGCTCTAGTAACCTGTTTTAGTCTTTGTCTCTGGTCTGTTAGGCATTGGCTTGCAGCTGTGAAGGATAAAGAAAAAAAAAGAAAAGAAACTAAACATGCTGCTGTTCTTAGTCTCATTTACCCATTTCATTAATTATTCTCCAGCAACCAGACTGAAACTTTTCTGATCATCTGCTTTGCACTGATACAGTTACAGAAAATATAACAAGACATTACTCATATCTCACGTAGGCATTTCTAATTTTAACTGCATGTACTTAAACTATTTTTTTTTATGGTTGTTCTTGCTAACCTGACCTGGTTTCTACCTTCTGTATTCTTTTTTTTTTTGCTACTCAGAATATGAGTGTCTTCAACTTTTGTTCTCAACATGATGGAGTATAAAGTCACCCAGCTTGGCCACCCAGCACTGAAAGGCAGCGGCAGCATTTTTTCTTCCTTTTGTTTCGTGATGAGAGACGCCGTCATGCTGATAATGCATCCAACCAGCAAGCGGGATTAGTGTTTTATGATCCCACTGAAAAATGAACGTGTAACTGATGTTTTGGCACCAAACAGGAGCGGGAGGGGCCCGGCCACCCGGGGACATCCGTATATCCATGGTGCCACCTTCTGACAGGCTGCCGGCTCCGGGACTGGAGTATCCCTGCAAGGAAAGGGGATTGGCCCCTCCAGAGCACGTCTGCCTCGGACTGGGGAGATGTGGATGTGAGGGTCAAAAAGGGAGCCCTGAGCAGCACGATCAGGGCGTGTATCCTGTGTTCTGTACTCAGAACAGTCTGGGGCCCTTCCAGCCTACTGGCTGCTGAGACTCAAGAGCTGTGCAAGTGCTGGTTGTAAGGTTTATGTCGTGTTTGAATGACTGTAAATGGAAGAATTAAATGGGAAGTGAATATTTTAAAATATTTAAAAATCTATTTCACAGGAAAAAAACCCCATCTCTGTTCATATCTGTTCCAGGTTAATTTACAGTATGGTGACAGCAGGATTAATAGACTAAAATATGATTAATAGTCATATTTTCCATGGATAGAGACACGGTGGAGTTGATGTTGAAGACTTTCCCAGTGACATACCACAGCTCCTGAGCACCTTATATGGAGATGAGAGCAAACACACATCACTCTTTCATCATGAAATGTATGTCTTGCACTCTTGACTTAATTTCTTTGTCCCTTCCCTCTTTTTATTTCCGTCTATTTAACCTTATGTGTAAGTCCACAGGAGACTCTAGACCTGAGATGAATGTTACATGCTGACTCAAATCCTTCCTTGGTACTTGAGTCCTATGAAGGGAAATTCCACGAATACCTACTGATATTGCAAACTAGGAGAATCTATTCATTTTTCTTACACCTTGGAGTGCTCCTGTATGTACCTGATCAAAGGGGACTCAGAAATAGGGCCCTTCCCATTAATGGGCTTTCTTGTTTATTGTTGACTCAAAATTTAAAGGCAGCTATGCTGAAGATGCATAAGGAGAATATAACCCATCTCAGTCTATCTTGACCTCTAACACTACTCAAAACATTAGAGTAACTGGAGTAACTAGAAGAAAGCATTAGAGTATTATACCTCTAATACTTCTAAATGCCTTGCTGAGAAGCTTAAAAGTAATAGAAAGTATTAAAATGAACAGATATGTCTATAGGATGGTGTGGGGGAAAGAATCTGATGGAAGAGTTACGCTTTTGGGAAACTGTTCCTCTTTGTAGTTGGGCTCTCTTAACTCTTCTGAAATGAATTAAAGAATATTTGAATTACAAAGCTGAATGAATTAAAGAAAAAATCCTCACATTGTATGCTTCAAAAGATAATTTTTCTCTGACCTTTCTCTTGTAAGGGTTAGTTACAAATGGCTTGCTATGAGAAGTTGACACCTGATACTCTAGATGTCAATTGTTTTGTTTCGTTCTGACGTTTCAAATAATTGTGTATTGTTGCCCACTCTAAGGGCATAATGCTTACAAGGCAGAAGGCTTGAAGAAACTAGGGGGCTTGGGCTCTCTGTCCAACAAAATAGTGCTGCAGGGAGAGTAGCCTAGCAGTAAGCAGCCTTGGCAAATTCTAGAAAATTAAAACTATTCAAGAGGCTTTTCTTTTTGTTCATTTGCCTAGTTTTAAAACGATATTCTCAGTGGAGATATCTGGAACACTGCCTGTTTGCATCAACATGAGGCAAAAATTCTGTCATATTATTTCAACAGAGTTGAATCTAATTGAACAGGAAAGGTACTCTTTGGTGTATGACTTAATCAAATACATTCATTTTTTGTGGCTATGGCTATACTGTGTTCCCCTCCTTAGAGAGCTGTCCAAAGGGGCAGCTGCCATTTTGGGAATATTGCAACACATTATTATAGAGCATATAAAGAAGGTATTTTCTATCATATGGGCACTCTGGGGGTTTTTTGTTGTTTTCTCTAGGTCACTTCCTACCCTTGCTCAGTAATAGATCAGTGAAAATACATGGACAAGGTGCGTAGCAAAACATTCCAGCACAGGTTTACTACACAAGGTTTCTTTGTTGTCTTACAGGCAATCTGTAAAGAAAGAGAAAATGGGTTATTATGAAGCTAAATAGAGATGATTGTGCAGTTCCCAAAAAGATTTTTACAATTTTTACAATGTGGGTTTTTTTCCTTGATGAGAGCACCAAGGTCTTTGGCAAAAATACATTTGTAAGATTATCTTAAAGAATAAGTAAAGAAATCAACCCAGAAATACGGATGTATCTGTTCAGAAACTTGCTGAGTTTTCCAGGTCACAGAAGACCATTTCCTGTCAGTACAAGAAGAGAGCTAAACCACTGATTTGTTTATGGGTGAATAAAAATACTGTGGCTGTAAAGTGCTTTGCATGTGGGGAGGGGTAGAACAGGGGAAGGCCACGAGTTGCTGGGGTTTTTTTCTCCCTCTAAAATAAAATCCTGTTATTTATGAGCTTGTTTCACCAGCAAGTGACTGCACTTAGTATATCTCCACGTTTTGGAATAAAATCCTGCTTTAACAACTGACCCCTATAACAAAGCCTGAATTGAATCTAAGTGGAGGCCAGTTCCAGAAGTAATTATTTATAACCAGACCTAGTCTTCATTTGCTGAGGCCTGAGCTGGCTCTTTGACTTCCCTAAGCAGGGAAAACATAAAATCTTGAGCTTCAGATTTCTTCACCTGCAGATTATGGGACAATTGTCACCTTTGGGATTTGCAGAGGGCTCCTAGGAAAGATAGTGCTTTGATTTTAGAAAGCTGTGCTTCCTGGTTTTAAGAAGCTTCCTAGTTTTCATCTGTTGATGGAGGGAGAGCAGAAATCAGCTGGCTGTATGGGTATGCTTGGAACCATTCCTTTTCCCATCACATATAGAATCCTGCTTTAGTTGTGTGTGGGCACTGCATTTTGGAAGGGCTACACCCACTTGATAAGATGTCCCTGTAAACACCAAAGTAAAATATACTGGTCTTAAATAGGGCATTGATATAGAAATTGTAATCTGAAAAAAGACATCAGTCTGAGTGAGTTTGAGAGGTTTTGTGTATGGATTTAAAAGAAAGAAAAAAGCTGAGATCCAGGAATGATTAATGGAAGTTAATTCAGAAATGTTGCCTTGCAGCATTCCAAGTAAGAAGAGAGGACTGATTCAACCTCGGCAGTTTGTATGCAAATTGATTTTGCAAAGGAAGAGAGATTGTTTTTGACAACTTGACTCTAGCAGTGCTGCAAGGCACCTAGAACGGTCCTACTTTCTATTTTCTCCAATTCCTTATATTCCTTGAGGTGTTGATAATGAAAGACTTCTGCCCAAACTGAATGCAGCTCATGTTGACAGAGACACCAAATACACATGGTAGCTTTCATATTTCTCTGTGAAATCGTTTGACTTTTTTCATGCCTTTTCCATAGGGCAAGCTGTGAAACAACTTATAATTTCTGTCACCTGTTTCAGATTTCAGCAGTGGGGTTACAAAAGATGTGCAGGCCTCCAGAAAAACATTCAGAAAGTGGTGTTTGAATGATCTTTGAACCCATTTTCAGCTTCAGGGGAACTGCCACACTTTCTCCTTAACCTCAGTAATTGCTGATTTAAAAAAAAAAAAAGCAGATTTTAGAAAGAAA
This sequence comes from Monarcha castaneiventris obscurior, assembly GCA_026261815.1. Taxonomy (NCBI): domain Eukaryota; kingdom Metazoa; phylum Chordata; class Aves; order Passeriformes; family Monarchidae; genus Monarcha; species Monarcha castaneiventris. Next base: position 9,754,606 of record JAMPIT010000388.1, read on the forward strand.
TCATGCAATCTAGAAACATACTTTCCATCTGTGTATTGCGGCTGAAATCCAAAATAGGCCAGCTGGTCATAGCACAGCTCACGTATTCACAGTATCTGTCCTCTGAATAAGTCATTTCATCATAAACAGTGGAAAGCAAAAAGCAGAGTCTTAGCTTCTCTGATTTTTTCCTCCTCTATTTGACACTCAAAGGACTGGCAGATACTAAAAGATTCCTCTCTGATGTTAAATTTGATATCGTCATTGCATTTTATTTGCTGCTCAAATATGTCTTTTTAAAACTGTGTGATCCAGGATGTGGAGTGGAATGTTTGTTGTGGCAAATGCCTCTCTTCATTGGAGCAGTTTGGTCTGGCAGAGTTCCCAGTTGCTGTAGATTTAGCAAGTAAGTTGTGCACAAACCCTTGATTTTTGTTCTTGCTTTTTGTGGTACTCTATATCTTGAGAGCTCCTGCAGTTTTTGGAACTAGGAAGTAGTGTCTTTCAGTATCTACATTTTATATCTAATCAACAGGGACTGATCCTAGCAAGCTAGAAATTCCTCTTTAAGTAACGGGAAATCTCTCCTTTATTCCCCTCCACATTATTGATTTTGCTGTGGGGAGCAGACACTGTGCACGGGGGTTTCATCCTTCCCTGCTCTTTCCGTGGGCTGGAATGGTTTGAACCAGTGCTTGTCACTTTGCACTGAAACCTTTTAGATAAAAAATAGAGATTATGTGTCAGGTAGGGGAGGAGGGATGAAAGGTAAAAACTGTAGTAGTGGCACTGCAGGATCATGAGAGGGAAGTTAGTCACCGTAGTTTTTTGAGGTGATCCAAACCAGTTTTGATCAGACACAATGGATATGGAGCCAGTGACCAAGCTCTATCTGAAACATAACCAGTGAAGGAAAATTATACCCAAACTTATAGTTTGGTGCTTTACTATTTTATCTGGCTTTACATTCTTCAAGTATGAATCTGGACAGATTGTATTTAAAGTGCTTTCTCTACCTAATGGCCAAACTTTTGGATAATTCAGTGATGAAAAGCAAGAGGCTACAGTCTGCAGCAAATGGATATTAGGTTGGGACTGGGAATATATGCAAAAGAATGGCTACTTTCACAAAAGTAACCAAAATCCTTGCTGCATTTATAGTCCTGTTTCCACGTACCCATATTATACCTCTTTGGCTAAATAACTACAAGCACAGGCTTACCTTGGGCTCTCAGAAGAACATTATTATGCTTCGTAATTGCAGCTGTGCATTAATATGATTCCTCCTCCTCATTAAAAATGGTGTTCACTCTAATTGTACGGCCTTTTCTGTACTCTTTAAAGGACATCAACTTGCTCCATTAACTTTTTTTTCCTTTTAGTAACAGAATGTCTCCTTTGGTAATTAGTTACAAAAATGCATTTATTCGATGCAGGTTTACTAGCATTACAGAATCTCTTAGGAAAGGAGGAACCTCTGGAGTCTCTAGTCTAACACCCAGCTTAAGCAGGACTGTCTCCAAAGACACTCCAGGTTGTTTAGGGCCTTGTCCAGTGGGTATTTGAATACCTCCAAGGATTGAGGTTCCACATCCTGTCTGGGCTACCTGATCCAGTGCTTGACCCCTCTCATCATGCAGATTTTTTTTCTTAAATCTAGTTGAAATTTCCCTTGTTGCAACTGGTGTCCATTGCCTTTTGTCTTATTCCTATGCATCTCCAAAAAGTCTGTCTTCTCTATAACCACCCGTTACTTATTTATGCTGCAGTTGTTTACAGAGCTGCATGAATTGGCTGGTGAAGAGAGACAGATACTCTGAATAGCTGTCAAGCTGAAGTAAATAAAATCAGAACCTGCTGGGCAAAGGCTTCTGCAGGTCAGGGAAGAGCTACAGCTGGTCTGAGTAACTAGATGAAGCGCTGATGGTCTTACCTGGAAATAAAAAAAGAAGGGTGATGTAGGTACCAAAATGCTTCTCTATGGCTCTGCTTGCTCCCAATTAAAGGAAGTATCCCCTTGTGCTTGGTGTGCAAGAATTGTCCCAGTTGTGCCACATAATTGTTTTTCCAAAAGGTAGTAAATGGTAGCTTGGAAAAACTTGGTCTTTAATGAACCCTGAAGGTTCATTATGAACCTTCATAATGAAGGACTTACTGGGAGTCTAAAAGGGCTCCTTCTTCTCTGTGTGGTTTTGGGTGGGCTTTTCCCCAGTGAAAATTAATGCAATTGTTCAAACAATTGAAAATGTGTGTGAGCCACACCTGTCCATTGCATTTGTTCTTAACCCATAGTGGACACACAGGAGCACGTCCTGCTCCCTGCACTGCTCACTCCACCTGGGCAGGCTGTCCTGTGCTAGTTCTAATATAAAAATTAGAAAAAAGTCCCCCCTCCTGAGATTTTGTGGCATAAAGTTTCACACAGGGCTGGTATTGGTACTGGACAACTGCTGCCAGAGGTAAGGGCTGAGGTCTCAGTCTCTCTGGAATGCAGGCGGAACAGACGTCTCCATGCATTTTCCCACCTCTCCGGCCTCAGTCTCTGCGCTCTGGCTCACGCTGTGTGTTCATCCCTCTCTTGCCTTCATGACAAGATACATGCACCTCCTAGATCAGTACCAGGATGAGCAGCTCTCTGCAAATGCATTTCACATCTTTGGAACTCCCAATGAGATCAGGTGGCGTATTCAAGCAAAGTTGGCAGTCTTTTCATATTTACTTGGACAATGATATGTACAATAGATTCTGCTTCCTATCCCAGAAACTGTTTGTTCAAATCTGGTTTTGTGTGAGTGCTCAGGCACAAACAATAGCTGCCATTCATGCAGGATTAGGCGTGGTTTATATCCTTCCAGATTTGTTTATCTGTGATGTGGTTCCATCCTTAGAGATGCCTGTTTGTTGAGGTCTGTGCTTGATTCTTTACCTCTTTACCAACTCATATACTTAACTGTACTCAGTTAAGAAATATTGCTGAAGTTTGGCATGAGTCTGTAGATGAGTCTGCCTGTGTATTAACTTACTGTAATGAAAATGTAAAATAACCAGAGCAAACCCCTATTCTAACTACATATACAATCAAATATGCCCTCAAGTAATTGGATCTGTAGGATAGAAAGCAAAACATTGCAAATGGTACTGGTTTGCAGTAATTCATAATCCTTTAAGCATATAAATCCACCAGACAGCTTAAAAGTGCAATTTCTGCCACCAGCTATGTTGAAAATGCACTTGCATACTTAGTACTAAACTATGGCAGCAAGAAACAAGCGATGCTCTAGGGGTTGTGCAGAGCCCCTATCGCTCCCGTGCCAGTCCTGGGAGCGGCCATGTCTCAGGGAGGCACAGTGCCTGCAGAGCTGCTCTGGCATCACTATTAATTAGGGCGTCGTTTGCACTCCTCTCTGCATCTTGTCAGCCTCGGTGGCTGGTGTGAGGGGTGTGATAGCCTCGTCCCCTCAGTGAGTGCCACGAGAGCCTCTGCAGCGGGTCACAGCCACAGCCCAGCCAGCCCAACACGCGCTCCGACAGTGGCCTGCAGCGGATGCTTGGAGAAGGAGAGGCAGAGCAAGGCAATTACAGAGAGATACTTTTCAGTGGTTTGCTGGGAAACCGGGAATGTGGGGGTTTCTTGAGCCAGATATTGTCTCTACGCTTTAGCATATGATAGCTGCATAAGCTGCCGGTGAATTTGTTTTAATCTCCCTTTGAATGATTTTTTCTCTTCCTGCCTCCCCAGTATCCGATGGCAATACATTCTGATGCCTTAAGTTTTAACTTTTATATTTCTCAAATTCTGTACCGCTTAGAGTGTAACTCTGAAGTTCCTTGTAGCCTGTAATTTCTGCTGTCTTGTACTAGGTCGACATAACAAAGCCTCTCCAGGCTTTGCCTTCAAGGACAGCCAGGCTCTTCTAGGCCCAAAATGTGTAAACCAAAGACTCTACGCGGGGAGCAAGCTGAGGGGATTACATCATTGAACTGGGGCTTTAATTGGAGAATTAACCCTCATATGCAAATGAACCAAACCTATAAAGGTGTGAAGAACTCATGACCTATCATCCATCTTGGGGTCCATTTTTTATGGAAGCAGCCTCTGGCTCCCCCAGGGTGTACCTTGAAGGCCCTTCAAATAAATACCTATCTTTATTCCCTTACTCTTGTCTAGTCTCTGTTTCTAGGTGGCTGGAGAAAGCATCAATTCCATAATGATTCTCTGGTGTGTGAAACAGTCATTTCTTCTGCTGCCTTTAACCTACCATCTGCTAAGTGTACTGGGCAATTTTCCCCCCATTGTCACCTTCCTATTCTTGCCCTTTGAGAAAAAAGGTGGTGGGCAGCAACATCTTTAGTTGGAAACATTCCACTCCTCCTGTCCACTGCTTGTACAAGGGGTACAAGTGGGGAAAAGATGATTTTGTGCCCAGGTTGAACACAAATGGATGTAAAAGAAAAGGATACGATCTGACAGACACCCTCAACAATGACCTTCTATTTAGGAGTGGAGAAGGCTCACCTCTGTAACTTTTTTGCCACAGACAGCAGCAAAGATCAGGGCAGAGATCCCTTTCTGCACCAAGAACAGCAAATACCTTTAAGTGAAAGCAAAGCATGATTCTAACGGTAGAATGTGGAGGGGATGTTTTCCCTTTAAGAAATATCTATTGGAGTTAATTGAAACATCTCTGTAAAATTCATTACATTGTTTTCTTTAAAAAAATTACAGTTCAGTTCAAAGCTTTTGAATTATATTTTTCTTCAGATGAATGTTTTTTTCATTTAAAAATTAAGTTTAATAGAGTTTAATTTTAAAGGAAACAAAGGAAATGAAGAAAAAAATGCATGGAAAGCAAGAAATCCTGTCTTCCCCTCCATTGTGAACTGCTCCTGATAAAAAATGCTTCTCATCAAAATAACAAGTCCCCTCCACCTTCTCTAATATGAAGGATTAGACCTGCTAGAGAAGTGCTAGATACTTTGTCTTTAAAATGGTCTTTGTCAGGCTGCGTGTGCTGTGCAGTCCAGACCTGGTGACTGATAATTATGATTAAAGTTACATTTTACTGTATTTACATATTTTAAATTATATTCCACATAGAAAATTACAAAAGAACCAGAGAAGGATATTTACAAAACAGCATTTCATTCTTTCCCTCCCTTTTATGTTTTATTTGATGAGAATTTTCCATAGAGGAATCAGGATTTTTAACCTATCAAGTCTGACAGCTGTAAACTGAATGACAAGCGGAATTTAACATATAAACTTTTGCAGTTTTTTAATATCTCAGCTATAGAAAATCTCCTATTCATTGGCCTAGCAGATGTTGAAATCAAAATAGATCTCTATTATTCTTAGAGGAGACCAAAATATGAGCTGATTCTGAAAGAGTGACTGAACAAAAATCCCCATCTCCCCACAGTATGGGAAAAGATACTACAAAAATTAATGTCTTCAAATGCCTTATTTGACAGTTCTACCTCATATTTATTTATTTAATTCTAGGACAGGCACAGTGAAGTAAAATAGGTGTTAGTACTGCTGGCAGACTAATGGAGACTTTGTGGGTGCAGGAAATAGATACTGAGAAGCAATGACTGAATATTCTTGTTAATCATCTCTCTAGCAATGGATTAGTATTTATTTTAGGAAATGTCTGAAATATATGTAGTATCAATAAACCTCAGAGAAGTGTTCTTCTGTAAGTCAATGCGATTGCCAAGAGACTAGTGCTACGTAAATGAAAATCTGCTAATTGTTCAGTGTTGCCAAATGTTTAACTGGCCTCTGAAACTTGGCATACACAATGAAAATTAGTTACCAAATGGATAAAACAATAGCAATTACCCAGGAAACATGATCTTGAGTTGTGTGCTGAGATGGAGTGCTCTGCTGCCTTTACCTCCTGCTGGATGAGTCGGGTGAGCCCCTGGTGGGATGCCCAGAACCCGAAGGCAGCTGTGGGAGGTGCCAAAATCTGGGCAGTTTGTGACAGCAGATGCAGCTCAGTGGCTCAGGGCTTGGTGAAGGAGCACACAGTAGAAGGTATAGCAGCAGTAATAGCACTGTATTTTTCATGATGGGAGGCTACTCTTTGCCTCAGGTCTACAAATCTCAGCTCTTCAGCTGAGGTAGGGGGTGATTGGGAGTAATTAGTAGGAAAAGCTGTGTCCAGAATAGTGTCTTGATCTTGGAAGGTATCAGTCTTTGATGGCTTCTGAAGAATGATAAGACTCTGAACTCAGGTTCTTTTGTCACATGTCTGGACTTAGACAGGGTAATTCTGGGACAAAGTGATGAGACTGGGTCTACATGTGGCTCTCTGGCTCCAGCCGATCCCACGTGGCCTCAGACAACTATAAACAAATTCCCTTTGGGGTCTTCCAGCATGAGAGAACTAAAACCTCATCATTCATTTAATTCCAAAAAAATGGTGCAACAGCAATGCCCATTTTTTTTCCCCCCTAGCTTAAGTGAGAACCTAGACAACTGGTTCAGGTGTGTTTGCAATGTAAAAATACCTGCAAGTTAGGTGAAATTAGGGACCCCTTTACAGTGTCTGTGGATTGTAGCCATTATTAACTTCTGAATACACACACCGTTCTGGCTTTGTGTCAAAGATTTGGCATGACGTTGCTCTAAGGGGAAAAATATTCATGCTTGGTTTCTTTGATCCAGATGTGGAAAGCTCAGTGCAGGAACCAAGCCTGGCAGCAGCAAAAGGTTGGGCTCACAGCAATACTTCCACTTGGCTACATTTGACCTTCCAAATGTCACTCTTTCAGTGTACCTACATATAATATATGTATTGCAGGTATTGTGTTGCTAATCAAATTATTACAGCTTTAAGGTTGCTTCCACAGAAATGGAACAGAAGCAGTGATGATGGCAAGCAACCCCAATATTCATTGTTTACACAGGTTGTGTTCTTAAAGGCCAGAAAAGCAGTGTGAGGTTTAAGGGACTTGTTGGAGCTTATTCCTTGTATCATCCACTGTGACTTTTCTAAGCAGAATTACTCCATAATGTGCTGAATTACCATGGGCCATGGGTAGTTTTCTGATAAATGACCACTGGAGTGGGCACTGAATATGCAGTTTCCAAGTTACTATCCAAATGTGTAGTTAAAATCTATTTATAAAATCCCTCCTTATCGTCAGCGCAGCCTCTTGTACAACTCTCTGCAGGATGAAGTAAGCTTTGCAAGTTGATGACATCCTTTAAAAGGAAAAATATACTATTGTTTCCCATGCAAAAATAAAAGTTCATTACAATCTCTGAAGTATTAATGAAATAACCAGATCATGCAATTATTAAGCTTCTCCATAACTTTTCTGATCACCAATTTTAGTGTGATTAAGGATGGATACCATGTACCCGATAACACGTTTGCATGTGTTCAGCCAGGAGATGTTTCATGCTGATGTCAAGCAGCCACTACCTCAAGAACACTGGAATTCCAAGTGGATGATTTTAAATGCAATTTATCTGCTCACAGCCTATGTACAAAACTATCCCCGAGGTTCTTCCAAACTGCCCTGTGGTTATGCCCCAAAATATATTTCATGCACCAAATGTAATTCAAATATGCCCAAAAGGACTTGAAGACCAAGAAGTGAGTTCTGATTGAAATAATTCCTCAGGGGAATGTTTATTGCTAAGATGTGGCTGAATACCACAGAGATTAATAATCCCAGTACAAAATATTTTTCCATGCTTTTTCATTCCGCTCATTTATTTAAAACATATGCCAGAGAGCATTAATGTTTAAAAAAGTCTCCACCCACATCCCTGCACAATGTTCCAGTAAGGTTATTGTAGTCTTCTGATTGTGCAGTTAGGTACATTTGCATCACCGACTTTCTTCCCTCAAGTGTCCTCTCTACCAAGAGCATGAGCTTTTTCCCAAATGCACTTAACAGAGATAAAATGGACCTTACAACATGTAAGCTTTTATTTCTAGGAAGAGGGTTTCTGTGGCATAAATTACCTCAATTTACATGGGTCTATTAGGATGAGATGAATCCACCCCAGAATTGTCTCTTATGTGTCAAAGTTTAGGTGACTGGCACAGGTGTGGATGTGTGAGGCTTGGAAGGGTGAATTCTGACGTGTTGTTCAGGTGGTTTGTGGCTGCTCATTTTTTGGGGGTGGGAGCCTGCATGCCTACCGTGTTGTTTCTCCACCAAAGCAAGGAGATGGTACAGAATGTGGGGACAGCAGCCTGTTCTCATTCCCTACTGACACTGGTGTGGAAAGGCACTGTGTTTCAGTGCTGCTCCTAGAGACCAGTGTGGTGCCCCTCTTCTGCTGCTGTTCCTACAGCTCCCCCTGTCCCTTCTCTGGCTCTGAGAGAGGCAGGCAGGGCTGCAGTTCTGCTTATGCATGAAGCAAGAGAAAACACGTAGCAGACAATAGCAGTGCAGGAACATAATATAGCAAACTTTTCTGGCTCATCACTATTTTTGTTTTTCCTTTGAGTATATATAAATGCAGCAAGAGAAACTGTATTACTTTTTTTTTTTAAATGAAGGTAAGGAAAAACTGAAATATGATATCACTGAAACAAGAAGATTGCAAACAAAATAAGACACTTCGTACAACTGTGCAGAGAAAGCAGCTCTTAAAATCACAGTGATAATCCCTGAGTCAGATCCAGTACTTGGGTGATTGTTTTAATTAGAACTGACATATATTTGTTTCTAGATGTTTCAGAGAGTAGGGAAGAAGGGAGATCTTGGCAGAAAGTGTGTATCAGGAGGCACCTGATGCTTTTGAGCCTGAAGCAAACCTCCCCCAAACTCTTCAGGATGTCATTGAAATACACAGATGTAATTATTTGAAGTTGCTGAAGGAATTGATGTTGCAGTAATTAGACAACTCATTACATCAAGAAATGAGGAAATAAGACTGACACAGGTAAAAATGAACACACTGATAATTTAGTGCAGGATTGTGAGAAGTTTAAGGTAAGGCTTTATGAGAGAAAAAGCACTCAGGAGAGAATCAGTGGTTTGCTTTCATCAGTCCATCCAAATAATAATGAAGAAAGGGATGTCAAATAAGCAAACACTGCTGCTGTCTAGCCTAGGCTTTCACTCAGCATCTTGCTCCCAGGCCTCCCTCTTCTACAGCCTCTTGCCAAATGTTCCATGGTACCTCAAATGAAGGTAACGTGTGAGCCCTCTAGAACTGGACTTGTCATGTCTCCCCTCCAAGTGGACAGAGTACTTCCTATAACTTCAGATAACTTTGAACCAGGCCTCCAGGTGGCTTATACATACACCTTGCCTGTGAAGCGTGTTCCTTGCCATGGAGTGTGCTTATTCTACAGTGCAATTGACTCTCCCTCTTTTCTCTTACTTTATTGAGCTCTGCAATTACTATTTGCTGGAACTTCTAGTGCACCATTTCAGACTTTCCACCCCAAAATTGTCCAGGTTAATATTCTATTATTCATTCTAACATCTGCTATAAGCCAATTATGAAACAAGCATTTTCCTCAAGGACTATTTCCTTGGTGGAAATAACATGAGGCGGAGAGGTATTTTTTACATGTCAGTAAATATTTCCAGAGTTATGGTGAAACTAAACTTTCACACCTGACATTCTTACTACAGCAGGAAACTTTAACCATGTACACAGAGCTTGGTGATTGTCTTTACAGGTGGCGTGGGGCTGTTCAAAATTTTTGAACAATAAATTATCAGCATGTTCTACCTCTTTGCAATTTCTCTTCCCATTAAGAGAACAAACTGAATAAAATTATTTCAATTGTCCTCTCTTTCTCTACTTTCTTAAGTCTCCTACTAACTGTGCATTATATTTGAATTACCTTCAGCTTCAGTTTTACAGAACAATCCTCAGCTGACCTTTTGAGTTTCCTATTGTGTTACAATACTCTTAATCTCTGCCCTTTGTGATCATAGATCTCCACTTTGTCTATCCTTTACCTGTGAAGAGTCATCACCAGTTTTGGGTGTGGAGGAGTGTTGGGTCACTCTTCAGATCTGCAGGGAGAGAAGATGCTAACAGGGCCTGGATCATTAATAAAGTTTATGGTGCAGAAGAGTCCTTATGACCAGTCACTAACCTGAAGTCAAACCTACTTGGTCAAAAGTGACCAGAAGTGATTTCTGAAATCTTCTTGGCAGCTATACAGAAATGGAAACTAAAGCTGGTAAAGTTGGTTTTGGTTATGCTTTTATGAGTTTTATTTGGTGGGGTTTTGGTTTGGTGGGTTTTTTTTTCTTTCTTAACAGAGCATGTCCTGTGAAAGTTTTTCTGGAAATTTTTCAACAAATCCCACCCTCCCCGAAAATGCCTTAATTGGATGTAGGTGTGAGAATTTGTCTTTTTTTTTTTCTTTCTCTGCCTTTCCCCACATGAGCCAGGTTCCTGTTTTAGGCAGAAAGAATAGAAAACCCCCCAAACTCTATGTACAGAGATGGAAAACCGGGAAACAAGGATGATCCCAAAAGACAGTAGTGACCAGCTGTCATGAGGGGCAGCTGAACACGGCTCATCCCAAGCCGAGATGAGGGGCTGCCTGTCCTCCCATTCGTCCTGCTGGCACCGTACCCCGCCTCGGCACAGGGCAGAGATGGGGATCACACACCGGAGGTGTCAGAGGCAGCAAACACTCCATCCTCCCCTGGCGCCGAGCACAGCTTCCTTGGAAGAAAGCAGCCCCAGGCAGCAGCTCGGTGCACTCCCGCGGCTGCCGGGCAGCTGCAGTTTCGGGGAGGGATTTCGGGCCGAGCCAGCTCTCCGGAGCTGGGACCCAGCTCTCCCTCGGAGGTGCTGGGGAGGGAGTGCGAGCGAGTTTGCACAGCTGCTGCCGGCCCTGGGCAGGCCGGGCTCGGCAGCCAGAGAGCCGCTCAATTAAAGGCTTGTCACTGCCTCCGATGGGCTGCGAACGAGCGCCAGGGTGAATAAAGAGTTTCAGTTCCTGGAGCGGTTCAGCTGGCACCTTTCACCAGGAAGGGGCCAATTTTACAGTTTTAAGTAAATAAAGTTTAAAGCAAACAAAGCTGTTTTTCACCAAAACTCTGGATTCTTTGTATGTGAAGAAGTGGAGGCTGCTATTGCCTCGGAGAAAAACTGACAGCTAAAAGGAGCAAAAGTACAGCTTGTGAATGAGGAGAGCCGTGTGACACATTGCAACCCCCCTAAATCACGCAAGGAAACCTCCTGCAGTAATACCTGAGCTAACTCCAAATCTGCGGAGCTTTACAGAGCTGTCAGCAGCGCACCCTGCCTGGGACACATCTCTGGTACCCAACACTGCGACGCTGCCTCTGGGACACAGGCTGGGGTCTGTGCTGTGCTGCTGGGACCAGCCACTGCCCCTCAGTGCTCTGCGGACACCCAGCATCACGTCCTGGTGCATGCTTGCACACATACTTGTCCCAGTTTGATGCCATACTTTGGAATTTAGATCTGTGCATAATCTATGTACAGGTCCTAGACTGACTGGAGAATTCAGCAAATAAGTGTTTGAGCAGCTAACCTGATGGCTTTTTTTTTTTTCTTTCTGTACTGAAGTGAAATGGTGCACTAATTTCACTAAATCAACCTAAATTTACCTTTTCCATTACAGTCACACCAAATACACTGCATAATATAAAGAGCTGCATTCATGTGCCTCTACTATGCAAAGCAGAAAGACTGGTGCATGGATTTCTTTGGGACATTTCTCACGTTCCTGTTGAGATTCCATCATAAGAAAGGTGCAAGAAGGAGCTAAAATTAACCATTTGGAAGTCTGTGATGTTTTCACAAGGAGATAACAATTTCCTCTTCTTCGGCTTACAGTATGTTAAGTATTTAGTAAATAGTCTGGAAGGAGACTCTTTCGAAGATTTTCATTACTTAACACCTACTGTTTCAACTATTCCTAAACTGTTGTAATAGTGCAAGCTACAGGGATTTCAGATACACTGACTTCATTTTTTTCCCCATTCCCTTCCTCTCACCCCATTCATTCTCCTTTTTCTGGCCAGAAAACCTAAAACCCCAGAATTCCTCCAAAAACACAACATCAGTAATAATCAGAATGTTGAATTTCTGACAAATGCCATCTGCTGATTTCTTTTTTTTTTTCTCCCCAAAAGACAAGATTTTGGATAGGGCTAGCAAGTACTTTAGCTTCTTCTACTTTATGGTACCAAAATAATCACCATGGCAACTCTTTAAGGGCAGTCTTCCAAACAGATTTATTGTGAATGCAAGAACTCAACAGCACTCTCTAGCAAGAAACAAGACGGCATCTATTGCAGGTTATTTTGGTACAATGCATGAATGATGACTAATAGACACAGGCATGTCTGTCTGAACTTCTTCAGTTATCCCTAATAGTTTAGCTTGCCATATTTATAGGTGGTGGAGGATGCAAGGGTGGGGGAGGGAGGGAGAAGAAATCAGTATTAAGCTTTCACAGATTATGTTGTAATTGCCTTTCTTGAATACATTTTTTTTCAGCCACTGATGGATGTAAGAGAAGAAAGCCAGAGAAACAGCACAAATACTAGGACAAGGATGCACTAGACTAGAATGAGGGTCAAATTATTTTGAGATAGTAATTGAAGGTTTTGGCACATTGTTTTTCTACTTCCCTTCCTTTCTTATTTCTTCTTTCTTAGTAAAACAATGAAAGTATAGAAGATTGCAAAAACTATTGTTTGTCATACTGGAGGAAGGGAAGGGAAGGGAAGGGAAGGGAAGGGAAGGGAAGGGAAGGGAAGGGAAGGGAAGGGAAGGGAAGGGAAGGGAAGGGAAGGGAAGGGAAGGGAAGGGAAGGGAAGGGAAGGGAAGGGAAGGGAAGGGAAGGGAAGGGAAGGGAAGGGAAGGGAAGGGAAGGGAAGGGAAGGGAAGGGAAGGGAAGGGAAGGGAAGGGAAGGGAAGGGAATCTTCTGCATGGTCATGAAGACAGGCCAGGATAAACGCTAAAGTATTAATTCCAAACAGTCATGGTAGTATATTCCAGGTAGCTCCTTTCTGGCTCAGGTGTTGATTTGAGTTAGCAGGTATAATCTGTGCAAAACCCAGGACTTTGAAAACCAGCCAGCATTGCTGTGTTATGTAGTTGTGTAAGAGGTTATATATGGTACTTGCTTTGCATTTGGCAAATGGTTCTCACTTAAACATTCATTTAGCATGATTACTTAAGTGAACCATATAAGGCTATTCCTTGGAGCTGCAAAATTAACTTGTTATAGTGATGCACTATGCCAAAAGCTAATTTAGGATCTACTTAGAAATTTATAACATTTATTTACCATGCCATTTGAATAAGGCAACTTTGCTGACAACTCTTAGCCGGCCACAACTTTTATATCATGCTGTATCTCATCTTACACTCCCAAACATCTATTTTTCTGCTACGCACTGTCATCTCATTCCTCTCAATGGAAAGTGAGAAGGTAAGAAACGGTGTACAGAAGCAGAAATCCACTGAACCCTGTAAAAAGTGTCCTTTCCTGCATGAATGAGGGGAGGACTTTAGACTTTTGGGAGTGCTGCTTTAATTTAATTGAGCATTGAAAGAAATACAAAGGATCTTTTCCACACCCCCCCCCCCCCTCCGATTTGAGGAGATCAGAGACACAAACAGGAGAATGTTTCTCTCCTTTTTGTCAATTCAACCAAAAGAGAATGTTAAAAATACTGAAGGATTCCCTGCCTGCAATGTCATGCTTAGAGATAACGTCCTGGGGAGGTGACTTAAATATACACATGCATTATGCAGCAGGGACTCTTCCTCAGGTGTAAGATATCCCACAGGTTTTATTTGTGGGCTTTCCCTGCCTCAACTGCATAGCAAATTGTTTATGAAGTGGAACATGAGGTAGAGCAGACTTACTGATTCAGTGAGGCAACTTCTGCAACCACTGAAAAAACTTGCAAGGGCTCCTTGAAAGTAGGGAGTGAAAAGAGGCTGGGGAAAGCACTGATGTGGCTTTCTGTTCAGTCAGTTCAAAAGTTGGCTCAACAGCTTATGCTCAGCCAAATGAGGGAAGCAAATCCAGGAGAGCTCCCTCTAGCCAGGTTACGATACTCCTGATTTGTCTCAAGAGAACCTGAGATTATAGTCTGTCCTGTTATCTCTTTTTACATCTCATTTCTGTGCAACCAGCCTTTGTGCAGAAAGCTCCCTGTGTTGCTCTTCGGTGCTAGCTTCAGCTTTCTCCTCAATCCCAGCTCTTTTCCTCTTTAGCACTGTAACAATTCCCAAACAACAAGAAAAATAATGAGGGGAAAAGTTAATTTGTGTCTCATTGTAGATACTAATTGCAGAATGCGTCGTCTTTCTTTTCTCCCTTTTCTCCCCTGTGCTGACGCACATGCTCTATAATAAGCTCTGTTACTTGGAGCCTGTAAGCCTCTGTAGTAAGCTGAAACTGCTACTATATTTACTCACTTTCCACATTTAGACAAAGGCTATTTTTAACTGGAGTTCTATTTGCGGGGGCTGCCAACGTCACTTAATGTTCACATGCATCTTGGGCATCATATGCTTGTTATTTTTATTTACTGTGCCTGTGCCAGGTCTGCTTTTTTATGGAAGAAAGAATGAGAATGCTTCTTCAGGCCAGTTCTTGAAAGCTCTTTTGTACAACAGCAGATACACAGATATGCAAAGAAAAGGCAACTCAGCAGCAGATTTGGCAAACCTGCTTTTTAATGGCTGGCATTTTTTTCTCTCTTGGTCTAGTCGCAAAGCTGTGTTCTTAGTCCGACTGCATTTGTTAAAGGTGAAGATGTTTCAAAGGTATGTTAATTATTCTGGTGTCTCCTGGAGGAGCCATGAGCTCTTGTTCTGTGATTAGGGACGTGGGGATCAGGAAATTATTACGATTCCAGCACTGCTACCAGGTAGTTAAAATAGATGATGTGTAAATAATCAGTGCTTTTCTGATCCTCCTTGTTAATAGGTGCATGTTTTGGAACTTGAATGCAACAGATGTTATTTTCAGATAATTAGTTCAGATTTTCAATGTAAGAGTCCCCTGAAAATGCTGAAAGTACTGTGCTGCAGCCATAAATCAAGCCTGTAAACTGGGGCCTGTACACAGCATTTTATGAACGGGTTTCCCTGCATTGCTCTAGTGACCTGAACTCGACCCAAGGGAATTGCCCTTTACAGAGGTTTGGAACACTTCATTCAGCATGCTGACTCAGGATGCCTGATTCACTTGATATTGCCATCATCATATGCCCAGGATTTTGAGATACCCACTACCCACATGCTTTTGTAGGGAATAGGTACTCTCTATACACAAAGTGGCATCTTTAGTCACACTAAAGGATGAATTCTTCAGAAAACTTTAGAAAGGGGTGAAGTTAGGGAAAAAATCCTTTAATGCTTTGCTGTCAGCATACCTAACTGGGAAGTTTTAGCAGGAAACTAAGTTACAGAAGAAAGCTGGAATGGAACCTACTAAGGTGGATTTTGTTTAAGTTTGAAACGTTGTGAAAAACTTACATGTTTGGGGTTTTTTTTAGATGTCTCTCAGTACTTCCTATTCTCAATATTAATTCTCTTTTTAGACTGATTTCAACATGAAAGAGACTTACCAAGCCTCACATAAGTCAAGATTTATGTATGCTGATCATAGCAGAATCAAATCTTTTCCATTTTCCTGTAATTACTTTTTCCAGTGCTGTTTCTTTCCCCACTACAGTGAATGTTTTCCTTTTCTTAAAAAAACCCAACGACTTCTGATTGTCTGTAAAGAGAGGTCTCGGTTTTAAAATCAAAACTGCTAATTTCACATCTGTGCTTCCAGAACTGGGCAGTGAAATCCCCACTAAGTCATGGACAGGTGTTCAGACACAGTGGGAACTGCACATGCTTAATGCTCTATAGGTTAATCCATTTATTTAGGTGACTAAACATGAATGAATCTACATACCTGCCTTTAGAGGCTTTTATTTAAAAACATGACCAGACTAATGATATTACTCTATGTGGGGTTCTTTCCATGGGAAATTATTTTTCTACTGCTAGCTGATGCTTTTTTTTTTTATGGTTTGGAGACTAAAACCTGAAACTAAATGCCAGGAAAAGGAAGGTTGTAAAAAAACCCAACAAAACACCACATAACTGTATACCTTTTGTTATAAACTGTGTTATAACAAGCTTGTCTTTTTCAGTCCCTTTCAGTTCCTGCTCGGCTTTAAATTTACCCTTAGACAGTAAAATGGATTCTAGACCTAAGGGTCACCCCAGGCCAGCACAGTGTGTGGTATCTGTGTGGCTCTGTTGCTCTGTCGTGGTTCATGCTGGTGGGCCACAGTAGCAAGGGTAACTGCTGATCTGACTTAATTGAGATGAGAAATCACATTGAAATTTTTTTGTTGTAACTTCTGGTCCTGTGCTGGGCGCGTAATTGTAAACAATCTGTCCCACGTGTAACGTCTCTGATATCCTCTGCCACATGACAGCTAAAATTGTACAAGAAAAAAAAACATATGTTAGCACGCTTCTGGAGGCAGAACCCATCTTGCCTTTGTCATGCCAGCAGCATGTGACGTGCACATGGCTCCCCAGTGACACACGGCCGGTGGCTGGGCGTATCAGGAACAGGGGTGAACTCATCTGTATTTTCAAGGTAAATCCATTGCTTACATTGCACCAATATGGAATGAGGACAACAAAAACCTGTCTAATTGAAAGAGCCATTAGTGTTTGCTGTCACAAGTCACAAGTAGCAATAACATTGCTTCAGGTGCACTGGCATAATCCTCATCTTTCTTCTACAAAGGTACTTTCTCCAATGCTTTTACTGCAGTGCCCAGGCAAGTTTTTGTAGTGTATGCAAAGATATGGTATGTTTATGCATATATGAATGCTTGTTTTCCTGTCTGTTCTCCACAAGGGAAAGGGTGGGCGTGATGGAGTCTGTAGAGATCAGGAAGCTTCAGTAACATCCTCTCACTGCTCTGTGTGATACAATTTTCTATCTCTCCCCTGCAAACAGCATCAAACTTTGCTGTAGTACTGAAAATTTATAGTAGTACTGAACTTACTCTGTGGCCACAAATGGCAGGCAGGTTACTAAAAGATAAAACAGACTCATACGAGAGCCTCAGCAGCCTGCTGCCAATATATATGATTTTCTACAGTATCAAATATTTGCACTAGACTGTGGCAAGAGGAGACTTATCAAAAGCAAAGAGAATCTTTTTCATCTGAAGAGCTACTGTGGAGGGGAGGCAATGGGTTAAGCATTACAAGAGTTTAAGCTGACAGCCAGCCTTGTGCTCTGCTGCTTCGCAGAGGTTTCCCTTTGATGGAAAATATTTCAGTGACACAAGACACTGGCAGCTGAGGTAATACACTGCTGCTGCAGGAACCTTGTGCTTGCCAGGGAAAGTCAGTGGGTGACACAGCTCTGAGAACAGCAGTGGCCAGCTTCTGTCCCCCTCATGCACTGCTCATGTGAGAGTGCCTGCTGCAGGACTGGTGGGGAGAATTGCACTGGGAAATGCACCAGATCAGGGCAGATTTGGATTCTTTACCTGTTGCTACAATGAAGAGTCTTTCTGAGGCATGACAAGCAGTCCCCTGTGTTATTCACTATGGAGAGGAGTACCAGGACAATGCTTATGGATCATTTCACTCAAACTTGAGCCTTCAGAGCAATGTTTTACTGCCTTCCTTATTGATTCTTGGATGCATTCAATCTATATATGAGTATATTGTGGCTTAATGCATGAGTTGTCAGGAGACAACCCTTAAAACCAGTAGCACCAGTTCCATTTCATGTGACCGATCAAACTTGTTTCCTTGTCAACAACATCCTTTGTTCTAAGAAGAGCGTTTCATTTGCACTGCTCAAAATGTTCACTATGGTTCACCAGAGCACACTGAGGTCCAGAGCCCCCAGACTGAGGCACAGACCTGGCTGGGCCAGCTACCTTTTGTAAGTTGTGAGCCTGTGCTGTTTGAGCAGTGTAAGAAATATTGCTGGCAGTACAGCTCACCCTTGGGGCTCTGGTGTATTCAGGCATGCAAAGGATTTTGGGGTGGTAAGGCTTTTTTCCTCACACTAATCATTAATTAAAGAGAAATTGACAAATTAACCTCTTTCAATCCAAAAAGAGGAGGTTAAATTATTGGTAGGCAAACCAACAGGCTGGAAATTTTTGGTAGAAAATACTACATTCACTAAAATTACTGGCATTTTTTGGAGCAGTTGAACCAGCTTTTCCTTTTCTATTGAATTCCAGTATTTAGTGGCTTTGAGGAAGCACTACAGTCCAGGCATGTGAATTTAGAAGCCATTTTACTTGGAGAGTATAAATCAGCACTTTGTAAATTGTTGCTTCATGATATTACTTGTGGAAAAAACTTGCAGAAGAAACAAGAGAGTAAAAAAATTATTTAAAATACACAATGTTCTCAGATAATTTGACATACCCTGTTTCAGGAGTTTCACAGATGGGTTTTAAGTAGATATGGCCTTATTTAAAATAGATGCAGATTTCACATATCACAGAAATCAAAGTATTTTTTACCTGAGGTTATCATGTTCTAAAGAAAAAGACTATTTGTACTGTTTGGATTTGGACACAGTTAGGAATATACATGAATATTTGAATTTAGGCTTACAAGCAGGGTAAAGGCAGCATGAGCTGCCATGGAAGGAAGTTGTGCATCAGGCCCTTCATTTCCAGGCATTTCTGAGCATTGCTTTTCTTCACAGAGAGACAGAGAGAGTAAGCTGGCATTCAGCCCTTAGTCTTCATTCAAACCTAATTCCAGTTGCAATATTGCCAACTCTAAGTGTTAAAAATCAGGAGAATAAAAAAAAAATAAAATAAATAAATGCTGTATATTTCTGTTTGCCGTCTGGTGTTTGAGACTTAATATGGGTTATGTTTCTGGGCTTCTCTCTGCAACCAGAAGAGATTGAAACTCTGGGGGTAAGAAGTTGAGGGCCGAATGAGATTCTCACAAAGCATTTGACTCCAAAATCAGTGCTTGAATTGAAATCCCAAATATTAGGAGATCCACACTATAAAATCCCATGAGTCAGAACACATTACCATAAGCTTGTGGGAATTTTACTGAATAACAATTGTGTAAGGACACCAAGAATAACTTTGTTATGTTCCATATTACTGAACATACCCTCAATAAGAGATAAAAAAAATAATTTTTAAGAATTAGAAGCTCCAAAAACACCTTTTATTCCCTGAGCTGGCTTTTATAGCAAGCTGTCAGCAAATATACAAGATTTCAGTGTTCCTGACACATTGGGTTCTCTGGATGCCACGTGTCTGTCCCCTGGAATAGGCTGTAGCATAAGAACAAGCCAGGATAAATGAGGACATTTGTTATAGCCTGTGAATCCATCCAGCCCAAATCTCCTGATACATAAACAACACCAGGTCCAAACATCTTGTCACATCTGCTTTGTACACCAAACAGCTGGGTGCACAGATGCTTTGGTCTACTGGAGCATCTTAGGCTGAGTGCATTCTTCTGTATGCTTAGTTATTTGTTTTAATTGGTTTTGATGATCTGACTTAAAGTGCTTCAGCTCTAGCTGGGGTACAGGTACTTTTGTGGCTGACTGTGACAGCTGCCACGGGTGCATGAGAGGCCACATCAGTCATCTGAAACTTCTGGGTGAGAGATCACCACGAGCAGGCCCTGAGTTTAAGGACACTGACTTCATAAGCAGGAGCGTTGCTCTCTGAGCTAGAAAAGACACTTCATCACATGTAATGAGGCCCTGCCCCCCCGGAAAACACTGGAAAACCACTCTTAGAAACACACAAATGGTTTCTGGGAATGGAAGTGAAAGTTAAACAGTTAAATTACATAACTGCTTGTATACATTAGGTATAGATCAGACATGCTTATATACACACATATGCACATACATATATATACATATACATGTATCTATATTCCATACACATGTATTTTTAATGAGTGATAGAGCATCTTGTTGATTTCTCACTGCCCTTCCTCCCTAAACCCATTCTCTCATGCTACTACACCACACCACAATTTACTCTCAAAGCTGTTTGAAGGCAGACTCAGGTCTCTCTCACCCACACGGTTAAACAGCCAGAATGCCAGTGAGGACTGTAAGTAATAGAGAGCATTTATTCCGAAAGGGGATATGCCCAGTGGCTCAGTGACTCCCCACACTACTCCAGCTTTTCATGATCCATTTCAGACTCACTGGGAAGAGTCCTCCTGCAAACAGCACCTCCCCAAGCACCTGGCAAGTGTGTCAGTACTCCCTTACTGGAAGTATTGAACCAGTCTAATGTTCCTCAACTAACAAAAGCAGAAACAATCACAGAGCTAGATGGCCTGGCATCTGGCCAACTTTAATTAATTAAGTTCTACCAAGCATCACATATTTACCTCCAAAAAAAATTTCAGTTCATATTAAAGGAAAATCTGGGGAAATGAACCACCAAATCCCTGTCAGTACCTAATCCCAGTGTCTCCCATTGCCGGACAAAAGCCCTTAACTGCCATTTCAACCTCAGGCTGTTCCCACATGGTGCTGAGCCCACTCCCTCCATCCCATGTTTGTTTTTGCTATCCCTTTGGGAAGCTTCATGCTTGAGGACACACCACACATGTCCTCCATGCCATAAGGATCTACACAGAAATGACCCAGCTGGCACAGAGCTTTGCAAGTTTTCTAGCAAGCTCCATAAACGTGAGAACAGTTCTTTGTTCCTTTGATGTGTTTAATTTAAAATCTATAAAACAAAGAGGAAGGGATGCTGCTGGTCGGAGAGGGACTTTCCCTAACTGGCAGGCCAGGGAAAGTGCTTTGTGTCTATTGCTAGTAAACAGGCAGGAGGGAATCCTGTCCTTGGTGTCACCGCCAGGACATTGGCTCACCTCTAGTCATTCTAGATGCACCCTGACATTTGCTAAGTCAGACTTCTCTCATGTCTCTGAGCACTGTCCACGAGGCACCAAATTACTCACTTCTGTCTCCTGGGAACACCTCCCTGTCATCAGTCCTGTGCCACAGTGATACTGCATCACGAGTCGCTTAAGATTAATTACAATTTCTCTACGTTTACTGAACCTTGAAGGATCAGATATCGCTCCTCCTCCTCCTCTTGCCTTGCTGTGACAGGGAATTCACACCGAGGCCAGCACAGCTTCCCAATATTCTTTGAAGTTACCTGCTGTTATTTATAAACTTTGAGATCTTTGTGACATACTACTAAGTTTTGCTTTGACTAAATTTTTCATTAAATTCCATTTTTCTGATTTCTGACCCAAACCATGGGAAAAAAAACCAGTCTTGTTTCATTATGTGCCAGAACTTGCACAAGTGAAATGAGCATGATATTGTCCCTTGATGTAAATGGTGGAAGACTGTCTTTGTATTCAGCACTGCTTGTATAATTTTTTTTAAATATCAGTGCAACCACTTAATTGTTGAGCTCACCATGCACCAGGAGCTGTACTATGCTACCAAATTAGAAAGGCTGATAAACATTTTTGCCTCGGGTAAATAATTTGCAGCAAGAAATGTATTCCGTGAATGTAGTTTCTTTTCTGCTCAAGGACTGTCTCTGGGAATGTTGCTGTTTCCCAGAGATGGCTGTAATAAAAGCTAAAATTAACAAAATAGGCGTTACTATAGGCATTGCCAGTAATCTTGCAGGAAATGAAATAAAACCCCTCAATCTATGCATATTTGTGCATGTAAGATCATGGTTTGATTTCCTCCCATTGCTCAGGGTAGTCAACCTCCATCACCTGAATAATCATGCAAATCAAAGAGGAGCCTTGTGAGAATGCTAGTAAAGCATCTTGAATCTGTTCAGACACCATAGGCTTATCTTTATCCTTTGAAAGGCTGTATTTTGTGAGGCTGGGATGGTGCTAAATGGTAAAATTTCTACTTCACAGGGGTTTGAGTGCCAAATAAAGGTAATGCACAAGTATGAGTGTTTGCTATTTCCCGCTGTGGAAAGAAGATGACTACATTTGCAGTGCTGGAGGTTCAGATGGGAATGGCAGAGAACGTATGGTTGATATTATATATTATCATTTTGTGTCAAGGATTTGGAATGCCATCTCATGGGTGATGGGGTGGGCAGGAGGGTGAAGATAGAAGAGTGTTAATAAACAACCTTATTGCTTCCTACTCCTCATAATTTGTTTGCTTTTTTACAGAAGAAATCCTCTTCGTACCTTATGTCAATCATAGCTGAGAATATGAACTATTTTTCGTGTGAATAAATGAATGTGAATGTATGTGAATAAAGTAACATGCCATTTCCTATCTGGAAATTATGCATACAGTTCATATGGTGAAAATCCATTTTCTCCTTAAGCCCACATTGGTGTTTCAAATGCTGATGTTCTTGTAGACACGAGGAAAGAAAAAATCGCTAGTTGGAGTTGGCTTAAAGGAAAACAGTCAAGATTCGCAAGACCATCATTTGGATTGAGCGGAGTCCTTTTCCTTTCCCCTCCTTAGTTGTATTCAAACAGCCTGTCAGTTTTTAGCCTTCTTTCGAAAGTAACAGTCAACAGTCGTAGCTCTGCCATGCCCGGGGACCAGCAGCTCCGAGCCGTCTGTTGGCCGGGACGGAAACAAACCTGGGGCTGGGATAAGTGTGAAAATTCTCAGTAGGGAAACAGCTGTGTTTTGATCCTCCCAGAGCATCTTGGAAACTAGCAAGGGGAATGATAATTACGAAGAAGATATTATAATATTCGCATTTAAATATATAGGTTTTATAGTTGCTCCCTCTTCAATATGCATTTGCTTAGGCACAAAAGGTCGCATGTGTGCGAGCTGCATATGCTTTGCCCTGTGCCACAGCAGACAGGAATCACATGGATTGTACGTGAACATAGCTGTGACAAAATAAATACCCAGGATAGGGTTAGGGGGGAAGTCTGTTTCTCCATTCCTTGAGAAGCGCCACAGTCATATCAAAATTCAGTCAGTACCCACGTCTCTGATGCTGTGGAGTGGCTCGGAGCCTGCTTGCAACATGGAGCCTTGTTCTGAGCACAGCTCAGCAAAACCCAACACATCTGCAAATGGTAGAAACTTACCCTATCCCCCTAGATAGTGATGTATTGGGTTAATTGGGTTACACCTGGTAAGGAGAAGGGGATTTGCATTGATTGCCAGCAGAGAGAGAGGACATGTTATAGGCACCATGGACTACTGAATCAGATTTCAGGTAGCCACTTTATTTTGTACAGTTTGAAGGCCTGGCCCACCTATGCAGGAAGACAGAGAGGGTTCACAGCTGCCTGATGAAACACACGCACTGAAAGCATGCGTGCAATGCAGTTAATGTGTTCATTAACAACACACCTCAAATGGACAATATTTGCACAGGGCACAAGGAAATGCAATAGGGTCTGCCTTGGAGGGGGCAGGGAAGAAGGGGGAACAAGAAGGGCTGATACAACTCGTACCATATCACTCAATACTGACAGAAGTAGACCTGCCCCAGTATTTCTCTCAGTTTGATTCTCCTTTTAATCCCCCTTCTGAGTTTACAGTATGTTAGTTTTTGGTGCTTGAACTTTTACACCTGTTGTTTGTACACAGAGTATTAACACAATGCTCCTAGATGTGTCTGACTTTCAAACTTCATGTTGCCATTAGGCTATGTTCCTTTCTTTTTGTGAGAGACGGACAATTAAAAACATTCCTACTATTTGTAAATTCTCCTTGTGAGGAACACAGCAGATTGCCTGGATCTTCTGCTTGTTGTTCTGGCTTCAGTTTCAGAACTGAATGCACTCCTTCTGCTCCGTCTGTTTGAGTTTTGACAATGCAAAGGATGAAGCTGGAGGAAGTCCCATATATAAGTGAGGTCTATGCTTCTGCTTTATCTCATTTTTAATTGCATTTCAATTGGATTCTGCTCACTTTTATGTAACTCAGTGCAGGAGGATACAGAATTTTTATAATACACTTTCTGCAACTACAAGTTTTCTCTAGTCACGAAATGATAACATATAATGGGCATTATATTTAAGCACAGCTGATGTTTTCAACTAGTACCCTTTTCCTGCAAAATAAGTTGTTTTGCACACATTCGATTTCTAAAACATATATAGGAGTAGCTAAAAACTTCACTTGAATGCATTAGCATACATTTTTCCTTTTAATTAACTGCATGTTAATTATTCATCCAGAAGAAGACAAACTAGTGCATTTCCTTCAGCTGACTATGCAGTGTGCTTCTGCAATATGCCCTCTTCTTGTTGGACAAAGGAACAAATCCTCACTTGGTTGATGTATGTAGGTGCTCCCCTCTGTTGCAATGTCTCACTAGAAGCCTTTTCTTTCAACTGGATTTTTCCTACAAACTCATTTGACAGTGTCTTCTCAGCCTGGCTTTGTCCTGTAGGTTAAGATTCTGCATCCTTTCATTTTGTACCATGCTGATAAAGCCAGTGCTGCAGTAAGTGCTTTTATTGTCAAAAACCATTCCTGTAAGAAAGTCTATCAGCACAGGCATGATAACTTGTCTGTGCAGTATCTATATGATATTCCATACAGGTGATGTTAAAAATTCTTAATTGTGCAGTGAGTCTTTTAGTTATTAATTAAATATTAATAGCATTCTTTTGTAGCTTCATATATGTCAAGTTTATTTTGTAAAATATTCTGCAGTGAATTACAGATGAAGTAAGGAACACAAACAGTCAGCCTGAAGTAGGAGTTTAAGTTTGCTTGAATAGCCCAGTTACACATTTCTGTGTGTATTATGAAACCAACAAACTTTTATTAGCAAACAACTTCAATTGCTAAGCACTGGTTCAAAGAACATATGCCATTATACACTCTTTTTATAAAACAAACAGGCAAATGTAGAAAACTTTATAAGCTCATCTTGCAGCTTCTTTGAGTGTGTAACTTAGCAGTTTGCACGATTCAATACTATAAAAGAAATTAAAAATTCAATTAGAGCACAGCATTACAAGATCATTAGAAGTAAAGTTGCTGCATTGTGCTAACAGAAAAATTCTGCTGCTTTGGGGCATTGTAACTATGCCTGCTGCTAGGGCTGGGTGGACTACATGGGTGGACCTGTGAGTTAGATGACAGCTGTATGCCTGGGAAATTCAGAATGTTTGTTCTGCTGGAAACACATAAACCTAAAACTTGTGACACACAGTGTAAATTCATAACCTATTATTAATTCAAACCATTAAAAAGAACTAGTAAAAAGTCCTGCAAAACTTCTGCTACCAGCCCATGCCAGCTTATCAAATTGAGACCAAAAATACTGATCTGGTCAAAAACTACTAGTGAAAGAAAGGAAAGTTCACTGTACAAGCTTCGATCCAAACAGAAGAAAGGGAAGAGTCCACCTCCCCTAGTCTGAGCCATAGAAAGTCAGATATCTGAACTGAAACAGTCATGGCAAGGGAGAAAATATCACCTTTACAAGTGTGGCTCACTCAGCCCTTGAAGAAGCAATCCCCACGGGATGGGTCACCCCACAGGGCTGCTGGCTTTCCCATGGCTAACCTGTGGGGCAAATCCTTTGTCCTTGGACCCGAGCCTACCCTCCTGACTCTCTTCCAGAGGTGCAGTAGTTTTACTAGGTTGTAAACCTAATTTAGACATTCTCAGGAAGGATATAAATTGTCACTGAGGGTTTTTTTTGTATGTGCAGAGTGTTTCAGTGTACTGTCACCTGTGTTTCAGGTGGAAGAGTTTGTACCCAGGACACGTGCTGGCAGCGCTGACAGTTTTCTGCCTTTGGGCCTAGCTTTTGTCCCTGCACCCATTTCTGAACAGTGGCATTGTGCAATCAACAGGGAGAGCATGCCAAGCCCTTTGGCACAGTCCTGCTGACAAAGTCCCCCATTCCCAGGACAGAGAAGGGCAGGGCTGGGCTACAATGGCCCATTCACCCTCGGCACAAGGCTTTGCAGCCATGCTGTCTGTGTGAGCAGCAAGAGTGAGAAAGGCTTATCTCCCCACAGATCCCAGCCCGCCATGAGTTTAAGGGTGGACAGATGGAAGCCCCATTGGATCTAGCTGTGCAGGGAGTGCAGATTAATTGCTATCTGACTGTCGCAGAACGGTACCAATTTCAATTGCCTGGGAAGCGCTGCCTGTTCCAAGCCAAAGGAAGAATAACATTTGCCTGATGCTATTACTTCTCTTGTTCCCCTGCCTGGGAGAGGAGGAAAGAGGCATGGTACTGCCATGGAAGCCTGTTCCCCCACAGAGGAGAAATAAAGGCACCTCATCCTGCAGGCACGTAATTTTGCTAGTCTGCTTTGCCAATTACCTGTTTTTAAAGCACTTTTAAATTAGATTCAACTTAATTCTGTTTCACTTTCAGGTCATAATATTGTTTAGAAACATTATGGAAACACAGACACAATAAACGCTCTCTGATTAAAAAAAAGAGAGGGTTGAGGGGTTGAGATTTTCATCTTTGCTGCTTGCTGATGGCAGCTTTGCTTGGCTTCAAAGGAAGCCCAACAGAGTGGCCCCAAGTACCTCTTAGCACGTGTGTCCCTGGTGCCCACGCTGTGACTGCACAAGGTGGATGCAGCTCTCGGCACGTTATGGGACCCACTCAGGCAGCAGCAAAGGGGACCCACGAGTCATAGCTCAAAACAGTGATGAAAGCTCGGTGAACACGAAGAGAAAGGGCGTGTGAGGCAAGAAGGGAGGTCTGTGCCTCTTGCTGCTGCCACAGTCGCCGAGCAGTGATAACAGCAGGCCTCACCTGGGATGTGCCAGGGGAAAGGCACGTGCTGCCCCCACTGTCTCCCAGGGAGAGCTGCCGATGTGGCTGTGCCCGGTTACCTCTGGCAGATGGGGTCCTGGAGTGAGAGCAAAGCTGGGCTGCTGTGCTAGCAGATATGCTAGCACATGTGAGGAGGCATAGTGCTAGCAGCAGAGCAGAGGGAAAAGACCCGGTTGTGTGAATTTCCCTGTCTCTGAGAGCTCTCAGGTCAGCATCTATTGAAAATGGTGTTGCTTATTATTCTGGCTCCCAGGCTTCTTTACTGATCATCTTAAAGATATTGCCTTGCAGCAGTAAAATAATATTTGCACAGTGCAGGATAAAACAAAACTCTGAGTTCTTCAGACAAGGCCTAGTATTTTTTCAGAGCTTAGACAAAAGCTTGGGCACATCTCTGTCTGTTTAAATTGATGGATATGTGCACAACTCCATTGAAATTTATCTCAATATAAATGCAGTTAATCCAACACAGAACGGGTGTAAAGTCAGAATCAGGTTTCAAATAATTGTTCGAGTCTTGAAATTGTAACACATAAGTATGTAAGTCACACTAGTTTATTTTTACCATTAGCTAATGCAATAAAGTATTTCTTTGAATTTTTCTCCTTGTAGAGGCATGTAATGTGCTTTAGTGAAGTTAATCATGTGCAGCCTCAGGTGACTACTGCTTATATTTCTAGTTTATTTTCTAGCCTTCTTTTCATTCTCCCTTATTAATAGATGTACTGAGGTTTCAGAGGAAGCTTAACTTTCTAGAAGCCATTTCTCTTCAACTAGCTGTGACACATGCCTGCCTGATGGATGTACTGTACTTGCTCTCTCTGCAGATGAGTATCTGATTTCATTGGGAGTCCTACTCCAATATTGCTGAGACAGCTGCTCATCTCTTTTTTTTTTCCCTGGTGAGGAAGCACCATGTACTCACTCTAATTACAAATCCTATGATCTGGCCATTCTTCAGGTTATGCAGCCTGCCTGTAACTCTCCCTACTGAGGTTTTAAAGATGATCTGGAAGTGGAACACCTGTTCCCCCCAAAATATTTCATTTCATTTATTGCTTAGTTTTGTGCTGATCCCACTTTGATGTCTTTACTGGGGGCAGAGGGGTAAGAAACTAAAAGGCTGCTGTTTATTTCTATTTTCATTTTAGGGAAAGGGACTGAGAAAGCAAAACAATGACTCCTTAGCCACTGTTTAGTGTCTGAGGATGCAATACCCAATGTATGCTTTGTGGCTGGTCCTAACAGCTTTGCAGAGCCTCCTCAGTTTTGATGGCAGGAGGAGTTCTGTGATTCTGATAGGTGCTGGTGGCTGTGGTGCAAAATAACTATTGCAAAGGGTGCCCACGGGCACCGTAGTAAGGATGAACATGCAAAAAGTGCTAGTGACTTTTCTAACCAGTTACTGTTTGATGACTACCCAATTAAAATTCTTAAATAAATAGGTGGCAAATACCATTGGAAAGTCCATCCCAGTCAGATGGAACTGTTTTGATTCTCTGGAGCTCAGTGATGGTGACAATATGTTTGATTGTTTTATGGTAAGAGTCAGAGGGAAGGCCAACAGGACACATATTCTGGTGGGAGTCTGTTACAGACCATCCAGCTAGGATGAAGAGGCAGATGAAATATTCTGTAAGCAGCTGGGAGAAGTCTCACAATCACTGGCCCTTGTTTTTGTGGGGAACTCCAACATGCCAGATGTCTTCTGGAAATACAATACAGCAGAGAGGAAACAGTCCAGGAGGCTCCTGGACTGTGTGGAAGATAACTTTCTGACACAGATGGTGAGGGAGCCAAGGAAGACAGACACCCACTGGACCTGTTGTTTGTGAACAGAGATGGTCTGGTGGGTGCTTTGATGGTCAGAGGCCACCTTGGGCAAAGTGGTCACGGAACGATGGTGACCTTACTTCTTGGAGAAATAAGGAGGGGGGCCAGCAGAACTATCACCTTGTGCTTCTGCAGGGCAGAAGGTTTTTAAGAGGCCAGTTGTCAGAGTGCCTTGGGAGGCAGTCCAGTGAAGGGCCATGGTGCCCAGAGGCTGGACATTCTTCAAGAAGGAAATCCTAGAGGTGTACAAGCACACCGTCCCCACGTGCCGAAAGACAAGCCAGCGAGTTTATACGGCCAGTTGTCAGAGTCCCTTGGGAGGCAGTCCTGAAGGGCAAAGGTGTCCAGAGAGGCTGGACATTCTTCAAGAAGGAAATCCTAGAGGCATATGAGCAGGCTGTCACCATGTGCTGAAAGATGAGCCAGTGAGTTTATATGGCCAGTATTCTCTGGTATGGTTTTGCCCAATATGGTTCATTTTCACTTTACAAGATGATGGAATTTCTTACACCTCTTTCGCCTTCTGTAAGTCAAAGTTCTTGATAAACAAGATACCCTTCCATGCTTTTACCTTGTCTTCCTCCCTTTGAGGTTTGAAGCAATTTCTTTGTTGAAACAAATAGATAGCAGAGACCATCCAGATCTTTGGTTGGTCTTCATAGCTCTGTGTGTGCTTACAGCCCAACACAGTGTGAACTTGTGCTCACCTTGTGCTACTCTGAGTAGTACTTCCATTGTTTATTTGAAGTTTATTTTCCAGGAGATAGAGCTGACTGCCCATCTGAGGATGTGCAGAAAAACACAGTCCAAAGAAAAGATCCATTCACTTAGCTGATAGCATCCCTGGTTTTCTTTCCTAAATTCCATTGTTTACCATAGAGCCTATATCAATGTATTCTTTTTTAAATCTCAGGCATGTGGCTGAACAGTTTGAAAGATACTTTAAAAAAAAGTTTCCCCCCCCTTCATTTTGGATGAACTCCTAAAACAGATTCTGTCCCTGGCTGCTGCCATTTTACACCCTTTGCCCCCTGTTGCTGTTCCATCCTGGCAAAATCCTTTTCCTTTCTGACAAAAGCTTCTAATATGCATAGATCTGGGAAAGTTATTGTTTGATCCACAAGATTCCAAAGTGATGCTGTTTGTCTCAACTTACAAGCAGCCTTGTGCAGATGCTATACCTTTGGCCCCTATCTGTTAAGCATGCAGGACACCCAGAGACATGCAGTTGTGGTTATTCCCATAAGTAGTCTTACTAAAAAAGATTGTGTAATGCAAATCAATGAGCAAAAATGAAAGGACTGAGTGAAACTGGTATCTCACTGAAGTCTATTGCAAAACTACTTCCATGGAAAAGCAAAACTGCCTTATTTATTTTGGACCTGGATCTTTATTTTGCCGATTTTCACTTACAGGAAAATTTTTTGCATTGACATCACACTATAAAAAGTAGTGTGTCAACAGAAGACATGTCTTTGAATGGTAAGTGACATGAGTATTATTTCTACCTCGTCATGTGAAGTACATTTAGAGTTTGCAAATTCAGTTAAAGAGTTTGCAAATCTCAGTTAAATCACACCATAAGGGAAATACTGATATATACATTTAAAATGTACATATACATCCACAATATAGTAATTAATACAGAAAACTGGAGAGGGATGCAGCACAGCACATGTAAGTATCCTCTAAGACTAGAATAAATGGGGGCTGTAAACTGGCATATATTAATTTTCCCCATTATTGTTTTTAATGTCTTTGTAACTGAACTTAGTGCAAAAATCTGCTACATTTTTATTTGCACTTTGCTGCTCTCTGGTAGCACAATAAGCAACACAAAAGGGGAGCATTTGAAATAGTCCCAGATGTTCAGATTGCTAAAGCACTGCACATGTGTCGGCTGTATTTGTCGGCTGTATTTGGTATTTTTAGATTTCAGTGAGATCCAAAACACTATCAAACTCAAACAGCTTTTTCTCTGTAAATCTTCAATCCGTGCTGTGTGGCACTCATTTGTATTGTATGATGGCAAGGCAGGAGCTGAATAATCAGACACCCTGGCACTTTGATAGATTTTCTGAAACTACAGAAAAAACCCTGGGTTTAGGAATGCATTCTTTCACTCCTCTGGTAAAATCCATAGCCAGTAATATTACCCTAATCTGTTATGGGGTTAAAAAGGAGGAAAAAAAACCCCTCTTAAAACAGTCTTCTTCCTTGTAAAGCACATACAAATGTTTATATGCCTCCTGCCCTGATTCCTCAATGCTCCCCCCCACCCACTCTCTCTTCTCTCAAGTAAGTTATAAAAAAATTATAGTGTTTCTCCTGGGCACCACGAGGTTGAACTGGAAAGCACATTTAAAGATGACACCTGTTTTCTATTTAGAGCAGATTCTGAATTTCAGCAGATACACTTGTTTCTCAATAAATGCAGTAAAACAAATTGGACAAGACTGCATCTCCTTTCTTCCTGCCTCCCAGGACTTCTCCATCAGGCTTTTCATATCGTCTTGGGGCGACACAACATCTAACCATCTCCTTCCACCTCAACAGCTCATCTCTGGTAGGAAGCACATGGTGATGCTTGTTTCCCACGCCGCTTGCTGCGAACATTAAATGGCTGATGGGATCACCTTGTTACACCGTTAGGAAACGTGTGGTGCCTCTGAGGGAACACTCACAGCTTCAGGAGCCTGCAGTGGCTCAGTCAAAATGCAAACTGACAACTGGGAGCTGTAGCTCAAGGAGAGGTTCCTCCACACCGTGCAGCCACCCCTGAACCAGCATGGGAGGTGTTTTCTCTGCTATTTCCAGCTTTGGTGTGAGGAGTCTCCTGAGTTATTTTTGTGACGGATTTTTTTTTTACAGCCTCTGCGTGCCCCTCCTGTACACTCTGTGCTGGCTGCCCAAGAGCTGCTGAGTGATGGACAGAAGGAGGGGCAGTGGCCAGGGTGGTGGCATGAGCCAGCGGGACGTGTGACCCACATGGAGTCTGTGTCACCAAGCGGAGCATGCCTTGGCAGGACTGCCTGGTCACTGACCCCACACTGGCTCAGACCACTTCTTGGTAAAAGATTCCTTTCTGGGAAAGGGTTCTTAAGATCCAGCACGTCTGGGTGTTGCACTTTGAAACCGTATCAGATTGCTGCTGCTGCTACGGCCAACACTATTTGGAAGGCAGGAATTCACGTGCTTTACAATGTCTTCTTAAAAGGTGGTTCTTCTGTGTGAGTACTGAGGCTGGCACTGCTGGCCCGACCAGTGTGGCACAGGTAGCATGTCTCATTACATCAGAGCTCGTGAGCTGAAATAGAAAATACCTAGTATGACAAAGAACCTTAGTCCCCAAAATAAAAGAGCTATAGGGTCATAAAACCATGGAAAAATTTACATCAGAAGGAACTTTTGGAGGTTTCTAGTCCCACCTCCTGCCTGGAACAGGCCCAGAGCAGGTTGCAGAGGGCTTCATCGGGTTGATTTCTGAAAAACTCCAAAGACAGAGACTTCCCAGCCCCTTTGAATGCATTTTCCCAAAATGAATGTGCAATTTTTATGTATATCTCAGGTCTTCAGGCAAGAGTAGGACATATTTTGCTCCTCTGCTTGGAGAACTACACAGTGCCTCAGCTGCAAGTATTCAGGCCAGAAGTTACTCCTGTGACCACAGCAAATGAATGTGGCTAAATTCCAGAGGGTTTTCCTGGAGCTTTTACCAAGGCCAGAGGATTATAAAGCTACCAGTTATGAGGACAGTGTGAAAATATGACGACGTAACAGAATCTGGACTAGCTGTACCTCTTGGATACTCACCAGCCTGCTGTGAGATGATCCAAACACTGGATCTTCCACTTGAATTTTTAGGAGGTAGGGACAGAGCCCAGGCAAATTCCCCTTTTTGTTTCTTCTACCTACTCCCTAACACCTGCTCTAGAGACTTCATGTTTGGACTCCTTAACCTGCATCCAGGGCT
Source organism: Monarcha castaneiventris obscurior (assembly GCA_026261815.1). NCBI lineage: Eukaryota > Metazoa > Chordata > Aves > Passeriformes > Monarchidae > Monarcha > Monarcha castaneiventris. The sequence goes on from JAMPIT010000388.1 coordinate 9,787,149, forward strand.
TACTCTTCTGTCTTGTCTTGTATCAGTATTTCCACTGTCAAGGTTAATACTCAATTTCCACCTAATTCTTTAAGAGTTAGGGACATTTTCATGAGAAATACATACAGGTGGGTGCATAGAGCCTTTGTGTAGAGTTTAAGAAATTAACAGAGTCAATTATTTAACTCAAAACTACAGAAGACTTTATTAGTTCTTGTTGACTTAAAAAAACTCACAAACTATGGTGAGTGCTGTCTTTCCTTGGGATCAGGGCAGAAAGTTCAAATATCAGGAAGGCTGGAATTCCCATTGTCCCACAAGGCTCTCACACAGGCCTCTTGTTCAGGAACTGTTGAACCAAGGCTTGACCTGAGAGCTCAGTTTGGAGCCTATGACAAAATCCATAATGAATTCTCCACCTTGTCACAGTTAAGGGTCTCTCTTGAAAACTATGGGTTTCAAGCAGCAGGGGAAATTCACAGTTAAGTTACATTTTTAAGAAGAGGTGTTCATTTAGCAAAATTTAACAAAATTTAGCAAGTCTAAGAAGTATTTGGTAAGAAAGGAATGGGAATGCCAGTTTAATGCTGCAAATAAATGTCCAGGAGGGTTAGAGTGCAAATGATTCACGCCCTGATTTGGAAGTGAGATATTTGTGCATCTGTAGAATTGTGAGTGAATGAGCAAATGAAGAGATATCTCAACACCAGGGAGAGCAGATCAGAGCAGTGCTGGCCCATGTCTTGGCCAGAGCAGTGAATGCAGAGCTGTCTGCTGTGTGTGTGCAGTTATTCCAGTGAAAAAGACAGGAAGCACTGTGACTAGTGAGCTTTCCAGCTGCAGTGTGTGCTGTGTATCGGGAATTGTGGTGATGGTCCATTTCCTCCCATGCAGAGGTGCACCATAAGGCACCGGAAAAAATCTCTTTGCTTTTAGTGAGTTAAAGAGTCAATCATTTATGTCTTTTGATAAGGAATTGGTATGTGGGCAAAACTCCATATTTCCAATGGGAGTAGGATGAGTAACCAGCTGAATCTGCCGTAGGCTCTGTGATTCCCAACACAAAATTACTAAGAATCTTACTTGGTGCAAAAAATGTTAGTCCTCAAAAATGTACTTTTTTAAACATCAGAATGTCAGAGGATATAAAGGCCTCCTCACCAAATACACGAAGCAGTGGCTACATGGAACATGTGTTCTGATTTCATGGGTGACCTGTGACATTTGCAAACAGTCAGTCTGAGCCAGACCTTACACTCTCTTTAAACCCAGCCTGGAGCTAATCAACAGAACCCAGGTCATTATCTGTCTCATCCTGAGGCAAATATCTATGCTTGGCCAGATGAAACATCCACTAAATCCCAATTTCTATGCTGATTCCATCTCCACTGATGATAAATTAAGAGTACAGGAAGTCCACCTAGCAAGTGAACTTTGCATACAGTACCAGGAATCCTATTTCTAGTTTTAAAATGTTAAAAATTACCTTGTCCCAGTAAAACTTCAGTGAATTAGTACCAGGAATCCTATTTCTAGTTTTAAAATGTTAAAAATTACCTTGTCCCAGTAAAACTTCAGTGAATTAGGGCAGTGTCCATTGTGGCAAACTGTGGAGTGCAGATCCATAAGGGAATCAGAGGAGAAGGAGAGTTTTCACAGTAATTCTCCAGGAAAGAGTAACCACCAGAGGGAGAGAACACTCAACCCCATGATGGGACACTTTCATGCTTACCACAAAAATTGCAATAAAACACAAAGGCTTGGAAATGAGAATTCACAGAAATATACATTAGATGAGCTTCATAGATGCAGAACTGATTTTTGGTTTCGTTACAAAATAAAACAGGAGTATCTTGGGAAGCATTAAGAAATGCACAAACAACCCTCGGTGTGTTTTTCTTTTTCTTGGTAGGTGATCAATTTAAATGTCAAAGGAGACCAATTGGAAAATTCTTTTAAAGAGTTAAATTGAACATATTCAAGTGGAACTTGTTCTCTTTATATATTCATGTGTTTTGTATTCTGGCATAATTATTTTAAAACATGACTAAAATACAATGAGTTTGATTAAGATGGTTTTAATAAGGAGCACAGAAAATGTGTCTGTATGTAATAATAACAATGAGCCTCATATTTTACAGTTTAATTTGCTGGGTCAACATTCAATGCTTTTCCCATTAGCATTGGTGTGATTTGATGTGGAAAATAATCCCCTTTCCCAACAAACTTTAGGAGATAACAAATATTTAATGACACCCTACGTAGAAACAATAAATAAATTTGAGTTGCTCTTGGACTCCTGTGGAAAGAGGTTGTGAAAATTTTATAAGTTGGGAATTAATAAATTATAACCTGGTTGTTAAAATGTGAATCACTAAAGACTCTTGACACCCTTTTCCTTTCTCTAATTAGAATTTAAAAATAAATAAATGAACAAATAAACTTGTCATGTTTAGTGGCTAACTTACTTCTCTGCACAAGTTACAAAAGTAACAAAAGTTGATCATATACAGGTTGCATATTTTCCTTTAAAACTTAGAATTTCTGGAAGGGACAGGAGCAGAATAAAGGACCAGCAGGATAAAATATAACCCATTTATAAAACCATGTTGTAACATACAAAACAATTACCCAAAAAAATTCCTGGAGCCTCCAGATACTTTTTAATGCTCTACATATTAAACAGTCATAAGAATTGTCAATGCAATTTTCATTTAGTAAAGCACAGTTATCTCAAAACACTTCTGTATGTGCCTTTATTTATGAACACTTCACGTTCAAATTCAGAATGAGCAGAAATAAACAGCATAATGATGATACAGGTACATTGGTCAAAACAAGATATGTACTGAACATTCTGTGGAGCTCAGACATTTGTTTGGGAAAGATGGGAGTTATGTAAATGCCTGCCTGGCTCTAGCAGCCCCCTGGGTCTTCATAACCTTCTGTCTCTGCTGAGCTCTCCCTGTGCCTATGTGGAAGGGCCAGTTAATCCTTCCATGGAAAAGGAGGGAAAGCAAACTTTTAACCCTTGGAGCAGAATGAAGGCAGGCTTCAAAAGTAACTGAGTCTGCCCTTGCTAAATAAAAGTCCATAATCTTGTCTGCTTGACTGCACTTTCTTAGCATTCACAGTCTAGGACAAGATATGAAGAAATGTGCTAGTAAATAACATTAAAGGATGATTGGGCAAGCCTTTTACCTCCCACTTTATTGTCTTTCTGTTCTTTTTCATGATCCGGCTAATCCTTATGGCCATTTTATTATCTCTTGTTCCTCCTTTCCTCAGTATATATGACTCATGATGTCATCATGACATCATGGAAACCTGCTCTACAGCTGAGCAGAACCAGGCCTTACTTAGAGCATCCTGCGTCACTGCCTTTGCATGTCAGATTACTTGAAATGGTGGGTACAAGTCTTCTGGCTCTGTGAGGCCAACCCAGACTTGCAGAGCGGATCCTGTTCTGATTGTTCCTGGTCCTCTCTCTGTGTGGCAATCCTTAGATCAAGGGGAACATCTGGAGCCACTGGAGAAAGAGGGACAACTGAATGCAAATAACATATTCAAAACATCCCAAAACATCAAATTTTTGAACCGATGATTGTATCATGTCCATCCTTTCTTCAGACATGCAGTCTATTTCAGATATATATATATATATATATATTTATGGAACTAAAAGAGAAGAAAATCTTTTCCCACAGAATTGTTCTGCTTCTGTTACTCTCATTATGGCTCTAGGGGTTGCTGTGATTTAAATGATTAGCTGTATGTGATTGTTGTTCAGGTCTGGACAAGAGAAATACTCTGTTGTATGTAACAGGAGTGTGGAAAAAAAAATTGAGCACCTGTCATGGCTGAACCAATTACCTAAGTAATGGTTGTTTCTTTTAGTCATATGTTGTGTATATTTTTGTAACATGCTGGAGCATTTCCTGCTTTTGCATGCATGAGTGCTAGCTTAATTCAGTCAGCTGAATTAATGTTATTTTCTTTAGAAAACAGATTAGAGACTTCAAAGACTTCTTGGTTGCCTCAAAATGTTTTCACAGGAGAAGGGAAATGAAAATAGATACTTTCTTGTTCTAATGAGACTGTAAATAATTTAGGTACTTTGCATCCATATAGGTTTCTATTACCAGAAAATTCAGAAATTAGGGGGGAAAAGTTTAAAACCTTAAAAATTACAATATGAATTAATTTCACATTTGGGAAAAAAATGAGGCTCATTCTTGATGATCCTGAATTGGTTCACTTGCCTATTTTGTTAAAAATGAAAACATACTAACTTCCACATTTAACTATAACCCCCTCTTTATTTTATCTCCCTAGCAAAAAAATCTGTCTCCCAACTGGTCACCCATTCTTTGTAATGGAATTAGGCCTACCTGAATTTCCCAGGATGTATCTATTGGAAGTGTGGTAGAAAGCCACAGTAGAAAGGCTAAGTTCTCCCCATATTTCCTGCCAGTAAAAGTTTGCACACAATGACCTTGCCATCAACTAGCCACTTGTTAAGGAATGGTCGCCACCAGTCTGGAAAGACAGTTCATCAGCAGTTTATCACCACTGGTGATAATTTTGCCCCCACAGCATCTCACGAGGCAGGCCTAAGACTGAAGGATCCCCTAGTCTCCAGCTCATTGCTCCCAGAGTTTACCGTGCTCAAGCCCCTTCACTGTGCTTACGATCCCAGCACCCACTTTTATAGAAACACATCTCTGGAGGCCAGAAGGAAGATTAAAGCTTGTAATGGATCTTGGAAGCTTAATTTCTCAGTAACAGCCCAAGGGAAGGTGGAGTTAAAATATCACTGGAATGGTCCTGCATCCCTACCTAATAGGGTGACAGGCAGAGCTGATGGTGTGGGGAAACTTTAATTTCTGATGTCTATGCCATTGTCTGTAATGGGTAAGTAGACGTCCTCCATAACTGTTAGCAGTTCTTTTCCCAAAACTCAATGATAGATAAAAATAAGATAAAAAAAGATCTGGCTCTTCCTAGACTGATTTAGGAAGTAACACTGCTGACCAGAAAAGACGTCTGAAAATATGACTTAAGCCTTACCTAGTGTATTTCAATTCAAGGATTAATTTGCTTCTCACTAGAGGATTGGTATCACCCTGTTTGCAAAGAGTAATTAAAAAAATTCATTAGTGGGGATGGTAAATTCTTCTGCCATTTCAGTCAATGTTGTAAGGTAATGTAGCCTGGAGCTTTGCACAGCTTGGCACTTGCTATAAAAGAGGGTATTTCTAATAAGATTTACATTTATTAAGACTACTGTGGCTGCTCCAATCTTCATCTTCTTGAAGTTAAAGAGAGAATTCTTACTGACTTGACATGGAATCTGACCCAAAAAGCAGGACAACTTGAAATAAAAAGTGACCTTACAGCATCCCTCATTTTGCTGGGATAAGCAATAACCTTAAATCAGCATTTTTTCACATCATTTTTTCTTACTCGGATATACCATGCACATTCTCATTCACTCATGGAAACACTTCGTTGGCACGGTTATTTTAAAATAAATTACCTTAAAATAAGTTATATCTGTACAAAGCACATATGATACAAGACACAAGCAAAGGCACTTGATTTAGGACAAGTATAGGATTCTAGGCTGTTTTCTTTACTGTTTTCTTTTAGCAGCTGGACAAAGCTCTGTAACTTTGGATCCCTAACACAAAACTTTTCCCTCTTAGGCATAACAGTGTAGACAGAGTCAAACTGAGTTATGTTTGTGCCTATTCCATGATGTGTATTCACTGCATTCCTTTCACTGATCACATACAATTATCAGAGAAAGATGTGATCATATGAGGAATCCTCTAAGCCATGGCTTCCTACCTCAATATGAAGAACAAATTTTAACGCTGAATTACTCTAAACACCACGTGAGTTAAACCAGGATGTCTCACCTAATTAGGTAAGGGTAGCAGACATTGTGAAAAGGGTCAGCTGCTGCAGTGTTCTGCTGCCTTAGCTTGGTGTAGTCATTGTGCATGTTGTTGTCTTCATTGATGTTGTTTCCTTTCATGGAGCTATGGACTCCCTTACACCAGCTGACAACAAACTTAACTTCATAACACTTATTTAGGTTGAAGAGGACGTACTTTGTGATGTTCTTTTGAATAATTTGCCTTTTTCAGTCAATAGACTCTACATGAAGCTGCCCAGCTTTCTTAAAAGACTTTGCCTGCTGCATTTACTCACATTTTTGGAGAAAACAGAAAGACATCACTTGACTCTGTAGCAAGTGAGAGTATTTCTGCTGCTGTTGTAAGTTGCTTGTGGCTGCCTGAAATGTCTTTTTTCTTATGGTATTGGCTTGTAAGAAGTAGAAGAACTTGGTGTGTCACCTTCACTCCCCTTTCTCTCTTTGAGAAAGGTCATCAGGTGGTTTCAGGGAACCTTATTGTTCTTACAACGTACAAGGGACCAAGAAAAATTACCAAGTTCATCTGTATCATTTATTCTTTTCTTGGCATCCAGCATTCAATTTTTCCAAAAGAATTTTCTGACTTTGGGAGCTGTTTTTTGGGAGTTGTGCCAGAGATGCATGCAATACTGAACATATACCATATCAAAGAGTCTTCAACATGCAGTAAAGGAGAAGAGCAATCAGAACCATCGTTGGAGTTAAACAGTGGATTTTATAGAGGCAAATATGTATAAATAATTGTTTTAAGTATCCCAAGTCTTTTTGCATGAAGGCCTATTTTTCACTCTGAGTAAAATAGCCAGACTGGTATCTGCTCATGAGCCAAGTCACACACTTTTATTTCTATTGTGAACAAGAAAGAGCTTACAAACAAAGATTTAATTCTTTAGCTGAATAAATAGTTTCTTGGCAGCAATTATAAGGGGCTCAAAATGCCTATTATGCTTTGATTATAATTATAATTCTCACTGAGTCATCAACTCCTATAGCAAGGACTGGTATTTTTTAATAATGAAGAACTGAATTTTTAGCCTTGAAGAGTTGTCTGCCCAGGACTGCAGAAATGTATCAAGCATACAGCTAATGTGAATGAGTGCTTTTCTGCACTGCCATTATTATTGTATAGTTTGGGGAAAGGAAGTATGTCTATAAATGAGCAAGCTGCTTATAGCAAATACATAATTTCAGTGTTAATTTTGTTTCCAAATTATCTATGGATGACATCTCGGGATGCTTTTGGAAAAATTAACAGTGTTTTAAGGTATTCCCTTAGCTCTTCTTCAGCCAGCTGTGTATCTGTTGTGCTCTTTCTGACTCAAGTTGCCCAGCCACCCAACTGAATGCAAGTAAGATTAGTCTGGCAGATCCAGTCCATTCCTGTGGGCACAGCAGCTTTCAGTAATCCCAGCAGCTGGGCAGACACTTGAGGAAATGGTCAAGACTGATACCTGACTGTCACCACAGCAAATATTAATGGATGTCTTTAGAAGGCAATGTTTTAAGTTCAGCAAGCTGGCATTTTTCAGCACATTTCTGTCAAGTAACTCCAGAGCTGCTGCATCTGAGATGCTGCAGTGTTGCCACAACCCTACTGACAGGTTTTAGGAAGCACTTGAGCTCTGAAACAGCTTGAACAGTATCCAGGAAAGCTGGGAACCCCAGGAAATGCATTAGTTCTTTGTCTCTCTTTTAAAATAACATTGGATTGAAATTAAAAACAACATTCTTTCTGGAGTCACAGTGTTAGACTGTGGCCTCAAGCCATGACCATCATTGGCTATGAAGCAGAGAAGGATCAGCACGAGTAGACCTGGAAGCTGTGTTATTAAAGGAATCTGATCAGCTGAGCCAATATGTCTCTTGGAGATTCAGAGCAGAATATAGAAGAATGCTTTGTGCCAAATAAGTCATTAACTCTCACCTACTCCATCTCACCAGACCTCTTTTAGGAAACAACAGGGACAGCAGTGCTACTACCCTCGTGTTTTTATACTCCTGCACTGCACAAAGGCATGAAAAGTCCCTGCCCCAATGCTTCTTGGTGCCAACAGGGGGCTTCCAGCAAATCCCAGGAGAAGGAAGGACTCTTTGTATCTCCCCTCTCTCCATCCCCCTCTCATACATATATATGTATGCACAATCAGGTCTTTCTTTATTTAATGGGAGTTGAATTTACAACACATTAAAACAGTGTGTGGTTTGTACAGAAAGTGATAATACGGATTTAATTAGTTTGATCTTGCTTTCTGTGCTAAAACTGAGTATGTTTAAATTATTTTTGTGGCATTTCTTCTCCATTTGCTTTGTATGTATCATAAATAATAATACAATAAATTTTCAGATGTCTTTTCTGGTGGCCATTAGGCTGGGAAGCAAAATGGGAGTGCTCAATGGAAGACTAACAATAACTTTATTGTTACAATATGTTTAATTCCAAACAAATCTGAAATCTAGATGACTTTACAAATATTAATCCTTTCACCCATCCTGGAAATGCTGACACTTTTTGCATATGTCTGTTATGAAAACAAGTTCAGAAAAGCACAAGACAGCTAATTGGGGCAGATACCCACTTAACCTTACCTAGTCAGCCAAAACTTGAAAGAGTAGTCCAGGCTAGTTGTGCCAGCTCCTCTTAGTGGAAAGCTAATATAACTCACCAACCACCTCTGTGATCAGCTGCACTAACGCAAAGGAAACAGCAAGAACACATGGCCAGGATCAAAGAGTCGTGGGAAGACTCTTTTTCAGGTCTTTGGATTAGTTTAAACCAGCTCTAAAAACCTCACCTGCTTGTTATAGCTAGATAAATCCCTTGTTTCATTTTCAGGTGTGCTTTACTTTTTACCCCCTTAAAAGTCCCTTGTATTTAACTCTGCAAATTAAGACAAGAAAATATCAGGCAGATCACCTGAGGGGCTTGATATTTATAAAAATAACATTTAATTTCCTATTTCTTTGCAGATAAGAAGAACGAAGATGTATTGTCAGTATAATGTTGCTCAACATAACAGAGTGGATGTTGACCAGCTAGGAAGATATCAATATACCAAACAGAATCAAACTGACAGCAGGCAAATTGAGAAAAAGTAAAAGAAAAGAGGAGATATTCTGAGAAGACTTGACATTAGCACAGCTGAAATCAAAGCAAACCCTTTGAACCAAAGAGCTTTCTGCTCTCAAAATCTACTCCAAAATCTCGCTGGTTCCACGTTGAGACAACAGGGAATTTCAGTGAACTATGTTGAGCATGAAGGGTAAGCAAGGATGAAATATCCTGTGTGGGCTCGGTAAGACTTAGCAGCATGTTTCTTTGCCTGGAAAGAGCCCATCCAGGGCTATTGTAGGGTTACAGGGAAGAAAGAAAGAGTTATTTTTGGGGACACCATTAAGATTCAATTTGTCATTCTCAGGGAAGATGATGTACTGTCATAATAGACTGATTACTGAAACTTGAAGAAACAAATTAAAAAATCCCTAGAATATTGGCACAAACTTTGACACAAAATTATAGTCCTGAAACTTACAGCAAAGACTATTAAAGTTACCAGAGGAGAGATTACAGAAAGTGCAAATTTTTAGAACACCGCAAAGGTAATCTACAGATGTATTGTGGTATAAAGGAGCAAAGGGATCACTATTTTTTTTTAGAAAATAGGTATCCATTCTGAAAAAATTCTGTAGGAATGAGCTCAATGAACGGTCAATGAAAATGGAACTCAGGAAGAATGAAGAAGAACATAAATAATAGACATAAATATATATGCAATTTATTTAATTATATCCAATACAAGGCATATGTCAGTGTTTACCTAAAAGCACCATGTAGACAAACTACGGGGAAAAAAAACATTTCTTTTTTTTACCTTCATGAAAATTTTTGGAGGCATGTATGAGACATATTTCACTCAGCTATCTGAGAAGACAAACTTCTGTCTGATAATAAGATAAATCTAAATTAATTTTTTTTTTTAATCTGGAATTTTCATCAGGAAATTTGAGTCTTGGTAAGTCACAGCAGTAAGCATTAACATAGTACTTCACCAGAAATTCACTGTCTCCTACTTAATTAAACCAGGCTGACTAAGCTGGTGCTCAGTTCACAGGACTCTTCAACAGAAGTTGAAATTGATGTTCTTTCTACCTGCACACCAGATGGAGCACAGTGACAGTGATCTCAGCCAAGGGCTGGTTTCTCACAGCTCTGCCACAGTCCACTGTCTGAGTTCAGGGCATGACCAGGCATCCATCATCAGGAGTTCCTGGAGGTATCGCAGGGACCAGTCAGTTTTCAGGGTGCTTTGGTAAGGAATTCTGCCCACAGGGTGTCTCTTCTTCCGGAGTCCCTAGTTTGTGGACATGACTTGGAAGAAACTGACTTTGTAGCTGCTATCAAGGGCTGTCTTTTGGCATTCCAGCACCATCACCCAAGTCCTTTTAAGTCCTTTTGCATTTTTAGAGACTGTCCTGTATTCATGGCAAGGGAGTACATCCTGGACAGTAGCCCAGCCCATGGCTTGTTCTACAGCATGGGACAAGCGAGATAGGGAACCGTGGACTTGGAACAATGATCTACTTCCCAGAGACAAGACAACCTTTCCAAGGGGCAAACTGTTGTGTCCTGTGATTAAATACAGCTCAGAACATGGGAATTTCATGCTGTATATGCATTTGATTAACTTTGATACTCAATATTCAGGTTAGTGTGCTGTCTAGTGCATTGTGGAAGTAACACTTCATATTGTATTGCAGATAAATATATGAAATTACATTTTTAATTATATTAAAAAAATCACTAATGGCTTAAAGTCAGGACTTTAAATCATAATTTGAAGCTTCTATTTATTTTCTTGGGCACTGAATTCAGTTGTTATGAAGTTGTTATGAAGAAGCTTTTTCTAACCTGCCACTAATGTTATTGACAGTTCTCCCTTTATCTCTGTGTCTTCCCACCTCCTTGCTCAGACAACCATTTCTCCTTTGCTTCCCAAGTCTCTATTCTTGGAGAGACCTTTTTCCCTGGTACTTAGCTTTGAACCTACCTCCCTGGGGATGTTTATCTGATGTTCTTAACAAAAAAACTCTAGCATTCTGTGAAACTTAGATGCCTTTGGGTTTCACCACAGACTGACATCCAAGTTTTTCTAAGATTCATTAACCTTTTTACAGGGACTTGGTCCTGTCATAAAAACGCAATCCGCCACTTACTTTCATTATCAAGGACCACAGGAACCCCATAACTTCATGACATTTTCACAGAAAACAGTTTGTAGTGATAGTTTCTAAATTCAAGTAATCTACAAGCCTTGTAGGAAACTCTGGGGATGTGCATACATGCAAATCATATTCAGAAAAACTTTCTGGCTACATATAATACTCTTAGATTTGTTTTGTTTTAGCCTTAGGTCTTGAATTATCTGTAGTATTGTATGAGTTTTAACTTACTTTTAGCAATTTTGCTTAAAGCTGTCTCTCCTACAGCACAAATGTTTTCACATGGTTTCATTTTTATCTGCCGTGTGCACACATTTTGCCATTTTTGGTGTATCTTTCACAATCAGCTATTCCAATAAGTACTGTATCATTTATGTCTGACTCATTAACCATGCAGACATTTCTGTTTCACTTGGTTTTGCTCGTAGTAAAAAAAATGTTTTATCAAAATGGTAAAGCTGAGCAAATAATTTACATCAAACACTTTATCTTCCTTCTCCTTCTGGGAAATCTATGACCAGATTGCACCTATTTCTCAATTATTAATTATTTATACTTTTCCAACACCGACCAATTCATTTATTACTATATGGATTAATTACAGATATCCTAAACAGAAATTAATTTCCTTCACTCTATAATTAGTCAGCCAGGTCAGGTCGCTTTGTCTCACATCCCTGGGCCATGGCATGTACAAGGATTCTTTACTCAGAAAAATGAAAATACTAGTGCCAGTAAAGTGGACAGCCTGTGAATGTTTACAGAAACACACAAACTGTTTCTTTCCAGGTAAGTGGACTGTGTTTTGGACAACAAATTTCATTCACATTTATATGTCAGGTTGTGAGGATGCTAAGTGTGCAGTATGGAAGTGAGGCCTTGATTTGTACTGTTGTACGAGGCTCTTTCTAGTATCTGCAGAAGGTCTGAGTGACACAAAATTCAGTATTTAGCACCTCCCAAGTGTGGGTCTCAGACGTCACCCTCCCTCAAAAAAGTGCAGTGAAATCAAGGTTGAGCTATGGCTACTTGTTCAGGCAACACCAGGCTGAAACCAGGGCACATCTTTCTGCCATGGTTTAACCCCAGCCTTTCACCAAGCCCCAGGCAGCCGCTTCCTCACTCCCCCACCAGTGGGATCGGGGAGAGATTCGGAAGGGCAAAAGAAAAATCTTGTGGGTTGAGATAAAGGCAGTTTAATAGGAAAAGCAAAAGCTGCACACAGAAGCAAAGCAAAACAGGGAATGCATTCACCACTTCCTATGGACAGGCAGGTGTTCAGCCATCCCCAGGAGAGCAGGGCCTCATCACATGTAACGGTGACTTGGGGAGACAAATGCCACCTCTCCGAATATCCCCACCTTCTTTCCCCCACTTTACATACTGAGCATGATGCCAAATGGTCTGGAATCCCTTTGGTCAGTTATCACCTGTCCCATCTGTGTCTCCTCCCAACCTCCCACGCACCTCCAGCCCCTCGCCAGTGTGGCAGCATGAAAAGCACAAAAGGCCTTGGCACTGTGCAAGCCCTGCTCAGCAATAACAAAAACATTTCTATATTACCAGCCCTGTGTTCAGCACAAATCCAAAATGCAGCCCCATACCAGTGAAGAAAACGACCTCAGACCAAACCAGGACACTGTCTTTGGAAAAGATCAACACCTTCCACTGCTGCCCCTGAACAAGATCACCACTGGCATTAATTCACCTCGAAGGGTAGCAATGCCTCCTCATTGGTTCCTCTGAAGGCAGCACTCCAGGAAAATTGCCCTGGTCTACTTGTGAGCGAGTCAGAAACAAGCCTGGATGTTCATCAACTCAGCCAGGTCTCTCTTGTACCAATTGCAGAGAGGAGTTTGGGACGCTTCTCCAACAGCACCACCCCGACTTTGGTGAGGGACAGTCTGACAATCACAGATAAAGTGCTGGGCTTGTCTCAGCTTCCTGTTTGCATGAAGACCAAATAAGTTTTATCTTCTAAATAAATAAATTTTTTAAAATCTGAGTTAAGTACTGTGAAGTGCAGTTCAGTTAGTTGTTTAAAAGGGTATGAGAATCTGGCCATAGTATACAGACAAATATGTAACAAGTACATGATTTTAAAGGTGTCTAACAGCACTAAGGTTTTCAGAATTGAACTTCTTCACCCAGGCCCATCCTTTGAGCCTGGTGTCCTCTTGACTCACTCTCTAGGGAGCAGATCCCTCTCTTAGTAGTGCTACTAATCAACCTGTAGTTGACACAGAAACAATTTGAAAACTGACAGGGCACTCTTCAGCCTCTCAGCATGGATTTGCACTGCTCAGTTAATAAGCCAGTAACATTTCAAAGCCTAAGGAGAAAAGAGGGTTAAAGGCAGAACTACAGCCAGCCCCTATCAAGCACAAGTTCAGGAACCGACATAATTTCAAACTTTAAAACAAGGATTTGTTTTGTTATTTGGGTTAGAAAATATATTCATAATGGTCATAACATGAAAAAGATGCCTCCAGTGGAGTTGTGCTTTCTATCAGCACACATGTTGTCTGTACCGAGCTGCTGCATGGGCTCGGCTTGCTGAAGTTGGCCAAACTGCAAAATAAATTAATGCATTTGGGTCCATGATCTGCATCTAGAACTGGATTGTACTTCAGGTCACATCCCAGCACACAGCAGACAGGAGGAAATTTTATTACCTACTTGATAATTTATTCTAGGAAAATGCTTTGAGTGGCAACAATCAGCGAGATATTTGTCTTCCTTATTCAGCAGTTACATATTCTCTGTTCTCTGCAGAACATGGTAATATTGTGGGGTGATTTCCTCACTGTCAGCTTATAAAAATACGACACTAATTTGTTGTAGTTGGAGTGGCTCTGCTGGGAACCCTTCCAAAACAGTCAAATACCTACATGGACCGACTTGGCTGCCTGGCTTACTACATGCACTCTAAATATGGCAGGGTGAGGCGTATTAGAACATACCAGCCTAGTCACCATCTCCCTGCTCTTGTACTCTTCATAGTAAAATCAATGCACATTGTGCTCTCAGGCTGGGGCTATTTTTAGGTGTTATTTTTCCACTCAGTCTGCAGCTGTTTTCAGTCACAAGCTTCTTTAACTAAAACAAATACACAGTCCCTGGCAAAGGAGTGGTTGTAAAGAGGACAGAAGTGTGCACGTGAATCCTGTGCCTGCCTCACAGGGTTTTGTGTAGGGAGGGTCAGAGGGGAGCAAAGAGGACCACTATGTCCTGGGATGCCAGGGTGAACACTCACCATCATGCATTAGCCCAACTTTCAGTCCTCTTCCAGAATGACTGATGAAGGGCAGGCTTCTCAGAGCCGAAGAATGTGGGAGGAGGAGAGCTGGAATGCTACCAGACCCTGCATTATCTGCAACACCTCCCTGAGAGATACACACAGACACCTTCCTTGATGAGCCTTTTGTGTTTAGTATGCACAAGCTCCTTTGGCAGACTATATAATCCCATCAGCTCTTCTCCATAGCTGTCATTTCCTCCTTCCCTCTCCACCTTGGGGAATGGAGAGAATTGAAGGAATGGGAAGTTATCACATGGATGCCTCAGAAGTAACTGATCTCTGAACAGGAGCTGTGGCTTTTGGAGCATTTCCTAAACTCTGCAAAATAGAGATCCCCTCCAGTTATAGAAAGGAAACAACTTTATTCTTTCTTCCCCATTGCTCCCCCTCTGCCCCAAGGCAGCATTGGAAGTCCCCAAGGGCAGAGCTGCAGCTTCAGTGTGGGAGAGGTTTGGTTAGGCTTCCTGCTAATTAAGAGTGGAAGAGAGCAGATTAACCCAACCATGTCTTGTTTGGTAATTGAGATTAATGTCATACTAGAGTATATTTGAAATCAAAAGGGCTTATCAGTAGTCAGCCAACTGCTTTTAAAGCTGTTTGTCAGGCTCAAGTGATGGAGAGAAATGAAATAGAGTGATTGTACTGTCTGAAGCCACTCCCATCCATCCCACTGGACATCTTCAAAGTCTCCTGTGTTAACAGATAAGGTACTGAGAAGACACAGGTCTTGAGATGCTTGTTAACCTTTAATGCTGCATACAAGCCATGAACCCTAAGAAGCTGTGTCTCCTCTCAAAACTTTCTCGTGTACTACATTATCATGGTTATGCTGGTGAACACAAGGACATGAGCAGGCAACATCTTCATTTCTCCATCATCCCATTCAATTCTTCTGACGGATATCACTGAAATAAGGGGAATACTTTGGTGGACAGTGCGTGCTATGCTTGACAGCAAATGTTGGAGAGACTTGAAGCTCAAATTATAAAATCCCAGTTGACCCCCTTAACCCAGCACAAGGCACAATTCTGACATGGAATAAGGATCAGAGTGTCTTGCAATTTTATTCTGTACTACAGACCCTTCACAGTGAGGCTAGTGCATGTAAAAGAAGTACAATTTTAGCTTTCCCTGTTTTTGCTAAGCAGAGTACTTGCCACTACATAAAAAGCTAGCTAGCTATAGTGGTAATTAGAAAAAGCTGCATCATGAGAGTAATTTATGCTCATCTTTTGACTCACATTGTTGAAAAATCAGCTTTCAGTAGGGTTTACTGTTTTGTTAGAAACTTTCTCACACTGCTATCACACTGTCCATTAGGAGAAGCGCTGTCATCCTTCACGTGGACTGTCTAAACCACAGGTGTGAAGTGCCTCTTTGTGCTATACTATCAAGTTCTTCAGTAGGTTTTGTATGGAAATCAGACACTTCTTCATGAAATCAGAAGTGCCCAGATTATATTTCACATGCGTGAGTTTCCTTGTTTTTATTAAAATTAAGTTTGCTCATTTGCCATTTTCAAGCTAGTTTGAAATGAGGATCACCTTGTATCCTAGGAAACACAGTGAGAATTTTATATGTGATCACATTTTTATCCATGTTATGAAAAAAGCAGATGGTAATTAGGTGCATTATTCATAGGAAAGCTTGTTGAGCGCAATGTCTGTATGGTTCCAGCTTCGATTAGAACTTGTTTGGAAGAAGTACTTCATACCTTTCAATTGCCCCTCATTAAGTGCAATCATTACTCTTCTGTGGTCCCAGTGTGCTTTAATTTGTGCAAACCAGCATCCACAGTATTACATAGAAAAAAAACCCCAGCGAATTTCTGGGGTCCCTTTCATTCTACTTGACATCAGTGTGATCTTTCCGTCCATCTGAATTCATTATTATTTATTGCAGCCGCAAATGCACCTTGTGAGAGACCACTTGGCAGCAGGAGAGGAGCAGAGCTGTCATGTTTCAGGGACAGCACCTGAACCATTGGAAGAGACCAATTCACCTGCTTAGGCAGAGGAAAGAGTGCTGAGAGCACACTTAGAGGCCGGGCCACTTGGTGTGAGGGGGGCAGGTGTCAGGATTCCTGCTTCTCCAAGCCTTCCACCGTGGGCAGAGTGACAGAGCAGAAAAGGCACAGCCATGCTGCAACAACAACAAAGTGTCTTCCCTAGGACCTGCTAGCTCAACAATGACAGGGAAGTAGGACCCACCACACATAAGAGCCCTTGTTTCTCACTGAAAAAATCTGGTCAGCCTAGCCCAGCCTTGCACTCGGGCTTTCTCCAGAGACTTCTCTGTAAAAGAAACCCAAGAAGCCCTCACAGATGGCACTCAGACTTGGAGATCTCCATATGGAAAATATTTTTGGAAAGACAAATAACTGTAACTGGGTCAGACAAGGAGATTTTTTTTCATACTGCCCCTGAAAATAAAGAGGGATAAGGCTATTGTTTGTCTGCTTATGCTACACAGAGGCTTCTGTAACCTTCCACAGCACGCTACAGAGGGCATATAAGGATGTTCAAGTGCATATTAACTCTTGTATCGTGCAAGAAAATGTGTGTGTTTGAAAGAGAGGCTATTTGATCTTATCAGTACTGTAGATGCCTGTGTTATTTATTTTGTGGTTAGGACATTCGCAGCTTCTGCTACGTCATCTGTATTTGCTTCTAAAGAAAATAATTTGAGCGTTTCCCTTAATGACAAACTAACACTCTAATGTCTTCTCTCTCCTCTGCAGCAGACAATACACTTAGACAGTGCCAACTGTGTCCTGCAGAAATAGATTGCTTTGAAGTAGAGCTCAATAAACAGATGTGAGGGTCCAAATAAACCTGGCAAAGTATACACTTGACTAAACAATGCAACAGCATATTTAAGACTTTTTTTTTTCAGCATTTGGAATGTTTGCCAACTCTCTGACTGATACAGTAGATAGGGTGGTCCTCAAAGATTCCACATAGCCATCTTCAACCCTGGTCTCCCAGACGAAAGGCAACACAAAACTGCCATAAAATCAAAATAATTCGAATTCAAAATCTCTGGTTTGCTAATGATAAAATTGAGGAAAAATTTGCGCTTTCTATTCTTCACTTAGAATTCCTTCTGAGTTGAGTAGTCTACCACTTAAAGTCTCACCAGGACTTCCAGTATAGATTTTTATCATTCACTTTCAGGTTTCTGCCATCAGAAAAGTTGCTTTTGCCTCCAGTAACCAGCTCAGAAGTGACCTTAAGGCCTGTGACAATATTTTTTTTGGTTCACCCTCTGGTGCCTCTGGTAATCAGGTATCGCTATTGCAGCAATCTATCAGACTGCCAAAGGCACACCTTTCCAAGCACAACATTTCTAACAGTGTTGTCAACCCCATTTCACATGAAGACTCCAGATGAACCACAGGAAGGTTGAGTCCATTGTGTCTTTATTCATACGATTTCCACCTACACATTAGCTGTGAGTTCCCAGCTCGACAGAAGCACAAGGGAAATAAATGGCCTTCCCTTCCCTTCCTTCCTTCCTTCCTTCCTTCCTTCCTTCCTTCCTTCCTTCCTTCCTTCCTTCCTTCCTTCCTTCCTTCCTTCCTTCCTTCCTTCCTTCCTTCCTTCCTTCCTTCCTTCCCTCTAGTGCCACTTCCCTGATCTCTCCAGCCTCTCCAGGTGGTGGTACCAGCCAGTGTCACATACTGACACTTCACACCACAGATTGCTGTGAAGAAACAAAAAAAACCCCAATCTACAATCCATTTTAATCATAGTGATGCTACCTAAATAATTAGACAGGGACCTGAAACAGTGGGCATGGTGAGTGCATAGGCTGCTGTTCATTTTCCCAGTAACAGTATTTGTATCTAAATCCCTAACCTCAGGTGTCTCAGCCCAGAACCTCTTAGCAGCCTACTAATGGCCTTTTCCTAGAAAAAGGCCTGACCACAGCAGGCGGGTTGGAACTAGATGATCTTTAAGGTCCCTTCCACCCCTAAACATCCTATGATTCTAAAAATACCCATTCTCCATCATCATTTTCCACCTACCCACTTACCAAATCCTCTAGACCTAATTGCTTTTCCAGAACACGCATGTGACCTTGCTACAAGCTTATCAGCCGAGTTGAATATACGAAGTGAAGCAAAACAGATGGAATTTCATAACCAATTACATACTACAGAGGGAACCATAGTGCGTAGGTTTCTCATTTTCAAACTGAAGTCAGTCATCTTGTTAAGCCTCTTTGAAGCTCTGACAGATTCCCTATGTTTTCTTCTGCAGGGAGATCCTGCATGTTTTGAGCATACTGAGATCCGGCTGCAGGACTAAGATCTTGCTCCAGAGAACTCCAACCAGTGCCTCACCTGCCCGTGATCTAACTGCTTGACATGTCTTGTCTGCAGTGAATCTCTTTCTTTTGTTGTTACTGAGCTATCACAGTCTGATTTTCTGTGAGTGCCTGGTAGTGCCCTCTTATTTCACAGCTCAGTGAAAAAATGGATTATCTACTTGTGATAACTCTTAAATAGGTAGGAGATGTTAAGTTCATGATCAGTAAGGGTTATGGATTTGTAAAAGATAAATCCATGCTAAATATGGGTGAGGAAATTCTATGGCAGAAGGGTGTAATTAATGTGTAGAGGAACTCCCTTGGTCCAGGCTTTCACTCCTGTTGCATCTGAGCTTGTAGAAATGGAAGTTTACAGTACTCTTAAGTGAGCAGACCTGGCCCAAGCGAATTACAACAAAATAAGGTAACACATACAAAGTGAGAAGTAGGCTTAAAATATCAAGAGCCTGGGGATTTTTTAGCAAAGCACTTGGGTCTCTTAAAATCTTACCACTGAATTAATTCAAATGTGTTTGTGCTGATTTGTCATGCAGATATAAATGCAGTGATGATGCAGGGAATCACCCTGTAAGAAGCTGCACAGACCATCACTTTTGACATCATTGTGAGTGAGTTGGAAAAGGCTCAAAG
Source organism: Monarcha castaneiventris obscurior (assembly GCA_026261815.1). Classification (NCBI taxonomy): domain Eukaryota; kingdom Metazoa; phylum Chordata; class Aves; order Passeriformes; family Monarchidae; genus Monarcha; species Monarcha castaneiventris. The sequence continues at coordinate 9,806,555 of JAMPIT010000388.1, forward strand.
GGAAAGCCCAAAGAGAAAGGAAACTCCCAGTGTGGAGCACACTGCCCAAGGAGACCCTCAGGTGCCACCAGCACACGTTACTCAAATGACACTGTGAAATCTTCAGCACCACCAGACATTGAATGGCTGAGAAAAAAACCAGATCTATTATACTACCACAGGACTGAAGTATGTTGCACTGACAGGCGTCTCACTGAGCACATAAAAAACAGCTGACTACTGTAGGTGAATGGAAAAGCTGAAAAGTGACCTAGGATGGTCTTTTCAGAGGGATGTGTTCCCTGCTGACAATCTGGTCTTTGGCTCTGTTCACATGCTCCACCTGAAGCCAGTGTGCAGCACAGGGGAAAACAAAGAGGAGAGGCAATGAAAGATGGTGAGGTTAGGGAGGGATGGATCAACACTGCTCCCTTCTGAGCTGCATACCTGTAAGTGTGAAAGAGAGGGAGACAGAAAGCACCGCACTGCTTGGCGTGATAGGTTACAGGAGTAAAAAGAAACACAGAGTTAATGTAAGAAAGATGTTTCTAGTTAGTACTGGTACAGCAGTCAATTGAATGTGTGTCAATTCCCTTTCTTCCTCTGTGCACTCAATATATATATTTAGATGTGAGCAGAGACATTGTTAATCTCAGATCCCAAATGCCACTTTGATAACTGCCAAGATTTGGGAGGGGCTGCTGTAGCAACAATAACGCAACGTTATGTTTTCTGTCCTGATGGACGATTGTATGTGAAGTGCTCCTGTCTCCAATAAGTACAATATTTCAAACTTTCCTGCCAAAAATAAAAATGGAAAAAATCAAGAAAGCCTTGAGGCAACAATAACTTATTTGACATCAAGTTACATGGGCTTTACATGTTTATTTCCTCAAATATTCAATTAAAAGCTTACTTACTGTGGCAGATGTCATATCACATGGTGCATATGCTCCCTCTCCAATACAGAGCAGCTTTTTAGAAATTACTGCCAAAATGTTGTAAGAACTTTTATAATGGTTTCAGGATGAAGCATAAAATGTAATAAGCCACACATTTATGTGCGTATTTTATTGATCATTTAGTACTAGCATTCTGTTTGGGGGTGAGGGGTTTTTGATAGGTTTTTCTGGGGGAGGAAGGAATTGTTTCCGTGAAGAGAAGGAGAAAACTGTTGGATATTTGAAAAAGGGGCATACGTGCTTTGTTCTGAAAAGACAAGTGGAGTCACTTGAGTGAGACAAGTTTCTTTTGGTCTGCTCTTGTTCCTGAGTGTGAAACACAAAAGGATGTGTTGCTACTAATAAGAATTACTTCAGTAAGTTTAGTTCCACTGTAAGCATTTTGCTTCTCTGACAAAGGTCTCTGAAAACTCAGTTGCTGGCCATTCAGTTAGCTCTTATGTGGGTAAAACCAGGCTGTATTCCAAAATCCTTTGATTTTATGATTTCCATTCATAAGTTGATGCATGTGTTAACCAAACTTAGATTACAAACTACATAGGTGTAATGCATCTCCATGCATCTATCCAAACCTAGCATAGCTGCCTGTTATGCTTCAGTGTAAGCCAGTCAGTGACTTTCAAGAAAAAAGATGTTTTCTGGTGGACAGAGTCATCCACACTGGAAATACTTCATACTTTGCCTCCGAATTTGAAATCAAACCCTTGCTCAAGGATGCTGGACTACCTACACAAGGGCCTAGTCAGCTATGGTGATCTTTCTTTCGACTGGAACTAGTAAAACAGCTCAGAGAAAACGCTAAACATCATGAGAGCAGAGCTGTGAAAATGAAGACTGAAGGTAACAACACTTGCATTTCTTTGTGCTTGCTGAAGCCTTGTCTAATCCCAAGGAACAGGGTCCCTGGGAAGATATTGCTGTCTTGTTCAGCAAAGGAGCGTCAGACCTGGGAAAGAGGGTGAGTTTTTACAACATGGCCATAACACGTGCCAGCTGACATGTTACACACAGGACTGGCTGAGGCAGTAATATGGATCTGTCTTTGCCAGTGTCAGTGCCTGCTCCAGTCTCTGTAAACAACACATGTCAGCACTGGATCAATATACTTGAAATGACAGCGACTTATGGATTTTGAGGAACTTTCAGGACAAAAAAACCCAAAATTTCCAAAGTGTCTTCACTGCAGAGTAGGTTCTGACTGTCACCTGAACATGACACCTGGCTTTTTGTGGGCAACCACAGAGAGTCTTTAACCCTAACTTCCCAGCGCTTTCAGCCCAGGGTGGGTAGTGTTTAAATTTAAGCTTTTGTTTCACTTCAGCATGGGCTTCTAATCCACTTTCTTTGCCACAACAAGATAGGCAAGAAGCCCATGGCTGTGAAGCTCCCAAATGATTTCTTTCTCCTCTTCTGGAATTCTGAGGTAAAATTCCATGCTTGACGGTTTTCTGCAAAACTTCTACAGCATGCAAGCAGAGATGCCATGCACAAAAAAGAAGACTGGGCAAACTCACTTGTTTAAGATGAACAGGGCAAACTGTGTTAGGGGTTACCCAAAATCCAACAGAGGGGAGGCTGCTGCAGCTCCGTGTACCCAAGTCCTGCTAGTAGTAAGGCTGAGCATGTATTCCCAATGTGCACACACAGACACATACACATAATCATAGAATTATGGAATCATTTAAGTTGGAAAAGACCTCTTAGATCATCCAGTCCAACCATTAACTTGGCACTGCCAAATCCACCATTAAACCATGTCCTTCAGTGCCACATGCATATGCATATATACAGATATATGCAATATAGACCCCTCCTTAGATACTCAGTCTATCCAGTAGCTGGCACTTAGACCCCTGGTCACCTCAGCTGCTGGCACCTGCACGTCCAAGTGCCTGAGGGCCACCATCCTCCTCCACCTGCTGGTACCCTCTCTGACAGATAACCATACACACACATATACACCCAACTACAGATCCCCCTTGGACACTCAGACTATCCAATAGCTGGCCACTGGATCCCCCTGGTTCCCTGATGCCTCACACACACATAAGCAAAGAAGTCTCTCTGGTAGCAGCTCCAGACCTATGGTCTCTCCAGTGCCTGACCCTCAGCCAGCTCTTAGTTCCTCTTGTCTCTCCAGAATCCATTCCACTCCATCCAGCCTCTCTCATACCTGACTACCATGGTTGGACAAGTGCACTGACCACCAACCTCTCTACATATGGCCAGACCCTTCCAGCACAGAAGGCAGAGGAACACCATGGCAGGCACACAGTATCTGGTGCAACATGGTTAAAACTGGACTAACCACTTAATCTGATCAAGTGCCAGATTTTCCATTGAGCATTCTTTGGAGAGAGTGATCCTTAGATTCCACGACTTGTATGCATGTTTCACTGCATGTCATAGGCAGGTGTTGCAATGAAAATTACTTTGTAAAGTAAGGATATGTTCTGTAAAACACACAAGGTAGATTCATGCACCTTTTAGAGTAATTGGCCACATTAGGATCTGGAAAAGGTAAATAAAAACTGCAAAAAGATCTCCTGTCATGTAATTTCAAATTAAATTTGAACAGACGTTTTCATCTTCTAAGATACTGTAGTTTACAACTTGATTCATTTAGATTAGATGGTAAAACTCCATTAAGGTGTACAATTAGATGAATAAGGGCACTTGCAAGTGCAGGAGTGATGTTCACTTTGTAGAACTCAGCCTCTAAGAACATGTTACTTATCCCTGGTTTGACATAGTGATGAAACAAACCAACGAAGCATTTAAAGTTGCATGCTACTTTGAGCATAAGGAAACAGACTGGAATTAAAGCACAAGCACCACATTTTACATATATACCAATCCCAGTATTACTGATCGTTTTATAATGCATTCCAAGCTTGCAACTACTATTCCTTGGAGACAATTGGTCCTTTGTCATTTTGATAGAGAAACATACAAAAGAGACATGGGAAGCCTTTTCCATCCGCCCACGTTTCCCTGTTATTGTTCGACTGCTCCCTTCAGCAAGTTTTGAAATACATTTTCTGGTTCAGTTTCACATGGATCCAGCATTTCTCGTTCCATTATTGATTTTTTACACCACCATCTAAGGTGCTTCAGGGTTTGGAAATTCTTCCATGACACTGTACTATTTGTTTGGGGATTTTTTCTCAGCCCCCTTCTACCAGTACTGTAGTTGTACAGGGTGTATTGCTCTAACCCACTGACATTCAGCCATAGTCCAGGACTGGCTGGTGGTCAAAACTTGCTCCTTACTGACCAGTGTCTTTAATTAAAAAGCTGGTGAGATCAATGCCAGCAACCTTACAAGAAACTGAGTGCTGACAGCAGTCGCATTAGCACGTTAACTTTGGGAATTGCTCTTCTGAGCTATCCATCTCCCTGGAATGCTGGGCTGGGATTCAAAATGTGCATTTCTGCCAAACCTTGTGAGGGATAAGAAGGTTATACAGAATATGAGTCAGAAAAATAAAGCCTTTGAAAGAGTCCTGCTCCACAGATGCAGTTCTCCAGAGTTACTGTGAAATCCAACTGTCAGAGCAGAGCTGGGAAGGAAAGAAAGTGCTGGAATTTAATTTCTTGCACAAGACTGAAAAGCTCTTTGGAAGACTTAATCCTACAGCAAAGCTCCCACAAAAATAAATGGTGATTTAGAGTCTCTACTGACAGCAAAAAGCATAGACCAAATATCAACAAGGGTGTCCTCCAAAAAGCCTGCTTAGTTTATTGAAAAACCAAGAGCAGCATCTATAACAATACCTATTTCCCCCTGGGTATTTTGGAAAAGAACCCTGCCTATATCTCCCTTTCTTTTTATCAAGTAATGGCTACTCCAAGCTCTGTCCAAAGACACAGGCTTAAAATCTTTAGTCTTAGATGTGGTCACTGTGGTCATACCCACTCTGCAGCTCAGCCCATTCCAGCCTCACACGGGAAAATTCCTGCTCACCTGCAACTACAGAGTGAACTTAACGAATCTGGAAAACAAATAAATAAACAAAGTAATAGAGCTGAAACAACTGGTTCTGTCGAGCATGAGGAACCTGGGTGCCAGGTCTTCTGTTATCACAAGGATTTGTGGAAACCCAAAGGTAGTTTCCATCTTCCATCCATACCCACATGGAAAGATGGGAGCTAGGTGTAGAGTCAGCACCAGCACCTGCTCAAAGTCCCCTGTGGTTGCTGAGAACTAGTCCTTTGAGACAGCACATGCAGACTGGACCTAGAACTGAAGAAGCAAATAGCATGAAGGATGTTTTTCTTTGTAAAATACTCTATCCAGTATCCAATGAGAAATCTGGATTCACATTAAGACGTCTAATATTAGGTTTTCACATCTGTCCAAGATACCACTGCAGTCATTGGAAACTTAGGGGCTATTCAAACACACCTAAAACTCAGTTGCTACATTTGGTCAGCTGAAGAGCTGCAAAGCTAGATTAAATTTTAAAGTCTAAACCTGCAAGCTGAGTCTGCCCCCACCATGTCTCTCTGTGGCAAATAGTTGGAACTGTGCAGCAAGAAATGATTGTAGCAATAATCAGACTGGCTCTGCCTCAAACAAAGAACTTGGTCATGGAAAGGCTGAACATGTGTTCATATACTAATGAAACAGGCAATTCCTGCCAAAAAAGAATAAAATGAACAAACAATTCTTCCCTTGATATGACAGGTCAGTTTTAAGATCTTGTTACAAATACACTTTTTGATCTGGTTTATGGCATCATGCTCAGTGTGTGAATAACTAAGAAAGTGTTGCTACCAGCCATTCAGAATTAGGAGACTGAATCACATTAGAGCTTTTTGGGATCTGTTTTTAATCAATCAGTGTCAAGGGGCATAATTTCTTGAATATCTCTCTTCTGGAATATGTAGTAGTTCTCTCCTTTGAACTTTCCTGTAACAGTCACTGATCAATTTCAGCTTTTCTGTTGAATATTGGGACCTTCACATTTGTCCATATTGCTAACAGGACTGATAAGAAGGTTGATTTTCCCAGAAACTATACGCAATTTGTTTGAGGGGAAAAACACACTATGGTCTTGTGGACTGGAGGAAGAAATGTGAACACTGACCAGACAATATCACTGGCGGGAAATAACAGAAGTCAGGAATAACAGTTTAAATAATTTAAAGATTAAATTCTAATAGAAGTGCCTAAATATATTGCAACCAAATGTTGGAAAGGAAATATAACTATCATATATTCTAGTACACTATTAAAACTCAACAGAGCTGATTTGTTTTACATGTGAAGCAATGACCTGCTCCTGCTGGTTTCAACTGATTTTACTAATGAAAGTTTTCTGAGGTGAATGTATCTGATACCAAAGCCAGGTCTTTAGGAACTGGGATAATCAAATGAATAATTCAGGGTATTAACTCAGCTTGATCATATTATGATAGAGAAATTTAGTCATAATAGATGATATTGATTTAATTATTGTAAACCAAACTGGGTGATTTAAGACATGACACCTCTGGCCTGTGATATTGGCCTGTCATGGTACACAACCAAAGGGAAAACTTCTTTTTTCCTAGAGATGCTATCTTATGGAGAGCTTTTCTTGCTTATATGATTAATAATTAAAGAGGATGTGTTCTGACCTGTCAAAGAATATTAAAAGAGCTATCTGGAACAACCTTGCAAAGTAGTTCAAATACGTGCAGTAACAGAAATCAAAATTACTTGGCCCACTCAGATCTTGAAGTAAAATATTCATTTATTGGAGCCCATAGTGAAAAACAGGTACTTCCAGGGGTTGACTCTTCTTAGCTGTTAGACAGTGAGCTGCAGAACTGTCTCCTGTTTCTCTGCATTAGTTAAAGAGGAAGCTGAGATCACTAGCATACACTAAAGTGCAGTTTTAGGTGGTGACAGCTGAATGAGTTCTCCCCTTACACTCTTCTGATTTGTAAAACAAACATTCTCTTTGGGGAAAAACTTTTCCAGACACATACTATAGGTAGATGGACCTACATATGAGTCTGCACCATCCCGTTCACCGACGCTGGTTAGATGAGCTTTGTCACAAGGTAGCTAAAAGACTCTTCTAGTTTTTCACCCTGCTAGAGCCCTTTTTTACCTTGTTTTTTTACCAGTCTAGAGCCCTTGCACCCAGCACACAGCTGTCACATGTGTGAGCTCCCACTACACAGTGCAGGTCGCAGGAGATGGGGAACATGCTCAGAACAGAACTGGGCATGAGCACAACTAATGAGACAGCAATGTACCAGGCAGATCCTTTCTTCTTCCTGCGTTTTGGGCCACGCAGATCAATTTGGAAAAATAACTATTGGTCTTCATGACAAATACCTCCAATATTTATGTTCCCGTGAGTATGTTCAGAATTAACATTGCTCTGAGTCAAATGCATTTTTCTCTTGGAAACATTCTATTATCTAAAAGTCAGAACTGACATTATTGACATTCTGCTCCCTGCATAAAACTGTTTTTGCAAATGTAAATGCTAGAGATTTACATCTGGGAGGAAAGAAAAGCCCTGGGAAACATAGCATGGGATCTTGGCTACATTGAAATCAATGGCAAAACTTTCACTGACTTCAGTCATTGCCGAAGAGTTTGTGCATGCAGCTGCTCAAGCAACTGTGAGCATCTACGGTGTGATTTCTGAATGTGAGAGAGAGAGACTTCCATGGGTTAATTGGTACATGCCTTCACTAAATCCAGTGTCTTCCCTTTTGTGCTCCTTTAAAAATGCCTTCCTTTTAGAGACATATACCGCAAATTAAATTTGTTCTGCTGTTGTTCTTTGCAATACTGGAGGTGAATTACGTGTACTGAATGGATGATCCACTCTGTAGGAAGTACAAGACACCAGGGGATATTTATCTGTCACTGTGAAGTAAACAGAGCTAAGAAGTAAAGACAAAGTGGCCAGAACAGGGAAGTATGCACAATGACTAGATAACCTGAGCATTATGGTTTTCAAATCTACCTGTTCTCTAACTGGTTTTGATTCATCTTGGATTTTCATTTATCTTGTTTGGTTTCTGCTCATTTGGGAAATTTTAGAAACTGTTTTCAGATTCACTGAAATATGAAAAAAAAGTTAGTTAAAAAAAACCAAGTGATACATGAGGTAATACTGAAAGATAAACATGAAGTGAATAGTCAAGTAAATAGTACAGATCAGAGGGGTTAAATTAACACAAAGGAAACATGCACATCTATTCTGAGGAAACAAAAATGATCAGCAGATCCACTCAAATCAATGCAAAAAAATTTAGTCTGACCTGGTGCATTGCTAAGAAAAACATGTGAAAGCCCATTCTTCTCCCCAGGAGAAGATGCTCCAAACTTCCCAGACGCAGACACTTTAGGAATGATTAACAACAGCATCAGTTGATCTTTACAATGTTTTAGAGATCAGTCTCCTCACTAAAGAGGGAGGTTAATAGATGCATCCAAGATTACTCATTTTCAGCTGTTTCTAGTTTAACTAACATGTAAAATGCTATGTACAACAGCCATGGTTTGGAGGCATTGTTTCTACATTCCTTTTTTAATTTTAGCAGCTATATTTCTTCCTCTTAATCCCTATAATAATCCTGTTTTGAGGCATGATTAATTATTTAACTTTGCCATTCTCTCAGGGAAATTATAGACTAAATTGCATGCATGTTATTAATACAAAGCACCATTTTGTTAGCTAATTTAGAATTTCACACCCACATCAAACAGGCAGATGTCTATAATCTATTATTTGTGATCCCGCTCAACTGCGCGGAGCGGACAGAGCCCGCACTCCTGTTCTCCCTCCCCTGCTGCCAGGGCAGCGTCCTGCCGTCAGGTCCCCTCGGAAACCCAGCCCTGCACACACTGCTACACCATCTTCTGAGTCTTCCAGTTTCACAGCCTTTCTCCCTTAATGCCGTGCTCAGTGGACACAGCTGGCTTCTCTTTTCTTTTTGGAAGTTTTCGTTTTAAATTCCTTTACTACTGCTCGATTGCCAATGGATACGCTCTGGCTCGGCTTATGCTTCTCGGTTTAACCGTGATCATTTCTGGCCCAGGTTTTGGCCCCCCTCAATCAAATGTCAGAATTTCTCCCAGAAAGAGGGGGCAAGGCAAATTTAAACTATCCTCCCAGTTGGTTTTGCTTTTAACTTAGAAATGAAGAGCATGTATTTATTTCAAAAGGTTACATGCCCCTTTTCTTCATTTTTGGCTCTCACAGTCATTTTGTATTGCAACAAACTTCATTTTTAAGCCTTGTGCAGTACAATGTTGTTTCTCCTGTAATGCTGTTTAATGTAGCAACACAAACCTGGCAAGTGACCTGAATTTCACAGATCAACTGCAACCACACAGGAGACCTGCAACAAGAATGTTTTGTTTCCTCTCTTGATGTTCTAATTGCTGCCCATGATCCAACTGCTCCCCCATCTGACCTTGCATGCAATTTTCATCACTTATTCTTTGGAGGCTGTCTAGATGTGTGACATGTCTGCAATCCCTCTTGGTATAATGCATATTCAGCACCTGATCAACTGTGTGTCTCTGGGTGTGAGACAGTCTAAATGGAGCCATATCAAATGAATTATGTGATGTACAGGGTGTCTTCAAGTATGTCATAAGCTTAGTGTGTAAGCCAGATTCGAAAGGCAAAGCCCTACTCTCTTTTGAATATTTTGCATGGACCATCTGAAAAGTCAGATGTCTTAATAGAGGTACTTTTTTTAAAGCAAGCAAGAATCTTTAGATAGGCTGAGTGGCTGGAATAGTGGTACAAGCTTGATGATGTTTTCAATTTGTCACGTATCTTTCTTGTGACAGTCTTTTTTCTAGCACTTTTCCACCTCAATTCACTGAGACACACAGAGTGAGGGTGAGTGCAGGGGATGCAGCTGAGACTTTGCCAGTACTTCTACAGTTCTACATATGTTTATTGTACTCTGCATCCACCAGACACTTTCTCCCAGGGCCAGAGCAGACTGCTACCCACAAAGCTTGTGTGCACTCTTGTTGAAACACATTACATTTCTCCTTTCATTTCCAGTGGTTTTTGTTAACTAGAGGACTAGATAATTCTGGATGAGAGCTTTTATTTTCATTAAAAGTTAAAGATCACCCCATGAGTATGGATCAGCCTTGTGGTAGGTCTTAAAACTCTTTATTTACTCATGTTTCATGCACAGTATGTTCCTTATATCCCATATGCCTTCTCTCTCAGAAACAGCAACCTTACATGCACAAAAAAAATCAAGCTTTAACAATATATTTTTAGTATACATCTATACATTATTAACTGTATGTACCTGGAAATCCTGCTGCACATTTAACTTTTAGAATAAGTAAAGGAAATTAATATGGCTTTTGGGGGGGCTGTTATTTCTAATTTGTGAGAGCATTCTTTTTTATAACAGGAGAACAACAACCAGTGATTGGTTCAAGAGGGCCAGAGTGGTCTGGGAGTTCTTTCTTCAACATCACCCAAGGAAGAGGGGGTGCGTTTTCTTTAATTTGTCCCTAAGCCCAGCCAGACAAACCTCCATGGTGGGTGAAAACTCTCAGATCTTCTGGTCCTCAAGGGCAGCAACTTCTTCCTTTCTAGATCTGCCCAACAGTCTCCCTGCATGGAAGATCTCTTCTTTTGTCAGCTTCCCCATCTGGTGCTGCTGGCATGGTGAGCCTAGGAGCCATCTATGGCTGGCACCCAGCTTGACGGAGCCCATGTCCAGTGACAAGGCGCTGTGAAGATTTATGGATGCTCCAGCAAACGGCCAGAGAGGCCTAAATGGACCAGATGCTGGGCTATGCCTTTTCAAACTTAGATGCTCATGTTCACTTCCACCAACTGAAGACTCATAGCAGTTAGTTCCTAAAATATATTTACTTGCCCTGCCCTCGCATGTATCACAACTTTAGGTATGCCCTGTCTCATTCAAACATGGGAAGATATGCTGGAACTAACTGGGAAAAGACAACACTGACCCGAATGAGTTTTCTATCAGTTCTACAGTTGGCCATATCTTAACCTTAAGTGAGAAAGCCACAGAGGACTAACTGGTCTCTTTCCCCAAAGTCTGCTATTGCACAATTGCCAACAGACAGAGCTAGTATAACCCTAAAATCACATCTCTGCCTGTGGGGCATGCTTTCAAGGCACACAGATGTCCAGTGATAGAACCTCGAGCTGAACCAGGCAAATGCAGCTGCCATCAGTGGCAAATGCAGTTATCATTAATGTTAAGATTAGAAGAACTTAACTAACGGAGCAGCACATCTGGATATGCAGAAGAAAAACATCAGGACTAAGGAAGTGAAATTATATTCTCAGGAATGAATTATTCACTACATGTGTACAACCAGCAGGGAGAGAACCACAGGCTGAGGAAAATATGTTCAAACTTACCAACAAAAATAAATACATGAAAGTATGATGTGAGCATCAGCTACATTTCCTAGGCAAAAGCTCCACATGGGGGCCTGAAATCCAACTATATTTGCATTTTGACATATTATCACCAGAAAAGACACAGCAATGCAGCCCCTGAGGCAAGGGAATTCAACATTGCCAGGCCATCTGGGCTTTTTTCTCATGGGTGGAAAATTCCTCTGCTCCCAAATGTCCTACAGCATTGTATAGAGGGAAGTAAAGAGGGCAAATGGGGGATGCCCTGCCTTAGAAGCAATAAACCTATTGCAAGGAATCATCCAGACAAAAAGCCTGGAATCTTGAGGAAAGTGGAGATGTTTTTGCACTATCTCCCTGAACCCTAGTCATCCACTTGCTTCCTCTTTCTTCCCAGTCTTGATGAGCTCAGTATTACCTCCTGTGACTCTTCAAAAAACTGTTTCACTTCCTCTCTCATTTTCCCTCTGAGCAGATCCCCACTCTTTGATTTGCCATTACCCCTTATTCCAGGCACATCCCTCCTACACACACACAGGCACAGGCACAGGCACACACACGCACAGAGAAGTCCTGAGGAGAGATTGTGATGAATTAGTCTTCTTGGAGGCTGTAAAGCCTGGAAGAAATGGGAAGGGTGCTAAAGCTCCATGGGTCTAGTTTGATGAAGTAATTGAGGGCTGCACATTGTTTGCTTTTGAATAACTGTGCTGCTCACAGAGATTTCAGAATTTGGGGAAAAAAAAGGAAAGTGCTTTGAAATGCTGTCATGGGAATGCCCACTTTGAAGCTGTGCTAGGAAACCCATCCTGGAGTGTTTATGCTCCTGGGATAATTCAGCCCAGATGTGACAGCAGAAACAGTGATGCTTGAGCCATAGTTACAAGGCCTTGTCATGAGGGAGCACTACATGAGTGGGAATGAATGGAACCAAAGTACATTTCAATCAATGGAACTATGCTGATATGCTTTGAATCAAACAAAGAAACTTGGGTCTCTACTGATGCCTTCGAGGATGGCCCTGGGGCAATGCTGTTCCAGGAGAACAGAAGAGACTCACTTGATTCTCTATGGCATCTGTTACAAGACTGATGTCTGAGTCTGAACAAATACATGCCTGACTCTGAAGTTTAGGCATGGCCCATGGGTGTATGAAATTTTCTAGGCATATGTAAGCTTTGCAACTAAACTGAAACTGGTCTTCAGAATTACTTTTTGCTTATATACAACATAATATGCATATATATATATATATATATATGTACACACACATATTTTAAGAAATTTGAATTATATATTTGTATAATCAAGCCTAATGGTGAAAGTAAAAAGCTAATTATTTGACTTGACAATGAATAGTAGGAGCTTGGTAAATGCAAAAGTACGTGGCAGATGCAAAAGCACTCTCTCATTTTTTCTTCATTTCAGAAAAGTGCATGTGAACCTGTGTGCCATGCAAGTGGCAGCTCACCAAGGACAGGAGGGAACTGACAGCCCTGTGCTCTTTGCTGTCTCACTGAAGGTCAGAGCACAGCATAAGGCAAATTTCAGCCAGGCTTTGAAGAGGCTGTCATTAAGGCGGTTTCTATTTCCACAAATGAAGGCCACTGCAGCAGTTAGAGGGAGCAGCTGCAAGGCAAGTGGTGGGCAGGCCAGGCTCAGACGTTTTCACTCAGATATTATTCACAGGTAAACAAGAGGAAAAGTCACTTTACAGATTTACCAGCACCTAGTGCTGGTGGTCAGCAAGCTCATGTCAGACTGCTAAATAGGCCTCCCTGAATGGGGCTTATGATTAGCTCCCTTTCACACCATAAACCTGCAGTTTAAAAGCAGGTCTTCTGTCTACAGGATTCTGCCAGGCATGAAGCATGGTGGCCCACAGACAACCTCAGAAGACTCAAACCATCTGGCTACTTTGATTTTAATGCTACCGAAGAAGATGTTTCTATCATCTCAATCGCAGCTTAGTCAGCCATTTCTATCCTTACCTTATTTTTACCTACAAGAGTCTACAGTAAAGACCAGCTGGCTGAAGAAACCATTTCAAAACCCAACCACTATGACTGCCTTTGTTTTACACAACTAGTGGACATAAATTCCTGTCATTTTGTTTTATGCGAATGGCAGGATTTATTAGATCAGACAGGTCATTAAGTAATTTTTTTCTTTAATAATGTCTTTGATTCAGTGAACTCAAATTTATGCTCTGTTACAGTGTGCTAACAGCTATTTTTTGGCTAGGAAAGCTGGCAATAAATCTGAATTTAATAAACTGACAATAGATCTAAATGTGAAAGAGATTCAAGACACTAATTTTTCCAGTTATTTAAAAGCAGTGAATCCTTGCATAACTGCAAGACTAATCCCAAACTAAAAGCGTATTCTCTAAAAAACTATCTCATTGATCACAACATGCAATTCTGCTTAATGTGAAGATTTTTTAAAAGCCATCCAGCTATTGCCCTGGTTGCCAGTGGCAGTGTGCTCTTTTCACCTGCCAAAAAAGAAACAGAATCTGGGAACACAGCTCTGTACATGAATAAGCATACACACACCTCTGCATGCACTCCCTCCTCCTCCTCCTGCCACCCCCATTCTCTGCCTACACACACACACACAAACAGAAAGAAGACTTGGAGCATGGTGGAACAGGTTGCCCAGCTAAGTTGTGGAATCTACGTCCTTCAAGATTTTGAAAACCCAGTAGGATGAAGACTTGATCAATTTTGCTTTGATCAGAGGCCAGCCTGGCTTATAGAAAGAGGATGGACTTGTGTTCACAAGAGGTCACATCCAACTTAAAGTATTCAACAATTTCATGAGCTCATCATCTTCCTGCTTTGTTCCACACTGATGAAACATTTCAATAGTTCCATGCACAGCTTTTCCACATAGGGAAAATCGCTGGCAAAGTTACAAAGGATGTGTCTGGGAACACAGAAAGAGTGGTTGTGAGTGGCACTGACTGGACAGGTCTCAACAAGCTCAAGCAAAATGCAGCAGTGGCGAAGCCACAGGGCACAGCTTCACCACAGAAATGTTCACACACAGGTCATGCCATTTCTCACTCCAATAACCTCAGCACACTGGGCAGTTAACAGTTCATCCCATCCTGTCTTGTCTTTAAAGGACTTGACTGAGGTACTGTGTGATGGGCATGCATGCTGCATATGGGAATCACTCACGACTAGGAGTTTTAATGACCTTGTTCTAATTTCTGAAATCCCCTCCAGCTACATACCTGTCAGGGATACTTGAGGTCTGTGTCTCCCAGCCCAGTCTTAACTAGATCTTTAAGGTCTACTGAGCTAAATTAAATACTTTATATGGATCAAAGGACTGTATGTAACTCAAAAGCTTTGGCTGGCAGACTACCTACGTAAGCTTCTTTTATTAAAGTCTGCCATCTTCCACAGTGTTTCACCTGCCACTCACATAGCTTTGAAAGGAGAGGGCATGAGCTGAGCTTGCTCCAGAGCACTGTAAAGCAAATGCACCAGAACAAAAACCAAGACACCAATCTTTTCCTGTATGTCTGGCCTAGATTAGACTCCTGTGCAACAAGGGTCAAGGAAGCAGAACTGCAATCATAAGGGAACTGTCTTGTACGTATGATGGGGCAGAAGACGAGGTAGTAATTACTACAAAGCAGACATACCCTCAGCCCTTCTCCAGACAGTCACAAGGGTAGGAATGTCACCTTTCGATATCTGGGCCCAGTGCTTGAATTTTCTTTTCATAGCTCTCCACTTTCAAGAAGAACCCCAGTGAATCACACTGTTTGGCTATAAAAAGGGAAACTAAAAGAAATGTCAAATGTCACAGTGGCTTTTTCACGTTATCTCTCTGTTCAGACAGGAAGTAGGAGTGCATCCTACTCATGGCGCAGATAGGGGAGACAGCTGCCTCCAGAGTCTCTTTATCAGAGGGGACTGCCCCTTTCAGAGAACCTTGGGGTTGTTTTCTTTTCTTTTCTCCACACAGTTTTGTTTTCTGGCCTCTGTTCTGCCAATCTAACTCACACTCTGGGACACAATGTTTTGGGGTGTCCTGTCTGTGAAAATTTGTTCTCATTTCCATTTCAATCCATGTTTTGAACCATATTAATCTACTCTTAAATCATAGGGAGTGGCCAAAATACAAAAATATTTTATTTTACATTTGAAAGCCAGATTGTCATCTTGTTTAATGTAGTAGATTAGGAACTGGTTGAAATCCATGCCACATGGGTAAAATGGCTCAGAATGCATTAATGCTTGAAGTGAAGGAGTAAAAGTCTCCCTCAAGCTAGGCTCAGACTTCTTCCTAGGCAAGGTCAGTTAAAAGGTCTTGCAGCCACATTTTCACACCACTCAGAATGAGCATGGTTGCAGATCCTCCATGAATGTTTCTTGCCTCATTTACATGACAGGCAGGGGTCTCCAGGTGTCTCACACATCTCGAAGGGGAGATGGCCTTTCAGCAGCTCTGCAGCCAAATCCTTTCATTCTATTCTCAAATACATTCCCACTTGGTAAGGTTCAGAAGTTGCATGAGGTCAAAATGCTGAAGTACCTGGCAGCTACAGCACATAAGTGTCACACTCTGTGTGTTAATAAGGGCGGCACAGAGCTGGAGCAGACTGTGGAGGCAGCTGCAGGATCACCTTCTCACAAGTACGACTGTCAGGTAAGAAACTATCAACTATCCTCGGACAGGCAAAGTTACTTCTCTTCAGGAAGACTGACAGCTGCTGCCCAGTCCAAATCATGCTCACTTTAGAGGCAACAATTAATAGCATGGAGAGAGCAGCTAGGGACTAGACAAATGGTGTCTTGAGCAGATCCCCTCCTTGGTTTTGGCCTTTAATGCTGAGGTTGAATTTCTCACGCTCCTACAGATAGGAAAGTAGTGTTTGCAGCCCAATTAGCCTGTAATGGCTCTTCAAGCATTTGTTGATGATAGTAATCTGGGCTTGAAGTCTTGGCATGCAAGGGATGCTTGTGATTGATTGTAGCTCACGTTGTCTTGCTCTGGCTGAAGGCATGTAGAAAGGACAAGGGTCACTTAGTGCTATCACAAACTAAGGCCTCTGACACAAGGCATCCCTCAGATACGTACCCTGCTGCCCATGTGCTGAGCTTTGTTAGTGAGATCGTGCCAAAGCTCAGGCTAGAGAATTATCAGCTTTCTGAAAGAACAGCATTATAACACCGCAGACAAAGCACTCTTATGTGCTTTGTGCTGTGCAAACTGAGACCAAGTGGTAAATGTGTCAGTTTAGGAGTGTTTTGGACCCAAGAAGCAATGGAATGTCCTTTATATCTTTCGAAATGAGAGTCTGTTTGGATTAAAATGATCTCCATGTAAGCAAAAAAAAATACCAGCCTTCCCATTTCAAAGCTGGCAGGGCTTCTTACACAGGCCTCTATTCAAACAGTGTAGGGGAAGAGGAATAGGGGACTTTTTTGTTTAACTCAAATGACGTGGTGTGTGTTTCTAACATAAAAAGCAAGACAAAAATGAACTCTGTCTGAGGCAAAAGATTTAGAAGAAAAAGGAAAGTATGAATGTAGGAAGCTGTCTGAACACAAAGGCAAGGAAAATGAACACTTTTAGTCATTGACAGAACATGCATTTTTATGAGTGTTAACAGAAATTTGGTGTGATGATTCCGATAATGACATCCTAGCCAGTACAGCTGGTCTACAGGCAGAAAGAGAAGAAGCTGTATGAACAGTGGGATCTATGAGAAGTCTTTAGAGCAGGTTTTAAGAACAGTTTCAGGCATTTGGGGAAGATTTGAGATTGACAGCCTAGTAGGGTTGAAAACCATGGATGATAACGAGAAGGAAATTCCAGCTGAAGAAATGCAAATCTATATGTCTCCTAAAAATAACTACAGCCAGCCACCCTACCAAAGCCCAGAAGCGTAGGAAAGCACTGAGGAGTGGCCAGTCTAACCCAGGTTCCTTTTTTCTGGAAAAGCTCAGTGCTGGACAGGAGAGTGTAGAAAAGGTCACCATGTATAGTTTTGCCACAAAGATGAATGTAACAAAACATACTGTTAAGATAAAATGATCAAATATAACTTATTACCTCGGGTTTAATTGTCACACACCCCTGCTAAGAAACCTCCATTACCCTTTTTACTCTATGCTACTTCCATTCTCCTTACAAACAAAATGCCACCCTCTGGCTATACAAGCACCAGAATAACCTTCACAGTGCTCCCATTTTCCCCCAGATGAAATTCACTCAGCTTTCTAGTTTTTTTGTTAATCCCCAACAACTCTACTTTCATACTCAAAGCAGTCACCTGACTGCTCTGCTTGGGCCCTTTGATTTGTGTTCCACTCACGCTTCTGTCTGCTGCTCTTCCCACTTCTTGCCTCACTCAGTAACACAAACCCAGACCCCACCTCGGCCTTACTCTGTCTCACCTCTGATGACATTTGACCCATCCTGGCTACTTGTCTATACCTACACTCCTCTTTGCTGCCCTCACAAGTTTCTCCTTCTATAACCTCTCATGGCAACCCATCCAGCCTGCATGCTTCTCTACTCAGTTTTTACCTGAGTTTTTTACCTTTTTCTCTGACAGTCTGTTCCATGATTGTACCTTTTCTAACCCTACTGCAGACAGCCAAGCAATTTTCTCCATCATCTCCCACCCTAACAGAGACATGCTTTTTCTGCTGTCACTGCCACTAAAACCAGCTTCTAATGAAGATGCCCCTTCTTCTCTGACACCCCCTTTCTCTATCTCTTTCTTCTTTTCCTTCTCCTTTCTGCTCTTTGGAATAACCCTGTATCCAAGCCCTTTTGCTGCTCTGACATTGCTCTCAGCCAGAAGTCTCCTCAGATTGTGTCTCCTGAGAAATTTTGGAGTTTCTCCTCGTCTTTCCACTCTCACTCATCCTTGGATGTGGGTACCTATGTGCTGATAACAAGCCCATCCTATAGGTGTTGATTTCATTGTACTTGTGTCTTTCTGTTGCCTGCATCCATACCTCAACCTTCCCTCTTACCTAAGAGGCCACTCCTCAAACTATGTTATCTCTTTGTTCCCTCTGTTGTTGAATTCCAACTGTGACCATGTCTCTTTCAGCATTATCCATTGCTCTCAGATACAATCCCTCACCTGGAGTCTTCCAGTCCATCAGCATTTGCACTCAGCCTTTTGTGCTTTCCTTTTAGTGACAGCTTTGCTGATGCTCTCTTGCTGCTGTGATTCTTTCCCCTCTTTTTCCCACTGCAAGTATTATACTGGCACTGGCTCAACTGCAACAACTGTTCCTCCAAGAGCAGGCTGACAACTGCCACTACGAGTTTGTTCTCTCCTTTTTCCATTCACCCATTTCATGCAGCACTTAGCACAGTGGGCTTCTGGCCCACCAGCGAGGCATCTTAAGCACTGCACTGAATGCAAGTATAATCACATGGCTCTGGAAGTTGTTCCTGCCATTCATATGAATAGCTAACTGCTTTTTATTAATTAACTTTTGGCCACTGTGAAGTTTTGTAGCAATCTTTATGCTGCTTAAGACCGACCCTCTCCTTCAGGAATGGTTGAATAATAGCACCAGCTGGATGTATCATAATTATCACAGCCTCAGCACTGTGGAAATATAAGACTTCTGGTGGGTGGAAGCCATTGCCTCTTTCTTCTCCTGTGTGCCTGGGCTTATCACAGGATGTCATTCAAGGTTAAAAAGCTTAGCATCCCTGCTGATCATGCCTTTCCCCCTGGAAAAAACATGTGATGGATACGATCACAAAGGGTTGTATTTCAGCTGTGCAGTCTGTTCAGGCTTGTCCATCTTTACCTTACCCACAGTGTCCCAAAACCAACATGTGACCCTGTGCACATGAGGGATTAATATCTAGATTCCATTTTAGTGACACTGAGAGCATCAGACCATTGTTGGGGGCCGCTCGCTCAGAAAGCTGGAAGCAAATGAGCAGAAACACAGCAATACTGCTTGCTTTACACCTCAAAGAGGGAGACTGACCTTGGTTTTCCCATTTTTCCCTTTTAATGTTTAACATTGTTAGGGAACATTGACTTTAGTCATACTTGAGAACTCCTTGCCTTGCAGTTGCCCATGCCCCTTTCCCTTCCTGTCAGTGATGCCTTCACAGTGTGTTATGGAAAAGGCTGAATATATTTTTCTTGTTCTTAGATGCTAACACAGGGAATTTCCATCCCATGGTCTTCCTCTTGACTTATAAAAAGATGCCTCTAAACATTTTGTCCCCAAGAACACCCACGTCCTCTGCAGAGCTGCTCTCAAGGAGTTCTTCTCCCAGCCTGTGCTCATGTGTGAGATTGGCCCAACCCAGGTACAGCACCTTGCACTCAGACTTAATGTTTTGAGCAAAGACAGTGTATTCTAATTCCTACTGAAAATTCCACAGTAAGTATATGCTTGGAAAGACGGCCTTGTCCTCCATTTGAGGATATAGTTATGCCTCAGTTTATCCAGATTTGGGATTGAGGCCTCACATACTCCACAGCCAACTTCACTGTAATTGCACTGGCAAAGTTCCCAGGTTCTGCAACAATCTGGTGGAGGCAAAAGCCAATTCTGCCACTGCTTTTTTTCTGCTGTAACAAAGGATATGTTTAATTAAATAAATATCAAGATTAACAATGAGGACAGTGCAATGGTATCTCTGTTACTCCCTCAAATATCCCTTTTCCTTTATTTAGCAGCCTCCGTTTTCAGAATATCCATGTTGGGGTTCTTTACATCAGTGGCTTTTGCCTGCATTATGACATTTGTAGGAAACACTCTCCCCTAGGCAAAATCAACAGGATATTTTATGAAAGTACATTACTGTTTAAAATTATGAGAAAGCACTTATAACAAAAACTGGTCTAATAATGTGTCCTCATTCCTAGGTTTAAGTATGAGCTCTCTGCCTCTCTTCTTACTTGCTGACTATTTGCACAGTATTGTCTCCACTAATAGAATATATCACTGTTCTGCTGTTTACATATCTCCCATTTATTTCTCCTTTCTTGCCATATTACTGTAGTGCTTAAAAAACAAACCCAGAATTTTGTTAGATAGGTACAATGTTATTTTGGTATAAGGTGAAAAACCTCCCTAGAATTGTGAGTTAACTTCTGACCTTCTGAATGCAGGGCATAGCCTCAGCTCTGCTGATTGTTAAAAATGCAGATAATCTTAATGTAAATTCCTTGGCCAAAGTAACTAAACGGGCTTCAGTACTCCTTTGCCTGGACTGACCTTATGACTAAAACACTGCCAAAATTTTACACATTTTCCTGTGGTCTGTTCCCCAGACAATGAAATCCATGCTGCCAGATTTTTCATTAATTAGTTCTTCAGTGGATGATAGAAAAGCAGGAAGAATATAAGCTCAGACGTGTTTGTTTACTTAACATCTGCTGCCCCTTAACCTCAGGTTCCACATTTCTCTAGCAAATAACTTTTCCTCCATTGTCTCATAACTACAGCGTATCCAGCAGTTTATTTTCATTCCTTGTACACTTTTGCCCATTTGCCTTCTCTCTCATCACTTTTTTCCTGGTGTTGGCATTAGGGCACCCCAATCCAGTGACTGACCCCCTACCCCTTTCCTTGGGACTGCCCTTCTGTGGGGTGAAAAGACACTCATGAAAACAAGCTGATCTTTTGTGAACACAGAACGTGTGTGAAGGTGGCTCTGCTGGATGGGTCAGCTCTGGGAAGACAGAAGAGCTTCTGTCCCGGTGCTACGGCAAAGGGAGCTACGGCAAGGAAATTGCCCAAACCTTTCTGTCCTCTGCCTTGCTCTCCTGGGTAACTCCATAGCTGTTGTTCATGTTGCTGGGGGAAGAAGGGAGGAGAAGGGAGAGCCTCCAGGATATGTTGGGAAAAAAAAAATAGAAAAAAATAGAAAAAAAAAAGAGAAAAACGAAAAAAAAAAGAAAAAAACCAAAAAATAAAAAAGAATAAGAAAAAAGGAAAAAAGAAAAAAGGGGGAAAAAGAAAAAAAAGAAAAAAGAAAAAAGAAAAAAGAAAAAAGAAAAAAGGAAAGAAAAAAAGGAAAAAAAGAAAAAAGAAAAAAAGGAAAAAAGAAAAAAGAAAAAAGGAAAAAATAAAAAATAAAAAATAAAATAAAGGAAAAAAGAAAAAAGGAAAAAAGGAAAAAGAAAAAAAGAAAAAAGAAAAAAAGAAAAAATAGGGGGAGGGTGTTGGAGTGGGAACAGTCTGAACGATAAAAAGAGATGTATTAAAAAAGTATTTAAAAAAGGTATTAGGAAAAAAGTACTGAAAAAAGTATGGGGTTTTTTTTTTTTTTTTAAAGTATTAAAAATAGGTATTTTTTGAAAAGAAGTGTTAAACCGCCCTAAACCCAAAGGGGAAGCTGCAGGCCGCCGCAGCCCGTTGCGGGCAGGGGAATGTGCGGGGGCTGCGCGGGGCCGCGGCTGTGCGCAGGGAGCAGAGCGAGCCGCGGGCACCCTCTGCCGCCGCCCACCGCGCCCAGCGCAGCGCTGCTGCTGCTGCTGCGCCCGCAGGGGAGCTTCTTCCGCAGCCCTTCCAGAGCTGGGCGCGTCCCTGCCCTCCGCACCAACACACCCCTCTGCCCTATCACCTGCTCTCGTGAGGCGGGCACAGACCCCACCCTTTGGAATTGCCACGTCCCTGTCCACCGAGCCGCCACAGACCCGATCGCAAGCACCCTCCTTCCTTCCTCTGACTAGGGGTCAGGAGCTGGACTCGATAATCCTTGTGGGTCCCTTCCAACTCAGCATATTCTGTGATTCTGTGGAAAACAATCCTGAAGCCTCCTCCTGTAGCAATTGTTAAAGACAAAAATTCCCAAAGGTTCCTATCCTTCCCTACTATCCCTGCTGTATGATGAGCCACCCCATCATCCATGCCTTTCATCCAAAAATGCTGGAATAGGACCTTGCCCTCAGGGGATCACCTGCAGGTGCTGAAAATAGATGTGCAGGCAGATCAGGTGAGAGATGCTAACACAGGAAGATTCACATATCCTGATATATGCTATGTACTTTTGATTAGGATTGGTAGGCAATGCCCCACTAAGACACACACACAGATCTTATGCTGATGCATCTAATTGCAGATGTCCCTGCTAATTGCAAGGGATGTTGGACTAAGATGGCTTTAGTGATTCCTTCCAACCCAAGCCATTCTATGAGTTCATCCCATTCAAGAGGGACAAAACTTTGAGCTCACCCTCAGGCTGTCTGAGATGGTCTGGCAGAAGGCTCTGCACAGGTATTGATCAGCAAAACCGATAATGCTGCCCATCTAGGCTAGGAACTGCATGTTGCCAACTCTCCCTTTCACCTCTGCTGTCCAGTGGTTTTCCTTCTTCCCAGATACCACCCTTCTTCCAGGCTTCGCAGGCCTTCCTTTTCCTTATGCTAATTTTCCTTCTTATGTGTGTACCCCTTCCTTCTCCGACATAGAAAATTTATGGTGGAAGACAGGAGGAGAAAGCAACTGTCAAGAATCAGGTGGACAACATGGGGAATAAGGAAGAGGGCCTAAGATAATGGCTGTCCTGGGAAGGACAGGTTGAAAGGAAGAATTTCTCTAGTGGTTCCTAAGGATTGTTTCCTTCAAGCTGTCTGATGTCATGGAAGCCAGAGAATGAGCAATCCAGCTCATGTAAGTCTTTTTTTCTGGGCAAAACATTATGTACTTGTTTAACAGCCCATAAAGTAAACATAAATGCCTAAGCCCAAGAATGTCATTTCAGCTAGGAGCATCTGTATCAACATCATGGTGACTTTGCTTGCCTCCTGTTACTGTGTCCTTGAGGTATATACATATATTATTTTTTATTCATCTTCATGTGTTTGGACAAGCACTGTACCCAATGTTCAAAAGTCACTGTAGCTCCAACTCTATAGCACAGAGGGTATGTGAGATCAAACAAGGTAAATTCTGAGCTTGTAACAATTAATTTTTTAGCTTTATTCAAAAGTAGAATAAGCAACATTAATTCAGGAAAGCTAGTTACCATGTAATAATACCTAGGGCCCACAACTGCTGAATAATTTAGAGCAAACTTTGCATCCAGTGCCATGAATTACAATCTAAAAAGAAGAGTATACAGTCAAATCAGTTAGTTCAGCTTGAAATATCTCAGTCCTGATTCAGGATTTATGCCTCTACTCAAATCATATTCCCTCAGTCTGCATTTCCATCTCCAGTGAGAAGTGCCCATCTGCCTCAAGCCATGCAGAGCTAGCCCAGTACAGCCTTAGCTGTGCATTCCAGTCCGGGACTCATGTTTCCTGTATGATGTGCATGTGTCTCCTCCACACACATCAGTCCTGTCCAAATAATACTGCAACCCTGACTGACCTTTCAATATTAATGACAACACACTCTAGAAAGCACTTGGAGAGAGGTTTTCAAAGCAGCTGAAACAGACAGATAGGTATCTTGTGGGATTTTCAAATGTGACTAAACAGGCCAATTGGCTGACTCCCACTGCTTTCATGAAATCAGTAAGAGTTGAGTACCTAACATCTTCAGTCATGTTTGGAAACCTTGCCACAAGAATCTGTGAAAAACTAAGAATTTTGGGACATTTGGTCTTACTTACAGATGAGGTCTGCTCAGGCACACAGTAAAATGAACAAACAAATATTCCCAAAGCTGGTTACCTAAACCAGAGAGCCTACCTAGCACCTAGTACATGAGAGTGCTCAGAAGAGCTGGGTAGCTCTAAGCAAGACATACTAAACCAGCTTTAGCTTTGGTTCCATATGCTTTGTATCCTGGATTCAGACCCAGCAGCATTATTTTAGTGAAGCCTGATCATCCTCAAAGCACCTACATACAAACAGGAACAAGAACGTAAAGCTGGAGTGATGAGTGGAGAGCACCTGCATTTGAAACAGCCGCTTCATGTACTTGGTTTCCAAAACAAAAGGGAAAAAAGAAAGGCTCTGTATCTCCACAACTTGTTCCCCCCTCCTACCCTGGTGACCTGGAGCATCTCTACCAGGTAGCCTGCAACCTGCAGCTACATTCCAGAGGCCTGACACCTGGGAGTGCCAACAAACTGTGGGTTGTGATCTGTTCAGCCTCATTTTGCCTGCCACTCCACAGGCATTGCAGGTGGACTACTCCTCACTGACAACCTCTTGAACAAAGATTTTTACCTCTATCACCGCAGACAGATAAATAAAGACTTGCAAGAAGTGCAATTTTCAGTAAGTCAGTTCTGGTTCGAGAAGTATTTGTTCATATGCTCATGGGATGGCTGTCTTCATGGAGAAACTTTAATTTACCTTAAATGTTATATTAAACAAAAGCTTTTCTGTGTCTCTTAATTTCAGCCTGCTGTAGAAATCACAGTTCACCACTGAACTCATCACTAGTATGTAAAAAATATTTTGGGAGGTCACGTCACACAGGTCTTCCCCACAAATCAATGCACTAAAAAAAAAAAAACCACCATGTATATTGCTTATCCCTTATGCACAGATCTGGATTAATCCAATTTGACCTTTGATTTGTTTTAGCCACATGGTCAAAATGATCCATGTTAATCTGTCCAAAATTTTCTGCCCTTCTGTCCCAAGCTCACACTCACATTCAGAACCAGAGACACATACCAGCACTGATCCTCATCCTCTGGTCACTCTGAGCCAAGCCCCGACCTCCAGCAGTATTTGCATTCAGGCTGGAAGAGCAGGCATCACCCTGGTGGGGAGCTTGATGTGAAGCTCCACATTTACAACCCTGTCACCAGACTAAATCAAATGGTATGTGCTCCATAACACTGTCAGGAAGGTAGGGAATGCCGTTCTGCATCTGATTAAGAATGATATATTCAGTCAACCCACATAATAATGTTGTTTTAGGACTAAAATGAAAAACTACTGGCAAATGCAATAATCTTTTCTTTCAAATGGTGAAGAGGATATGCAAATACACTGGAGTATAGAAACCTAGCAATCCTTATGATATGGGATCCTGGGATCAGGACAGGGATGCTTTACAGCCTGTGTGCTCTGCCTTTTGCCTCCTATTTGTTGTTTACGCTTAGGAATAGAGCTGTGTGGGATGGGATATTTAGGAATTGTCACCACACGAATGACATATGGGTGCTGCCTGGCTCATGGCATCTTTATGATGGTGTGACTTCTAATCCAGACATATGCAGATTAGCAGCGGGTTCACTCATGCTGAAAGCATCCAGGGCTTCCTTTTAAGCACCGATCCCTTTCTGACTGGCAGCGATGTGACTGTCAGCTACTGTTTCCTGATGTCTCCCTCACATGACTCCCGAGAGCCGTGATACACCGCGCCCGGGTGGCTATCTCATTTCCAATCAGTGTACTGTGGCAGCAGACAGTAACGGGGGTTTCTGTTCCTGGACGGCTGCCACAGTGTACTTGGAGACATTTGCTGCTTGCATGTGAGTTTTGGAATCCCCTTTTACAATCAGGAGGTCTATGGAAAAAGAAATCCCTACCGCAGCATGAACATAATACTGGCTCTGCGTGATGCCAAAAGCATTAATCTCCTTCAGCCTTAAGGCCGTGTGCCTATGGATTCCAAATGTCCCAGTTCACTCAGCACATTTCTCTCGACCTTATGCATGGTTTTTTGATAATTATAACATCACATGATAGCACGCTACACTGTCTTTCAGTTATGAAACTGAAGCTTCACATTAGTAGAAAAATTCAGGTAATTTTTTAAAACCATGCATAGGAGAATGGAGAAGCCATTCTCATGGGCTGCAAACCTGATAGTACAGCAGCTTCTAAATTTGAGGATGAGTTGCCTTTATCTCGGAAAAATGACACTCCAGTTTAAATAAAAATCTCCGAGTTTGATTTTCACTGAAAGCCCATGGATCTCCATCTGTAACTCTCACTAGCAGTAGAGCCTCCAGCCCCACTTAATTCATGCCAGGACTCCACTTAAAATGTTTATAAATGAGGAACAGGTGACTAAATGCTATGTTGAGAGGCACAACAGAAATGCTTTTGACAGACAATACAAGGCAAATGGTAGTAAGAGAAGGGGAATGGCTTTAAACTGACAGAGGGTAGGTTTAGATTGGATCTTAGGAAGAAATTTGTTACTGTGAGGGTGGTGAGGTAATGAAACATATTGACCAGAGAAGCTGTGGCTGCCCCATCCCTGGAAGTGTTCAAGGCCAGCCTGGATGGGGCTCTGAGCAACCTGGTCTCATGGAAGGTGTCCCGGCCCATGGTAGGGGTGTTGGAACTAGATGATCTTTTAGGTCCCTTCCAACCCAAACCATTCTATGATTCTATGATTACTTTTGGATTTGTCTTTTGTACCAAGTGCTGAATAGGTTTTGAATTTAAAGAGTAAACCTGCAAACTAGGGCCAGAAATTTTTCTTTCTTTGGCATATTGTGAGATTCTAGATTTACAAACTGTTTATCTCTACATGGTAGGGAGCCCATTCAGTCCTGCTGCTGTCACTGTCCCCTCTCTGAAAAGCTGCTTGGGCTTCTGCAGGAGATGCTACAGCATGAAGAGGCAGGAAACAACAGGCAGCACACAGCTAGTGGGGATGACTGGTTATCCCACTTAGGATTTATGACCAGTGGCGGACAAGGCTGGTGTTGCTGTTCATAGGAACAAAGAGTGAGGTTCCAATTCCAGGGCACAGACCCTATGTAGCAGCAGTGCATGCATCACACGTTCCCAAAATTAAGACACTCCCTTCCAGGGACAACACATCTGCCTGTCCATCAGTCCTATGGCCAGCACAACCAACACACCTGTAAGAGAATACAACTCTTGCCAAGGCTCCTCAGACGAGAGGAAGGAAGGAGAAAAACAGAGATGCTTGCACACTGTAATTAGAATGTAGTTCTAATGGAAGGAAATATCCTTTACCATCTCCTACTGAATTTTCTTTTTAACTTTTTTTGTATCATTCACAGCATGTGAATACACCAGTGTCACTGCCCCCTGATTGTCCACTGAGCATAATAAAGACACTCAGATTGCTGCAGAGAAAGGCATCAGAGGTGATGACAAGCAAATGTGTTAAAACAGACCACTAGAAACTGAATCCATGTTTTGTTACCTCCAATCTGCACATGGCAGGATGGCTTCAGCTATTTGGCAGGTCATGAAGGCCCAGCAAATTTAGGAGTCTTAAGGAATGTAGCACGGATGAGATCAATGTGATCATACAGAGACTTGTGAAAAGTCAACACAATTTATGTTTTGATACTGAAAGATCTCCTTTCTGTTGAACTTCCCAAACAACTATAAAACATGCAAATTCAATAACATGGTTAATAAACACTGCAGGAAAATTACCATTTTCTGCACTTTGTTATAAATGCAGTTCTGTAGCACTGATGGAGAGGACGCTTCTGGTTTTTCACTTTCCTTTCTATTACTGAGTGGGGACCATGCACTGGGATCAGCTGAGTGTGGGTCACAAGAGAAGTGACAGTGAGGTTCACCACAGATCCTCCTGCCCACCTCTCTGCTCTGCCAGACATCAGCAGTATGGGCACCAGACACTTCAGCTGGAAGGCACCTGTGGGAGCCACCTACTCCAACACCCTGCTCAAGGAGGGCAACTTCAGAGTTAGACAGTGGCTAATTAACAACAAAATGAAACACAACAGAAACACCAGGGGTAAGGATGTGTGTTGGATGTACAGCATCCAATGGAGAATCCATAAGAATTTGCTAAGTACATTTTCACTTAACCACTACTTTAAAAACATATTTTAATGGGACACTGATTCACTATCAGCTCTCTCAGGTAAATGCACCACACCCGGAAAACAGCAACTGTAAGCTGTTCAAATTTAGTAACAAATTTATTAAAGGAAACCTTATGCTTTAATCTAAACACAAGCAGCAGACTGAAATCCTGATACCATTATCAAACATAATAATGGCTTTCAAGTTCTTTCAGATTTTTATATCATTTTTAGGAACTGTAATTTAACCTTGTAAAGTAGGAGTTTCTGGGGTTTTTTTTGGGGGGGACAGGGTCTCTCCAGATCAAAGCAGAGGCATATGAGGAGAGAACTGAGAGCAAGCATGTGCTCTTGCAGTCAGTGTCAGGCAGCTGAGTGTGACCAAATCTGCTCCTCATTTACTTCTGTACAGCTGGAGAGCTCTAACAGCACTCTCCCTGTTCTGCTCATATTTCCTTTTTACAGGGGACGGACTTAATCAGAAAGCTGGAACAAACTGCACCTTTGGTTAAACCATCATGCATTCTAACCGTTGCTTCCTCTTTCCCGGTGTCTGACCTCAGAGCCATGCTGTTTGAGGAAGTCACAGTTGCAGCAATTGTTTCTAACCACTGCTCCCTTCTATTTTAGGCTGGCTGAGAATGATCCCATCCCTTTACACTCTTATTCTGACTAAATACATTTATATCTGCAACCCTGTATCTTTGTTTAGGAAGACCAGAGGACAACAAGACATTTCTGCACAGAACAAAGGAGCAGAAAAGGGAAGTGTGGCTTTTTAAAAAAAAATTCTTTATTTTGTATTGATTTGAGATTCTTTAACAACAACAGTATTTTGATTGATGCGAAGTCACAATGAAGTCACAGTAGACTTGGTGTGATGAATGCTCCTTTGACCTTTAGAGATGGTTGGCCTCATTCCCCCACTGCTGTGCACCTTGGGTTGTAATTTATACCTGTGGCAAAGTGGTTACCAAACCAGCATGGTAGCAGTTTATAGCATCTCGCACGAATCACAACACAAGGAACGAGGCAGGGGGAAATCAGGCCCAGTGCCTTCTCCCACAAGGCATCAAAGAGGGCATCTTTTATAATTTACTACAATACCACCTAAGCACCAACCTAAAGCGAGGCCCTGCCAGGCACCCCACAAACACGGTATAGTGGATGGCCCAATGGCTTGGCTACAGGGAGAAGCTACTGCTCATTAAATGAAAGTGTGTGAGGGAGAGCAGTTCTTTGAGGCCTGGAAGGAACAGGAGCAGTTCGTGAGCTCCAGGGCTGACCACAGGCACAACAGCTATGCAGAGGGGCTGGAACCTTGCTAGTACCCTTCCTAAATCTACCCTCCCAAGCAGATTAGTTTTTGTGGAGACACCTCTGTAAACCTCTGCAAGGTGCAAGAGCCTGGGAAACATGGAGAAGAATTACACAGGGGAAGAGGTTTCCATAGTTGTGCACGTAAGGTGGGAAGGACAGTGTCGGCCACAACTACAGAGCTTTGCTAGATCACTCCTAAGACTGCCTGATTCAGGTTGGCCCAAAGTAGAGGAACCTACCTGTGTCCATGCTAAAGGTCTTCAGGTGTCCCAAATACCTCCTCAGGTGGAGACCAGCTCTGTGCTCTCTGGCCTAAAGTCAATCTCCAAAGCCCTCCAGGAGGTAAGAGATCCATCATGGAGGTCCTCAGGTCATCTCATCCTCAGGGCAAATGCACCAGAGCCACGTTGAAACCTCAGCCCTAAGGGGGTCCTGCCTTACTGAATGGTATCCAAGATCACCCAACAGCAGATACAGCTGATCACACACAGGAGTGCCAGGGCTGGAGCAAAGGGAGCTCAATCCATCAGGTCATTGTTACCAACTAAGGGCGAAAATCCTCCTTTCCTGAAAGGAACATTCAGGCTTGAACAGAAAGAAGAGATCTTATACAGGTGTTTTGAAAACATGAGCTCCTGGGCCCTCACACAGAGACGGCTTTTCAGAAGGTTCCAGGCATCTTGGTGTCTTTGTGAGGAATCAGAAGAAGCTGAAGAGCAAGGTCTGACCAAGGCATACCAAATGAACATACAACTGTTCAGCCCTTTCTCTGCCTTTTAAATATCCTGCAACAACCCAATGTATACCTATGACCCTAACTCTGAAGGTGCCCAAGAGGGATTGGGATTTTGTTATTTGTAGTGTTGTGACAAGCAAGCTTGTAGGAAACCTGTGTACAGTATTGCCCTGGACACCAGTGGCTCCAGCACCAGGCAGGCTGTGTGTGAGTCCAGACTTTGCAAGGAAATGGAGGGGATAGCTAACCTCTGCTTCCACAGGCTCTCTCTACTTCCAAGATGCCTTCTTGCTTTCCCAAGCACCCCAGGGGCAAGTTTATTTAGCAGAAACTCTGGAATTACTTAACTTAAACCAAACAGTGGTTTTGAATCAGTTGTTTGCTCCCAGCCCCTACTGCATACCCAGATATGACAAAGCCTATGAGGTGTCTTGAGCATAATTTGGGGCAGTTTGTTCTGTGTGGTCCTTACAAGGGACACCACATGAGTCAGCTGGCTAACCACTAGAAAGCAAAACCATACTCCTCATAAGCTTTCAATTAGAAACAGTAAATTAACAGCCACAATCGTTTCTTAAAAGCTTCTTTTTCAAAGCAAGCCTTTTCCACTGTCCTTTCTGAATTCTTGACAGGATCCTGAGGTGAGGACAAACTTCATGTCCCTGTGAAAGATCAGAGGTGAGAGCAGGGCCAAGTGCAACCTGGAACATCAGGAAGATTCTGGCCAGAAGGTATCTCGAGGTCTCCACTCAAGGCAGTGCTACCTTCAAGGCAGACCAAGTTGCCTTGCAAGCTTTCGCTGTCTCTGTGGACAGAGGCTCTACAATGCTTCAAAGAGACCTGTTCCAGTGTTTGACTAAGTCTCCTCATGAAGAATTTCCTTTCTATAGTCAGAACTTCCCACCCTGCACCTTGTGACCACGGCCTCTTGTTCTTTTGGTCAGCAACTTTGATAGTAGCCTGTCTCTATCTTCTCTGTAACCTCTCTTTTAGATGGTTGAGCTCAGCACTTACATCTCCCCTTCTCCTTTTCTACTGTGGACCAAATACCCCCAGTTCCTCAGCTCACCCTGCTGTTACACACTCCAGCCTAACGCGCAGCAGCATTTTACTCAAAATTAATGACATTACTCCATTCCTACAGAGGTCAAAACCAATGACCTCAGAATGTCACCCCAACTGTTCCAATGATAAAATCATTTGAGGATTTTTTCCTTCATTCTGTATAGGTTAAATGCTCATATAACCCCACAATAAATTAAAAAATACACAGAGTAATGTTTTATTACAAGCTGCATAAAATACAGCAACAAATGATACCCTAGCAGGTGACCATCCCTCTCTGCTAGGCATTAAGCCCACTGCTTGGCCAGCTGAGCTACACTAAGCATCAGTTAAAACCTGCAGATTGATTAGACCCAACTG
This sequence comes from Monarcha castaneiventris obscurior, assembly GCA_026261815.1. Lineage (NCBI taxonomy): Eukaryota > Metazoa > Chordata > Aves > Passeriformes > Monarchidae > Monarcha > Monarcha castaneiventris. The sequence continues at coordinate 9,838,081 of JAMPIT010000388.1, forward strand.
GCACCTGCAGAATTAATACCTGCAATTTTGGTCAGCTAGCTAAACTAATTGAACTGAGCAGCACAAAGTTATCAGATTTCACTCCTTCTCTTTTCACACATAACTCCTGACGTCCTTTGCGAGCGGTTGTGAGAAACTGCATATTTGATTTAGTTTGAAATTTGATCATTTTTGCAGGTGACTGCAGCTTTTTAATGTAAACATGGAGATACCTCTTTATTCTCACTGGAAAACAGAGAGGGTTTGTTTTTTTGTTCTACCTTAGGAAACTGCTGTTGGATATTCAGTGACAAGCAGTTTGAATAGATAGATTTAATTTTTGCTCCAGCCCTGGTAACAATAACAATCCTTACATCTCTTGTAATTACCACCCAACATTTCACCCACAACTACACAACAGCCTCTCTTTCTGTATATTTAATCACCCTCTCTGAACCTCCAGCTCCCCTAATGGAGCTGCTGGTTGATTAGCAAACAAGTAATCACCTGAGTGCCAGAGCCAGACAGCTGCACCGTGTGTGTGTGTGTGTCACTCATGACCCATCTGCAGGACTCAGCAAATGCCAGCTGCTTCTCTTAGAGCAAGCTTGGCGGCCGGGCACTGGGCACAGAGAGTGGTGCAGGCATACATACATACATACATACATACATACATGTCTGTGCCTGCATGCATGGCAGAGAAATAAGACTGGGGAAAGCATGGAAAATGTCACAGAAAGGAAAGATTTTTCTCTGCTCTTGTCTCATGGGAATTTTTTTCGTAGTGTTTCTCAGTGTCGTAACTACCACACCATCTGCTGAAGAGTAGTTTTGGTGTAAGCCCAGGTACAGAAAAAATGAGCTGGTGGCTCAGAACATGCAGTGAGAGGAGATTTGGTAAGTGGTCCTGACTAATGTGGTGTCTCACGAGTTTTATACTTTCTAAACACTACAAGACCACTAGCAGTTACAACTAACAAAAGGTTTGGCAGTATCTCCTGACTAAACCAAATTTTTACATTTGTTTTGTGAAGTGACTGTGCAGTTCAGCAAAAGGTGGACTTGTAATAATTGTCAGCATTATCCACTCAAATACATTAATATTTTGATATTGCAGTCATCACCTTGAAAAGAAGTTGGAGATTCAATGCCAGCTTCAGCATTTATATGCTAGAATGCTTCTGAACTACATCTGAGAATTCTCACTTAATGATGTGATATTTTATTTTAAAATATATATTTAGGTGTGTGGTGATTATTCAGAAAAGTTATAAAGCCCCCTCAAATCCATTGGCTTCTCTAAGGCTGGATCTTGCTCTATTGTTTGATTTTCTTAACAAAAATGGCATTAATACTTTCATAGAACTTAGGTTTATATCAGAGACTTATTAAACTGAGCAATGCAAAGATGAAAAAGAAAGAAAAAGACGGCACTTTAGAAAGGAAGGATTTGTTGGGCATCCTTCCAGTTGGAAAAAGATGATTAGGTTAGAGGTAACCCACCTTTTTTAACTAACCTTGAGTGAAATTCAACTGCCAAGTGTAGATGCACCTTAATAATATATTTACTTTTTTTCTTTAGGTATAAGGGAGATACTAACAAAGACACAGTCAAACTGAGATAGAGAAGTATCAGACTTTTCCCTTCTGTGTCATTAACTCTGAATGTCTGATCAGATGTTGCAAGCAAGCAAGCAAAGGGACGGGAGTAGCACTATAAGAGCACAAGTATTTTGCCCATCTAACTATGCTATACTTGACTGATTACAATGAGGGAAGAAAGAGAAGGAGAAGGGAGAGGGCCCTCTGTCTATTACACATCTCTTTGGCCCTCATAAGGCCTAAAATTCATATCCATTTGTTTAGATTGTACTTTTCCTTCAGAGCAAAACACTGTTCTCTGTGTTTGCCAAAGGAGACAAAAAGTCCCTTAAAGACATCCTTCTAGCTAAAATTGCCCACCAAACCAGAGAACTCCCAAGTTATGAATCTATAATAGAGAATGCAAGAAGCCTATGCAGAGTTCTCCCAAAAATTTCCCTGGTAGGATAACACCACTGTACCACCAGAAATCTGCTTGTGCAAACAAACTTGACAGCAAGCACAGGCAAACCTTCTGAAAGATCTAATCTTAGAAAATGTACTAAGCTGATTGATCCACATGATAACTAAATGCTTTGTGAGCTGTATCTATACTGCTGGATCAAAAATTCATTGCTTCTACATTTTTCCATCCATACCCTGGCATTTAATATTAATTTAAATATGTGGAATCAGCCATAATCACATTTGCCATAGGTGAGTGGTTATCAGAACCAGAGGGTATTAACTGCTAGGAAAAAAAATGAACTAAAACCACACTTGGTTGTATGTATTAATAATAGGTAAGTGAAAGAAGAGAGTGTGAACAGCACCCCATCCTCTGGCTCTACTGTGTACTGTAACAGCACTGACTCCGTGAAACATTTTGTGTGCATGTGTGTTGGTAAATCACAAGCAATACTGGATTTCTTGAAAGTAGGGAAGGGAAGGGAGGATCCATAACCCCACCTACACTGGCTACACACCAGCGGCCACCCACTGGCACCTGCAGAGGGTGACCTTCTGCTACCTACAATCTGATAGATCTCACAAAATGAACCCAACCCTTTCCTTTGTAAAATGCTACTGCATGAAAGTACAGTAATCTCCAGTAGAACAGTATAGATAGGGGTGGGGGGAATGCCAAACTATGTCCTTCACCATTTTCCCTTAAAAAAGTTTTATGAGAAGTAGTTTGAGCAATTCCCTTCTTCTGAACAGAACAAACTGAACTCAGTGCCGGAAGGTCTTAAATGCTGGCATCCACCTACTGGGTCACAATTTATAGCATCTGCATCTATGTGACGATTATACATTTCCTTCCAAATTGTTGATAAAGGTATTGAGCAATGCTGAGCCAAGAATAGCTTCTTATGCAACTTCAGTTCAAAATTTACAGCACTCCTCTGCCAGCTCTTCTAAAACCGAGATTTCCAATCTGGAGTGTGCAAAGCCCACTGACGGTCCACATGCACCCTCAAAAGAGCAGCCGAACACAATTACAGCTCTGTCTTGCTGCTTTCTTCTGCAGTCAGGGAGAGATCGCTTCAGAAAGTAAGAATTTACTGCCATACTTGGGATCAGTTTCGCACAGTGAAGGGAGAGGCCGATGTGTAGTTGCTGTCTAACAGCCTCTTCTCCTTCCACCTTTTAGACAACTACAGGACACACATGCAGGACAGCTCTTTTTCTTCTGAATATGCCACCATGGGTGCTTTCAGTATCACTGACAGAAATATTCGCTCTATAGCTGAGTCACAGAAGTCACTACAGGATCAGATTCTTTAGGGATAGAAAGCGGAGAAGTAGTATTAAAGTAAAACCAAAACATGCAGCTGAAAAAAGCTGATCATGGTAGTAAAATTTCAAATCATTAACAGAAACTAACTGAGGAAATCTATAATCCAGGTAGTAGCCAATGAAAAGGAGGTGAAGTTGGAGCAATATGTAAAAATTAAAATATCAGAGATGACAGAATCAGACGACACCTGAGAGAGGTGCACATATTTAAATATGAAGTAGCACATAACAAAAGAAAAAACCCCAAGGAAGATAATGTAACAATGATACAAAGCAACAGAACCCACCAGATGTAACAGAATATTCTAGATAATAATATTCATAATCCCATCAAAGGTCCAAGTCAGTCCCAGAAAACTGTATGCAACATTTGGAAGCTGAATTCAAAGTGTTGCTCATTATCAATGGCACACTGGGGAAAGGAGGACAGGTAGGAAGACAGACAAAAGCAAAGTACAACTTTTCCCATCTTCTATGTTCATTTCACCATTGCATCAACATCTTTCTCTTCCTATGCATGCACACACACACACACACACACACACACACTCTCTCTCTCCATTTCTTTTTTTGCTCCAGCCTTTTGAATTCTGTTTCTCATCAGCTGTCTGGGGTCTCCTATAGTCTTTGCTCCTTCTGTGTACAAATAATCAGCCTAATGAAGCTTCTAGGATTCCTAGACACGTGGCTGCAGAAAAATGTACTTACATAGGCCAAATTAATGGTGAAGTCCAGCAAACACTAAAAGAGAGATAGAGAGGTCAGAATGCCTCAAGAAGTTACTATAAAATTATGAGCTGAAATCACACACCTTTGGATCTCTGAAAGGGGATGCCCTACACCCTTTGTTGTCTTCAGGGGTTGATGGGCAATTGTTGAGCTTTTGATGGGATACCCTTCCTTCTTTGACCAGGGTAAGAGAACAGAGGAGGCTGCTGTTCTGCTAAGTTCTTTATTTCATAGTCTCATAGCTTTCTTGAAGGCAGAGTTCGAGAGGGTTACATGATAAGGCCAAGCAGCAACAGCAGAAACAGCAGGCAAACAGCAGGCAGAAAAACAGCTTCTTCTTCTAATTCTAGTTCCTTCTATAATTTCTAATTCTTTCTTACAAAAGTGTAAATTATATTTGTTAATTGACCAATAAGATTAACACACAATTCTAGTTCTTCTTTTCTTAAACTATCCTGGTCTAATTCTAACAGTCCTAAGTCTTACACAAGTATTACATAGGTATTACACAGATTTGCATATATGGTTTCTATCAGCTCTTATTGTCTATGTGAACACTCTATCCAAAAAATGTGAACAGTGTAGTTTTATCTATATTTTGTCTAAAGTAAAGAAATTCTGTGAAAAGGTAACACTGCTGCAGTAAAAACTGTGTTTAAGGTCTCTGCTGCAGCTTTTTAATGTTTAAGGCACTTAGTGTATATTTCTACTAAAAGTTAAAAATCTATATTTCTATTTCACTTTGGTGTGACTTCATGTATCTCAGCTTGTCCAAAAGTTTTAATTCAACTCCTATGCTTTAACTTTCCTCTGAGCCTGAGTCCAGAGAAGCTTTCACTCCACCAGGCAATTATCTGTTGAATGTTATTCTTAGAAAATTTTGCTTAGTCAAATACAAACTTTGGGGGAAAGTGAGACAGTATCAACAAGGAGGGCCACAAATTTGGTCAGAACTAGGAAGAAAGGAATGCCAGGATAATGAGTAATTTCCTTGTGAGGGAAATTCACATCACATGTGAGAGAAGCAAACACAGGTCCCAGCTCTGCCTGATTCACAACAAGAATATGAAGGAAGCCAAGTCAGTCTTTCTGTGGTTCAGTGACTACTAAGACAAGACAGAACATACGCAACTGGAAAGCCTGTGAAAGTCCCACACACTCTCCTTGCAGGCGGCGCTGCCTGGAGACTAGGGAGGCCACAGCCTAGTTTCAGCTGAGCAGGCACTTGCAACTACCTTGAACTACCTCAGGATTATGTTGAAATGCAGAGGGTGTATTTATAAACCCTCAGTGAGTTTGATGGCTATTCTGCACCTACTTTCATGGTTCTCGTCTCTTGCAGCCCTCAAAAAATGTACCATCCTGGTGGCTCCACTACAACCTGCTCTGCTATGTGAGCTCAGACAAGCAATTCATTGGCTGAAGCAAGTTGGTTTTTTGCTTTAAAAAATTGGCTTGGCTTTGTTCTTTTGTTCTTTTCTTTTTGTGGAAGGACATGGACAGTGTACTTCCTAATATGAAGGAAACTGAAGCAGAGTAAATGAGAAGTCCTCAAGTTAGACTTCTCTAAGTTATGCTCATTGCAGCTGTATAATCTAGGACAAAGGTTAAAACCACTATCAGCAATAATAAAGACACCCAACAGCAAAAATCAAGAGAAAGTTTCAGGAGTTATGACTCAGGTACCAAATGATTTTACAAGTGCATAGAAAATAAAAGTTCAGAAGAAATTACTTCCAGCTCCCTGAAGAGGTGTGAGAGGAACCTGCAGACAGACAAAATACACAGACTAGTACTGGGGAACAGAATTAATTCTTCTCTCAGTGGCTATCAGAACAGGAAGAGCAATGCTTCAGGAAACATTTCCTGGAAGCAGAAAAAACATGACCATTTCTTTGTCAGGACACATGTAAAATAAGAATGCAACATCATTACAACATTCCTAGAGATTTTTGCTTTTGCCATGACCCAGAAGCCAGTCTGTCTCATCTTGAAAATACTTAGCTTTGCATCTGTGCAATCACACGGGTATCTCCTATTACTTACAGATGACGTTTACAATAGAAAATCACAGAGAAGTTGTTTGAAAGGGACCTGTGGAAATGATTTACTCCCTTCTCTTCCTTAGTACTGTGGGTATTCCCCACACAAGCTCCTGTCAAGCTGTGGTTTGTCTGGCCGACTCTTGAAAATTTCCTGGGGTGGAGATTCCACAGCCGCTCTCAGTAACATGTTCCAGGGCTGCACTGCCCCTCTCATGGGTTTTCCCAACCATACAACCAGAACCTTCCCACAGCAGTTCTTGGCTGTTGCTCCATGTCACACTGTCTACCACCAAATGGCAGAGTTTAGCTCCGTTACCTTTGCTGTTCTCCTAGCTGCTGTGGGCTGTTGCTAAGATCACCCCACAGGCTCCTCTTCACCAGACTAATCCCTCAAACTCTGCACATGTTCTTGGTCCTTTGCTATCCTGGCAGCCCTCTGCTGGGCTCCCTCCAGCTTCTTCACAGCCTTCTTACAACAGGGCAGGGTGGCAGAGGGGCCAGTACAGCAGGGTGCATGATTCCAGCCTCACCAGTGCCACGCAAAAGTGGATGAGAACAACAACACTGCTTGACCTTCTGAGTGCACTCCTAGTCCAGTGTGTACTTTGCTTTACAATGAATTATGGCTCAATCGTACATGATTCAACCAATTCAGCACAGCCCTGACGTCCTTTCCAGCCAGGCCACTGATTACCCATTATCCATTTTGTACCAGTGCTGGAGTTACTCTGCCATAAATGCAGAAACTTGCATTTCTTCTTGCTTAATCTTACGAAATTTCCGTTGTCCCAATCTTCAACTTTCTGATGATTCCTCTGGACTAAAGCTCTGCCATTCTGTGTGTCAATCACGCCCCCCCACTTAACACAGTCTGCAAATTTGCTAACGGTGCCATCTGCCTCCTCATACAGGCCACTGCCTTCTTGTCTTTGCTATGCTTGAAAATGAATTTCAAGAAGATGTTCTTTTTCAGTGACTGAGGTGACAGTAACAATCATATTGTTCCCTGGATTCTTCTTCTTGCCTTTATGAAAGACAAGTGTTTCAGCCCTTAGCCTTCTTCCAGTCTTCATGGACTTCTGCAGACCACCCTGATTTTTCACATTATGATAGAGAGCAGGTAACACTTTCAGCATCAAATGAATCTCATCAAGCCCTATGGATTTGAATACATCCAGTTGTGGTTGTCCCTAGCTCATTGCTCCTTCCCTGTTGGCTATCCTCCATAACAAACAGTGCTGGTATAAATCTTTGATGCAAAAGAGACATTGGGGACCCTGTTTTGTAATGCTTGCCACTACGTTGCTCTCCCCCATTCTTCAGCAGGCCTACATCCCCTTTGAACTGTAATTAACATTCCAGTCAACCTTAATAGCTGCTCCTTGACTCAACTCCAGCTGGGCCTCGACCTTACACATTTTTATCAAGAAATGCTAAAATAATACCTTTATACTTTTCCTTTGTTCACCTTTTCAATTCTTGTACACTATTGTTTGCATATAGGTTGCATTAATGGCTCGCCATGCAATCCCATGCCAAGTCCAGAACCCCTTCTGCTGGAAGCCCATCCTGCACAATGAGGCAGATTGTTCCTCACCTCTCTGAAAGCTGAAAGCTTTTTGCTTGTTTTTGCTTTTTTTTCCTTTCAGTTTTGCTTGTTTGTTTTAAATCAGCCAGCTCTCCTTTTCCCTTTTCCCCCTTGACATCTAGGAATTTTGCCCAGGGAAATTCCCTAGCTAAGCCAAACTTTACTCTATAGAGTCCTAGTTTTGCTACTTCTCTTCCCACTTTTCCTCTGTACCTTGAACTCAATCATCTCATTGGACACTGCAGCCCAAGTTGCCATTTCTGCCATACTTTTGGCCCGTTCTTCCCCCTTTGCAAGCAGCAGGTCAAGTACAGCCCCTCTGGCATCTGCATCATAACCTGTGAGCTGCGTAGTCTACAACTTCTTGGGTCGCTCACATGGTGCCAGCCCAGCAATGCCTACCTGAACAGCTGAAATCTCCCAGGAAAACAAAGGCACAATCAGAAGAGTTCTGTATTTGTCTGTAGAAAGCCTCATCTTTTACATCTTGTTCAGGAGATTTTGGTCAGACCCCACCACAGCATCTTCAGTGGCACTCTGCCCATAGGCCTTGACTCTTGGCAGACACATCCTTGGATTTCTGCTAGAACTCTGCTAAGTAAAGGAGCACCTTTACAGAGGGGACAGCAACCCCACTGATCTTCCCTAAACAGACTGTGCTCAGCCATGAGAGCACTCCAGTCAGGATCCAACAAAATAGTTTATGTATCTTTCATAAGATCTCCCACCAGAAGTCTTGGTATCGTGCATTTTGTGTAAGACAGTGTTACACAAAATATTACTACCCTGTTTTCACTTTTTTCTCCATCTTTTCTACATCCCTTCTTCCTAAAATCCTATTAACTAGTGTTTCAGCTCTCTAGGGTTAAGCTTTCATTCCACATTTGTATTTCACACACTTGAGTTCCTATCATCCCTGGCATTAGTGTAACAAGTATCTTTTAAAAAGTGATACATAATATAACTGGGGTGAGTGTTGGGGTTGAGGCGCAGAAAAAGAGGAGTAACAGGTTCCCAGTACTCATAATTTGCAATTCATCAAATTAAAAAAATACGAACATGCCTTAAAAGACTCATAACAATTTAGCATCATTTACAAATGTAAGCAAAACTATATGATCTAGTTATGGTCATTTGTCATTATTAGGAACAGGAAAAACAGTTAATTTTGAATCCATTCAAATGAAAGGACCTGCGGGTGATCAGGAAGAGTGAATAGACTGTAATTATACTACTTTTACTCAAAAATTCATTGCAAAATTATGTGCAATGATTATGCCACTGTTTTACTGAAGCCAAAATGAATTTAAAAATATCCTTTATTTACACTGATTACATTCTACAAACATTTCTATGAGACCTAAGAGGATAAAACCAGATAAAGACACCAAAGTTTCTGTGCCAATCTTCCAACAGAATACCCTACTAGCTATTGTTGAACAGCAATTAATGACCCCAAAGAATATCCAAAGGAGTAACAATACTGTGGTCTCCAGAGGGTGAAAGCAGATGCTGCATTCTGATTTCTCCCTCTCCTGTGCTGCTTCTAAGTGGGCTTTTCAAGATTTAGGAGGCCACAGACCAGAAGCATGGCCTCCAAAAGGCCTGCCAGGTTCAGGAAGTGATGCCTATTCTTGAACCCATCCTCCCATGCTCACCTTCACCTCCCATTCCAAGTTTTTTTCCCTGTGAATAGCACCTGAGTCAGGGACATTTGCCAGGGAGAGGGCATTTGCCAGCTTCAGGGGAAGCTCTTATTAAGCCAGTAATGACCTGCCATGCCCAGGAACAGCCTGTCACAACAAGGTGTCTGAATTACAGCATGGTTTAAGTGACTCCTGACTGATCCTGTGTTATCCAGATGCTCTACTCACAGATACTGGTGCTTGCTTATGTCAGCAGCCACACCTACTTGTCCAGTGGGCTGTGGTGCTGGATTCAGGTAAAGGGGAGGGAATCATCCCTCTTTAGCTGAACTCCCACATCCCGGATAATTATTTTTATGAAGGGCATTTCTCAGACATAATAAGCAGTAAAACAAAACTGAGATTTTAATTAGCTTCTTAAAAACTTCCACTCCAAGTATGGTACAGTTCAGATTTTTTTGTCAAGTTGTAACTGGTATCTCCACTGTAAAACATCTATTAAGACATGGCTCTTCAAGAAGCAACATTTAAGCAAACATGATGAAAAAATTCACTGTCACAGCCTTGAGTGACTCTCATCTGTCTGTATCTTAAGCTCTGTTCCCTCCCTCTGTTGCCTGAAAGAAGCATCTTTTCACCTCAGTTTTTCTAGTAAGTCTTCACAATGAGGAATAATAATCAAGGACACAGTTCTAGTAAGTAGGTGGCTTCTGTGCACAGCTCTTCTTCATCGCTCTTGACAAGATGAATTGTGCTGTCCAACTCTTTCCTGCCCAGCGTTTTACTGGTGGGGAACTGTATGCCCCAAAAGGTGATTGATTAACCTGCTAAACAACAGAGCCAAATGCTGTAGCTATCCCACTGACAGCATCCAGCACAGCAGCTAGAGGAAGGCTTGTTCTCTCATCTAATCTCAACCATCACCACTGATGTGAGTCATGTTTCCCACACTGTCACCGATTCCTCACCTGTGTGATGTCTGAAAGGGGATTTTAGACACCGTCTTCTGCCCCAATTACTCACACAGAACTAGCACCCTTATGCACAGACAGATACAGTAATTAGACATGTGTCACACCTCAGGCTTTAAATACTGCTCCAGTCTTCTTGCATGCAGGATTTTGTGAAAGGGCCTTGGATTTTCTGAAGGCGCAGCACAACCATGGCAAATTCTGGTTGGCAAATTTTTGGCCTTGAAAGTGATTCTTATTTATTTATTTACTTGGGGTTTTTAAGTCCTTAAGGAGTAGAGTTTCTTTTAGGCAAGTACATGTAAAAGCAGGAAAGCAACAGACAGTGCCAGCCTGACTCTCACAGAGAGACAAGATCTTCAAAATAGTATTTCTGCTCCTTTTGAGGCTACAGCCTGTGGTTTCATCTGAGGTACCTGTGTGGCAACCTATTCAAATGAGCCCACAGAGAGTCTCGTATGTTAAAAGATACGTGAAGGAAAGAGGAATTTCCAGTGGAAAATGTGATTGAATGGAGAGATGTTCACTTGGACAATCTCTTACCAAAGCTCAGCAACCAACTAGTGGTATCTGCCAGTCTCTTTTTCCATGCCATGAGGCACTCTGTCTTTACTGCTTACATCAATTAGAACTCATAATGTCATTACTGGGCACATCAAAGCATCATGCCTCCCTTCAGAAAGGCTCATAAGTCTGCCCACTCACATTGTGGTCTGCAAGTAACTATGAATCCCCCAGCACTTAGTGGTATGTTTCACACCTCAGCTCCGGGCTCTGAGCACTGTTTTAGGCTCTTATAGTCCTGACAATTAGACACCATTCCTCAGGAACCCTTAGGCTAAGTCAAACATTCTCTTTTTTTCCTATTAATAAGAACTACTTTTAGAACGCGATGCTCACAGTTTAGAATATAGTTAAGAAAATAACCCATCTATTAACTGAATATTTCAAGACTGAGGTAATAGTACAAGACAGCATAAGTACATATGCATTTACAGACTTTGGAATCAATTGCTCTAAAAATTTGCATGTGGGATTTTTACTTTCCCGGGGAACTTGTATGTGCATGTGTAACTATCAGAATCACAAGGATGTTTTGTAAGCATCAAGCTCTTTTCTGGCTACAGGTGCTAATTATAACAATCACTGAATTTGTCAACATGCCACTGATGCTTAAGGAAAATGTCAGAGGAGACAGGGCCAATTTGAAAAGGACAAAGGGAATGGAAATATTATGGTTTGGGGTTTGGGTTTTTTGTTTGGGTTTTTTTTCATACAAGTGTCATACCATTGCTCTTGGCTTCACTTCCTTTACATGGTCAGTTTTCTGATCTCCTGACTGTGTGCCGGGGTGCCAGAGACACCACAAAAGAAGTGACAAGAATGTGTAACTGGGGAGGAATAGTCAGCAGTGTTGTTTATCTGCAGCCTGAGTCTACAGTTTGTGAAATTATTCAGGAAAGTGCAGTGAAGGGATAGAAGTGAGAGGTCAGTGCTCAATGGCTTTTACATGTCTTTGGGGAGTGAGGCATCTCTGCCTGCTTGCCTTCACCTTCCATGCACAGCAGGGCCAATCTTAAGCACAGAGGATGCAGCTGTCTTGGGCAGCAGGTTGACAAGCAACCACAGCCCTGATGCCTGCTCTGTACACAGGAGCTGGTGAGAGCCATGCCAACACAGCTGCTGACTCCACTGAGAGGATGGAGTCAGAGGTTTCAGTGGAAGTCTTCACTCTTACCCCATTTAACAATTTGCATTCCCCAGCCTCTCCTCTCTCTCTGAGCCAGCTCCTTTCTCCCTTCCCACAGCATGGGTCCTACCCCAGGTTCTCACTTTGAAGGTAGCAACACTGTGTTTGGTTTGCAGGGCCAAGAAGCCCCAAACGGCCTCTGCTATCTGGCTGTGAGGAGCCCAGCTGTGCAGCTGTGAGCTGCCAGTATTTGGGAGTCCTACAATGCACAAACCTACCAAGGCCAGGAGGTACAGGCATCCTCATCCTACCTTCAGTGTCCAGCTAGTGCCATGTGCAATTGATTGAATGCCTTTGGAGACACGGTGGCCATGAGCAGTCAGATCCCCAGCACTGCAGCCTTCTGCTGCACACTGCCATGGACAGGCTGGTTACTGTGGTTCAGCAGCCTCAGGTTATCACTGCAGGTCATCAACCCAAGCAGGCAAAATGAGTGCCAACAAGCAATGAAGGATTATACTGTCACCTGGCCAAATGAGCCTGAAGTGATCTAGAAGACCCTTCCACAGCCAGCAAGGGAAACTATCTGAAGGCTACTGTCTTCTTTGGGATGGTTTCTGCAAAGCTCTGAAGCTGAGTGGCTCCAGATGCCACCAGCACAACTCTGTGTCCTGTTCTGTATCTCAGTAGTGGGGCCACCACAAAGAGCTACTTGTGGAGCTCATCACAACAATATCACAGAGGGGTTTTGTGGTTGGTTGGTTTTGTGTTTTGCTCTTTTTTTTTAAAGGTCAAAACAGCTGAAAACTGCAAAAATGAATTTGTATCAAAATAAAGTTTTGCAAAATTGAAGACAAATGCAGTCCTTTGTCTAGTTGAGTATATAAATGTAGTTTCCTCCCATGTCCTAGCACAGACATATCTGAACTGGAAGCAAGGGTAATCTTAATAAGTGGTGTTAAACTGCCTATTTTTCATTGAACTGGAGGGGACGGAAGCAAAGAGCAGAAAGCTAAGACACCTGTTGCACGCCTCCTTCAAAAGAAACTATATAATACTAATTGCAGGCTGTCATAAAAACCCTGATAATGCCTCAAAGGCATTGGGTCAATGTGTTAACAATTTGGTTCATATACTTAGTGGAAAATAAAGAGAAAAGAACTTCAAGGTATGCTTGGTCCCTGCAAACTTAAAACTTCAGCTATATAGTTTGGTGAGTGGTTTTATGTTGGAAATTCCTTTACAGTTATAGAAAGAGTAAAAAAACCAACACCACTCCAGATCTAATATTGAAATAGTAACAGGGAGGGAACAAAAGAAAGATTTGGAGACATTCCCCAGGAATGAAGCAATTATGGCTCTGTAACCAAGGACTATTTTCCCTTCCTTGCTTTCTCAAGACAAAACTTTTTTAGTCTCTCTAAAAACAACATCTTTGCTTTGTAGGTGACGTCTGTTTCACTCACTGAGCAAAGAAGTGTTAGGAAGGACAGCGTCTGGGGAGAAACAAAGCCAGAAGCATTTATTGGAAGGCACTAACTATATCAGAAAATAACTATATCAGAAAGAGTACTTCAGATGCTGATTTAATTGAAATCAGGAATGTAGCTGGAGAAAAGGAACATCGCCAGCATACCCTGGAGAGCAGTGCTGAAATATGTGCTACATTGACCACTGACAATCCATAGAGAGCTGGCAGGTCACACTGTGCTGGCTCTTCTCCTTGTTTCCAGCTGCTAAATTACATTAAAGTCAGCTTAAAATTCATTAAACGCCTTCCTATTATTACTTTTCCATATAAGCAGTTGTTATAGCTGCTGAAGAGACATTGTGTGATGGTGACAGTGAAGAGAGAGGCCTGAGTAAATATGAATGGGAAAGAAGAGGTGATTTTGACCAGGAAAACGCTTGGGACCCTTCAGAATTTAACTGCTCTTCAAAAGATGAAAGCAGCTACACAGTAGATTGAGAATTCAGATGCTTAAATGCTCCAGAGATACGTTAATACTGATTGTGGAGGTCACGTTTTGTTTGGCAGTTTTGCATAAATCCTGAACCAGTCAGAATCACCACCTGTGAGACTGTCATTGCAATGATGCTGACCCCGTGTCACTGATAATTACAGGTAATTTCAAGTGCTGTCATTAATTTGCCTTTTTCAATCTCTCAGCAAAGCCTTACAGGCTTTGTCCTGTATATAATAGTATTGAAGGTAATAAGATTTCTTCCATCAGGGATTTAAGGAATTGGATTTTACTCAGATTTTTTTAAAGGCTTTGCACTATTTCTTGCAGGTTTTGAAAAATGTAGTTTTTATCAGTTTTTACCAATTTCAGTGGGAAGCTTTTTCCACAGCAGGATAGAGAGTAGAGAAGCTCAGGTGTCACCAGAAATACATTGTACTCACTTCAGAAGGGAAGCTGCTTTATAGGTGGAAGTGGAGGAGTGAACAGAGGTCCTTGCCTCCATGCCCATGTAAGCCTTTTTGCTTATGTGATAGTTTTTTTAATAGAGGATCAAAACCAACAAGATTCTTTGCTTGAATTCTGGCCTTTAATGGCACGACACATGCAATAAAGAAGAATCAAGTGGCATGCAGTAAGTGCAGCTTCACCAACAGGACAGAAATGACAGGCCAAGCCCAGTATTAAATGGTATTTTGAAGTCAAACATCAGACACAGTGCTGTCCATTCATTACCTGCATCATCTGATGTACATGAGAGAAACACGGCAAAGGGCCTTCAACAACACCTTCTAGTCTGACTGAAAGAAAGAACCCATCCATTTTCCTGGGAGAGCAAAGTATCTACTGGAGGAAAAAACTCTTTTTAAATCTAAAAAAGAAGATACAAACCCTTTTTAGTGACTCATATGACTTAGAGCTGTAGAGACTTTTTAAAATAGTGTTTGCAGTTTCTTCAGGGAAGACTTTCAGAATAGCTCCACTAAAAATAGTATCAATGCCTTTAAAGATTTACTGTCCATGCCCAGAAATCTTGAAAAAAGTAGAATATTAAAATAATATAGGTCCTACCAGAAAGCAGTGCCTCTGCATATCTTACAACTGGAGTCTGAATAGGAGGTGCAGAGGTCCATCCACTGGAGACCACTGCTGCATGCCATGCAGTTCCTCTGCATATGCAATTCCCACTGCTGTCACACTTGACCCAGGCTACATGAGGATGCCCCCAGCACACAGTAGTCATGTGTACTGTTGCCTCATTCTGATCTTCACTAAATATTTGGAGCTGAATTTGGCTTGTCTGACAACTCAGGTGCAGCAGAAGATATGAAATTTCTCATGACTGTGGGCTTCCTATGAGTTGGGACTGTAGTAGGAGCAGCCAAAGCAGCTATTGCAAACATGAAGAAGAACAACACAAGACTGATGAGAATCTCCTGAACCTAAGGGTCTTCCAGGGAACTCAGTTAATCCTGCAGGTTTTTTCACTGGAGGATCTGCCTCTGTGGAGAGAAGAGCTGCAGAGCCACCAGCTCTCTTTGGGAGAACTCATTTCATGTTCCACGGTGGAGCTGTTCTGCCCCCGCATGGCAGGTCACTGGCAGAGCACGGAGCCAGACCGCGGCTGCACACTGACAAACCCATCATCTCATGGCAAAGCATGCCAAAGATTTTATGCCACATGGAAGGGACCCGTGTCAGTGTTCAGAGCATCATGTTCTGTTACAATTGCACATGCCAGAAAATTGCAGGAGCAATGCAGCAGAAAGGAGCCTATAAAAAATTAATGGCTGACATAAATACCAACCTCCAAACAAAGAATGGTCAGAAGGGAAGATGCAAGAGAAGTGAAATTTGACTTATTACAGGCTTTGTGAAGGGTTCTCATTTGGAATACTGATTTTAAAATATGAGGAATTAAAGACAGGTTTTAGACAGGATGCAAACTTGGCTTCTGGAAGCAGAGGCCATAACTGTATATAAAGTGCAACTGGGAAGGAGGTCCTGATGATGTTACCTACTCCACAGAAGCAAAGAATGAGATAGAGAGCCAGAAGCAGGAGAAGGATGGAGTTAAAAGTTTCTGTGGAGGAATCCAGACAGCCTTTTAGGGGAAGAGAAAAACTATCTCAGCAAAGAGAATTAATTCACAGAGCATAGGAAGTTCAGTTCTCATGGTGAAACGTTCCCCTGAGACAAGACAGTCCATCCCATTTTTCCCCAGGAGAGCTTAGGCAACTCTAAGTAGTCACTGAGAGCTAAACAGGGTCTCGGCTGCATTCAGCTGACTCCTTTGAGAGTGGGAAGAAGATCGTGACTGTTTCCTGACTACATTCAAACAAATGTATAGAGCTTTTATGTGGGCAGGGGCATCTGGTTTTCGCACCATATGCTACTCCTTTTGGAATATAAGTATATAGCTGAGTAAATGCAAGGGGTTGTTTATATGATGAGCATGAAACAGTCTGAAATGACACCAGAAGCCATTAGTAATAAATAAATTCTGCTTTTCATCACAGGCCTCCAGATTCTCTTGGTAAACTTTTTGCTGATATGCTTGACCTTAAGTGAGATGGCCCCTCGACAGGGATGGAGGAAAACGCCATTACTTTTTAAGTACACCTGATACTTCTAAACATCCAAAATGTGACAAATGAAACAGAAAAACAAAACCAAAGTAAACCACAACAAAACCTCACAAAATTCCATCACATCGCAGTTGATGTTCTCTTCCTGCAGTGCTTTCCATCAAAGATGCTTTACCCATTCACTGGCAAGGTGGCCTCTTGCCATTCAGCATAAGGGAGCTGTGATCAAGTGACTAAACACTATGCTTCATAAAAACCTGAAAAAATAAATATTGTAAGTGGTGCAGAAGTGCAGAATTTAAGAGGGAACCACAGGCTTCATTAACCAGTGCTGTGGGATCCTTCCTGTCTTGAAAAGGTTTCCATCAAAACCCTCCTTACAGATAGCACAGTAAGGAACAGCACAGGTTATTAGTATACAAAAGAATAAAGCAGAAAGAATGTCACTGTCTGTGGTGACTGACTTTATTAATTGTAGGCTGGGAGAAAAGATAGTCAAAATATAAACTACTGAAAACAGAGGGAAAGCACCTGCCAAAAAGAGATTAAATGTCTCACACAGAAACCTCTGTGCATCAGTGTGTATATATTATTTGCTACCAGTTTCTGTAGGTTTCAGTGCATTTTATACTAATCTTACTCCTCTGAAATGAAAGAATTGTTTAAAAAATGAATATTTTCTTGGAAGAAGTTTGAAGAAAGGTCTTGAGGGGTATTAGTTCTTACCCATTGGTTAAGAGTACAACTAGTGACAAATAATAGTGGTAGAGGGAAAAGTCATAAATACAGCTGGCATGATGAATTTTCTTGACAAGAAATCTTTGAAGAGCGTCGTCCAGCAGAGAAAGACTGAAATAGTGCCAAACATGATACATAAAGCTAGGACACAGTGCAACTGTGCAGAAAAAGTGATACAAGGATCTGTTTCTAGCCAGGGAAGATGTCTGTGATTAACCAGTAGCTGGTGGACATTTGCCATTCCAAGCCATAATAACAGCTTTTAATCAGACTTAATTTAGAGTTTCCACAGAGAAATGTCAATATTGATGCCCAATGGATTTAGGAAACACACACCTGATGTATCATGTATGCACATATATACATTTGTATTTTTGTGAATACACTTCATTATATTTTGGAGTACAAATGCAGAGCCACTAATATATAGTTATGTGATTAGACATGGACGTAGTTAAGAAAGTGGTGGTTTTATATTTGCATCTGTAACTATAGATAAAATTTTGGCACATTATAAAAACACTGATATATATTAGAGGTTTCTTTCTATATCCAGAAGAAATAGGACGTACGAACATGAGATAAAGCTGTACGTAAATATCTGGCAGCCTGGCACACTGAGTAGGCCTGCACTCTCACTGAAGGCTGGGGCTGAATTAATGTTAGTTTCCTTTCAACCATGACAGGGAAGGAGGAGGGAGGTCTGGAAAGCACCATCTGTTTTTCCAGATTGCTGTTAATCTGCCAATAATTCATATTGGATATAAAGAATTAATGCTATGGGAGAACATTAAAAAATATACAAAGCTTTCCTCTCCAGCATATGGAGCAAAGACCAGCAAAGAAGAGGCATCAGGTTGTCTTCCTGGGCCAGGAGGGTGGAAAGCCCTCTGAAATTTGTCTTGTAAGTTAAAGAGAATGAAAACACAGACAGATGTGGAAGAGGAAGGCAATGTTCCTCTGATAATCAAAGAAAGAAACCTAGTATTCATCAAAAGAATGCTTTGTAAAAAAAATTTTAAGGTTGGTGAAGCAACACTGAAAAAACGGCCCTGGCCCAGGCAACGCAGGGGAACAAATGAAATCCTGGCCCTGGGGAGCATTCAGACCACGCTTTGAGAGCCCGTGATGGCTTCTCTGAGAACACACATTGTGAGCAAAAGGTCTCACAAAGGGAGCCTGAAGCCAGTTGGAAAGGGTGGCAAGGTGGCATCAGCGAGACAGCAAAACATGGGGTGATGCATCTGAGGTGAGGCACTAATCCAGTAACAGCTGACGGTGGATTTTACATTGACCAGAAAAGGTTGACATATGGTCTGCTGGGAAATCCGCCAGCAAAAGCACTGCTATTTTTGGATGTTTTTAATATAATTTTCATCCTTTTCCTTATCTGTGCAGCTTTATTAGAGAAAGGAGTGACGGTTGCTACCAGGAATGATCTGTACTTCTTATGGCACCTCTGCCGATGTTACGTTGAGCAGGAGTGAGCTACCTACAGGGGAGAATTCACTGAAATAGGACTGTTCTGTCCCATTTCTGCTGCACCTATCCAAGTAAACTGAGCACTGACAAGCAATCAGCCTTCCCACGAAAGCATGAGCACTGCTTCTTGCACAGCTTTGGCTCAGGCCAAATGACATCCTGTTCTTTAGTAAAGCTTCAAGAGCTAGTGAAGGCAAACAGCCTCTCTACCTTGCTCCTATGGCCTTCACACAAGCACACACTGCATCTTTGGGCCAATTTGCCAGTTCAGTGCTTGAATCCAACCAATACAAATAAGGATGAAGGCTTTTCCACTGGCAAACATGGTATTCTGTATCCATCCTTCTATACCTCCCAGTCCATGATGGCAGAGGGTCTTCACAGAGGTGAATAAACAGCCTTTTAAAGCTACTGCCTTTGCATTCCTACAAAGGTCCTCAGTGTCCCGTGCAGCATGAAACTGTCTTACAACAACCAGAAGTTGTTTGATTTTGACACCAGAAGTGAAAGGACTTATCTATGCTGACAGTAGGAAAAGAAAATCACCCACCTCTCTAAGGACAGAAAACTGGTGCAGCAACATAAGTGATCTGGCAGTTCGTGCATAAACAGGAAGAGAAGAATTCCACAAATTTGATGACATGTGGTCTTTATTTTCAGAGTTGTTTGATTGACGAGTGACTGTGGAGGGGTGCTGTATACAGGGAGCTCTGCTGATGGGCCCTGTGATCCAAAGCTGGAAGGAGCTCTAGACTGATATCACTGCTACCTGATGACAATTTTCTGGCTCTGGCGGCTATTTCTTCTGTCAGACATGCTGAATGCCATATCTCCTTCATTTCATATGTCTTTTTTTCTTATGCTTTTTTTTCCCCACTGAGTTTTCTTACAGTATAAAACGTGTGAATGGGTATGGGTTGTACTCTTAAATCATGAATGTGGTGTCTCTGTTTCACTCAGATTTTTACAATCCTCACTTTAGACCCAGTAAAATCTACCAGGAAAAAATTTGTTTTATTCCCCTCTCTGGTAAGCTTAAGCTGCGGTTTGAGAACTTCTCAAAAGGTCAGCCTTTGTAAAAAGACGAGAAAAGTGGCAGGGGCCAGAACCTAATGCCACACCTTCAGACCCTCCATCAGTAAAAGCATGGAATAATGAATGACTTGCTTTCCAGAAGCAGGACAAGGTTAGTAAATAACAAAATTTTTGAACCAAATAATACAGATGGAAAAAAACAAAACAGGGAAGATTTGGTATACACAAGCACTTTACGGGATTCTTTACCCTAAAGTGGTCATGGTTTAATGCTTTTGTATTCTAGATACCAGCCTTTATTCCCACAGATTCCCAATGAATTTTAAGGAACAAAACTGAGCACACCATGTTCAGTTTACCCATGAAATGCAAAGACCAAATTCCAGAAATTACAATTCTGGCTATATGAAATGCACTTATATTCCACATATCCAAAGTATATGTTGTTTAACTTAGTTGTTTGTTTTATGAAAAGAAAATGAAAGACATCATTTCTATAGCTGCTTAATGTTTTATTCCTGGCTGGGTATTTGGACTAGGAAAACAACAGCTTTCCTTTTGGCTGTTAGTGCTTAATTATTCAATGTTAACAGCCAAGAAGTAAGCTGTTAGCCCTCCTCCTCTTCTTCACAGCTTTTCTTTCCCTCGTGGGTCTAAATCTGTCCTTCACACATATGAAGAGCAGTTTGAATTGTAGGGATTGCATTTTGGCCTCACAGGAAACAGCCTATGGCTTACAATATTTCCTCTTAATATCTGTGTGGCTTTTTCTCCAGTCTTTTAAAACAGCACAGTAGCAGCTTAATTTCCTCTGTCTTTGATACTCTCCTTTAAATACCATCACAGACTCTTCTCCTTCACAGATCTGCTCCCAAGCTAAGCTGTCTTGGTACAATTTCTGAAATTTAATGACTATTCTACCTAAATCACTGTACACACTGCTAGAAAAAGTAAATAAGCTCTAAATCTAGTGGGTTTACTTCTTCTTCCATAGAAGCCTCAACAGCAGAAGACTTCACAAGACCTAACCACATTGACTCTAGCAGCACTTAAAGGGTATCTTGAAAGATGGCAAATACTGGTATCAGAGGATGATGATGACTGCTTGAAACATCTCCAAATAATATCTCATAAATTAAACCTATACATATTCAATGCATGTGGGTCAAGTGCATGAAGGCCAAATCCAGTAGTGTCATCCTGAGGAGTGTGTAAGCTGTGTTTTCCTAAAAACTCTAAAAAGTCACACAGCTTGCCTCTCCAGGATGAGGGCAACTCATGACATAGCCACACTCCTTCCTTGGGTACAGCTTTCGCCTTTACCTTCTTCTGAAAAAAAAAAAAAATCTCTGGAAACAGATTCATTTGCTTCACCTAAGCATAACAAAAGGTGGGCATGTACCCCTTCATGAGAGGCCACCCCAAGATACTTTTGCTTTATCAGTCAGGGATACACAGCTCCTGACTGTTCCCTAACCTTTGCTACCAAATCATTGCATTTAGGTTATATTATAGACTGCATCAGTCAGATAAACTTGAGAAGTTAAGGGCAAAGGGAACACACCATATATACAAAGCTGTGATCTTACTGTGAGTCTAGCTGAAGTCTTAACAGAATAATTAAAGAATTACCCATCCAGTTACAATTACACTAATGCTTCACAGTTCAAATTATATCACTTAACATTGTATATACACAAACATTTTAGCATCACAGAATCATTAAGGTTGGAAGAGACCTTAAAGATCATCTCATCCAATCATCAACCCAGCACCACCATACCACCTCAAAACCACAGCTTCAAGAGCCACATGCAGATGCTTCCTCAACACTTCCAGAGACAGCAACCCTACCACCTCCTTGGACAATTTATCCCAGTACCTAACCACACTTTCAGTGGAAGTTTTTTTTCTAATATCTAATCTGAACCTCCCCTACCACAATTTAAGGCCCTTTCCTCTCATCCTTGCACTTGAAACATGACAGAACAGATCAATCCCCACCTCACTACAACCTCCTTCCAGGGAGTTGTAGAGAGTGATGAGGTCCTCCCTGACCCTTCTCTTCTTCAGGCTAAACAACAACAGCTCCCTCAGCTGACCCTCATAAGACTTGTGCTCCAGACCTTTCATCAGTTTTGTTGTCCTTCTCTGGACACTTGCAGCACCTCAATGTCCTTTCTGAAGGGAAGGGCCCAAAACTGAACACAGGAATTGAGCTGCAGCCTCAACAGTGCTGAGTAGAGCAGGATAATCACTTTATCCTGCTGGCCACACTATTTCTGATACAAGCCACGATGCCACTGGCCTCCTTGGCCACCTGGGCACACGCTGGATCATGTTCAGCCACTGTCAAACAGCACTCCCAGGTCCCTTCCTGTTGAGCAGCTTTCCAGCCACTCTGCTCCCAGCCTGTAGCACTGCCTGGGGTTGTTGTATTCTCACTGTTGAACCTCATGGAGCTGTCTTCAGCCCATCAATCCAGCTGATCCTGGCCCCTCTGCAGCTCTTTCCTGCCCTTCAGCAGGTCAACTCCCACCTAACTTGGTGATGTCTGCAAACTTACTGAGGGGCACTCGATCCCCTCATCCAGGTTGTCAATGAAGGTATTAAGCAGGACTGATCCCAATACTGAGCCCTGGGGAACATCAGTTGTGATCAGCTACCAGCTGGATGTAATTCCATTCATCACAACTCTCTGGGCCCAGCCACCCAGGCAGTTTTACCCAGCAAAGGCTACACCTGTACAAGTCATGAGCAGCCAGTTTCTGCAGGAGAATGTCTAGATAGATGAGCCTTTCCCTCATCTACTAAGTGGGTCACTTTGTCATAGGATATCAGGGTGGTCAAGCAGGACCTGCCTTTCATAAACCCACGTTGGCTACGCCTTCAGGACTGACTCCCACAGGACTCTGTCAATCGATCTCCTAAACATGCCAAAGTCTGCCTGTAGGAAGTCCAAGGTGGCAGTTCTGCTGGCACCACTCCTAATTTCAGCCAGAACTGAAAACTCTTATCATTTTGTGGTCACTATGCCCAGGAAATACCAACCCATATTTTGGTGGCGTGCTTTCCTTTCCACTGTGCCTCTGGGTCTTAACAATGTCAGCTTCAGAGCAGGGGGAGAGGAACAGTGAGCTCCCAGTGTTCAAATCTTTTGCCAGTATGATGTTGATGGTTTGTTCCTTCTCAGCTTGGAATCTGCTTGGACTCCTTTTTACATGTTTTGTAGCACTGGCTGCACCTTGCACTTTCTTCAGTGTTCTCCAACTCGATGTTCCACATGTGTAACACTGTTACATATGGTGTTTATTATGTGTGTTGGATACTTAGTATTAGTTCTTTTGTTATCCCTAACTGGTTTTATCCATTTCTAAAGACTGCCTTTCTTCAATTGCTTGCAAGGGACCTCTGGTAAGCTGTTCATAGCCCTGGGGCCTCTGGTATCATCCTGCCCCTGTAACCCACACAGTGCTTTATTCCAGGATCAGTCATACACTCTTCATTCTACAGAGAATAAGTGTTTGTTATTAATATCTTCTAGTTACAAAAAATATATAAGATTAGGTGTTATACCACATAGTTGTATGAAGTGATAAAAAGCTAAAATGAAGTAATTAACAGTTACATGGTCATTAGACAATCATTAATATAGGTAAATAAGCTAAAAATAAATCTACAAGTAAGCCAAGACAAGCCCATACAAAGCCCAACAGGTTCAGAAGTCTCCACTGTTAACTTGGCACAAAGCCACAATGAACAGAAACACCTTATCTACTTGGCTACAAGGCTACAGCTGTTCCTTGAACCGTGGCCTTATGATGGAGTCTCCAGTCAAATTCTGAGCTTGAAAAAACCTCTCAAGAATTCCTGTCTTCAGATCAAGTAAACCTCTGGGAAGTGACAGGGACTGTGATGCAAATGCTCTCTTTGAGATCAAATATTCAATTCAGACTAGATTAGAAGGGACTAGACTTCATTACTCATCAGTCAGTCTCCATGACAAATGTATGAATTACAAATTTGCCATCATACAGGAAACAAACACACATTTTTATTCATTGCAAAAGAAGAGCACAACTGAAGACTTCGTGGCTGTGAAGAGCACTTTAACACTCTCTTTGGTCCAAATGAAAGCTTACTTCTCACCAGAATGAAGTGATTGTACTCCTGATAGGTGCTTACTGCTCTTTCTCCAGCTCAAAATATGGAAATAAACAGTAGATGTGAGTCTTCAGGACAGTAAACATAATCCTCAGTCTCTGCTTGCCTATCAAAACATAAATGCAGATTTAGACGGAAGCTCACTGTCTCTGACCTCTCTAGCTCCATTTCAACATGTGTTACTTCAAAAAAAGTGGTTGTTACTGATTATGTAATGAAAGAAAAAGACACCTATGAAAGCCACATAATTCTTAGCTCAGCCTTTACTCTTGCATGTTTTTTTTCTTGTGAGGTTCTCTTATTTCAAGAGAGAAGTTACTATCAGACATGGAGACTCATAGCTCATGAAGAGGCTATGTGACCTTTACATTTATTACCTTCCAAAGATATGAGATTGTAATTTCATGCTAACATGCTCCATGTTATTTTCAGGCACCTTCAACACCATCATTCTCATTTACCTCTATGCAGAGCCATTACAAAATTTGGTGAAGAAAATTTCAGTGGACGATGGTGTTTAGAGAGGTGTTAATCAGGGACCACTGAGCTAAGCCCTTCACAAGCACACAGAATGCAATCCTGGACCACAGAGACTGACTTCCGAGATCTGCTCTGGGTAGTTTAGCAAACATTCTAATGTTCTGAGTCTACAATGCATAGGAAAGAGGAGGCCAAACTTTTCAGGACTGTGTCTTTTATTTGCAACCTCTCAACCACATTGATTTGAGTGACTCATCTCAAAATAAAGGGAACAGGAGAAAAAATAGTAATTATACCTGCAGAATTTTTCAAAAATCATAATTTCCCCAAACAATTTAAGATTTCCTGTCTATCCTGTGTAGTGTAAGCATTGCAAAAGCAAAGACACTTGCCTACAGATACAAAAGAGATTGGGAAAACCCTGCCTTTGTGATTGAAGAATGTCTCCACCTCTTAAATACTGGAAGTTGTTATTGATTTCCCCAGCAGATGGAGTAGCATGTACAGTTTTGATAATTCCTGCAGACTTATTTATGGGACTTACTTATTTGCAATACATACTATACATGGAAATCTACTTGGTTCAATCTATCAAAAAATAAAGCTCCAAAGACTGAATAAACCAACAGAACTAAGAATCTTCTTTCTCTCCATAACTCTCCAAGACCTTTGAAAATCTGAAGTAACTTCTATTGAGCTTCTGCTTTACCTTCAGCTCTTCGCATCACCTGCTGTGCAGCAGAGCAGCAGAAACATCACAAGTTCCAGAGGATGCAGACATTCATGTCAATGTCAAAAAGGCTCCACAAGAATCATACAGTCATAGGATAATTCAGGCTGAAAGACACCTTGAAAGGTCATCAAGTGCAACCCTCTGTTACCCACACCTCAAAGGTAGGTCACTTGTGAGATCAGACCAGGCTTCCCAGGGCTTTATCCATCAGATCTTGAAAACATCCAGTGGAGAAAGGAGACTGTGCAACTGCTAGGGGCAACCTTGTCTCGACCATCCTTACGGTGACAAGGCATCTCCTTATATCCAATATATCTCGTTTCAGCTAAACCCCATTGTTTCTTGTCCTCCTGCCATGAACTGCCTTGAAAAGGCTGCCTTCAACTTCTTCATGACCTCTGTGTATCTCTAGGAAGGATGTTATTAAGCCCCAATTTATCACTGTCCTTCCTGTATTGAGGGTGGTCATATAGGGTGGGACACTGCCAATCTCTGCAGTAAACTGACACATTGGGCCACTATCCTCTGGTATTTCCTCGTGCTCAGAGCTCATGCACAGGCTAACTCTGATGGACTTTAGACTTTCACGCCAAGCACAGCATTACATAGAGGAATATCTATAACATAAGGACCCCAGAAATCCTGAATTCCAGCCTGACCTGTGTCACTGAATTGCTATACAAAAAAGATTAAATTCTTTCATTTCTACAATGCTTCCATGCAAGGACAGCGTACATCTCATAGAAAATACATATATTCAAGGTTCAGTCCAACTCAGCAAGTCTGGCCTGAGACAAACACTATTATTTCTTTATTAATGTGACAAAAGAACACACCCCCTAATGCACAGAGATCAGTTTTAGAAGCAAATGTCATAAGGTGGGACCGACCCAATGCTTTCATGTCAATTTGTTTTTTCCTGGAAAAGGCAGGATGACGCTAGATCTCCTCAGCAGAAATCCAAGCAGTGCTTTCTGGCAATGAACGAAGGTGGGCACATACACAAAGAAATTGGGAGTGGCACTGGTGCAGTGTGGAAATGAAAGCTGGAGCAAAGCACTGGTATTGCCTTGATGTAAACAGCTTTATCTCACACACAGCAACAAAGAACATGACCTATGTTTACTGCCTTTCTCAGAAAGAAAAAGGTCTTGCCTGTGCAAGACCAACAAAGACCAAGTCAATTCTTCAGTGAACTACATCCAAACTTGAGCTAGATAGAATCACAGAGCTGCAGAATGGCTGGGATTGGAAGGGACCTTAAAATTAACATCTAGTTCCAACCACCTCATACCATTAACACACGAATGATGCCCTCCTACAAAGTAGCAACTGCTACTTATCAGGAGGTTATCCGGATGTGACCAGAAATGTTATGATTGCTTAAAACAGAAAAGAACTTGAGGGGTTAGTCTGGCCAAAGCTTGAAGGCAGGAAACTGGGAGAATAATGAAATGATGGTGGTATAGCTTACTACTAATAGCTAGTAAGTAGCAGTGGTTCTTAGTGCTAGAGGGGTTTTACCCAGCAGCATCAAACGAGGGTGAGAAGGGAAATGTAGGATGGGAAGCACTGCATGAAAGCTCTTCTGTCACAGAAGGTACTGGAAATATTTAGCATGGGTGTGCTAATCAGGCATTGCAGTTACACTTTCAAATCTGGGACCTGATGGTGTTAAATGTACAGTGAAAAAATGGGACTTTGTATGCTAAAGTACAGCTTTGACTCCATACATGTGCTGGTTTACAACAGCACAATGGAGTTACACTGGAATGCCAGAACCCATGGTGCCATCACTCTCCCACGTTAATCTGCCTTTGCAGGTTTTTCACAGTTGGGTACTTCACAAAGACACTTAAGAGTAAGATAGGATGCTGTGTTTGGAATGTATGCCAGTTTTTATGACAAAGTTCCTTGCAATCTGATCCATGAATTATCAGTAGCAGTATTGTTCCCAACTTCAGCATTATCTGAAAGCCACTGTTTTACAGTAGGTGGTGGAAGAACAGGTTTTGGAGCATGAATACAATTGTCTCAGCCCTTTTCTACACAACATGGTGATTAGGTGGCTTTTTAAGGTATCTCTTTTCATTACCTGATGCTCATGCAATGTAGGGGTAAGGCACAGACTGACTTCCACCAACACTGTATTCCTGAAGTACAGGATTATTTACATTGCCTGTGAATCAGCTACAGATTTTACTAAATCTGGCATGACTACACCTACAACTTCACTGCCAAGAGGTGCCTTTTTATCCAGGGAGGTAGCTAACTGCTGTACTTATCCCAGTGTACTTTCCCAGACAAGACATGAGAAGTTCATAAATCTTAAATTGTGGAGTTTGACCAGTCTGTAAAATGCTTGAATGCTGTGTTGCCTGCAAAAGCAGGGAAAGTGAACTTTGAGACATTGGTATTATTTTCTCCCATTCGGCTTTGATGTCTATATGGCAAAGATAAGCCAGGTGTAAACATTCAAACATCTGTACCCAAACTCCCTGGAAAACATCCAAGCTTCAGCCACTACACAGGACCTGGCTGGTCAGCACTGGCAATTACCTGGGATTATATGAAGACAGTTCTTCCTCAATGCTTTTAGCCTCCTGTCTACTTAAGAATGAGGAGAAAACCACTCAGCCTTGAGACTCGAGACACACAAATGTTCCAAGAGAAAGAACCAGGACTTTCATCCCAACAATGAGCCTGCTAGAGGCTCTTAAGGCAGAAAGCAGACAAGAGGGATGGGAAACAGGACCACTGGTAAAGTTACCTAAAAATCTGTGTGGAGACAAGGGGAAGAGAAGCTGTCCACCAAATGGAGCATTTGGACACACGGGTATCACACAGGTATGCAGTGGCATTAACACATTTTAGCAAAATATCTTAAAGATCCTTTTTTATTGGCAAAGAAGTGCCTGGAAGAATGGTTACAGTTGTATTCCTGGAGGCCCTCTTCCTTTCACAGAATTAGTCATTTCAAGGGGAGAAAGAATACAGGGTGAGTTTATACTTGGAAGTTTTCTTTCTTCTTCTGGATTCACTGGGAATGCTAAGAAGAAATTCAAAAAAACACACTTTTCAACTGAAATCATACCAGAAATTAACTTTTATGTGTTGCTCTGGCCACCTAGTGCATGTTGTAGGCATCTTCTAGTACAGTCTGTGTGAGATCTATACATAACAGAAATGGTGCAGGCTATTGAGAAGTTAGAACTTTATATAAATCAGTTTATGAGCCAGCAGATAGATCTGAATGCACAGGTGGTGAGTGAGAAATGAATAAGCAGAAGGCCTGGGAACAGTGCCTAGTGAATTTTGGGAAGGCACTCTCAAGCACGTCTGAATTTTCACTTGCATCCTCCATGCATGAGGCTAGAGCCTGTCCTTATGTGAAATCCAGTATCTCAGTGCCAGGATTACACTCAAGCCCAGACATATCAGGTTTTTTGAGGATGGTCATAAACAGGGACAGAAGTCTAAAGTAATCCTGCAGTGATGCAAACTCACTGCCGTGCTGCTGGCAGGAAGGCAATTGGTCTCCTTATCTGCATTTCAGCAAGTTTATGAGGACACCAAATTTCACAAAGTGGTAGCTGATGGACCAGAGCATTGCAACCTCAGGGACCTTTGCAGTGTGGAAAAATGAGCCAACAAAAACCTCCTGAAGTTCAGGACAGACAAATGTTAAGTCCTGTATCTTGGATGATCAACTCCATGCATTGAGACGTGGCCTGACTCTCCAGAGAGCAGCTCTGCCCAGAAAGTCCCAGTGGACACACTGGACATGAATCAGTGGCACACCCTGGCAGCAAGGAAGGTGGCTGCTGCCAATGACAGCTGCTCCTACCACGAGAAAAAAACACACAACCAAAACCAAAAGCCCAGTGGAAGATGACGATGATGATAGGGGATACACATCATAAAGTCATCCCAAGACAAAAGGCTAACCAGGGAGCAAGATGCACAACGAGCATGTCAAGTGAAGCACTTGTAAAGATACTGCTTTATTACACACTCATTTGGAAAACTGAGTTTGTGCCCCCAGTGCAAAAGAAATACTAATAAACTGGAGAATCTAGGAGAGATGGTGGGAGGCTGGAGGACAACACACAGGGACAGAGACAACCAGATTTGTTTAGCTCAAGAGGCTGAGGCTAAAACAAGCTGCTGTCCTCAGCTAAGGTTAGAGAGTAGATGGAGCTAGAGCCCTCCCTGCACTGCACAACAAGAGGCAATCACTGCAAGGTCCAACAAAAGAATTCTAAGTGGATATAACAACATCTTCACCAGAGAGTGCCTAGCACAGGGAAGGGTACCCAGAGAAACCCCTTCCTTGGAGATTCTCAAAATGCAATTGCACAAGGCCCTCAGCAACCTGATCAAGCCTTGATTACATCATCAATTCCTACCAAAGTGCATTTTGCTATGACATATACTCATATTTCCAATACTATCTCGCACGGTTGTAGCTATCTAGTGGTAAGAGCGGGTTCCAATCTGAATTTCCATTTCATGGAAAATGTTGGCAGTTGCAATTACTTTTCAATGTAATTTCAATCAAACAAAAAAATCATTTAAGAATTTTTTAAAAATTGCTTTGAGATTAAAGAAAGTTAAGCATATTAATTTTAAAAATATATTTAATATTACATTTAATTAATTTTATTCATTGATTACTTTTTGAAGCAAAGGAAGGAATAGGGAAACAAAAATGAAAATTAGAAAGCGAGGTCTGCCAAACCTCATAACTGCATCAGGTTTAGATTCACACTGAGTTACAATGGTTTGGTCCTTTACAAACTTCTGTGCAGTTGTACCATGCAGTTATGTTTTCTCCCTCACAGTTGTCTTCCTGAGGTGAGGAACACAGATGCTCTCCCTCACCGATTACAACAAATGTCACACTCTAACTGCATGGAGCATTTATGTAAGACAGAAGTAACATTACTTACCAGCCAATCTTGGGAATTTAGAGCAACATTGCTTTAGGTTCTTTTCCTATTACCTTACCAGAAAAACAATTGAAACAGTAGCAAATAAACTGGAAGGTCTCACAGAATAGTGTTTGATAATTGAGCGATGCTGGAAATGCAGCCCCTCTGAAACCAGAGCATACTAACCACAGATTTAGTTCTGATTTTGGAAGCATTTCACTGAGAAAATGTCTTACCTCTGCAGCATTTGCAAACACTTTTTCTATCCCTCTGTAGTATCTGAGAGGTCAGTATATTTACTCAGTGATAAATGTTAGAACTAAAAAAAAAAAATCACACTAAACTAGCTGGAATTTAACTTTTTTAAGACAAGAAGCTCTTTGGAGAAAACAGTGCATGGGAAGTTTTGCTTAGTTCTATTTTATGAAATAAAAGTGTAACTTCAAAGAATTCCTCAATTTTTGTTTGGTCAAAAAGTCGCTGATACTATTCTGAAAGGCAGCCAAGTGAAAAATCCTTCAAAATAAGAAACAAGGATAATTATTTGCAACCTGCTGCCAAATGTGTGATAGTGGTATCAAACCTGTGGTGATCCACGTCTGAACTTGGATTTTTGACTTAAGTAAAATGGGTCTGTTCTGCTTGTCACTGTTACTACCTGGCATATCTCTGCAGTAGAGCCTTATCCTACTACATGGCACAATTCAGTATCTTTGGAGGCCTCCAGAGAAAAAGAGATAACTAGAGCACAGAAGGAAGATAACAATAGATGTCAGGGATGAGATATTCTCAGTAACTTCACATCTGCTCTTGCTTTGCCTGCTTTTCCTTTCAGCAACTTCTGAAATCAAAGCAGAAATCACAAATGCTATACAAGTTTCCCCTCAACAAAAAAAGAGCCCAAAGGCAGAGTCCCCCTCAGAGATCTTAAGCTGAGAATCATTAATATTCTTAGTACATTACCAATGCCATGTCTAGAAAAGAGCCTTCTCTGAAACACATCTATATCAACAGCTAATACAAAGATGCCAGTGTAGCCTTATTACCAAAGCAGGAAGTATATAACAAGTTAGACTTCGAAGTCATCTCTTTCTCCAGAAAAAAAACAAATGAAAATCAATGGAAAGAGCATATGTGTGCATGTGTGTGTGTGAGTTGTGCAGTACAGCTGGCTCCTAAACAGATGGCAAAAGTAAAAGGCAATCCTGAAACACCGGAACTAACGAAGCCCATACACCTACAGATCAATAGCTCCTGGGTGATTGACTCCAGCGTGCAAATAGATGCAAGAGCAAAGATTAAAATTTTCCTTTCATAAAGGAAGAAAACTCTCTCCCCCTTTTCTTCCTAGGTAACACATGCGAGACTTCTGACAGAGGGAGCACTGACCATCAGTTACCTATTCCATCCAACCCTCAGGAACAGTGTCCTTCAGCTTCTAAGTCTCTGGCAAGTTAGACTGAAGCTGCTTAAATACTCAGACCTGTTGCTGGCAGGGGGAGGGAAGCCTTAAGACACAGATGCACTCGTGCAACAGAATCATCTCCTTATAAACCCCCTTCTTCGGTGAAGGGATAATGGAGTCTGAGATTGCAAATGCTTTTTTTTAAGTCGAGGATAAAAGATTCTAGTACTTTATCATCTCTTCTATGGAAATACAAGTTCTTCCAGATATCTTCAATCTTTACTGTTAAGGAGACAAAGTAAAGATCTTTGAGGACTTGGAGCCTTCTGCAGCACCTAAGTGAAGATATTTACAACAGTCAGCTCAGTCGAGCTTGTATTTCAATCACATACCAGAAGGTATAAAAATCCAAAGTCTTACTAATCCATAGTCACCTGATACAGAGCTTTTCAAGTGACTGTCCTTTCTTCTTTTCTACCTCTTACTGAAAGACTAGCTTTCCGTATCACAGATTAGCTACTGTTGATCAGTATGGCTAAAATTTATTCACCCAGAACAAACAGAATTTCACACTCATTATTAGCCAAAATTCTGGTAAGTGTTTGCCACCTGCATTTTTTTATCTGTACCTCTCTGGAGCTGAAGTTTGATAAATATCAGTTGCAAGACTCTACTACAACTCGTATACATGAAATACTAAGAATATGAGCATGACTATCCAACACATTCATGTTAATAATTAAAATAAGCACAACTTGAAAACATACAATATAAAATATCTGAGTTTTAATGAAGTACAACGAATATAAAACTATGGATGTTTCAACTAGCTGAATCCAACTAAAGAGGTAAGCTGATACAAAATATAAAGCCAAGAAAGGGTGGGAAGTAATTTGTGCAGAACTAGAGACATTAAACTCTTTTGACAGTGCATGCAAAAATCCATGATACAGGCCATTCTAGAAAACAAAATATTTAAGCAAGGACAGCACTATCAAAATAGTCAACATTTTTATACTCAGTTGAATTAAATGTATTAAAATGTATTTAAATGTACTAAAAATTTATCAAAAGGCTGTACAGCAATAAGCCCATCACTTTTCCAAGATCATCATCAATGCTGGTCTTTAGGAGCAGCAGGACACTGAAAAAGCAAAAATATATGGAGGGCTTTAAATGGAATTATTTGATGTGGGAAAGCAGCTTTTAAGGACTGGAAGTGTTTCGAAGAAAATTGTTTCCTGCTGTATTAGAAAACAGTCAAACAGCGTATCAGAAAAAATAGTAAATAAGGGGTTACCTACTTTGATATTACTGTTATTCCTTATTTACCCTTACACTGTTTTAGAGTATTCCATTCGTTTTCCTTTGAGCACCACAAATTAGCTCAGCACAGTCTGTTCACATGGTCAGCAGAACAATTGACCTGCACTTGGTCTTCTCTTTACATTTTCTTGCCTTAAGATGAAATTGCTGACTGTGCAGATTTTATTTTCTTGCTAAGCAAAGCATTAAGTGAGAGATCCTTATCTCCACCTTTTGAAGAAGTGAGCTAACCCCCCTACTTACTTTATTTTCCCTTGTGCTTTAACTTCCCTTCCATATGCATAGAGGTAAGTGATTTATGGATCCTTTTCCCCTTGATACATGATTTATTTGTATCAGTTTCTACCAATTTAGTGTTCTGCTACCCCACCACCTTTGAGTCTCCAAAATTCCCTGTTCCTCAACCTCCAAACCTCTGAAAACATAACCTTCCGACTATCAAATTTTCTAAAATAATATTCAGTTTCTGCTCCAAGTCTTCTATCTTTCCCTCCACATTTATAGTGGGTACTATGGCATAAGCACAGCTCAAAACAATTGTCTCTATAGCCCCAAGACCACATTCCTTTTTCTTGTTTTTGTTCTGAACAGTTTGGTCTCTTCAGAAGTAATGCTAATTTAAGAACTGCTTTAAGGAAGGTGGTAAGGGAGGCTGCTTCTACAACATGCAGTTGGCACTTCTATCAAGGCTGCACAACCAAGCACATTGTCTTCCCAAGATAAGCTGATATTCAACCAGGACTTGACATGAACAGCAGGCTAAAATAATTCTATTCAACTTCAAGACCATATTAGCAGTGAGAAATGCTAATGCACAGATATGTAGATACCCTCAAAAAGAGAAGGAAAAGCTGTCTGACTGTTCAAAAGGAAAATAAAGAACATCCAGACCTGGAGTGATTATCTGAAGCAACACTTAGCTGTATCTCAGCCTATTTGCACGTCCTGTTACTTAAAATGCAGTCATTGCTTTTCCAGTCCTCCCATACCATTTAATTATCCTTGAAAAGAGTCTGGACCTCCAGTCATCAAATCACAGAATATCCTAAGCTGGAAGGGACCCACAAAGATCACTGAAGTCCAACTCCTGGCCCTGCATAGGACAACCCCAAGAATTACACCATGTGACTGAGGGTGAAAAATGTCTTTGACAGCTGTGCAATTATTCTTTTTAACATCAGTTAGGTACCAGTTCACGTTGTTTCCTCCAGTGCAGTTTCAAAAAACAAGCATACTTATATATCTTTTAGGTATAACGAGTACTGAGTAAAGTTTAACTTGCATTTAGGAAATAAATTCAATAAATCCAGCTATATTTCTGGGGTTAACAGGAGAATGTGACCATCTCAGCACCAGTATCTCAGTTTTATTTCAACAAGGACATTGGTTACCTTCTCATGCTTGAGAACCTGATTTTGTCTCTTCCATCCACAAAAAAAAGATCTTCTAGCATTAAATTATATAATAGCAATGTATAGTATGGGAGAATCTGGCCCAAACTGTCAAATAGCATTTACTCAGAAATATGATTGTGTAAGAAAACCACAAGTATCATGTGTTAGCTGTGGTCTGCTGGAAGAGGAAAAAATACAGTTAAGACTGTTTCTATTTCCATATACAACTTTTATTGCAATACCTGTATTCTAAGTGTACAGATACAAATATAAAATGACCCATGACAGGCTTTAAAGCTGCCCAAGTAGCGAATTGAGAAATTAATTCGGTATTATAGCCAAAGTTGACAGGACTTCAACAGGTGATAGGAAGCTTCCCCAGTCTCTCTCCAAGAACAACCAGGATCCACCATAGTTTTGGTCCAAGATGTATGCTTTAAGTTGGCAGCTGAGTCTAGGAACGAGTGTATTTACCCCAGATGTGCAGCATAAACACAGAAGCAATAAAAAGAAGACTCATGACCAAAACTGGAACAGGTCCACTAAAAATAAAGAGAAAATACATTAACATAAAAAAGAAGTCTGTCTTGCCCAAAGGCCAGTCATTATCAGCCAAGTGAGCTTATCAGTTCATAAGAAATTGTACAAGAAAACTTCCCTTCCCACAGAAATACCTTAAAGCACATAGAAATGAGATAGCCATCTCTATCAAAAACTGCTGGTGCTGCCACTGTTTTTAAAGACAGCTCTACATATCCTAAATGTTACATAAGAAAGCACAAGAGAGTAACAAAAACCCCACTTGTTTAAAAAGCCATTAACAGTTCATTATTATGCATCACTTTTCACAGTCTCTGGAAAAATATCCTCTGTGTTTACTACTCAGATAGCCACCTGAGCAGAGATGCAGTCCAGTGCAAAAACCAACAGAGTCCTCTAGCGGCTACTAAAATTTTGGCATAAAATTCTCATTAGCTGTTTTATTTTAGGGGTTTTATTTCATTTGAAAACAATGGCAGCAGTGGGTAAGAGACAGGGACTTCTGCTTTCTTGAAAAACATACACCAAGTGGCAAAGCTCCATTAAATCTTTACCTCAAATTAATAAACTACTATTTTTTTCCTTCTTACTTTTATAGCTTGTTTAGAAATTGTAGAGTGATGTCTTTAAAAAACAGATTAATCTTAGGGTGCATGTTGATAGCTTCAATCAGCTGTTCCATGCTGCTCTGAGATACAACAATTACATGACTACACACACTCAACGCTCCTTCATACCACTCACTTCATACAATCTCATTTCTGATTTTCAATGTGCTATTGGGCAATCTGTTATCCAGCCTGTGGTACCCTCCAGGGTCCTGATTATAAGCATGTAAATACTACCTGAATACAAAGTAAAAAAAGAAAAAAAGAGTTTACTGTCATATTTTCCTATGAGATCATGATCCACATACTTCAAATGTTCACAACTGTAATCTTACATTGAGTTTTAAAACTCAATTAATATCTGTCATTTTTAAGACTTATTTTGGTATGGAGAACACTGAACACAGACATAAAGCATTTAGCAAATAAACCAGTAACAATATAAATGAATAACAAAATAAACAAAGTCCACATACATGGTGAGTACATAAGCAACCCCTTCAAGGGCTATCTTTCACTAAGCAATAGAATGTAATTCTCAAACCCCAGAATTTTATACATATTTATATATATAAATATATATATTTCCTTTATAATTCATATTTTTCTATATATTTATGCATGTAAGTTTATATCCTGCATAGTATAAATCTCAATTATATTAGGTGCAGAAAATCCTTACAGTGTATCTGAATTACTATTTAATTCATTTGAGCCTTTAGCAGTAGGAATAGGTAAGCTGCCCTGCCAAAGACACACAGGAACAAAGGAGCACCACTAATCAGAACAGAACTACATGGAAATAAACAGTGGGAGCTGACTGTGTGTTAAGTGTGGTTTTTAAATGTGCAGATGACATTGAACCCCTAGAGAATAATCAGCTCTCCAATACTGGCACATATATCTCATTTCCTCCAGTCTCAAAGAAAACCTGTTGAAACCCTGCAATTCTCCTCCACACACCTGCATCTTCTCAGCCCACCACAAAAAAAAAAAAAAAATTGATTCAGACACCTCTAAAGATTTGGTACTGTGCATTCTCAGAATGTCCTTCATAAGGCTGCACACTGGGCACAAGCCCAATTTGACTTTCTATCCACAGGAAACGCTGTCTGTAACTCTTTAAGCAGGAAAGCCCAAGACAAGATACAGGAACCACAGGTACCAAATGACCCAAAAAGAGGAAAAAATTTGGGTTTAGTTTTCTTTTCAAAGCATGTACTCTCCAAGCTTTAAAGAGAAAAAATATCATATCCCACTCTCAACCAAATCCCCCACAACTCCCTTTTGCTAGTAGCTGTTTTTAAAGGCATACACATCTTGAAGCATCTTGTAATGCAAATAAAGGATCTTTCCTGAGGGGAACCAACTTGCCTATTCAACATACTTATTATTTTGGATGTTGAATACAGATACAAAATACCCAAAGCATCAACATAATTCTGCACAATATAAAATACATAAACTTTTTTATCTAGAGCAGAATTTCCCTCATTGTAGCTAGTATGAATTAGCCTGTCTTCAGGTGGTTTCATGTATTTTTTCATAGTCATTTTAAGAGCTTGCATTTTCAACAAAATGAAAAAACACCAAAAAAGCCCACTTACCACCACTACCAGGCTAAGCTTTCACATTGCTTTATGCAGTAGTGATCACAACCACTTCTAAAAACAACTTCAGCTGAAGCACTTCACTGAGGCAATCACAAACCCTTGATAACCCATTCTCACTTTAAAGCCTACTAAACATGACAGACATAATAACAATTGTTGCTATGGAAAAGAAAAAAAAGAAAAATACATGGAAAGCTGTAAGCAAGAAAGTTGCTACCAAGCCATGCCTCAGAAAATGTTACATCTAGTGCAGACTGAATTGTAAAACCAACTCACTTTTACAGATTTGAGTCTTCCATTAAAAGCCTGAGCATACAGTTGCCCAAAGTAGCTTCCAAAAACCCACTCCCAGGGTTCCAAACCTTAAAATTGGGAACCACTGTGTTGCAACATAAATAGATGGGAAAATCTCTTTA
Source organism: Monarcha castaneiventris obscurior (assembly GCA_026261815.1). Classification (NCBI taxonomy): domain Eukaryota; kingdom Metazoa; phylum Chordata; class Aves; order Passeriformes; family Monarchidae; genus Monarcha; species Monarcha castaneiventris. Next base: position 9,875,530 of record JAMPIT010000388.1, read on the forward strand.
CTGATCTGCTTGCACTGAAGATAAGAACCAAATGGCCATTCAGCACCAAAAGTGAAATCAAAGGATCCACAAGGAAACCTAGCAAAATTGTTAAAGCTTGTATCACAAGTCTACTTAAAAAAAAATTGTAACACCCTTCTGGTTTTTATTGTTTGGTTTAATTGAATTTTTAATTGAACTTTAGTAGACAAAAGAAAAGAGAAAACAGCTGCCCTGCTTATCTGCATAGATTTGCTCTAGAACACTATTGCTGCTCATTTTCTTTTTTTTGCCTTGTCTCCTTTCTGGACTCAGAATGGAGTAAGCAAGGCTGAACTGCACTACTTTGGTGGTTTGCTGGATACATTTTGTTTTTTGAAGTGTCAAGCACACATGAAAATGAAAACACCTAAGACAACTTCAAAGGAAGGATTACTCATGGAACTATCACCTTCCCCAAGTGTTCTGTTTGTGCAGCCAGCAGCAGCCCTCTTAAAGAACTCCAAAAGAAAACATTAATGGATTTGAGAAAAAAACCCAAGCAACAGGGTCAGCCCTGAGCATCTCAAGACTTTTCAACCCAGTAAGAACAAGAGGTCATGAACTGTAATTCTACAATAAGCATGAATTCTTACTCAGGATTTAACTTAGGAGGCACTCATCAGCTGAAATATACCTTCCACCTTTGTTACCCAAGTACTGGGCTGCAAAGTTTGTTTGGGAAAGACATCTGAATGACTCAAACAGGTCAAAAAAGTAAAAACCTAGGCTCTCTTTATAGTTTAACGGATATTACTAGGAATTTGACCATAATCTTGGAATATTCACCTTGTAAAAATGGAGATATACAAGGTACTGGCATGCTATTTGGCAGGCAAGTTCAGCTAAAGTAATTTATCTGCAGCTTTTTAATAAAAACACCCGAGATTATGCAAGCATATGGTATATCAGTTATATTGTATTTTCAAGGGGTGCACAGTGTCACAACACAGCTATCATAAAACAAACCCCAAAATTTTTACTTAAAAGAGAGTGAAAGAATGCACATAGATGCCTAAATTCACTGAGGCAAGTGATCTTTCTCAGCTTCCAAGTGATGCTCACAGTCTTCAAAGACCACTTAAAGAAAGCTCTGGCAATTACAAAATATAACTTGTACCTACCTTTTAAAAACCACTGTAACATTAAAAACTGCTTCTCCAGGGTTACAGATAAACTCAGCCATCAACTCAGCAAGTTTTCCCATGCACACCAGAACACTGACAGATTATTATTAACTCAAAGACTGCAAGACTACATAAGCAGGGGAACTCTACAGCCCCCAAGCCTGCCAGAACCATTAATCCAACTTACACTTTGAGCCCTGGAGAGTCCTCAGTGTAGAACCGCCACATCCCACCAGTCCCTGTGGACGTGGCACGGCCTGCACTCCTTGTCCCACAGCTGGCATTTTTCCTTTAATGGGCAACAGAAGAAAACAAAGACCAAACAACACATTAGTACTCCATTAGTTTCTAGGACCAAGCAGCCCAAGAGACTCTGCAGAAACAATACACTTCACAGAATCCACTACTTTGGAAAAGACCTCTATGATCATCGAGTCCAACCTATGACCAAACACTACCACGTCAAGCAGACCATGGCACAAAGTGCCATATTCAGTCTTTCTTTAAACACCTCCAGCGACTCTTGTGACTCCACCACCTCACTAGGCAGCCCATTCCAATGTCTAATCGCCCCTTCTGTGAAGACATTTCTCCTGATGTCCAAACTAAACATCCCCAGGTACAGCCTAAGATTTGTACTCTCCTATCCTGTCACTGGCTGCCTGGGAGAAGAGGCTGACCCCTACCTGGCGACACCCTCCTTTCAGGTGGCTGTAGAGAGTGACAAGGTTACCCCTGAGCCTCCTCTACTCCAGGCTAAACACCCCCAGCTCCCTCAGCCACTCCTCATACCACTTGTGCTCCAGACCCTTCCCCAGCTCCGCTGCCCCTCTCTGGGCTCGCATCAGCCTGTGCGGCCACGTCAGCAGAGGGCACCGGCCCGGGCAGCCGGGCAAGCGGAGGGCACGACGGAGGCCAGAGCTGTCCCCGCTAGGGAGCCACGGCGGGCACCCACCTCTGCCGGACGGTGGATCCCGCGGCGCGGGGAGCCACAGCCTTGCTCGGGGAGCGGCCGGAGGAGCCGACGCTGGTGGCGCTGGGGTTGGGCCCGGGCTGCGGAGAGAGGAGAGAAGCGGGAGGGGGTGAGAGGCTGCGGGCACTGCCGGCGGGCAAGGGCCGCCTCAGCCGCCCCGCGCCTGGGGCAGCCCCTCACCATGGCGGCGGCGCTGGCTCGGCGTCGGCGCGGTCTCACACACGCTCCGCTACAGCCGCTTCGGCCACGTCCCTGCCCGCATCAGGCTCCTCCCCCGCGCCGCGCATCCCGGGACCACGCGGCTTCCCAGGATATTGCCTGAGCAGCACCGGCCCCTTATCCCTGTACCCCTGGCTCGGCGGCCGCTTTCCGAGACTGCTGCCCGCCGTGAGGCCTCGGTCGCGCCCCCTCCTTGCGCAGCGGCCGGGCCGGCGCGGCCCCGCGGGGAAGGAGGTGTCGGGCAGCGCCGGGGCCGCCCGGCGGGCGGGGCGGGCGGCAAGGCCCGGCAGGAAGGGAAGGAAGGCTGACGTGTCCCGCCGGGGCTGCCGGGCTGCGCATGCGACCCCGGCCCCGCGGCAGCGGCCATGGAGCAGGAGGAGGAGGCGGCGGCAGGAGGGGGGCCGTCCGTGCTGTTCCTGCACCCGGACCTGGGCCTGGGCGGCGCGGAGCGGCTGGTGGTGGACGCGGCGCTGGCGCTGCGGGCGCGGGGCTGCCGGGTGCAGATCTGGACGGCGCACTACGAGGCCGGGCGGAGCTTCGCGGAGACGCGCGGGCTGGCGGTGCGGCGGGCGGGCGGCTGGATCCCGCGCAGCCTGTGCGGCCGCGGGCACGCCCTGTGCGCCGCCCTGCGCATGGCCTTCGTGGCGCTCTACGTGCTGCTGCTCAGCGGAGAGACCTTCGACGCCTTCGTCTGCGACCAGGTGCGGGGCCGATGCGGGCGTGCGGACAGGAGCGCCGCTGCTGCTCCTGGGAGCGCTGGTGGGCTGCTTTTCACAGAATCACAGAGTTCTTAGGGTTGGTAGGGAGCTCTGGTGATCATCTACTCCAAACCCCCTGCCAAAGCTGGGTCACGTAGAGCAGGTGATACAGGAACGCCTCCAGGTGGGTTTGGGGTGTCTTCAGAGAGGGAGACTCCACGAGCTCCCTGGGCAGTCTTTTCTAGTGCTCTGTCACCCTCAGTGTAAAGAGGTTCTTCTCCATGTTGATGTAGAAGTTCTCGTGTTCTAGTTTATGGCCACTGCTCCTTGTCCTGTCACTGGGCACCACTGAAAAGAGTCTGGCACCATCCTCTTGACACCCACCTTTGAGATATTTATAGGAATTAATAGGATCCCCTCCCAGTCTTCTCTTCTCTAGAATAAACTGGCCCAGTTCCTGCAGTCTCTCATAAGACAGATGCTCCAGAACCCTGGAGTCTCAAATCCCCACAAAATCTGATTCATTGTGTGGTCTGCAACAAGCACATAATGATATAATCAAGAGGGAAACATCGATTGTTCATTTCAGAGCTGAGCAAACCTGGCTGCTCCACTGTGTTCCACAAATCAAGGACACCCCATCAGGCTTTCTGTGCCACCTTTTATACACAGAAATTCAGAGTTAGTAATTTTCCAAGTGCAGCCCCTCATAATGTTATGATTGGTTCATAATTTCCAGAGAAGGGCAGTGAAGCTGGGGGACGATCTGGAGCACAAGTCCTATGAGGGGCAGCTGAGGGAGCTGCAGTGTTCAGCTGGGAGAACAGGAGGCTCAGGGGCACCTTATCGCCCTCTACAACTGCTTGAGGGGATGTTCTAGCAGATGAGGGTTGGTCTTCCTGACAGCTAGTGACAGGACAAGAGAACATAGTCTTAAGCCACAGCAGAGGAGATTCAGGTTGGACATCAGGAAGAATTTCTTCAGAGAGGGTGATTATACATTGGAATGGACTGCCCAAGGAGTTGATGGAGTCACCGTCCCTGGATATATTTAAGGACTGGATGTGGCACTTTATGCCATGGTCTAGTTGACAGGGTGGTGGTGAGTTATCATTTGGACTCAATGATCTGAGAGTTCTTTTTCAACCTAATTGATTCTGTGATTCTGTACAAGTTGCATAAACCAATTCACTTCTACGCATGCTCAGGGAAACAGTCTTCACCTGAGGAGGGGTCTTTCTGACCTGTAGGTGTGTTTCCTAGTGTTACAATGAACACAGTTCAGCTATAGGGTACATGGATTTTGAGTATTTTGCCAAGTTAGCAGTGTATACATAGACATTAATCAAAATCTTGGTTTACTGCATCCTTAAGGCTTGTTAGTTCCAGGTTGTCCTTGAGTTAGGAACGCTAACTGCTATCTATTCTACTGACACACAGCATTTGATTTACTACATCATTAAAGCTTGTTAGTTCCAGGGTGTTGTTGACTAAAGAATGCTGGCTGCTGCCTGTTCCTCTGATTGGATGTCCTCTCTTGCTGATTAGGCTTGAAAGTATACAAGGCTCTTACATCAAAGAATATCCTGAATTACGAATCTTGATGTATTCTACATTTTGCAGTTTACCTCTTACATGCTGGAGCAGCTGGAGGGAGAGGATGCCACTGCCACTTGGGCTCTGCTCCCAGCACCCCTGGTAGTGGCAGGAGGAGGTGGTTGCAGAAGTCTTGGGGCATGATGGGGCCTAGGTGGGGAGCAGGGTGCCTTATTGAGGGAGAAATTTTAGGGCCACAACAAGAGGTCCTCCTGATGAAGGAGTACAACTTGATGTGCTTGTGGAGGGGAGAGGGAGAATGCACTTGGCTTGCAAAGCACTCAGTCCCAGAGCATGGGTTTGAAATCACACGTACACACTGGTGGCACTGACACGAATAATTAACTTCTCCTCTTGTCCTGTCTGTCTGGTTGCATTAGGTGTCTGCCTGCATTCCTGTACTCAGGCTGGCCAGAACCCGTAAGAAGGTTTTGTTTTACTGTCACTTTCCTGATCAACTCCTGACCAAGAGAGAATCTTTCCTAAAGCGCCTCTACAGACTGCCGCTCGACTGGCTGGAAGAGTACACGACTGGCATGGCAGACTGCATCGTTGTGAACAGCAAATTCACTGCCAGGGTGTTCAAAGACACGTTTAAGTCCCTGTCTCACATAAACCCAGATGTCCTCTACCCATCGCTCAACATCAGGAGCTTTGAAGAAACTGTTCCTGCAGACATAGCTGACCTGATACCGAACAAGAAAAAGTTCTTGTTTCTTTCCATTAATAGGTATGAGAGGAAAAAGAATCTAGCATTGGCTCTCGAAGCCTTGCACGAACTTCGAGGGAGACTCGATTCTCATGAGTGGGATGAAGTTCACCTGGTTATGGCAGGTGGTTATGATAAGCGAGTTCTGGAAAACGTGGAGCACTATGAAGAGCTGAGGAGACTCGCAGCCAAACTTAGTGTTAATGACCATGTGACTTTTCTGAGATCATTCTCAGATGAACAGAAAATCTCTCTTTTTCATAACTCTGTATGTGTGCTTTATACACCAAGCAATGAACATTTTGGCATTGTCCCTTTGGAGGCAATGTATATGAGATGTCCTGTTATAGCAGTTAATTCAGGTGGTCCTTTAGAATCAATCTTGCATAATGTTACAGGATTTTTGTGTGATCCTCTGCCAACCCAATTCGCTGATGCCATGGAAAAAATTGTGAGAGATCCTCTCTTAAAGGACACAATGGGGGCAGCTGGGAGAGTGAGAGTTAAGGAAAAATTTTCTTCGGAAGCTTTCTCAGAACAGCTGTACCAATACATACGCAGATTAACAGAATAAAATGATATTCCTATACTTTGCAACATTGTGTCTCTCATTTGTGTAGGGGACCAGTATTCATTGTGACTGATGAAGAACCAGGGATATCTGAATGTCCTTGTTTTGCTTCTTGGCAGTCTTATGTCACTTGACACAAGGAAGGAGCAAAACATGTCCCACTGTGTCATTAGAAGGTTAAAATTTTCATGTGGTAGACTGATCTGCCATTGCAGGACTTCTTCTGTGTACTGTGCCTTGGAAAAAAGTTAAATGACAGTAACTTATTAGGAAAATTACTGCATGTCTTCCTTTACTACTGTATGGTATGGCTGATTCAATTTACAAAATGTGGATTTGTCCAGATAAGACATGCACAGCTTTATGTATTTAAAATGGTCATCAGTAATTTTTAAGCAAAAGAGCTATCTCAGCTGAAGTATGGAGAGAATTGTACAGTCCAACCAACTGCATATTTAAAAAACACAGTGCTGTTGGGCATATGGATGGTCCGGTTTTAAAATTATTGACCTTTTACTGTGCTTGTCCAGTTGCATCGTGTAGTCCCACTGGGTGTCAAAAAGGCATAGAGGTGTGTGAGCATGAGGAAGTGAGACTAGAGTAACACCAAGGATATCAGCCTACCTCAGGCAGAAATGTTAGTGCTGAAATCTGTGTTTCTTCATTAACCTGCAGTGCTTGAGGATGCAGTTTTACTTTGGGAATTTCTGGTTTGTAGATACTGAAATAATATTCCCTATATTTAACATTTCATTCTAAATGACAGCACACTTTTAAAATAGGTCTTATTCTGGTCCAGCAATAAAGACATTTTATTTTGCTTAATGGTAACTTTTATGTTCTCCTAATGCAGTGAGTGCACATACAACAGTAATGTGATTTTTCTTTTTTTTCAAGCTGGTCTGGGGCAAGGAATATATTTTTTGTTCATCTACCTCTCTTTTAGTGCATCTTTATTAGTTAGTTGTTCTGTTTGGTTATAACGCACATAATCCATACAGTTAAATTTTAAGTGTGAAAATAGGTTGAGTAGCTACAAATCCTTCATTCTTTGAAATCCAGTGTTATCTATAAAATGTAGTTTTTAGTGTGGTATGAAATACAATTTCTAGTCTGAATTCTGCAATTTCTATTTAAGATCATTTCAAGCATTTCCACATTAGCACTTCACAACAGAGAAACCATTCTTTCTGTTGTTTAGGATCAAAACCCAGGTCGCAGTATACTTACAGGGCTTTTATTTGAAATAAAAAAAATCCACGAAGTTTGTCCTTACCTTTAATCAGGAAGTTGGGATACTCTTAATTTTTATTCATTATGGAGTGAGAGCAGGTGGTCTCACAGGCCCTATTTCCTACATTTCTATTCAGTCAGAAAAATTGGAAAGTGTGAATCTATACTCTTTCTAGCCTGTTCCTGCATTTCTGCCCCTTTCCCACCCTTAAAAGTTTTCCTAAATCTTTGTGCAACTTTTTCATCATGGGTGTAGCAATGGATGACTGAAGGACCAGAAGAGATGGTGAAAACAATCTGTGGTCAGATGAACACTCGGAAGACAAGTTTGGCCAGGGTTTTATGTTCCAGTTAGAAGGCACAAGGTGGCTGGGGCCAGTTCCTGTGCTTGGTTAGTCTGTGTTACATTCTCCTCTCTCAGTTGCACTGAGTTAGGCTGGAGCCTAAGAGACACACCACGAAGGGCACGTTCACCAGCATAGCTGCAGGGGTAGCTCCATTTCTGCTCCAGCCTTGGCCTGCAGTCCTTTCCTGAGCTGTGTTGCTGGCAGGCATGTACCTGGTCCTATATCCTGCAGCTCGTGTTCACTGAATTTCATGGATCCCACTTGGACCTGACCTGCCATCTCCCATTGACCTGGTGATCGCTGTGGCTGTCAAAGCTGCTGCTGTGACCAGGCTGCCCTGCTCGGGTGCTGTGCCCTGGTCGCTGAGGTCCTGTCCCATGATGTGACCTCCCCTGGCTTCTCACTGTCATCCCTTGCAGAGCAGCCCCACTCCTGCTGCTTCATGGCAGGTGGGTTGGACCACCTCAAGCCCAAGGCTGGCTGTTGTGAAGCCTGGCCTTCAGGCTCCCCATCAGCTGCAGATTAGCCTCAGATTCCTGCAGGAAGCTGTGGTCAACGTGTACAAGTGCGGCACAGCACTGCAGGCTGCTTCAAGATCTCTTGCTTCCCATCTTGAGAAACCTGATCTAGTAAGAGATATTCCTGTCCATGGAAGGAAGGGTGGATGACATGGTCTTTAAAGGTCCCTTCCAACCCAAACCATTCTGTGGTTTTATGGTCTTCCAGAACCATTCAGTGGGGACTGCACAATTACATTAGGGTGTATTAGTAAGATATGGCTAATCTTTACAGTCTATCCACATACCTTATACCCCCAGGGACATTAGATGATCAACAGCAGTAATATCCCACAATAACCTGGATTGTGACCATGTGGGAGACAATGGCCCTGTGATCCAAAACCAGATGACTTAGTTCATTTAAACAGTTTGCAGTGGCCAAGCACTGGAGTGCTGGAGCTCCATCAGGGGAAGCAGTTGGTCACTAAATACACAAATCAGTTGACTCTAGAAATTGAGTGTGAAGAGCAAGCCCCTTTAAAGTCTGTGTCTGTGAGTCAAAATGAGCTGGCTAGGACTCGCCTACCCCAGAGCCTGGGGCAGTCTATCAGCTGTATTCTGGTGGTAGGTCAGCACCACTGCTGGTTCTTCTGCTGCCTCAAGAGTGCGCTACCACTCCTCAGAGACAGCTTGGATTGCCAGGTGCCGTTTGTCTCAGAGGTCAGAATTCCTATTTGTGGGAGTGGTCTGTCTAAAGAAAAATACAAGAGGGCATGGCTCCTGCTTTGGTCTTGATTATGGGACAGTATGGCCCCTCTGGCCCAGAGACATCTGCTTCCATAACAAAGTACCAGCCAAGACCTGGGCAGGACAGTAAGGCAGGATGTGGTGAATGACTTCTGTTCCTCAGGAGCTGCATGTGCTTCTCATGCCTAAGGGAAGTGCGGCCCCTTCCAAGTAGGTGGCACTAGAAGAGCCATGATACTGGAAAAGCGTATTTTGGATCATCAAAAGAAGTTGGCAAATCCTAAGAAACTCTGCACTTGCTGCATTCTAGAAGGGAATGAGCGGAAAAGTGCTTTCTGAACCAGATACAGACACTATGAGGATCTTGTGATACTGTTTGGTCTCTCCTGTACTCTGACCACCTTCCATGGTTCTGCACATAATGTTCTGCACACCCTGCTTGATAACTGTGTAGTGTTGTTCTCGGCATCTTCATGTTCTCCAGCGCTCAACAGGCACACACAGGCTGTGCCAGGGAACTTCTGAGTCACTTGCAGCAGTGGTGACTCCAAGTCAAACCCCAGAAATTAGATCTTTTCAACAGCACAGGGTGGAGTCCCTGGGATACCTGATGGAGCCCAACTGCTGGCATGTTGATCCAGATAGGCTGAAGCTGCCTTGAAGCAGCAGGCTCCTGTGAAGGGTCAGAAAGCCCCATGCTTTTTTTTGACAAAAAATGTGGAATACTGGCAGTGGAGGTAGAGTGTCAGATCAAGGGGTTAAATCTGTGATTGTCCTTAAATGTTTTCCAATTATGCTGTGACTCATGTTTTTATGTTCTTATGAGCCATGAGGTTGGCTCTGTTGGTTAAAGCAGGGTGCTGGTAATGCCAAGGTGGTGGGTTTGATCCCTGCATGGGCCATTCACTTAAGAGTCAGACTCAATGAACCTTGTGGATCCCTTCCAACTCAGACTATTCTGTGAAGATATTTTTCTGTTCTCTTGAGCATCTCTTCATCTAGTCTCATATTGTCATAGAATCATAAAGTGGTTTGGGTTGGAAGAGATACTAAAGATCATCTAGTTCCAACTCTTCTGCCATGGGCAGGGACACCCACCACCAAACCAGGTTGCTCAAAGCTCCATCCAACTTGGTCTTTCTCTATGGCTGTTTTAAGGACTCACAGATGAAAACAAAGTTTTAGGTTTACAGAAGAAAGGGACTTCTCGTTTCAGATGTGCAGGCACTCAGTCAGTTCCTTATTTTATGACAGCGAAGCTTTGTTTCCTCTCTCCTTCCTCTCCTCCTTTTTGGAAATCCAACAAGAATCTTGGTTATGGACATAGAAACCAGGATGTTTTTGTCAGTGACAAGCTTCCTGTCAATTAAATGGAAGCAGCTCCATCATAGTAAGTACCCCCATATTTTACAAGTCAGCATGTTCTAGGGTGTATCAAGTACATTTCATTGTGCTGTCTCTTGACCAAAAAAATACGAGAAAACAAGGCTGACCAGTGCTGATTTTCCAAAAAGGTGGGTTTTTAAACAATAATTATTTGTACCAGTTTTCAACCTGTTCCAGAAATGCATACTTTTTCCTCCCTTCTCCTTTATTTAAATAAAAAAAATTGTCTATAAGAGTTTTCTTTAAACCAAATTGTATATGCTTTGTGCAATCTGCTGTCAGAAGAAATATTAAATATTAGACTAGTATAATTAAATAAACTGTCATTAGTCTACAAAAAAATGGAAGTTTTAAATTCATATCCCACCAGTGTGGTGTGAAGGATGATGCAACAAAAAGAAAATGGCAGCAAGGAGGATCTCCTCTCCTCTCCTCTCCTCTCCTCTCCTCTCCTCTCCTCTCCTCTCCTCTCCTCTCCTCTCCTCTCCTCTCCTCTCCTCTCCTCTCCCTCTCCTCTCCTCTCCTCTCCTCTCCTCTCTCTCCTCCTCTCCTCTCCTCTCCTCTCCTCTCCTCTCCTCTCCTCTCCTCTCCTCTCCTCTCCTCTCCTCTCCTCTCCTCTCCCCATATTTGCATATCCTGCTACCTTCTCTTACACCCCAAATAAATAAAAAGAAGCCAAATAAAGAAGTTGTTTAAAGCATAGTTGGAAAAATAAGGGCACAGTATGTACAGGGTATTGGGTGTGAGCAAAGAAAGACAAGGAGAAAGGTGATTAGGCTTTAGAGTTTCTTCACTTACCAATACTGTAGGCTGGGAAGTGCAAAGACAGAGTTTTCCTTCTTCAGTTATCTAGTCAATAATATCTCTAGTCAATCAGATAGGCCGCAAACAAATAATTTAATATGCATATTTTTATACTCTCTTTTTCAGATTCTAAAAAGAAATCTGAAAATTTCATTATTAAGCCAACCTGACACTGCTCCTTTTTTCCTTTCCCCTCCCCCTTCATTGCTATTTTTTACAATTTTACACAATATAAAAAATTTATAGATTTTAACATTTGCATGGAGTCTATAAAAACCTCATGCTACATTATCATACTGGTAAACTTTATTATTTTTTATTATGGCTTTATTCTCTCTCATGGATGAAATGGCTGATATTTTATTTTGAATTGTAATTTATTGTACAGTTAATATCACAGGGGTATTTTTAACAAAACAATAACTGTAGAATACTGAAAAAATAGAGTATTAAGGAAGGGGTGTATTCAATAGCATGAATGTTAACACAAAGAGTAGAGAAGACATTTTAACTATAGTTATCCTTATCTGCTTTTATGGTGAAAGTAGAATGTGTGACCCAAAAAGAAATAAATTATGGGTTAGTCTCCATTGATTTATGGGTGTGCAGTTCTTTAGTGCCCATTATTCTATGCCCAAGATTAACTGAGTTGGTTCCAGATTTTTGCACTGTTGGTTGTAGGAAAAGACCAACAAGTCTGACCTCATGAACCCTGAGACAGATCTATTAACATTATGGTATCTTTATGACCCCAGTTTCTGTGCATTGAAAAAGAGAAAAAGTATAATGACTGACAAAATGAAAACATAAGTCATTTGCTGTGGTTTTACATACAGAAAGGGAGCAAAAGTTGCTAAGTTTAAAAACCCATTCATAAGATAATCAGTCTCGGGAAAATTGGTCTTCTAACAACCTACTTTAGAGGCACACACCACATTTTGACTTAATGAGCTTTTCCCCTCACAATTATGCACAGAACTCCTGCACTGTGTAGCAGGCTTTGTGAAAGACAAAAATCTGGTCTGACTTATCCTTTTAAATCTTCAGCCTGGCCTAGGATTAGCCCTGTAAACAAACCTACAGCTGAACAATGTGCTATGTGTAGTAACAAACAAACCTCATAATGATTGACTGGTGGAAGATATCCTGACCCTCACCTCTTCTAGGAACACAGGACAAGAGGACAGAGAACTATGGAAGCATGAAACCTAGCTGGAACCTGTCTCTCATTGGCACCCCTGTTTTAGCACCTGGCATGACACAGACCATTTACCTCCTTCATCCCCCGTCTAACCTCCCTTTTCTTAATAAATTGAAAACCTAGAAGCCTGACATGGCAAAGGACAGCCCACTGGGACCTAGTGACTGGAGTCTGGCAGGGCATTTGATGCCCCCTCCAAGGTGAGAGAGGTCTGAGCAGAGTTCCTGCAAGAGCAGTGCAGAATTTGCAGGCACTGAATGAAGTGGGGGCTCAGCAGTGGTCAGGGAGAATGAAACCATGTTGGTGCTGACAAAGCAAACAACATTCAAATAGGTCAGGGAGGAATCCAGGGCAATCTTCCTTCCCAGGTATCTCAGTTTCTCTCCCATCAAACCTTTCTCTTACCTCTCACACCTGTCTGGATTCAATCAGGATAGAGTTAAGAGTGCCCAGGGAGCAGGAAGGACTGTTTGGTCACTGAGGAACAGGGAGCCAGAAGCTGTGTGCCATGCAGAGGGCATCCCACAGTGTCCAGGCAAGGTGAGCAGGGCAGGCCTGGAGATGTGTGAATTACACAGCATAGCTGCTGCCCAGCTGTGAACTTAGCAGAAATGAAACCAGAAAGTAGCCTTTGCTCCAGGAAAATGACTATATCAGCTGGGTGAATGCACTGGCTGTGTAGCTGTTGAGTTTATTGCTTTAGTGGAAACAATACAAATATACCAGCTCAGTCCAATGTGGAGTATAACTTGCAAACAACAAAAGTGGTGGTCCAAATACAGTAATTGCTTAGGAAATCCATCAATAATTGTGATTAGGATCTGGAAACTGTATTAGATAGCGCACAAATAATACTAGATACAAGCATTTGCTTTCAGACAGATCTTGCTGAAAACAAAACATAAATCTAATCTGATCCTTGATCCATATTCAGACCTCTTCTGTTCTTTGGCAGAACCTCTCTATCTCTAAGTATCCCAAACCATGGGAAAATTAATTAAGAGGCTGCCCAAAGAGCACATGGAGTGCTTGAAAGACATGAAAATAGACAACTCTCTTCCTGAAACAGTTCCTGTCCCAGGAAAAAGGTATACATTGACATAAAAAGCAATATACTAGGAGAATTCTGCCCACAGGGGATGTTCCATTCATCCAGTACCAGTGTCTGATTTAATAATACTTAAAGGAGAGGATGTTTTGTCACCTATTCCAGCAGCATCTAATTTTCTGCATAGAAGTATTCTTCTAACACTTTAGTGGGAATTCAAGACAAGAAATTGGCATTTTTAGATAAAGATGCTGTCCTGGTTTGAGACAAATTTGGAACAATGTCCAAAATGAACATCCTCTGATAGAAGGCAGGTTTCAGCTGCCCCTCCCCCACTAGGTTCGGAAAGAATTTTCCTTGGAGTAAAGTAAAAGGAAAAAAAAATTATTTAACAGACACAATGCATAATGGGAAAATAATAATGCTAAATAATAAAACCTCTAGCTGTGGAGAGAATCTGGTAAATTCTCAGTGTCCTTTCCTTGGGTGTGGTCTCTCTCTCTCTCCTCTTTGGAGCCGGGTTGGCGTGGGCCCCCTCCGGGCCTTGGTGGAAAGTTCTCCCAGTGAGTTCTGGTGTTCTGAACAGCTCCAGAAGAGAAGAAGAAGAAGCCAAAATCCAAGGGGAAAAAAAAAAAAAGTTCAACTCTCCATCTCTCTCCAGAGAAACAGAGCCCAAAGCTGGCTGAAAAGCAGGAAAGGGTGCTTCGTCCGCTCTTGCCACCACAGAAGCACACAGAGGAGTAGAGTGACCTTGGAGCACAAACTACTTTGAAAAGTTCGTCTGGCTTTTTCTCCCACACCCAGTTTTAAAGACACAGAAAGGTACAGGAATCATGTCTGGTCATAGAGTGGCAATAGTGGATACACATCATAAAGTCACCCCAAGACAGACCAATTTGCGATTTACTGTGAATAAAATCTTCATCTATGAATTTTTAATCACTAAAGCTATATGTAATATAGCTCATGATAGGCGAGAGGGTAAAATTCTCCATCTTGAATTCCTGTTACATTTCATAAATAATCTGGGATGCTCAAGTCTCAAAGTACTTCGAGTATACACGAACCCACTGTGGAGACCTGACCTTTGGAGTGAGAGAGGTCCAGTCCAGGCTGTCCTCCATGGGGATGAAATGCTCACAGTAAGGTTACCTTCTGCCTATATATTCTTAAAGGGAAGTCAGTTCCAAGACTTGGGGGTTATGGGGTTGTTAGTGAGACATTTCTAGAGGCTGAAGCAGGTATCAATTAGAATTGAATCTGCAATATTCTCTTCAGTGAGTAAGGGCACTTGTCATTAATCTAACATAATAGTTTAACCCTGCAGCTCTAAAAACTTCTCTCTTTGACAAGGGAAAGAGATTTTGATTATATACCTGTTTAAAATTTGGAAAAATACACTCTGATTCACAGGTGAAAAGGTTCTCCAAAACATAATATGAAAAAACTATCGACTATGGTCATCTAAAATAAAGATGAATAATAGAGGTAGAATTTTTAAAAGTTAATAGACAACAGTCCAGAAGGATTAGAAAACATGTGTCAATCTGATAGGAATGAGTAAACATAAACATTCCTTCCTTTAGTGTACGAAGAACCCAGTACCTAGACTTTTAGAAATTTCCTTGATTTTTCTCTGGTTCCAAGCTCGAATATTTCCCCAAAAGTAACTTAAAGCAAAAATCTCTGGAGCAAAGGAGACAATTTCATCCTCTCCTTACAGTTTCCATGAAATGATTCATTGTTCTGCCAATCCTAATAACAGGTCGAGAGAAACCGAATCCTGAGACCACTGTACACAGAAGGGCAGTAAATTTCAAAGAAAGATCCAATGTAAAGAAGCAGATCCACTAGAGCACAAAGCAGTCACAAAAATATTAAAATAAATGGCTAATAAAAAGGATTCAAAAGATATGCAAAGGCCTGAAATAAAACATTCTGTGCCAGGATCTTCTTCAAATCAAGACCCAGGAGAAACCAGGACTTTCACAGGCAATTGTAACAAAGGCAGAATTTTCAGCAAGAAATATGCTTTCCCCCAGAGCAGGTGGCTTCCTCCTTGAAACAGTCTCCTGAAAGGCATTTTTCTCAATCAGAGATAAAATAGGTCCAAATCACATACATTTCTTAAAGAACTAGCTTGGAGGAATAACACTGAGATACATAGGAAATTATATATCATTTTCTTCACAGTATTACGAACCAGAATCTATATACATCTGTGTACACATGATTTATTTTAATGAAGTGGAGGAAGGCACAGCCTCTTCAACCTAAATTCCAAATAGATAAATATATTCTGATTTAAGAAAATATGTAATAGAAGATCTTCTTATGAACTCAGCTGATACAGTAATACCCTTCATATCTTCATCTAGAACCTGATAGATCATCAGTTTGGATTGCCAACCATGAAATCCTTTTTATGTCTGAACAACTTCGTAATTACTTTGGACTCGCAGAAGAGTTTTTCAGAAGAGAGGAAAAAAGTACTGTAAACCCAAGCTGTTATGGTGCTGAAAGGAGCCACTCCTCAAGTCCAGAAAGGTTGTATTGGCATCGATACCTTGTGTCTGCTGTCTCTTGCACGCCCTGTCCCCTTGTGCGATAGTTTGCTTTTATCGGGTTTCGTTTCCTCAATCTCTTCACCTTTGTACTTCGCCTCTGTACTGTTACATGTGATACAAGAAACCCCTTCCTGTTACAAAATACTCAGGAATCTGTTCTCCTCATCTCTGTTTCATCCTAGAATGGCCTTCGTGGTCACCATGTACAAGAAGAAAGGAGCAGAAGCTGCTGCCTGTTGTGATTAATGCTTCATGTAATTGTGTGTGGCATTGAGATGCTATTCTCTTATGAGCGTGTGAAAGCCCTACAGAAAGAAGAGTGAAAGAAAGATTAAATCTACAATACACTGTGCTCTGTGAGACCTCTTCCAATGACCATGGTATGAATTTGGAAAAAAAGATCCCTGGTGTTTAGATACCAGTATCCAGTCACTGCAATATTACAGCTGCTTGGATGGAAACTCCTCTGGATCATAAGCAGATGATAAACAGCCAGGAAGATCAACTCCTTTTATAACGTAATTCAAACCTCCTTTCTTTTGCCTGCAGGATTAATCTAGTTTTCACCTTTCTCCTTTAAGAACCCTTTTATTTCAGATTCTCTCACTCAGGCAAAGAGCAAGATCATTTATAATGGCAGTAGAAAGTTGATTAAAACAAACAACAAAGGCTGTCGTTTCAGCGAGTTAAAAAGCCCTTGAGAGCACTAAACAGACAAAACTAAGGCAGGATCCGAGTCTGATAGATTCCCACAGTAGGTTTCATGTGTTTCCTTTCCATAGGACTCTACATCTTTGCTCCATCGTAGTGGTTCTGGGCTCAAAGTGAACCTTAGACCTGTGCTGTTAAACACTGATGCATAAAAGGCCAAGCAATTGATTCCCAATGTTCCTGTAAAATGGCAGGCTACACCATGCTCACTCTAGGCCTTTACAAGGTGAACAAAGTAACTAAGTTCACAATTGAAACTCTCACCTCCCCAAAGTATTCAAATTGGCCATTTTACTGTGCTTGGTGCTGGTCTTGGTGGACAGGGGCAGGAAGGATAAAAGCAGTTTTTTCACTTTGCAATGTTGTTTGTATTCCTTCTGTAACAGACTCCCTTTGCTAATTGCAAAGAATATTTCAACCCCTACAGAGGAAAAGAGCAGGAGAAATGGATGGGGGTGGGCCTACAGCCAGAAAGTTATCCATAGACTTTCAGATGACATCTCATTTAAGCTGATGAAACTCACTTTCACATGAGTTGTGACATAACCATGGCAGGAACTGACAAGTGTCAAAATCTTGTGGAACAAATAAGATTTCAAGTCCTATTCCTCTGTACCAAAGAAGAGCCAGCAAATACTACACATTTATTCTGCTTTTTCTGATGGCACTAACTACTCTCGGTAGCTTCATTGGCACTCTGTAAGCATGTCCAATTCTCTCATTTATGTAGAATAGCTGCTAATGCTTAAACTGAACTTTCATGGCTTTTCCACAGAGACACATTCCTAAATATCACTCTGCTGTGGGGACTAAAGAGTTACTACATGCTCCATCATCAGGGATGGGGGTTCTGTGAAGATTCTGGAGCCCAAGAAGAAACCTCAATGTTCTAATGGCACACAGTGTCTCAATAGAACAAACCAACAAGCCCACGCTTGGCACAAAGGAATGATAATGATAAGAAAGAGATAGATGTAAGTAAAACTAGATCGTGGTGTCAAAGTGCAAACAGGGGGAAATTTCTTCCTTTTTCCCCCTCACAGTCACGTAATGCACTGGAGGATACAGGATTCAGCTAATGAGGTCCTATAGCCTGTTTTTTTCCAGAATAATGCCTACCTGAATGATAGAGATGAACCACACCACAGGGTGATTTCCTTGTCGCCCCTCTCATCATCACACGATGCAATCAAGTAGGGGCAGTGAGTGCAGTAGATGGGTCTATGTTGTGTAATGAGAATAGATGAGAGAGGATTGCTCTTGAAATGCTGGCACACTTTCAGCTGCTTTACAGTACAGACAAGGTCTGGAACCACAAAAAGCCCTGTGATGTGGGCAGCACAGGCTCACACCAGTCTGCTCAATCATCCAAGTAACAAAACACAGACAATCCATCTAGGACAGAATAATCCATCCAGGACAGAATGATCCATCTAGGACTGTTCAACTTACCTGCAGTAAACAGTTTATCCAGTGTCTTATCTGCAGCCACCACAAGCAACAGAAATCTCTTCATTATTTATTGTTAGTACCTCATGATTTGACATTTAATTTAAGTCTTTCACTGTGTCTTGCCCAGCAGCTTTAGCGTTATAAATAGGGAAGCACTTTCTTTCCCATTTAAGAACTAGCCACAAGGATTTAGATCTATTTGATGAACCTTTCCATAAGGCTTACATCATGTTGTCATAAAGGGGTGGTGTTCAGATTTCAGGTTTCTCTGTTGTGAGGAAAGTTGCCTAATTGCTGAAGGCACTGCTGCTTCAAGGCATTTATCCATGGGCAGACATGTTTCCCTAAATACTGTAGAGATCAGGAAGTTATTTCTTTTCTTTACAGTTGCAAACTTTCTTACAAACAGCTGGGGTTTTATAACAATTTTTTTTTTCTGTTACAAAAGCTTCCATGGCACTTAGGATACCAGGCATTTTGACACAGGGAGCAGTCAGGTTGGCCACAGACAACATGCCCTTGGCAAATCCATGTTGAGTAGTGCTGATTTATACTTTTTTAGTATAAAAGCATAGTATACTTTTTATACTTTTATACTTTTTTAGTATAAAAGTAGTGGTTTTTTATACTTCACGTGCTTAGATATGGCTGCCAAGAGGATGTGCTCCATGATCTTTCCAGAGAGGGCTTTCACTGTGTGCTGTTCTCACTGTCCTTCATCCTTATTCATGCTGCTTCACCCTTTACAATAGCTCAGATGGTGTATTGCACTTATTTGTAGCCTCCATTCTCAATCCAGAAGATTAATGCCAAATCCAAACATCCTTCAGATGCAAAAACTTTCCAATAAACATAAAATAAGAGGTTTCTCTTAATTGAAACAGGCTGTTTAGGCCTAGAAAAATCTAAAAGAAGCAGCCCCTCATTGCTCCTTCAAGAAGCCTCTCGGTCCTTTTAAACATGGTCTGAAACCTATCTATGAATCTTGAGGCTGGAACTGAGAAGAACATCAGGCCATCTGGTCTTCAGGCCCCTTGCCCATGTAAGAGATTGAACATTTGTCAAAAATTGCATTTCAAAGCACCCATAAGAGCATTTCCAGTACTTATGCTTGCATAGGTACTTACTTGTATTAGTGTTTGAAACCTCTTTATCTATATTAAATGCTTATACTATGCTTGTTAACAAAATGTCTGAGTGTTTTGAAATGGCTTTATTAAGGCACCAATTGCGATTACATTTGAATAGCAGTGAGAACTCAGTGTTGTTAGTACTTTGACCATGAATTCTATTGCTTCTTATTTTATTTTTATTTTCAATATATTTCTTCCAGAAAAGCATATAATCTTATATTTCTTTAAGAGAGGGGTATAACTTATTAGTGGCTTGTGTACTTGATCTATTATCTTCATGAATCTGCTTCCTAGATTTCAGAAGGACTTAGAGTTTTCTCCCTCAAGTCTATACATCTTGAAGGCTGTATGAACTGATTGAGACTCTTTTCCTTCCCAAGGGCTAGTATAACCTGTATTCTTGTACTCTGAGGTTTTGTTTGTACAACTGGGCATGGGAAGACTGCAGCCTCAAGGTCAAACAGAATTCTAACTTCGCAGATGACACAGATTCGTAATTTATGTAGGCATTTTGTTTTACAGAATAATATATAAGAGAACAATTAATCTTTACCTCTGTTTTCAGGCTTAAAAAAATCAAAGACCCTGCTGCTGACACTTATTTGTTAGCTGAAGTAACTTTCCATGTTTTGTAAAATAAGACTTTTAAACTTAAGGAAAGGATCTTCAGTGCAGGAATAATACCTTGTGTTAAATGTCTTTGGAATAAAAATATTACTTCACTTGGAACATTAGCACTGGCTATTCCATGACATCTTTCAAGTATCCCTGTCCTTAGAGCCTTGAGAATGATGCCTAGATGTCCATTTCAGTCTGTCAAAGGCATGTGGCAGGTCAGGATAGGAAATTGAAGAGTCAGCAGGAAGCCCAATGTACTAATGAAGACTTCCTTGAAGGAAGAGAACAAATGGGACGTGACTCCATGTCTGAGTGGTGCTTCTGCTCCTGCTTCCTGTGGTGCTGCTCTTGGAGGGCTGAGTCCTGATCTGGGTGAATCCTCTGAGCTTGAGCATGCAAGGCAGAACTACTCCCTCTCTTGCAGAGTGTTTTCAGTAAGGTCTCATTTCATATGTTTAGACTATGGAGTCAAGTCCTGGCATAAACTACAACAACAAGAATGACTGTGCTCTCTAACATAATATTAAGGTCAAAAGCAGAGGTGCCACTGTGGGGTACGATCCTGTCAGAAGGAGCTTTGAGGAGAACAGGCTGGAATTTGGAGGTGCAAAGTGGACATTAATAAGATTTTTGCCACCTAACTCCTTTTAAGGTCTAAACTTAGTCTTCTCAGGATATTTATTCAAAGGTTTTTTTGTGGATTTCTAGCTGGAAATTCCATAGAATTTCAGCTGATATGAGTATGCAGTGCATATAGATGATACATGTCTGTAGTTCTCCTTTTAATAGCACTCAAAATTAAAACTTCCAAAACTGGAATTTTCTTCTCCCAAAAAGCCACCAGTGTAACTTTATGATTTGTTTCATCTGTAATGCAGGGATGATGGTGTCTTGCTTTCAGCAGATGAAAATGATAATAAAAATCTGAATGAGACACACAATACCTAATCCTGAAAAAGGATGACATATGAAAATATTATATGACTTACCCGTAAACTTCTTTTTGACCTTGGCTATAAAATTTCTGGGTCAATCACTTCCCAGTCTTTCCCTAGCTATAGTAAATTTGGCTAGTAGAAAGACTGGCAAGTTAAAGGAAGTGATTCTTCACTCTATTTCACACTCATGAGTACTCATCTCTACCTTTGAAAGACAGATAAAGATGATGCAATACTTAATATATATTCTAAAACGAGCTCCAGAAGTTCTTGAGAAGCATTATTATTTATTTCTGAGGAAAATTGATTCATTATATGATTAGAGATTCACTAGACGCATACATAAATTAAGTTAGAAGGTAAATTTCTTAGATATAGGAAAAGTGGCTCTACAATCCTCTGATGTTGTAAGCTAACAATAGCTTTTTAGCTAGTAATATCCTAAAGGTAGGGTTTGAATAAGGAGGGATATGAAGAAGATGGAGCATCTCCTTGGAGGTGCACAGATAAAGGACAACAACAGACATAATTTGCAGAATCCTGACTAGATATACAGGAAAAAAAATCACTTTAGTGATAGTCAGATAATGGACCAAGTTCCACAGAGATATGGAACGCATCCACACCATCTGTGGAGATACTTAGAACTCAACCAAGTGTGTCTCTGAGCAAATAACAGGGTAATTCCCTGGCTGGAGTGGATGATCTCCAGAGCTTCCTCCCAACCTAAATTTCTGTATGATTCTATGATTATGACTACATAAAGACGTCTTTCACATTCATATGAATCATGTGATGCCACTGTGTGAGCTCATATCAGTCCCTTGATATCATAATATCAGTCTTTTGGGGTCCTTTTCTATTCTTATTTTACACTATAACAATTCTCACAGACACTAGATTTTTTAAAATCAGATAATTGTGTTTGCTGACCTACCCTAAGCATGATGATGGTCAGATGTTAAATGCAATTTCATTAACTGTTTTTCTGGGAGACCTTACCTAATATGGCTTGATAGCAAGATTACTATTTTTTCTCAACAAATGTGGCTTTATAACTAATAAAACTAGTGCTACCTGTATTGTGAAGAGTTTTGCCATTTTTGGCCTATCTAGATGTCCCCTTATTCTAATGGAGTTACTTTGGCAGTGTTTTGGAATATCTGTATCAGTTATAGGCGGCTTGTATGTATTTCTTCTTGGGTGAAATGAAAAATTTAATTATACGAAAAAAATGCAAATTGCTGCCAACTGTGTTAACTGTGAGAGAGTTGCATTATCTTCTAACATAAATTGTCAGTGAATTGAAGAAAAGACGTTTTGGAAGCTGATCTGATTACTGTCAGGGAAAGTGCTCAAACTCAATTGTTGGCAAATGTCCAGTACCCATCACTGAACGATCATCACCTCATCATTCAGTCTTCTCAACTGACATGCAAAACAACATCCAAATATTCATTGCACATCTGTGCTGGACAGATTATGCATTAGCAATTCAAATCAATTCAATGTACAGGCAGTTTCTGTAAAGGCGTCTGTTTGGGTGAGATGCCTTGTTGTCTGGGATGGATAATAAGGCAACTCTGTCTAATCTTGGAGAACAATCAACCCATCTTGAGAAGGTGACTGACTACGTATGCTCTTGCCCTGACAGCACTAGAACAATGGCCCCATAATGCACTTGACTCAGCTGGTAATAAAATCTACTTTTGATTAGCAGCCATGGCTTGTGTCAATCACTGCATGATGTACCATTGTCCTCTGGTCCTGAACACAGTTTATTTACAGGGAAACAAAAGCTTTTTGGATATGGCTGCTGCCCAGAGATTGCAAAATAGATTGAGCTGTCAGCCTCACACACTAGATGAAGATTAATGAGTTGTGCAGACAATAAATATGAAGCAATGACCATAAATATGCTAATAGGTATTATCCATATACACTATAATTGCGACAAAAATTAAAAAGTAGTGTAAAGGAAATAGGTCAGAGGGTGACAGATAGATAATCTTGGATGCTGAAGATCTTTGGTTCAGTCAGATTCTCTACAGGTTTATTTCCTTCAATTAGACCCTTCAAAAGATTAATTGTTTAAAAGCTGTTTGAATAATCTCTTTTGAAACAGAGGTTTATGGGAAAATGTTTATGAAAAAGTGACTTCAATGAACATGTTATTGAAATAAAAAAGGTGACTACCAAAAGCAGAGATTAATGTCTCTGATCAGCTGCCCAGCTTCACTATGAGGTAAATATTTCTAAGTGGCACACTAGTGGGGACTGCAAGGAAAACGTACCAAAGAGACACAGCAGTTTATATCCACAGACACAAGTGATTAAGGTCCTTCCAAGAAAAATATAGAAGAGTTGCCTGCACATTTGATCACATTGGCTCGTTTGATGTTTTCAGCTTAGCCTATTTTTCCTTTTTTTCTTTTTTTGTTTCCTTTTTAATTTAAGAAGAGAAGAATGCCCACCACTCAAATTTTCAGACTACTTCCAATCAAGCCTCTGGCTTTCCAATTCCTTTCAAAGAGGGCATAGACCAGATTTTTGACACCTAAGGGTTTCATTTGGATTGTTAGCTCTGTGTTTAAGTGCTTCAGCACCTAAGGCTACTAAAATTGTAGCGACACTGAAAACAAGGGCAGTCATACGCTTGGTATTCATGGCTTTGACTCTCTGTTCTCTCAGGCTTAGAAGTGCCACGGGATGTTTTCGGGTCAGCTCACACCACCCACCTCCTCTAAGATTTTTAGTTTCTGGCATGGGGAAACTAACTTACTCAGATACTATCCCAGGTACAATTTTCTGTTATAATACCAAGCTCAGTGATAAAAATGAGTTGTTATGTTTTATTTTTTTTTCTTTCCATACTTTAACTAAAAATTGCATCCATTTAGCTCTTAAATTATCACTGCTTGGATTTTGGGAAACAGTCCACAAAGACTTACAAATACCTGACTGTTACTGTGCAGTCTCCTTGAAAACACAGCTGAACTTTAACTACACTTGCCTAACATCTTGGAAGTTACACTTTCTAACTACAAATGCCAGTAAAACAAAGCACATAAAAAATAATATATTTAAATATGTATACATAAAGGTAGAGAACAATTTAGGAAAATGTCTCACACAAAGCTGTGGAGTGAAAGGAGAAGCACATCTTTCTGGAAGAATTAATGGAGAGAGAGGACCCCTGGAAGCTCAGGCTCAAGGACTGTGTCCTTGTTCCCAATCCCACTTCAGCAGTGACCCTGCGTCTTTCTAAACTGGAGGCTGTGATGTCAATGTCACACATTGCCAGGGCACAGGTGCTGTCCCACCGAGGGAGCTGAGCACAGCAGATCCAGAGATGATAGAAAGATTGGACCAAGAGTCCAAATCATCGGGCAAGTTGGTAGAGGCAAGTCCAAGGCTTCCCTTGAATCCCTCCAGTGGCTTCCCTTTCCTTATTACACCTAGTTTCTTCATCTTATTTTTATGAGACTTCTAGTAATTTCTTCTTTTCCTGCTTATTTTCTGATGTCTCTGCCAATCTGAATTGCCTTGAGGCACTTTTCTTGCAATAAAACTTTTATTATATCTAGTCTTAATTATTTTTAGTTAAACAACTTTGTGCGTATCCATTATGCTTTGTGTTTTAGGACTGAGTAAAATGTCACTTCTTATAGAGTCTCTGCAGCTTGTAAAGCCTTAATTTTCCATGGCTTTGTCAGACTTTATCATTATTTCCTAATGGGCTGTATGGAATATTATATAAATTGTATTAACAAAGCACTGAAAGATTTTACCATTTTTGAAGGAAGGATCTGTAGCAGTATGTACAAAGAAAGTGAAATTTCTGGGTTTATTGTGACTTTGAAGAAGGCCTCTAGAATTCATAGTCCTATTCTTACATAGAATTTACCTGCATTTAAGCCTCAACTTTAGATATTTTACAACATTAAGTAATTCAAAATGATAAATGAGGAACCTGAGAAATTATGGGGTCAAAGATACATAATAACTGACAGTAGAATCAAAGAAAACTAACATATATGAATTAAAGAAAAGTTGAATGAAAGAAAAGAGTTAAAAGAATCACTGCTGCTTAGAGGTACATGGGCCAGATATTCCACTGCTCAGATAAATAGCACATATAAGAAGAGAGGAACAGACTTCATATCCTTTATTCTATAACCCACCCTGTACAAGACATAGATATTACACTCTTGTGAAAACACTACAGTTTTATTCTGTATATTTCCTCTTTGAGAGCCATTCCTGTGGTAGTGTGACCTAATCAAATATTCTTCTTTACCTTAGGGAGGTCCATGGATTTTTAATGAGCCTTATTTAAACTCCTGGCTAAGAAAAGCTGTGATAAAGGCATGTGTGCCATTTGCAAAGGCCTGTTCATTAAAGACAGAGGCTCTGCTTTAGTGGGACTTCTGTGAGGAAGAACAAAACATCTGTGTCAATCTGCTCATATGACACAAGGTCCTCTCACAGTTCCTTCCATATAGAAATTAATTCCAACCATCCATTGTTAGTTGGGTTCTGATTTCCAGCTCTGCGTTTTCAGGGGTAGATGTACCACAGCTGAACTCTGGGTACGATAACCAACCCATCTGAAGTCTCTGCATCCCACCACTTCACTGCATTTTTGTCTCTTGTCTTTACTCAGAGTTGTATGAATTCTTAAAACAAGGCAGTATCTTCTACAGGTGCAATTCAGTACAGTAGGGTGCAATGCAAAAGAGTGAAGAAGCAAAGCTTTCAGCCACATCAGTTGCCAAACAATGACTCATGCACTACTAATTTGTTTTAAGAGGAAATTACTTGGTTTGCCTAAATTCCAACAACAGCAATTAAAAAGCCTGTTGACAAAGTTCAGTTTCGTTTCCTGGCTGAGGAGAAGTTTCAGTTTCTATTCTTCCTATCGTGGCAGCAGTTTCATTTCTTCACTGTCAGCTGGAGAGTGTATAAAAGGATGGACTGAGCATTCCCTAAGTGGGAATTCACTGGAATTCTCACCAGCAGAAAGCACCATGTCCGACAAGAACGTCCACAATGCTGGGTTCACTTCTTCTGGGATCAAAGGAGGATCCCTTGCTTCATCACTGATGTCCCACGAAGCGAGATCCTCTGGGGGAGGTGTGCCTTCTGGAGGTGCCACTTCTACTCTCCAGGGAATGGGTATGAGCCATTCTGTGTGTTTGTGTGTGAGTGGTTTTGTGGTTCAGTGCATAGGATCAGACAACTTTTTCTCCTTGAAAATAAGCTTGCCAAATAATCTCTTCTCACCTACATTCCTGTATTGCACTGAAGAAAAAAGATTCCTCTGTTTAACTGTGTGCTATGAGTGGGATATAATTGAAGGTGTTTCCTGTGTATGTACATACTATGCATGAATGAACACATACATACATGGTACTCATGAGATTTTGGACAGTGTTTATTTGAAGTTTGTGCTATCTCTCCATTCTGCCAGGAATCAATAATATGAAGAGTCATGGTAGCAACAAGCAATGATGCACTTTTACAAGGACATGATCCGTGTACCTACGTTTAATATAAATTATCAGATTTCCCTTGCTCTTTACTCACATGCATCCATACAGGGAGAACTCCTAAAACCTTATGCAAACTCTGTAGAGGACAGGAATCAGCTGCAGTCCAAGAGGTGAATTCATGAAGGGAGTGTATACACATCCTTGACAGCCCCTATCTAAGTACTAAAATGAGGCATCGCTGCCTTTCACATGAGCTAACCCTGCAGGTGTTTGCCGTTCTGCTGCCTGCACAGAGCAGTCCCTGACCAGATGACTCCTGGCAGCTTGGCACTTGTTTAACCCCAGATCCCGTGGGATCTGTGCACAAGGTATTCTCCCTGCCAGACCTGCCTGTGTGACCTGATTCAGCAGGCATCCTCTGAACAGGCATGACTCCACAGAACAGAGCGCCCCATGCAATCCTGCTTTGCCCAGCAGCACAGTAATCAGCTCTCTGACCGTGGAGAGAGGCTTCAAAACCCTTTCTGCCTTCGAGGTCTCAGATGCACATGTCCCATGTGCCAAAGGTATGCCAGCCTAAACAGGCTGGGTATAGGTGGGCATCTCTGCCATATTGGTCTACCACTGGTCTACTGCTTCCATAATCAGCAGGTAGAAATCTGAAGGATGGAACTGAACATGACTTCTCCAGCCATAAAATGGGTGCTTGACCAGGTGAGCTGGCCAGGGTTCAGATTCAGGGCATCTCTTAATAGCAAAAAATGTGTTAAGCTTGATTGAGAGAAAATAAGTTGGATTTTTTTTCTTTTTAAGATATGATTTACATTGCTGCCAATATTATTCATAGAGTGAGACTCTCTAGACAGTGAGAGAATAAGTGACATAAGGGTCATTCAGAGACATACTGCATGTGACTCCTGTGAGGCATTTTTTAATTTTTACTTTGTATGATTTGATCACTGAGTTTAGGTTGCTAAATACAGTGTCTATTGAATATTCAGTAGAAAAGAGCTTAAGGGATAGTAGCAGCCAAGGGACAGAATATGAGAGAAAGTCAGGAGAGGAGGGGGACAGAGAGAGTGAAAAGCAGAGAGGAGAGCTGCTCTCAGGCACCGCACTGCCTTAGCAGCAGAAATGCTGGTATGCAGGAGATGCCAGTTGCTCACTCCAGTCATGTTAGTCAGCTGCCTTCTGTTACAGATCAGGGTGGTACAGCAGACCTCAGCATGCTCATAACCAGTGGCAAACTCTTCAGTGGAGATACCCTACAGAGAGCATGAAGCTGTCAGTTCTAAGATTTCTGTCTGTTTACTGAGAATTTTTATAAGAAACACAAGCAAAATAAGCATTTAACTATGCCTAGTTTTATTCTTGCAACCTCTGTGTTAACGATGGACTTTTATGAAAACCACCATTTTGGTGAAGAGAAGTCTGCATGACTCAAGGAAACCTTAGCCATGCCTACAGGAGATACTCCAAAAGAGCTTTTATCCATGTGGAAAATGCTAGCTCTGTAACATTGCCAAGACAGGTGTGAGCTTTGGCTCCCTGCAGCAGGAGAGCTTGCCACACATTCTTTGCCTGATTGAGAGCTAAAAGGGCCTGATTTCATTTCCGCAGGTGCTCACTGAAATCTCTCCAAACACATCTTCTTAACCTTTTCATTCAGACTATAACCCTTCCTCCCCCCAGAACAAACATGCTCGAAGGAGCGGCTGATTCTGCAGTGGGACATGAGTATTGTTCAGTATCACTTTACAGAAGATGTTATAACAAGCTCATCACCAAAATATTTGAGCATCCTCCAGGAATGCTTTAAGCATTATCACTAACATTTGTCATCACTAATGCTTTACTCCTCTCCCAGGAGGAGAAGAGTTTGCAATGGAGTGTTTTGCTCAGGGCTTATTTAGACTGAGATGAAGATATACATATACATTGGCCACTGGCTACCACAACTTGTGGTACTTGAATTTTACAGGTATCTATTACAAGTTTGTGTAAGGGAAAGTGAAGTGAAAGGAACATGTTCCTCACCTGGAACAGAAAGTGCAACAATTCCTAGTTTCTACAGAAGTTTGTTCCACAGTCCTCAGGCAGCTCCACAGAAAAGTGCAATTTCAGCAGAGGCAAATTGTGTTGAAACCATTCTGGATATCCAATTTTGTTTATCAAAAACATTCTGTGCAAGAGCCATAGATGTTCTTTGTGTTCTGGGAACATCTACAGCAGCACTGATAATATCCTTTCCCCAAGGTGGACGCTAAAAAGCAGTATACTGACAGAACAAGTCAAGTAATCAGCAGTCATCTTGTCTTTTGATACATTTGCTAGCCTTGAATTTTTTTAAAACAGAGTAGTTTATAATTGTCCTGTAAAGTTTCTTCCTTTTTTTTGTCAGTAACATCTCCTTTATAACTGTTCTAGGTGCCAAAGGCACAACCCATTCATCAGGTTTTACCAGCAGTGGGATCTCTGGTGGATCCAAGGCCTCCAGCATGATGTCCAGGGAGGCCACAGCTCACGGAGGTGGAGTTCCCAGAGGGGGCACAACTTCCACTGTCCAGTCCATCTGTAAGTGAGAGTCCCCTCAATAAAGATGAATTAACAAATGGCTGCTGAACAGTCAGCAATATTTCAGCTCATCTACTGTTCATTTACTAGATGAAGGGATGCAAGTTACAGAAGTGGCTGCTTTGTACTTGAAGTGGTATTTCTACTGTTTATTTCTTTAAACTTGGTGGGAAGAGGAAACTGGGGAATTAGTGGAAATAAGTATGCCACAGAATTGCAAAGGTATGAGTGGACAACAGAGACAGGAATCTGAAGCACAGTGACAGAAAAAAAAAGCCCAATGGACTTTTAGATTATGCTTTCAGCACCACAGTGGAAGTTCAATGATTCTTTTTCAATCACAAATTCAGGATCAAACCAAGAGCTCCACACTTGAACATATAAAGCAAGTGTAGTGGGAAAAAACAGTGAAGCATGGGAATGGAGTTATCAGACTGACAGACAGGAATCATTAGTCTACTTCTTGTGGCCTTTTAGAACAGCTTAGCTTTCTTTCCTTTAAAGGAAATTTATTTTGTCAAAACCAGAGGAATCTGCCTGCACTTACCAGCTCAAAGCAGAGAACAGAAATCTTCCTCGTCGCTCTGCCAGGTTAATGCAACCCACACCTAGATAAAACAAACCAACTTATGAGAGAGCCTAGTCTATACCTGAATGCATCAGTAAGGATGCTAATTGTGTTAGTAGGATCCTGTGGGGTTAGGAAGAGAATTGGAGACTGGACTGAAGTCCTTAATTTCAAAAAGTGTCTTTCAAATAATGACACAGACCTTTGATTTCTGACCTGGGAATGTTCGTAGCCAATGATTGTACAGTCTGCATGTATTCCTGTGCTGCAACTTTGCTTTATATTGTACTCACAATTGTTTCTCTGTACTTGTTCTTAGCCATGGGTGGAAAGGGAGGAAGACGCTGAATAGAAGAAAAACATCAGTCCAGAAATAAGCTCTGCAAGCAGTTTGTCCTTCACCATTGGCTTTGGCAACTTCTCCCCTTCACTGATCTCCCTCTTATGAAAGGCAGAGCCTTCCCTGTGCACAAATAAAGTTTCTGTTAAAATTATGGCTTCTCACATTAAATTAATGGGGACAGAGATGAGGGGTGGTTCTTTCCTTGATTAAATATTCTCTGAAGCACATACAAGCCAATGGAACCTAAGGTACTTTGGGCTGCAAGGTCTTAGGAAAACCCTGGGTTTAGTAACACTGTGCTCTTCAATTGCAAGTAGCTTGCTTTGTTTATTTTACAAATGTAAGTACAGTGCAAAAGTCAGCCTGTCATGAGAAAGAAGCATAGAAACACTCAGTAAGGGGCATCCAGCAGTTCCTTCTAGATGTACTTCTAATAGGCTATCAAACTAAATTCTACTTAATAAGGGAGACACATAAGCAAATGAAAACAGGTTCCAGGACTGATTTTTGTATGCCTCTAGAGTTTCTAAGGTCCCTTTCACTATAATTTCTAATCCCTGTTTGCTTGCAGCAAGATGTCAGCTTTGTCCCAATCAGACTGAAACTACCCCTGTAAATTTATGATACGTGAGAATAGATAAGGAAGAGAGCCCATTTTCTCTGATACTGGTCTCATTGTTGGTGCTTTTTGCTGTTCCTTTCCTTCATATGTGCTCATACAATGATGTTTTCCCAAATACACATAACACTGGGCATTCCCTGAGCAAATTCCCACATACATACTACCCCATGCTTTCATCTTCCTTCTGTCTTTCTGGCTCCTCATTCTCCCTACCCTATCACCTCCCTCCCTCTGTATTTCTAACAAAACCACACAGCACAGCTTCTTCTTCCCTTTCCCCACTCCAATATGGAGGGAGAGAATCTCACGCCTTCAGGCCAGAAGTTAAGAGGTGCTGGATTTGAGGAGCTGCAGCCAGCAATTTTCTCCAATGACTCCTGTCACCCTGGTTGAGCATTCCCATCACAGCTGCATTTCTCCACAGCTGGGAAATGTGTTTGCCCCCATGCACCTTATGCTGTCAGATGTGGCCTTCTCCCTGCTGCCTAGGCACCTTCCAGAATGCACACAAGAAGTCCATGTTTGCCTCCAGCCGCAGCAAAGTTAAATTGAATTATATGATGAGTGGCAAAATGCTAGCATGGAGGAGGGACTAATGAAGAGGAGAAGAAATCTTCTCCTTCACTTCACTCCTATCTTCACTTGCTATGCTATCCAAAGCATTAAAAGGGAATTGAAAAGCAAGGGCTTCATTTCATAGGCTAGAGCTGATGTCCTAGCAAGGAGCTATCTTGGGCAAATGCTTAAAGGTAACAAGGACTTGAATTCATAATATCATAGAAAGATTTAATTTCAAAGAGACCTTGGTGTGAGGAGAATGAGGGAAATTCTCTAATCTAAACTTCTGCTAAAGAAGGGTTAACCTTACTGTTGTACTTGTTTGCTTAGGACTTTGTCCAGTCATATTTTGAAAATCTTCCAGGAGGAACCATCCTACACTTTCCTTCGTAGGCCTAATGCAGCAGCCTGGGACTACTAAAACATAGCTGTGATCTACCAACAGATCTTTGCTCCCCTTTATGCCCTTAGCACTGGCATGAGTTGAAGCCAGAAGATCTGCCCTGGCTTTTTCCCATTCAGGTTTTCCCCACGTGCGAATGCCAAGTTATGGTCCCAGAGAACAGCAAGGGCCTTGATCCCCACCAGCTGACACTCAAACACCTGCTTAGCACTGATGATTATAAATGAGTCATAAGAATGAAACCAATGTAAGAATGACAAGAAACAGGAGAAAAAGTCAAGTACATACATAACTCATCAGACAAACAGTTTTGTAAACTGAAGCTGTATTATCTGAGAAACAATGTGTGACCATTTCATGGCAATTAAAGACCTTGTTTCTTATTCTTATTCAAAGGGGGGAGATTTAGAAGTGGGTTTCAACTTCAGTGTTGTCATTACTTCACCTCAGGTATATTTGTCTTATTAAAAAATGACTCACATTAACGGGAGCTGACAAAAGGTACTTAGGCCTAAAAGAAGGAAAGAAAAGCAAGGATCCTTAATCACTTATCATTTCTCTTTTCAGCTTTTACGTAATTCTGGTGTTAAAAGTTTGAATTATTTTCCCATCTTTAGCTCTTGTGTTGAGAACTAGCCTAGATAGCATTGCCAAAGCAGGGAGAATTCTCAGCTGCATTTGAAATCCCTTCACTGAGTCAGCTCTAATAGATCTGCAGGAGAACAAAGGTACAAGCATCCCCCTGGAAGCCTTCCTCACACACTGCTTCCGCAAACTCATATGCACAGAACTACAAATGAACTATTTACGTATTTAACAGAATATAATTGGAAAGGTCAAATAACAACAAATATGGCAATTCAAATCCTTCACATCTCTCAATCAATCTTTGCACAACAAATAGATGGAAAGAGAGAGAAAGGAATAGAGGCAGCAGCGTGTGATTACCAGAGCAATAGCACTGGAGCAAGACACTGCAGAGAGCACATAGCTCTCTGCACAGAAATCAATTTCTCCCATGGGATGGGATCAATAGGTGTCTGACAGGACACTATGCAGGCAATTTAATAGCGTTTTATCTAAATGAATCTATTCCTCCCCCCAACTGGCCTCACAGTTCATAAGAAGTCTCTCTTTGTAAAATAGATTTATTTACTTTTTATAATACAACAGGAAAGTATTCATCATTCTGAAGACACTGCCATTGTCTATTAAAAATCATTTATCCCTGTTAGTTACTCATCACCTACAACTCTTTCCCAACATCTCCATTCTAATTAGCTAACTCAGGGACTCAGCCCATAAAAATTATTTTCAGTTCCTCTGGAAAAATTTTTCTTACCCCAAAACATTCTAAACTATAGATCAGCTTTTCAGGAAAAATAAGCCCACACAGCAGGAAAACTCAGTTGACTCAGAGGAGTATTGGTATCTGAAATGACATTTTTATGCAACAAAAATGCTTACTTTTTGAGAAATTATTTATTCACAGAAATTGGTTGTCCAGTGTATCTCTTTTAATAGTACTTAATAAAGAATAAATAATAAATAATAAAGTCAATCTGATCTTATTATTGGATAACTGTGTGAAGTAAATGATAATGAATGAGAAACCTTAATAAGCATATTTCCAAGGATGGATCTTTGGCACTCTGGGAGTTTGGTATTGTGCCCCAAAGGCTCTTGTAAATCCAGCTGCAGTTCTTGTTCATCATTTAGAAGATTAGGGGCTGATAAGCGACAGTCAAGCCTTATTAGAACAGGCTAAGGCAACGGGAAACATTAATTGGGTAATTTAATGCACGAGGAGACATTAAATGCCTGCATTGTGTTCAGATGCTTTTTCCTCTATTGATTTGTTCACGTCTTGTTCTATGAAATTCTCACAAATTCTTGGTGGAGAGGGTGTAAGACAAAGCCTACGTTTAAAAATACCAGAATACTTTTGTTATTTGCTGGAGCTTCCCTTTACTCCTTGTGTTAATAAGGGACCCATCTGTAGCCCTGCTCTTGCAAGCAAAAGAAAGACTACTCCCCTGTCCAAGGACTCTTCCAACTAAGGAGGGGAGAGATCCAAGGTCTATCTGCAATGAAATGCTGTCTCACCGTCTCACTTGTGTTGTGGTTTCTTCACAGTGCGTGCATACAGCAGGAGCCCTGCAAATCCGGGAGGAAGCTCAGACTCTTCCTCTAGAAACCTGGGAGCACTTAACAAAACTCTCTTCTCTTGCACTGTACTGGAGGAGACGTAGAAATAGGTGCAGAAGTAAGGAAGATGAGAGGAAGGTCCTGACAGCTGTTTCTTCTCTGTCTAATGCCAGAATTTATCCACTTATGTGGGTGGATACGCTCTGTTCCCTCAGTGGTGGATATTGGTGTCTGGAACACCAAATTCTCTCAAATTCCAGGTCCTGATTTGGGTCCCATGTTAAGACTTCCTTCCTGAGACATCTTTCCCACAGCTGAAATGAAAAGCTGTACTCTTACAGTGGAAGACATTCAACATGAGAAGGGGACAGCCTTTCCTTTACCTCGCTGACCTAGGCACTCTTTGTCTCTCATTTTCTAGCACTGCAACTTGGGAGATCAGGGGTGATAATTCATGGACACTTTATTTTAATAATTTACTTTTGCAGCAATTTAAATATTAAAATGCATTTTGAAGACATGCAAGCCTCATTAATTTCAAATAAACATTGTACATTATGCTCTGTTTAACAGCATTCAATCTCACTTTTTGTAGCTGGTCTCTCCCTTCTTTCCAGCAGCCTGGCAATGTTCCTGCTGCCAGCAGCTTTCCCTGTGTGCACGGCATGGGCTGGGAGGCCACTCCTCATTTCCTGCTGCAGCAAAACTCACTGTGGGCACAGCAGCCCTGCTCTTCAAGCTTCCTCAGGACTGTCACATTTGAAATTGGGGTCTTATTCACACCTTACCCTGTTTTAAGGAAGGAAACAGCCTCTCTGACTTTATTTACCATCCCTAAAGTCATAGAAGCCTTGGTAGAAGAGGCAGGGTCCACTTAGAGCCCAACACATCCCTTCCAGCACGGCATCAGTCGGTGCTCCGGCTGTGCTCCTTGCATCTACGCAAGGATTGACCCAAACACAGTGATCCAAGACTGACCACTGGATCAGAAACCTGGAACAAGACCCAACACATTCCTTTCAAACCAGCATCTGGGTACCCAGTGTCTGGGTTACACAGGACAGTCCTTTTCCTCTTCAGGAGAGGAAGACACCCCCCCAATACAATTTCTGCGGGCTCTCATTTCACTGAAGTTTTTAGTGTTGTCACTGTTGTGAAAAGCAATAAAATTGTGCAGGCTGCCCACAATGGTCTGTTTCCTGAGAACCTCACACATTAAAGAGACACAATTAGTAATTCCCTTTAAATACACAATAATTTAA
The DNA here is from genome assembly GCA_026261815.1 of Monarcha castaneiventris obscurior. Classification (NCBI taxonomy): domain Eukaryota; kingdom Metazoa; phylum Chordata; class Aves; order Passeriformes; family Monarchidae; genus Monarcha; species Monarcha castaneiventris. Next base: position 9,910,099 of record JAMPIT010000388.1, read on the forward strand.
AAAATCATTATTATTACTATTATTATCATCATTATAGTAATTGATATTAAATTAATCCCCATTCTTCTCTGTATCTCTTTGGGGTAAAAGCAAGCATTGAAATATAACCTGGTTTAGTGCTTATCTAATATAAGGAATATTTTATCTAAGCTATCTTCTTTTTACCCATTGTTCAGTGGTTGTTGGTCTTTGTTGTTTGTGGTGTTTTTTTAACGAATACCTGGATGTGAAAATAAATAAACAGATACACTTTCCTCAAGGTAATAAAATTTCATAGAAAATATTGTTGCTAAAGAAAAAGTGTATGCTGCAAAAACAGTTCTTAAAATTCAGATGTTGCTTTTTGCAGTCTTTTGATACTGGAATTTCCACCCAGCCAAGATTTTTACTGGCCAGTTTTAAGGTACCTCTGCAATTTATGTTTATACATAAACAGCTCTGATTTTAATTGCTATCAACTTCTTATACTTGATAGATGGTCTTAAACATTTTTTGCCTCCAGAGACTGCTTACTTTGCCAAGTATTGACACACTTTCAAGATTTATACTTCTCTAAGGAATAAAGTTTACAATAAAATGTAATGTATTCCGTGGCTGTGAATGGTAATGTTGTTAAACAGTCCAAAGATATTTCACAACTGGTAGTTATTTTCCTCTCACATCCAGCCCTGCCCTCCTTTAGTACTACTATAGATTTAGGTTTTAAAAGAAAAATCAGATCCCTAATTTGCCTGATTTAATGTTTCAGAGATCCAATATGACTTAATTTAGGTTTCCTTCCACTACAGCCATTATTGGGCTAATGATTAAGCTTTCATTTTTCCCAATAATTATTTTAAGAGGCTAACTCTTGTGGAAGGGATTAATTCACTTCTGGCATTGGAATAACCCCTTTCAGAGCTCAAATCATACTGCAGCCAGAAAAGGGAGTGATTACAGAACTCTAAACTACAAACATACAAGTAGTTATTAATTATTGGACAGACAAAACTCCGTAGATGATTGAAGTCACATCTAAATTTAAATATTTGGATTGGATCCAGTTTCCTGGTAGCAATCATGGGTCACAATGCCCAGAGAAATCCCAGAGGACAAGGAAGGGTTCTTAGAAATAACACATCAATTTGTACCATCTCCATGAAACTGCTGTGGCATTGCAGCAGAAGTAGCATCATCAAGCTCTAGCAGTAGCTCTTGTAAAATCAGCTGAAAAGATCTTCAGCACCGAAACAATTCACGGATGTTACTTTAGTGACAAAGTGCAGCTCTCAGCCTTCTAAGAGTACACTTTCAAGAGAGAAGATTTCATTTCCTTGTTTTATTTTTTTCCAGCCATTTGATCTCTTTAACGCGGCTTTTTATAATAATGCATTTTGTAAATAGGTAACTTAATGTCACACAGCTCTTTTGCACAGGCAAAAGAAAGATGTCTCAAAGGTGAGGAAATATCCCAGCCATAAAAGGAAACACTCTCCAAGGGTTGCAGCACCCCTCTTCCTCACTTACCAGGGAATGGAAAGGATGCAGTCCAAGAGGGTCTCTAATTTCCCTGGGATAAGTGATGTAGCAGTCTGTACAAGAGTAATTTGCTGTGGAGTTTTGAATTTAAACATCCCAGCTCTCAGTGAGACTATAATTACACATTATTTATCTTTTGTGCTAAAGATGAAGGAGACACTCCCTAAAATTTCTGTAAGAGATACTAGAAGTTCTAGGAATAGTTTATTTTGTCAAAATGACAATTTCTGTAATTACTAATTTCCTTGCCCTGGACGTTCTCCCCCTCCTACCCATCTTACAGGGATTTTTATAGAGCAAAGAATAGCTTAAACCGCAGACAGATTAAAAACTGAGGAAAGCAGAACAGAAGTTTAAAGAGAAAGAAACAAGCAGTTGCTTAAATCCATTAATAACCAGATATAGAAACAATGAGTGATAATGATCAGAAAACAGAAGAGACCAGAATGAAAATACTTTTTAAGATTTCAGCCCTGTAGAAGAAAGCAATAGAAACAGAGACATAACTTAGGATACAATTCAAAAAGCGTGTAAGTGCTAACTTATGCACTTATAATCTTCCTTAAGCATTTATAGAAGTTAATTTTTACTTTGGCACAGTAGTTTGTGTTGCAAAGACTTTTTTTTGCAAAACCACTAGTGAGTTTTCAACAAAGATTTTATTAGGGTGTAAATTAACTCTAGAAACCTGATATTTCAAGATATCAAACCAATACTTCTTCTGTAGTGCATTTTATTTATGCTTTTTAGTGCAAGGATATAAATCTGAGGGTAATTTTGTACCAGTCCAATAGAGGACTTATGAAAGACAGTGGATAAGATAATTCATTTCTGATTATTCATGTTTATTTTATCTTTAGCATAAATAGATTATGAAAATAATCTTTTCCATGGTTGATGCTTTTTTGATGAATTTTAAATTATATGTGGAATATTCTTAAGCAGAAAGATACTGAAAATATAAATTTATTATAAGTTTTACTCCTCTTGGCTCCTGTGCTTAAAAATGGTACACACACAAAGAGGTTAATGGCACTGTGATTTTGAGATAATCTGTTTTTAAACTACTGACTTGGAAACTGTGAGATTAATAGCACTGGGAACATCTAAAGGTAATAGGATTACAATTTAATATTAACTAAGTGTTTCTTGAGGGTTTGCTGTAGCAGTGCCTCATCTCTGGGATCCACTAGAGTAATTAGTCTGTAGTGGCATACAGTGGTGATGCATGATAACTGCAGCTTTTCCTGCTGCAGATAGGATTTTCCATTCACTAGCAAATAGTTTTTCTTCGCAATATCTTCATAAACACGCATGGAGAAAGCCTGTAATTCTTTTTGCCCTGAGTTGATGCTGATTAGGGAGAGACCAGTTCTCAAAAAGTCACACCTGAAGCTGTGTGTGCCCCAGTCACAGCTGACCAGGGCAGTGAAGTGAGGGTTTTGGAGGCTTTCCTCCTGTTGCTAGAGGATCAGGTTTTATCTGTAAACAGGGGCAGTCAACAGTGGGCAAGCTTGCTAACATTGAAGAAGGTGTTGTTTACATCAAGATCAAAAGGCCTGTGCTTCAGTAAGGCTGAAGTACAGCTGGGTCAGCTGAGGACCTGGATGGAAGGATGGCAAAAAGGCACTTTTTACTTGGCATTGCTCTTCCTGCTCTCCCAACAGGAAGGTGCATCATTATTACAGGGATGGCCAAATCAGGAAATGGGAACAATGCATAGTAAACCAATATTTGCAGGGTCAGAGGGTTAAACAAGAAATGGTGAGAAGCAAGAGTTTATCTTATACTAAGTACTGATCCTTAGGAGCTCAGACAGACCCATTCAACAAAGCCCTTCATGACAACCAGACCCTGCCAGCCCCAGGAATGCAGTGAGGACTCTGCAGCCAGAGCCACTTGTCCTCCGGGTCACACAGAGAGATCTCTGCCCACACTTTGAGGACATGTGCATCTCACTGCTTTTGTGCAGGCCTGAGTGAGCAAAATCTAGGAGACATTTGTATATTTGGTAGCAAAATGAAAACATTTAAGTTAGAAAAGTAGGCTTGCAGTAATCACGCAAGGGCATGGACTTCTCACACAAGGTGAAGAAGTGCAAAACCGTTTACTGCACAGTCAGAATTCCCTAAATACCACCCCACAACAGGATATCACATCATATAAACAGGAAAGATGTTCACCACAGTGTCCCCCAATCACCTGGGGTATTGCCCAGGTACTCCCTATTATGGTAACAGGCAAACAATGTCCTATGAGGCCACAAACTACAATTATCACTTCCCATAGGTCCAACACTGTCCACAAACCCACAACCCTCTCTGAGCCCATCCCCGGTGACCTGGATGCACTCCCAGGGTCACCTCCAGGCTCAGGAAAGAGGCTCTCTCTCTGGCCCTCAGGGCCTAACTCTCTATCACCACATAGTGCACCCCAACATAGGCTAGCAAAAAAACCCTCAAACCCATAATCATTTGAAGGAGGATATTTCAATGATCTTAGTTTGCAGGATGTCCTCACAAAACACAAAACTTGAGAATTTGATGTACTGGAAGAACTGTCTCTTGCAGAGTGTTAGTAGGATTTAAATGCTGCTACTTGTACATTTTAAAATCTGTTTCAGGTAATGAAAAACTTCTGACTTTGATCACAAGGATCCATTCACCTAGAACATTCAGATCTACAGAGGAGCTTGTGTGCTGCCTCCACTTAAAAGTAGTGTTATGTTCTGTATCTCTTCCATACTTTGATTCAGTTCAACTGTTCAGATTTCCAGGTATTTTTACCAGAAATTTTCAATCCTCTGCTTGCTAGGGAATGTCTTTATACCATTAGGAAAACTGTTAATGATGGGAAAAATATAATGAAATATAAATAGTGAAAACCAATAACAAACCCATCAATGTAATACACAGAAGATCAAAAAAAAAAGGCTCTATTCATAACTTCTTTCAGTTTCAAAACAGCTGAAGCTCAATGAATTCCATTAGGTTAGCAGATGTGAGCCTACCTTACACTGACAAAACTCCTGTGAGGCAGAAAGTTTTATTTGGGAACATCTGAGTGCATGAGGACACTGAATAAACTCCACAGCCGGGCAGCAGAGGAGGAACTTGGGATTTATCAGGTGGCATTGACACAGATTTTTTTTTTTGCTAGAGTCACAGAGGCTCAAAATTTAAAGTCATTTAAGTCACAATCAAGCAAATTAAAATATCTCTGAAGATATTTTAAGTCCCTCACATGACAAGAGCCACTGACTGTCCCCACAGCTCGACCCTGTGTTCCGTCGCTGGTGTATCCCAGGATCCACAGGTGATCACTGCCAAGATCAGCCCTAGCTGTGCTGCACTCATACACAGGCTTCCCTTGCTGGGAGTCCTTTGTTAGAAACAGTCTCACAGCATCAGAGACACACACAGGAAATGGAAAACAAATTTCCCGATATCAGTGAAACATACAGTAAAAATACGTGACCATCTGCCAAGAAACACCATCAGAGGTGAGAGGAAAGGTAGGATGCATATTTATGAGAGAAAAAGCAATGGCATTGGACCTTTGGACTGACCTCAGCAAGGGGCAGCCAATAAGCATCTCCTTCTGACAAAGTACAGCACCTGAGCACAGGGTTCTCCTTGTAGCCATGTCTTAAGCACACTGGGTCATCGAAACACTGGCCAGAAGGGACTTCTGAAGGTCATGTCCCACTCAAGGTGGAACTGGATCATGTCGGCTTTGCCCAGCCAAGTCTTGAAAACTTCAAAGGACAGAGAAAGCTCAAAATATTTTCACGTCATGGCCACTGATTTCAACAGAATTTAGCAACTTAAATGCATACAAAAATCTGCGTTTGAAACAATGAGACTAAACAGTTCTTCCACTGTTGGTAAAAATAGTCACTGCTTTTTGAAGCTGTGATAAGTAAATCTGTGCCATCTGTATTACAGGGTTATCAGCATATCTTGTAGAGCCCAGCCAGCTCCTTCTGCCCTATGCCAGCCACAGAAGCCTCTGTAAGTGCACCCGTGCATGTTTTGCCCCTTGAAAGCAGCAGCAGAGTAATGACAGGGCAGCATCCATTACAGGACTAGAACATGTACCTGCGGTGCAGAAGAATTGTTTCATGGGTCCCTTCTCATGATATTTGCAAAAGCAGGCAGGCATTCTCTTCATGTGGAGGGAGAGCAGCATAGCCCACCCAGGAGTTGTTTTTGACCATTGCTAGTGATGGTGCCTGCAGTGAGATAGCTAACAAAAGTATTAAAACATTGATACATTTCAGTGTGCCAATTGACTGTGCATTTTAAATAGACTCTGGTGTTCTCTCCTAGTGGAAAGATTTATTTTACTTTAAGAATATATAGGGCTGTGCTTTCAGTACTTTTTCTTTGTTTAACAAGCAGGTCTCTTGCTGAAAACCCAGTAGACCACAAAACCAGTCAGGGGCTTTTATCCAGAATGTCTGACCCATCGCCTGACAATAATTAGTTCAGGTTAATTACAGCAAATCTGTAGATTTGCAGCCTGAAATCATCTCATCCCCTAAGCTGAACCCTCCAGAGGTTTCTTTTATGAGCTCTGCATCCTAAGGGTGGACTTAAAGTAATGAATTTGTCTCTAATAAGATTCATAGGTTTGTTCCCTAAGCAATGGTGTCAATTATAGAATCTAACACTGATGGCTTATTTTGCTGAAAATAGAGAAATTGAGAGTTTTTAATGAAGCATGCAGGATTTTTACCGCTTTTGTTTAACTCTTTGCATCGTTGGAAAGTATAAAAATACAATTATGTGACATATCGTGCCACTTTCTAAGTATTTCTGTGTGTGCCAATAGCTAATTTCCTTCTGCTCTATAATGGAAAAGGTTAATGTAATGACTCTGAGATTTCATTTGGAGATGTTCCAGAAGAGTGTCTGAGTATTTGCTGCACTTAATGGCAGGAAGTAATAAGTGAGGTTATGTATTGGTGAAAAATATTTCATGTACTGAGAAGATTAATACTGGAGAGAGGCACATGGGACACAAGCCTGAGGCTTCCTCCTCAATTCTGGCACAATATAATATGTCCATACTTGATACGTGCCCTTCTGTAGTTAGCTCTTAATCATTAACAAAGCAGACAGCAAATCTCTGGGGGATGTGGTATCAGGAGAAGAGAAGGAACCAGATGTAGGATTCTCCTCTCTCCTGCAAATGAGTGGCAGACACCTCCACCTGGGAACGCCGGGCCAGATGGTTCTGGTAACAGCAAGGTGTCTGCATAGCAAGATAATGCCAGAAGAACCTTCAAGGGTTTGACTCTATCCTGTGTATTCCAATATCTACACTAATTTTGGGGCATAGTTATTGTACTTAGGAAGATGAACCACCATGCCCCAGCTTTATTTCAGCATTTTATTTCACATGAGATTTCTTACTTATGAAAAATTTAGCATCAGTGCATATGAAAGATTTAGCCCTTTATTTCAAACTTTTAAAATTTACTTTTAATTGAGATCCTATTCCTGCTGTCTGAGTTAGTCCAAGTCACAAAACTAAGGTTTCAAGCTCACAAGAAATAGTTCCAGTCATTGATTTTATTAATTCTAATAATTAAATTATTATTTTGCTTTTAATAGTGACTTTTTAAAAGGGCATCTAGTGATAGGACATGGGAATTTCTTTAAACTGAAAGAGGATGGGTTTAGATTAGATATTAGGAAGAAAGTCTGTGCTTTTAGGTGGTGAAACACTGGAACAGGTTGCCTAGAGAAGTTGTGGATGCCCCATCCCTGGAAGTGTTCAGGCCCAGGCTGGATGGGGCTTTGAGCAAGATGGTCTAGTTGAATATGTCCCTGCCCATGGCAGGGGGGGTGGAAATAGATGATCTCTAAGATCTCTTCCAACCCAAACCATTCTGTGATTCTATTCTCTGATTCTACAAAAGAAGAGACTATATTCAAGGACTCTACACCACTGGAAAGACATCATTGAGTATGGAACTGGAAGGAGGTAAATATGGCAGTAGTCATCACTGGAAGGGTGGATGTGTCTAAGGAACACAGTGACTGTTCACCTACAACAGCTCCTATACTTAAAGCACAATTTACTCCAGCAAACTGAATTGCTAGAAAATTTAAGCTAACCCTCCACTGCTGGCAGACTGCCATGAGAGCTTGTTCTTCTTCCTGGCCAGGGTCACACCAGCAGGTCAATGCAAGCTACTTTTTCAGAAAGGCTTTTAGCTCAGCTGTGGTTTCTCTGCACCTTCAGCAGAGCTGGTTGAACTTAGAGACTGTTGGGTCAGACTGGAGAGGCTGCCATGGTCTCCTAACACTGGGAGCGGGGATTGAGGACTGTGTATCTCCTCGCCTTCCCCAAGTCCACGAGTTCACTGAATTCCCACGTTTTGCCAACTGCCATGCATAATCTTCCACTGATCTCCTCTCTGAAGGCTGCTTATCTAATGAAGTCTCTTTCAGTGCACATTTGAAGCAGTAAAGGTATCCATTTGGAAGAATATTATTTAGAAAAGAAAAAAAAAATGCACTGGATATAGAAGATTAGAAAGAAAACTTTCTCTAGGTTGAGCACTGATCAGATGCATGCAGTGACACATTATTTTAGCTGGAAAAGGCTGGAGTACTGTATTCGATTTACATTTTAAGGTTCTGGATAGAATAATCTCTCCCTGTCCTTGTCTTGACCCATGAGCTTTTTGTCCTATTTTTGCCTCTTGTCTTGCTGAGGAGGGGGAGTGAGACAGCAGCTTGGTGGGCACCTGATATCCAGCCAAACATAACCCACTGCAAGTACCAAGACCTAAATCCTTAATGGAAAAATTACTTGATCTCTTCCTTTCCCAGCAAGGTCTGGGATTGTATTTCTGGAGAAGGAAACTCTCAGAATGCATACAGATTCATGGCCTGTCTCAAATGGCAAATGCTTCAGTATCAGTTGCTGTTCTGTCTCAGGGCAGGGATCTGAACCTGCAAATTAGGTGTTGTATGCAGGTATCCACTCAGCTGGAGGGAAGAGAGGGTCCACATCAGCCTGTATGTAGATTGTGCTGCCCTCTTACTCATTCATGCAAATAAATAAAGACAAGCTATTGAAGGCTGTATCTGCAGCCTGGTGATTCCAACTCTTGTCTTAAACACAGCTTGGACCTGAGACATTTTACTGGGGGGAGGTGAGGGTAGGAGGATCATATTAGAAAATTTTCTTCTGATGTTGAATAAAACAAAAGTTCTGCAATCTCTCACATCTCTCATAAAGCTAAAAATTTGGTTTTCAGGTGGTGCTATGGACTGACAAGGGTTATTAATTACTTAGAAGACTGCTTTGGCCACCTCTGGAAACATTTCCATTATGAAGTCACCAAGCAGGGGTTTAGGGAGGGGAGGCAGGCAGCGTGCTCTGTTCTGTTAAACCTGTTCACTCAACATTGCAATGTATTTTGCCACACAACAACCCTTCCCCATGGAAAGACCACAGGAAAGCTCAGGTGTACAGAATAGCCATTATTTAATCCTGTATTGCAGTCGGAACTCTCCTCACTTGGAACCTGTAACCTGTTAATTGCCTTACCCTCATTTATATGATAAGTGGTTCATTTCCTTTATTGTGATTGAATCCCCTCCCTATATTACAAGAAAACTGGAGCTGCAGAGAGTGCTTGATTGGATTTCATTGCTGTAGGCCATTTCTTAAACAGGTTACAGGTTGACAAACATAGAAAGGGGATCAATATCCATCCTTTGCCTCATTGACAAGCTAATCTTTTCAGTAAACATTTCATCAGTACCTGCCATTTGTATACATACCTGCCTCATGAGGATGGGGAAAGCTCTGCTTTATAAGGTTTCGGTAACTAATAAATGAAAAGACAAGAATATAAATTGGGCAAATCATTAAGACAGCATTTTTAGGAAAATGGCCTTTCGTTGCCTGCAGAACATAACCAAACCCATTTCCAACCACTCTTAATTTTAATTAGGTTGCATTACACTCAGGCCTGGTGTCAGCTCCTGTTTCTTTAACTCAGCTTGTACTGCTCTCTCGGAAATGTCTGTCCCTCAGCCCAAAATCTCACACTCACCAGAGTTGAAGATATTAAATGAGCTCAGGGGAACTAAAGTGTCTCCTTTTCAGGCATGTGGCCTGCCCACTTTTTACCTGCTTTTTCATTCCAGTGCAGATAAGAAGGGCCGCCACACTCAGCAGAGTGACATCCTCCTCTCTTATCAGAGGTAACAGGGCTATTTTGAGTGGGGATTGAAGTTGAGGCTCTTCTAATAATTTAAACCTCATGAGTCATACTCCAAAATAAAGCAAGAGAGTGATGTTAAATGTGTTGGGAGACATTTTTTTTTGTTTGCTTTCGTGTCACATGTTGAAGCCTCCTTCCCCCACAACGATGTGGGCTAGAAACTGGCATTGTCTCTGACATAAACAAGGGCCAAGAGAATCACTATATTTAGGCTTCTTTTACAGTCCTGCGTATTAGAATTGCATGGCTGGATGACAAATGCTGCCAAAATTGGTGATGCCAGATTTCAGTCTACCCTGAGGTAGAGCATGAACATATTGCCTGCAGGGTCTGGGGTGAAGGAAAATGAACAGCAAACAGGAAACTTTGGGTTGACAAGAAAATGAAGTCATTCTGATGTGGATACTTTAGTAATAAGCTTATTACTACCCTCCTGTCTTTATCATTAACCAAAAAAGTATATATTAGTGATACAAACAGACTCTGAAGCATGGCAGGTAATTGAATACTTTTCCTGGCCCTTCCTCTGCTGCCAGGATCCAAAGCCACTACTGTCTGTGCTAGGGGACTGCACTGTTTCCTCCTGCACTTCTGAAATGGCACCAGCAGAAGGATGCACACATGAAAAATACTCCTTTCCAGGTGGAACAGCCTCCCTCCACTGCTCACCAGGGCTAACAGAAGTGGGAGTGCTGGTGCAGCCTGGCCATCGCTACAGGTGCTACCTTATCTGAGCTGCTGCTGACCACGGTTACAGGACTTGACATTACTCCAGCTTTAGGCAGCTTCAGGCTTCTAGACCATCTCCATATAGAACTGCCAGTGGGTGCTAGGGTGGGAGATGCTGGTCCTCTGCAGTCATACCAGTGCAGGCAGGACACTGCACCAGTTCAGCTCATGGTGTGTGTTTGTTCTTTTGGACATCTTTAATTTGCCATCTCACAAAGTCCTGCAAACCAGAAAAGTCCCCGGCAACAATTTTGGAGGCAAACTGTTTCTTCAATTTCTTGCTAACTTTCCTGTTTCCTTTCTTCCGTGACACAAAGAAACTCTATTAAGCCACACAGTAACACTTTCCAGTCAAATAAATTTTGCAGAGAGTACATTATATTAGAGGTAGGGACTTCCCCAGGTGTAACTTCACTGACACCACTGAAGTAATCCTAGAAGTATTTTGGTCCTGAATCTTGCTAGTGAAAAATGAGGTGATACCACTACTCAGTGTTATCACTGAGTGTAAAGGCAGTGTAAAGGTCAGGGGAACACATACACAGTTCCTTTTCTTCCCAAGGGACTATTTCAGTAATTATTTTAAAACACATAGTAACTAAAAGCAACACATCTCAGATGTCTATTTTATCATCTATAGAACATTAGGAAGAACAAGTGGAAAGCAAGAGGTCAGTTAATGTTCAGCAATCTGAGGAAGTACAACATTTTCCCAGCATATTGGATGCCCTCTTTTCTCATATCAAGCTGGTCCATGTAGGCCTGAGAACTTCTGTTTTCTAGACTCTTCAATTAGCAAAAGTGGTGTAAGGATACATCTTTTATTTGATGTGCAGACTAGAATAGAAATGTAATAGAAAAAAAGAAAAATCCCATACCCATAGGTTAATTGCTAGCAAATGTTGTTTGTTGATTAATGGCCTCAGTGAGCAGCTGAAAAATAGCTAGGCTGCTGGAAAGATCATTAGCAATTTTAACTCCTTGGCTATTGTGATGGGCACTGAGAAACAATTGCTAACATATATAATACATTTCGCTGAGTACAGTGGCACACTGAAAGCAGTTACAACGAGGGAGAAACAATCACTGAGTTTTTCTTGCATTCAATTTTATAGAAGTTTACAAGACAGAAAAAGAAGAGAATTTTTTTCTTCTCTTTCTAAAGCTTTTGGACACATCCTTGATAAATACATGGAAGGCTTTGTATGTAAACACAGATACTCAGTTCTGCTCATTAAATCCTATTATTTAGAGGAGAAGAGGAACAGAGATGCTGTGTGAAAGGTACCGTGCCAGTGAGCAGACCCCATCTTAACTTGTAAAGGCACAGCAAGATTAAGCAGAGCCCTGTGACAGCACAAAGCTGGCAGTCCAGGGGCTGAGGAAAAGAACGATGATCTTTCATGCTGCTTCTGATCTTTGAAAGCTGTGAATGCCACTGCCTCCCTCAGAGCATCCAGGAGACCGTGGGGCTTGCAGGAATACAGGACAATACCTCTCCTTACCCAGAGTGGCTGCAGACCCTGAAGGTGTCACAGGGGAAATTGAAATTTTGGGGAGGAAATCTCTCAGCAGTCAGAAGAGGGGAATTCAAAGCTCTTACAGACCACTCCTGGCCATTTACACCACATAAAACCAGGGCAAGGATCCCAACATCCTCCTTTGGATAGACACCCAGCTCCACAAACACAGTCACAAATTGTTTTTTTCTACCTAAGTCCTCAGAAAAGAAGGAAACATCACCTTCAATCTGATTCTTCCTAGTGAGGTTTCTGCAGGCTAGAGCATGGCCCCACAAACACCAGAAGCACTGCAGCCAGGAGGGTGGCAGAACAGGCAGCTGGCAGCTGAGCTAAGGAGAAGGCTCATAGAAACACATCTGCATCCATGGCAGTGAACACTGCTTTGTTCAGGGATAAAGCAGCCTCCAGAAATTATGATCATGTTCCTTGAAATGATGTACCTTTCGCTGACTGTGTGGCAGGCAGGGTGTGTTGGTACACAGGTCAAAATCAGCTCTGTGTTGCTGGATGATCTTTCTGGCCCTGAGAGCCCTCGACTCAGTTCAGGCACAGCCGGGGCATCCCCTCAGTCTGCTCTGCTGCACGAACCAGACGTGCACAGAACGATCCTTTGAAGTCTGCTGACATTGCTCTCAATCCTCCCATGATCTTTGAGCCACCTGCCACCTCCAGCCCCAGGAATTTCACAATGACCTCGGCCCACCAGATCATGTCTTTACTGAGGAGTAGCACAAAGGTGATACACACCCATGAACAGTCATTGCCGTCCCCTGGACCATCCTTTGGTAAGCCCTGGTCTAGGATATGGGCATCATATAAGCCCTTTATGAAGCATCCCTACTGCTCAGAGCCCTCTCTTCCTGACATTTTTCTGTGCTAACCCAGACAAACTTGTGACACCTACTGTCAGAGACTCCATGATCCATATTAGCCCTCAAATCCCAGGAGGGGAAAATAAAACAATCCTGAACGACAAGAGAAAAAGGGTGGCAAGAAGCTGAAGGCTATAACTGGCTGATAATTAGACAAGTTCAATTGTAGCAGGCTCCTGGAAAGCTCATCAAGAGCAATCCCTCACATGGTTTCAGAAAATATGCAACAGGAAATTACAGCCTGAAGGCACTGTGTTCACTAGCAATTCCCAGCCAAGGAAAAGAGAGACAACACAAACCAAAATAATTGCATAAGACTCTTTGAGCTTTACATGCAAGCTCTGCACTTGTCAGGGGAAGTGGGCAAGCAGCCAAAAGGGACACAATATGTCACTAATTGTCAAATATAGTAGAGAAATAGATGGCTTATTGGAGAAACAATTCACAGAAACAGAAAAACATAGTATCTTTTACAATGGGAAAAAACTTTAAGACTATCAAATCCAGCCATGAATCCAGCACTGCCAACTCCAGCACTAAACTATGTCCTGAAACTCCAAATCTTTTAAATATCTCCAGAGATGGTGACTCAACATATTTTCCACAATGTAACTCCGTCTGGAGCAAGTAATTTCGTAAGGTATCTGTGATGGAAGGACAGGGGGAAATCCCTTCCTGCTCCTTACACTGGCCTAGCTTTTGTATGGAGGCTTCTAAGAGGAGACTCAGCCTGTGCACAGCATGGACACAAAGCATGCCAGGCACTGGAAGCTATTTGCTTTGGGTAAGAAACATACGGGATAGGTAATTTTATGCAGGAATTTGCCACGGTCATAAGGCAAATTAACCCTTCTTGGCAATACCCTAAAAACAGTCAACTCTCTGTTGCAGGGGGTTTCTTCTCTGTTTGCAGAAAGCCTGACTAAATGGGGGGTAATGAAGAAAAGTGGAGGCAGGAGGAGTGGGGAAGCCATCTACATCTGTTAACCCTCTGTTGCAGGGGGTTTCTTCTCTGTTTGCAGAAAGCCTAACTAAATGGGGGGTAATGAAGAAAAGTGGAGGCAGGAGGAGTGGGGAAGCCATCTACATCCCCCTATTGCAGCCTGGAAGGACATTGCTTCTCCTCAGGCGGGAGGAAGCACTACAGGTCCAGCCAAGCTCCTCTGAAGCAGTGTTCCAGGCAGTGACTCCCTCCTCGGTGTTCTGCCACTCCCAGCACATTGACAGACACCCATCATTACACATACAGGTATCCAGCACCTTCTTCTCCCTGTGCCCGAGGCCAGAGAGGAGGTTTAGCTATTGAGTCGGGACTACAAAACAACGCTGAGAACTGCGTCAGCCAGGACACTTTCGTAAACGCAAGCTTTTTGCGAATTTCTATAGTATTGTTTTGTTTTCTGACAGTTCAATGTGAATTTTGGATGCAGGTGCGGGTGGAGCTGCAGCTCCCGAGCCATAGCCACAGGTGCAGACACTGGGCTCACGAAAAAAGGACTGAGTATGTTCCCGTCACTTTATCTCACTGTGTATTTCCTTTCCAGATTGCATTTTCAGTCGAATCGGTACAGCAGAGCCCCGGCCCCCAGCCTGTGTTGTTCCGCCGGGCGCCGTGGGACGGAGAGCAGCGGGCCCAGGGCCGGAGTCCTCCTGAGGGGCCGCGGCAGCGCCGGGCCCGGGCGGGGCCGGGCGGGATCGGCGGGGCTCGGCTGCCCCCTGCGGGCCGTGCCGGGAACCTGCCGGGAACCTGCCGGGAACCTGCCGGGAACCTGCCGGCAGCCTGCCGGGAACCTGCCGGGAACCCGCCGGGAACCTGCCGGGAACCTGCCGGGACCCCGCCGGGAACCCGCCGGGACCCCGCCGCAGCGGCCCGGCCCGGCTGGCCCTCAGGCTGGAGGGAAAGGCAAGCCGTCAAAAAAGGCAAATTGCCGACTAGACTGAGGGGATGTTTGATCACAGAATCACAGAGCGGTTTGGGCTGGGAGGCACCTCAAGGGTCACCTAGCAACAATCCTCCTTGCCACCCCCGTCCCGCCTGGCTTTGAGCACTTCCAGGGATGGGGTGGGTATCCACGGTTTCTCTGGACAGCCTGTTCCAGTGCCTCACCATCCCCACAGTGAAGAATCTCTTCCTACTATCTAATCTAAACCTACCCTCTATCAGTTTTAAGCCGTTCCCCTACTACTACCTGCCCTTGTAGAAAGTCCCTGTCCAGCTCTCGTGCAGATCCCTTTTACACGCTGGAAGAATGCTACAAAACCTCCCAGGAACCTTCTCATCTCCAGGCTGATCAGCCCCATCCCTCCCATCCTGTCTTCACAGGAGAGGTGCTCCAACCCCCTGATCATCTTCATGGCCTCCTCTGAACACACTTCAACAGGTCCACATCCTCTTTACACCAGGGCCCCCAGATGCTCCAAGGATGCTGTACTCTGGAGTGGGGAGAGGGTCTCACCAGAGCAGAGGAGAGAGCAGAATCCCCTCCCTCGCCCTGCTGCCTACACTGGTTTTGATGCAGCCCAGGACACCATTGGCTTTCTGGATTGCAAGTGAACTTCACAACAAGTACACATTGTTAGGTCATGCTGAACCTCTAGTCAAACAAAACCCTCCAGTTTCCTTGGGAAGAGGTTTTGTCCTTTTGGGAAGACAAAGGAGGGAAGCTGGCAATGCTTAATACCGACTTCCTTTTTCAGCACCTTGTAAAGACCAATCCCAGTTCTCCCCTAAATGCTCTGTTATTATTGAACCCAGAAGACTAGGAATGAAGCCTCAAACCAGCAAGAATCCCTCCTCTTCCTCCTCCTCCTCTTTTTCCTCCTTCTCCTGCAAAAAGACCTTAAAAATCATCAGCAGGCCTCTAAAAAAAGGTATTTTTCTCGCTTTAGTCTATTCTTTGTTCCCAGAGCAAATGTTACTTCTACCTCTAAAACTCTGTCTAAGGAAGCTCTTAAATATCTTGTTTTCTTCTAACAAGACAGGAGATAACCTTTCTTTGCCACCTCCCAATCTCCACAACTCTCCAAGATGTGGTAGAGAGTGGGGCAATACACCAACACAGAGTCTTTCAATACTGATGGCTGGTAAGTCAAGTTTCAGTGTACACTTCCCAAAAATCATGTGGCTTTTGAGTGAGTCACATCAGCAACGTTACCCTTTCCTCTGCATTTGGACTCCTACATACACCATGGTTTGCTGCACAGACAGAGTTCATTTGCAGAAGGTATCAGCATCATAATCTTGGGTCATGAAGAATTAAATTACCAGTTTGGGTTTTTTTAACTGTTACAGTCATACTCACATGGACTCTTTGTGGAGTGCATGAAGCAAGCACTGAGGCCAATTGAGTGGCTTTGTGCTTCTTTCATGCCCAGATACCTCTGATGCCCCCTTAAAATGCTCTGTTTAAAAACCTCCAGAAGTTCACTTGCCAATTTCATTTTAAATAAAGATAACTGCAAGTTTTGTTTTGTTTTGTCCTCTCTTACCTACCTTCCCAGTTATCTCTGAAAATAAAACCTAGGTGGCAGCAGAGAAAGATTCTGACTTGACTCACTCAACTACAGTATGTACAGTTTTGCATCAATCATTCAAGGAATTACGGGGCCAACAGCATGAAAGTCATTAGGAAAAAACCAGAGCATTTTAATACTGCCAGTTTATTTAACATCAGCTTTTAACTTTACATCAGTTGCAGCAAGCCTGTTAATTTTTGTTAGAAAGTCCTGTTTTCATTCCCATCTCACTTGTCAGCTGAGGGTTGAGGGGAGGAAGCCCCCGAGGCTGCAGTTCCTGAAACACACACACCTGAGTGGGAGTCGAGTGGGTTTCCTCTACTGACAGCACGTCAGCCGACAGAGGGAGCAGCAGAATGGAACGAGATACAAAGCAGGAGTTTGAGAGAGAAAGAGGTACTCCTCTTCAGCTTCAACTCTTAGCTCAGCCTTTGTATGAAGTGAGGATTTATGATCTGCTGTATGATTTAGCCTCTCTTAGAAGGTTTCTCTTCTTTCTTTCCTGGACTAGAATACTTGCTGCTTCTATTTCCCCCCAAGTTACAAAAGTAATAATGTCATATGTTAATGTCCTGGAAATAAAAATTGAGGATTATTCAACAATGAATCAGGTAACAACAAAGGCTTGAGTAGTTCATATTTAAAAATATTTATTTTTCAGTTGTTCATGATACGTGTCAAATTCTTGGTTACAGCAAAAAATTGTAACAAACAGCATCACAGTGACATACAATCAAGCCATAAAAGTACAGTTTATTACAACTGTGTAAACAAAAAGAAGTATTTCTGTAATGGCAATGTTCATGAACCGAATTATGGCATACAGAATCTCAGCAAAAGTCAAAAGAAACATTTACAAAGAAAACAAAACCCCACACTGAAGCACAGCATATGAACCTGGCCAAAATGGCCAAATCCACATTTCATCAGAGAAAAGTGTCCTCAGAATTTTTGCTTGGCTTGTTTTTAAGAGATTTAAGTCTTCATTGTTTTCAAGGCATTAATCCAGCGTGTGAAGTATTACTATTATTGAATAATATGAATAAAGAGAAAACATCTCTTAATTATGACAATATGAATACCCCTACCCTTACATTATTAAAGGAGATGAGATGATTTGGGAATGTTATTGTCTGTATAGCACATCACCTTTAAAATGTATTCCTTAGGAAATAAAAATAAGTTACTGAGAAATAAAATCCAAAGTGCACCATCATAGAAACATTTTTGTGCATAAATATGAAAAAGTAGAATCTTATTTTTCTGTAACAGAAGTAAACAATTTGATTATAATACAAGGTACATACTGTAAACTGTAGGATGCACTTTGGACTTGAAATACACTCATCTCAGACATATTTAATATATTAGCACCTAAAATGGGATTTAAACAATTTTAGGTGTTTTTTTCAGATCATGCATTAGTTATGGCTTGCTTGACACAGTTTTGCCAGCAGCCTTTTAGTGTTCTGTGAGATCCTCATAATAAAAACACACAGGTCTGAATGCCACTACGTTTTACACATGTACCTTTCATACAGGAGGTTTTGCATATGTTCCATTTGCAGAGAGAAGGTCCCACAACAGCAGGAGGTAACGACAGAGCAACAAAGGTACAGTTATTAAAAAGTACTGGACAACTGGGAGTACATAATATAATTACAAGCTGGTATCTTCAGTTTACAGAAAGCTATAAAGTTTTTTGTTTAAAAAAAAAAAAGACATCCAATATGTGCTTACTCACATGCTGACACAGAGTTCATGCAAACGATTAAAACAAATCTTACTCATTTTACCCTTCAGAAATGCTGCATATAGTTCATCCTCAAATAAACTCAGGACCCCTCAGAAGCAACAGGGGCCTCATGTGCAGATTGACTCAAGCAACATGTAATTGCTTCCTCCACAATGAGAAGTGAACAGCAGTATCAAACAGGAAATTTCATTGACTCGTGCTTCATTTCAAACACTGTTAGGTCCAAATCCAGGTTCATTTGTCATTAGGGATTAAGACTACCTTAAAAAAAAAAAGTTATTTTCTTGGAGGAAGAACATTTTCTTCATAATAGCCTGGGTTTACTACATTTCCAGCTGGATCATATCTAGCCACCACAAATGTTGAGCCATCACTAGCAGATGCTTTTCCAACTCCCATCTTTTTTGTGTTCTTCCAAACCATGGCTGTGAAGTGACCTGAAGAAAGAGAGAGAAACATACACACACACTTTAGATACTAAATCTGTAACATTCCTTTTAACACGTGAGGTGCTGGGTGAAAAAAGAACAATACAAAGCTGCTTGTCTAACATGAGAACAAGCTAAGGACATGAAAAAGAACCCTACGTCTAGCATTTTGTCTTGAAAAACCCTAATTTGATCTGTTTTCATAATACTTTTCCCAATTCCATGTCCTATATCCAAACAAGAATATGTAGCAGGAGAGTCATGAAAGAAGTAGTTTGATAAATATCTGACGTAAAATTCGACAACGATATCACAGCCTTTACTCCCTGTAGTGAGAACAGCAGTTCTGAGAGTGACTATTATTCATTTGCTCTAACCATCTCATACTCCCCCATGTGTTTGCATGTGCAACTGTTCAAAAAAACCACTGTTTTTTTGGCTTCTTCTGCCTAGTTTAATAGCCACCCCTGCACTGTGCTGCTCCATCAGCTGTTCACTCTATGCATAGACAAATCCCCAAATCAGGGAGAAAAGCGTGATTTTCTTAATCTGAAACAAGGTCAGATACCTCTCTTGCTGAGCATAATTTGAGGAACAATGTTCTTAAATTCATTCTGCACTAGCTTGTGCAGCCAATGACCTGTTCCCGATCTCCAAATTTTAGCTGAAGTGATCTCTGTGAGTGGAGTGATACAATTCAGCAGAAGTCACATGTCAATGTAAACAACCACACAGTACATTTACTAAGACTCCTATATGATTCCAATTTAGTATTTCTTACAAATTTATTTGCCTTAAAAAAAAAGTTGCCTGTTCAAAACTTTGGAGTTGGAGGAAAAATACGGTACTAAAAAAACCCTGCAGATTTTGCTTAGTTTCTCATTTCTGAGGTTGTTTTACACTTTCGTTCGTTCTTAGCATAATAATAGATGTGTTTTTGAAGAGACAGTTCCCAGTCTGAACTTACCTGTCCCAGAAGAAAACCCTGGGTTTTGAAAGCTGTAGTTTTTTATTTCACTGTACCATCTGTCAGCCACATCTTTTCCTGAAAGACAAAAGAAATGTGCTGCAAAATTGTGACATAAACACAAAAGTGTAGCTCACTAACAGCCTGGCCAACAAGATCTTCTGTAACTTTCAGCTTGGAAGATAATAAAGACACATCTCCCTCGTCTTGGATAAGTGCTCCTGTCATCAGGCTTATACACACAGCTTTCACCAGCTCCTTCCTCTTGAAATGTGTTTGGAAATGCCTAAGTGTGCCAGGTTTTCTAAGCAAAAAGCCACACCTGTGGATGTTTACACCTTCCAGCTCCAGGCAAACCAAAGAAAAATTACATTTCTGATGTCTTTTAGTTTCCCATGTTCTCACCACCATTTAATATTTCAGATTTCTCAGTGCATTTATTTTTAGTGGTTTCTACCTAGCATTAAAGCCATTGTGAAGGTCCATTTTGAGGCACTCTAATCCGGGGTACCATAGAAAATTCAAATATTCATACTTAGGAGCTGCTTCCTTGTGGAAGTCCATGTGTCCAGCACTGTCTCATCCCATCCAAAGCTTTCACTGACAACAGCTGTATAAGGACTATGACTATGGCCAGGGATGTAGCTCAGACCAGAATCTGCAGATGCTATGCGGACAAATGTCAAATGTTACTTGTTTTCCATTACTGGTTGTTAGGAAAATCTTGTGTCAAGCACTGGGGGATGAGAGGGGTCAGGTTTTTCCCTGAGCAACATCGATAATGAAATTTCTGCTCAGCATTCCAGGATGTATCATCGACACAAGGCCAGGAGATTTCAAAGCAAGCTGCCAAAGCTGTTAAGCCTGCCATCATGAAGAATGCTGGTCCCTGGTGGACTGTTGGCTGCAGAAGAGCAATGACTCATGCTTTGCTATTTTGCAGCAAAAAGTCTTAAACTTGCACACTTCTAGAAGTCAGACACTGCGTTAACGTCTTTAAACTTCAGTTTATTATGACTGAAGTCGGCTAGAAGGATGGTGCTGTTAGCCTGGCAAGCTGGTTGTCAGAGCCATAATAGATAAGCAAATATTCAATGAAATGCCATCTCTAGAGAGGTTTGTGACCTGGAAATTCACTATGAACTTTTATGCCACACTGCTTGTTAGGAAGAGTGCTTAGTAGAGTCAAATAATTTTTTCTACATAAAAAGGTAGCAAAATCCCTCTTGCCTCCCAAAGTAATAGTTTCAGGAATAACAATTGGTTTCTTCTTTTCCTGCTCTCCTTGCACCAAAAAACAAACCCAGTAGACCTGTATTATGGTTGAAGCATGTAACACATATTTATATGTTCATTTCTTACTCACACTAAAGTGAAAATGAAGACTGAAAAAAAGTGCAAATAGTGACCTTTATGCGATACAAGGGGAAAAGAAAAAGCACATAGTAAAAAAGCACACAACAAACCAATCAGATCATCCTGTCCCACTCTAGATTTCATGTCTATGAAGGATTTAGATGTGTTTGTGGTAAGCTGGGTGTAACAAAAACACAGAATATGACTGCTGACATGTCAGGCCTTATGAAACCCATGTATTTTATGTGTACAAATGCTGAAATGACTATACCACATAAGTAGGATTTTAGCAGATGTAGGATTGCATTCTCACTGCTGCCAGAATTTTATTCCCTCTGTTAATGTATTGGTGTGAAACAGTATAAAGAGTATTTAAAGAGAAAGTCACCCCCACTCTGCTTACTGTAGCTCTAAGTGTGCCTAGGCTGCACATGACAGAACTTAAATTCTCCACAATGGAAGAATTGCAGGGCACATGGAAGTTTGACAAACATGATATCTCTTCATAATTAATTTGCTTTTAATTTAAAGAACACTATAATGTGAAAAAATGTTTACTTTTTAATTCAAGGGAGATAGCAATGGCATCAGGTAAGGCTCCCTCAGTCCTGTGCCTGAAAGACAATGAGCATAGTTGGGCAGCACAGTCTATCATGTGTTAATTCCCAGATTTCAAGGATGAAAGCTTTCAACTGACTGAGGCCAGGCAGTTAAAGCCTAGAAGCTGATCACTATTCTCCATTTTTCACATGCAGGATCAAGTTTTCATTATATGGCATTGCTGTCATCATCCTTGAATTAAAAGAGTCATAGCCTCAAGCTGTGAGAAAATAAAGACTGACTTTTTTCCAGCAAACGAGAAGGTGACCAAAGGACTAGGCAACTTTTGACGAACCCTGCCTTGAAATCAAGTTAAAGAAGTGTCCTGTAAGTGGAGAGAACGAATTGTATCTGTCACGTGGCACAGGAAGTGAGGGGGAGCCCAATGTGGAGGTTATTACCATGTGAGAAGACAGGTAGGTACCTAGTGATTAAACAGTCTCTCTTTCCTCTGAAATACTTTTCTTCTAATTCTTTGCCTTTTGTGGAGCGATAAACAATGCCCTGGTGGGACACAAGCCAAACCAGTGTTGAAAGTGGCAGCTGGCACACAGGGGACTAAGGAAAACCCCTGTTTTGAGCCCAGTGACCCCCAGACTTCCAGAGAGAAAACAGCACAAGGCTCAGGAGTGCACTGAGCCTACCTGCTTTAGCAGCAGCGTGTATCCTCAGACTTACCGGTTCAGAAAACTGACCACAATATCTCCATTTAAATGTATTATGGAAAAAATTATGCAGTCATATTTAGGGTCTGTTTTGATTGCTTTTCAATGTTCCATGGAAAACAGCTCCCCCTGCTCCCAAAGTTCCCACAAAACAGGGGAAGTTGGTTGCTGTTCAAAATGCTTTTCAGTCAGAAGGAGAAAAACACAGAAAAGATATTGCTCACATGCCTCCTTCCTGACCAGAGCAGAAATGATAAAGTTTACTCCTCTCAAGAAGCACATGGATCTGCCCTGCAGTCAGAGCTGCAGCTTCTCTTCCGTTGCTCTGCTTGCAGAACTGATTAATAAATATTCTGCTGGGCGTTTTTAACACCCTTCCTGTTTGCACTGCTGTAAACTGCACTCAGAGTTTCAACACTTTCACTGTGGAAACACAGTTTGCCTCCGCCCTTCTCCCAGTGAGAGGTAGCTCACTGATGACCTGCTCAGCTAGGCTCACTAGATGTTCATTGCGGGCTGAATTTCACTCTGATGAGTTTCAGTTATGATGGACAATCTTCCTCACATGAAAACTTGGTGCAACCATCCTTGAACTAGCATCCAATTATAGTTTTGCCCAAGACTAGGACCAGGACCAGCACAGTGATTTGATTTTATTTTCACAAGATACAAGCTTGCAACTTGGCCACACTGACTGTGCCTCAAGCTTCTTCACAGGGTCAGAGGAGTGACCATGTGGGGTCTGTCCACATGTAGGACTAACAGTATAAATGATGTCCCCCTTACTATCAAGGGGCCACTGCATGTAAACAGGTGCCATCACTCTTGCCTGGCCATGCTCTGCACCTCATCAGTTGTGCTGTTGTCTCATTAAATGTAATTTCTAGCTATTTTCCTGGGCAGGGAGCTCTGTTCTGTGTGGATTTGGGGGGGGTGAGTGCCAACAACTGGTACCAGACCAAGGGTGGCAGGGACCTCTGTGTCTGTGGTGCCAGCAACCGGAGCAGCAGCAAAGCACGAGGGGGACATGGTGGTGATCAGGAGAAGTGCTCTGGGAGGAGCTGCTACAGAACAGTTTGACCATTGCAGGGTGGGCTCTGGTCAGCAGGCAGGGACCTGTGTGTGTGAGATGCACGGTACTGGCAACTGGAGTAGAACTGCAGCCTCAGGAACTGGTATGTCCAGGTGCAAGCTACTGGTGAGATCAGGATCCAGGGACAGCTACTGGGCGGACTGCGTGTCTGAACTTAGTTACTGCTGGGGTCTACTCTGGAATTCTATTTCCATTCTATTACTTTCATATATATATTTGTAATTCTATATAATTTAATGGTAAAAAATATACATTATATCTACTTTTAATCATTTACTAAGAAATACATATTTGTATTTTTATATACTATATTAATTTATTTACATATACTCCAGTAATGTATATCATTGAAATCAGCTGAAAAAGGAAAGAGGAAGAGGCAGTGGTGCATGTTCATTTTAATACTGACTGCACCTGTTTGTGCTGCTCTGCACATATACATGTGTCCATGCTGTATATGTGTGTTTGTGTGTGCAAGGCTGGAAACACATGCCCAGCCTGAGCAAGACTGGTCACACATTCCCAGCCTCACCACTGGGAACACTATGCTGTGGCAGCCCTATTCCTCTCATCAGCTCTCCTCAACATTTCATTTCTCTGGGTGCAGCCTTACAGTTTCTCCTCATAACAAAGAATGCTTAACTCTCCAAGTAATCCCACTAAGTTGCTAAACATGTTCTAATAGAATCACACAGAATACATTTCTCTGCAAATGGGCAGCACCTTGGTGATCTACTTAAAAACTAAGTTTTCACAACGTTCTTCCCACCAGTCTGAGGGGAAAGGAGGTAGATTTAACATCACCTCCGAAATAAAATATCTACCTGGACTAAAGCCATACCAATGACTTTTGGAAGAAATTCTGTACTTTCAACATCCCTCATGCAAGTCCTTATTTTATTTGACTTTATTTAAGAGTATTGTACGAGCCTGGTGTTCGACAGCAGGAAATACATCAAGGCAGGCCCTCAGTCAGAGCACACTTCTCCAGGGCTTGGGCAGGCAGTGCTTGTGCTGTCCTGCCCACTAGCCCCAACCTTAGGGGACCTAGATTCCTCCCATAACAGCTGTGGGTGATAGCACACCACGGACCTCTCTTACAAACTCTCCAGAGAGTTCATAAGCTGCAGTGCTTCCACCAGCAACATGGCATGTTCTTCACAGCCACCCCAGCCATCCCAAACAGAATTCAGGCATCCAGTGCTTGCCTTCAGCCTCCCAACACATGAGAAATGAGATGAGGCATCCTGAGAAGCCTGACATAGCACAGCTGCCAAGGCAGGCTGCGGTCTCTCACATCAGTGGCAGATGACAGCTCACTTATTTGATCACAGACAAAGAAAAGTCTGCCACGGAGCAGTTCCTGCAGGACTGGAGGGAGGAAACAGCTGTCAACTATTTCTTGGATTACAGGGATAAACATATTTCTAGCAACAGCTTTAGGCTATGTAACTCTAAAATCCTGAATAGAATTCAAGGTATTCTTGTACCAGGAGATGAGTAATATTAGAAGGCTTTACAGCTGAAAGCTTAAATCTTCTCTGAAACAAGAAATGCATCTTCTGGCATTATTACAGAACTCAGTAAGAGCCAAAATAAACAACAGCATCACTTTTTGAGAGAGAATACAGAGTATTCTAGAGGTTTATTGAGTCTTGCTTTATCTGGGAAAGAAACCAGAAGACACTGCCTGCCTTTGTTAAGCCCCTGAATGGATGTCTTAATCCAAATTTCAGCCTCATTGAGCTGGGTACAAATTAACTATCCAGAGGGAACTGTATGAGAAAAAGAGAAAGAATGAACCAACTCCACGGAGACGAAGACTAAGCCTAGATGAGAAAATAACTTCCTTTGAAGAACTAGCTTTCTCATTCTGGTACTTTGAGTAATCCTGCTGCACTGGAAATGTAGAAATGTTTCACAGAACAAAAGAGGAAGTAGCTTAATTTTCTCAACATGGCATTTAATCCTGTGGATAAAAACCAGCAAAACTTCTCAAAACTGGAAAGTCATGTACGGAAACAATGCATTGAAGAAAACAGACTGGATCCAGAGAAAAGACAGACATTATGTAGAAGGATTTGTGTGTTGTGTTTCCAGCCCTCTAAATGGGAATTCCATGGCTTTAAATTCGGGGGAAGGAGCACAGGCCATTAACACAAATAAGAAAGAGCTAAGGTCAGTCAGTGAGTCATAGCCACTATGCAAACTCTGCTGTACATCCGTGTTTTCCCATGCTGCTCCGAATCCCTTCCTCACACCCTTGCAAAGCACAGAATGCCAAATATGAGCAGATCAAATTGTACTTTTCCACCATAGGTTTCTTTTTCAGTATGAAAATGTACCAAACTTGGGACTAGAGCTGGCACTTGAAGAAGAATCAAACAGTGTCCCTGGCACTAAAACTCACTAAAATTTCCAGGTCCTTCAAATAGAGCCTCCAGCCTGCAGAAATGAGCTTCTGTTTCCTTGGGGCTCTGCTGCAAATTCCAGGGGTAGATTGGAATAAAGAGAGCAAGTGGCCACTTTTAATACATCCCACCTGCTGTCCCAGCAGGCTGAGGCATGAGCCCTGCTCACTGGAGGAGGCAGGAGGGAAGAGCCTGCTGAATCTCTCTGCCGCTGAGGGCTCAGTACAGTCTGTCAGCTTGACCAAAATGCAGCTCCTGGGGCACCCAAACCAAAGGCACCCAGTTACAGGTTATATTTACAATCAGGAGTAAATTTGTCTTCACAAATGTAAGCACAGAAAAGGGCTTAAAGCCTGTTTGCTGACAGAGTGGGAGATACCAGTGGAAGGACATCAGCCACTGTCACTTTGGTGCCCCATCCCCTGCTTTTGCCCCCACAAACAGGAACTGCTGTGCAGTGTGCAAGAGGCATTTTTCCACTTCCCTCACCACAGCTGGGCTGTGGGCAGACCTCTTCTTGGCTGGGACAAGCTAAGGATAAAGGTGAAGTACGGGGCATTGATGGTTTCCTTCTTCCCTGCCATGGACACACGCTAAAGACAGCTCCACAGCAGGGACATATGGAGCAGCCCAGCTGCCAAGCCCTGCTTCCAAAGGGACGTAACACACCTCCACAGTCCCTACTCCCTCTGTGCCTACATATGCTTCTTGCTCTCAGGACACACAGGTGACTGCAAACCACCATCCTGTCTCCAGGGAGCCTGGGCTGGCCTATGGAGGATACATTTGTGAAGCAGAGGAAACTCCAGCACTCTTGCAACCAGATGCTCTGAGCCCAAAGTACCTGAGATAAGGCATTTATCAGGTGTCCGTGAGACAAGAAGAGAAGAGAGCTCACCTGACTGGTCATAGGATGCCCATGCTAGGTTTTCTCCACATTTCCCATTAGCAGACTCAGAGCTGTGCTTGAGGACCCTCGTGGTAGCCAGTTCTTCTGCATACCTAGCAAAGGAATCCACACATTGGGTCAGGGACCACAGTTGCAATGAGCAAAGAGGAGGAGGAACAGGAGGAAGAGAAGGATATGCAAGCAAGGAATTGTGCTGGAAGATGATGGGTTTAAGTCAAATTGCAAAACCCTGACGCCAGAGATGCTTTAAGCTTACACAGATCTATGAGTTAGGCAAAGGGAAAATACATTTTCTCTGTCTTTCATGAGCATCTGTGTCACTTCTGAGAGGAGCCTAGAAGAAATCGAAGGGTAGCTCCCCTTCCACCACATTGTGACCAGCACCTGGAAATCCTCCAGCCATCCTTAGCCACAGCTGCTGGTGGAAAGGGAAGTACCTACAGCAACTGCCTCAGGTGTCACCTCCTGGCCTTTCTAGGTCCCTCACAGGAGTAAATTAAATGTTCTCAGTGAGACTGGAAAAAAAACAGAAGTGGGGATTCAGTCAAAGCAAGCTTAAACCCCCTAAGTGTACAAATGAAAAAAAAAAAAAGTCAAATGCAAAAAAAGAGCAATGTACCAGGCAACAAGATGGAAGAGAAGGGGACCACATGGACACTCTGAGGCAACAACTGTGTAAACCAACACAGGGATAAGCAGCATTGCTTCTATAGAAGTTGACATGTGTGAGTGTAGGATGTATTTTATCTTCTTAGAACAATAGGGTTAAGAAGAACATCATGGGTAAAACAATTACTCTCTTTATTCAACCTTGGAAAGGCTTCAGTACAGAGACAGGGAAATTGCAAAGACCATTTGTTATTTCTTATACTGGCAACACAGAGAGTCATCAGGTCATAGATTTAAAATCCAAGTGAGACAAAGCACTTATTCCACACAGTGCAGCAGAAGTCATCACCACAGGACAATGTGGACACCAAAGCACTCGTGGGTTTCAAAAAGAGAGAGGCAAATTCACACTGTATGGATGTGGGGAGGAAGCTTCACAGCATATTGAACAACAGCAACAACAGGATACAACTTACTGCTTAGGAAAACTGTAAATTCCAGGATAAATCTGTAATTTCCAGGAGAAGAAAAAGGGGGAAGGATCACATTTGTTTTGTCCTCCTACTCCTTCCCTAATCATGAGCTACTGGTATCTCCAGAGACATAAATTTTTTCCAGCTGAACGTTTTGACCCAAGCTGGGACTTCAGTCATTAGGTTCTAATTTCCTTCTGCCCTAATCCTCCCACCAAGACAAAAAAAGCTTATTTAGCTACATCCATTAATTTAGAAATAATGAAAACTTGTGTGTTGTCAGTTTGCTAGATCCTGGACTAGAGGATCTTCAGATGCTATCACTACAGTCCTATAATTTTTCTCAGGATCCTCATGTCCCAAGTTAGAGGCAAGACTGGGAGAAAGTACACATTGCAGATGGCTGAAGCTGCCAGGGATTTGAGACAAAGGATGAATAATCCACTCCAGCTCAGGAAGTTGAAAGCATGAGATTTTCATCTGAGATCATCACCCTATGCTTCATTACAGTCAGAGATAAACAGACACCTGCTGAGGCTGACTCATCTCATGTTAAAGCAGGGATCCAATAGTCAGTTCACCTGTCACAATAATTGGACCTGAAAATAGTAGGAAACATACCATTTTCAACACAGATAGAGAAGGACAGAAAAGCTCCCAGAGACACACCAAATACATACCAACAAAAGTATATATGTAGGATATATCCAAAGAAAAGGTGAAGTTCTTCTTTGAATTTAAGAATATGCAGAATCTGTTGTGACAAATATGAGATTTCCTTTATGTCTTTTATTCAGATCAGAACATTTCTGGTTCTTGCTATCAACCAGTTTTACCAGTCTCTATAAATGTTAATTCTCTTAATTCTTACAAGTTAAGTTACAGACCATAACCAAACAAATGTTTCCTATTGTTATTCATCATAGCAGGGCGTCAGCTGAGTCCAGAGAAGGCTGTGAGGAATTTCTGAAGGATCTAAAAATACCCAGCAAGGGCAACAGCACACTTAGAGATAAACGTGGAGCAATGCATATTTGATAGAATAATCTGAACTATGCATACAAGCCAACTTGTTCAAACCAAGTGTTGCACTTTGGAGACACAACAAATGCTATTGACAAGTCAATGAAATCTCTTCCTCACTGTGAGCATGAAAAACAGAAACCAAAAATCCCCTTAGAAGAACAGAAGGAAAGCCCCAGCAGATTACAAAGGCTGGTGAATGAGTCACTGGCATTCCATCTCTTAGAGATACTGTGTCCAGTTATAGTGATGTCTCAAGAAAAAAAAAAGAAAAAGAAAAAACACCAAGATTTTACTTGCTGCCAGAGGTCATGTCCACGTGCCATGTACATGGTGTGTTGTACAGCACAACACCTAGGAGAGATCTAGGGGTCAGGAGCCAGCACATCTGTGTGACATCTGTGTCCCATCATGCTGGGACAGTAAATCACATTCTGGAAAGACTACTGTCTCTGTCTCCCAGTCACCTGGAACAGAGAAATCTGCATGGTAATAGTAGAAAGCCTAATGGGAGGAGATCTTAGGACTAGAGTAGGGATCAAACTGGCCACCACTTAGTATTATTTACCTTTTGAATAGTTTAATCAGCATTTACTCCTTCAGTTATCTCTTTTGTACTGTGAGGATCAGCATGAAAAAAAAATTGAAGATTTTAAAATCTACTTTTTGCAAAAGGTTGTTGTAAAGAGAAGGGAGTTAATGTGGTTAATGTAACTACAGTAAAGAGAACAAGCAGTATTGGACTCAAATTTCTGTAAGGAAGACTCAAGTCAGAGAGCAGGAAGATGCATTCACTGTATGTTAGACTGAGAAGAAGTTGCACAGTCTTCAACACTGGAGAAGAGGCAAGACCTTTCCTTCCTGACAGAACACAGAACATTTAATACTTTTGCTTTTTGGGCCAAGAGACAGATAATTTGATCTGAAATTACTTCCTCCTGATTCCACTGATCTTAGATCAGTCACCACTTCTTACCATGAAAAAGATATTTTCTCATTCTTCCAGCAGCACTGGCTATTCTCCTGCAGATGACAATCCCTCATCTGACAGAAGTGCTGTTTTAGCACTTCATAGTGAAGATGTTTTAGACAACTACCCTCTGCAGAGGACACCTACCAGTGCAGACAGATGTAGCCCACATGTGAAAAAGGCTCCAAGAAAGATTTATACTGTTGTGACCACAGAAGTGTCCATGTGACCCACTAATGCTACGTGATGGAGAAAGAGGGGACAAAAGAGTAGAGTCCCTCACTTTCTACTCAGTAAGTCTTTATTGGGGAACAGCATCTCAAAAGGCAAATATTTTTGCAGTAAACACAGTTAAACCTAACAGACAAAAGTATCACAAATCTCATTAGAGAAAAGAAAGGACTGAACTCACAGTTGGGCTCCTCTGTTTAACTTCTTGCAGAGCTTTAAAGGGGGGACTCCATGTTTCTTCCTGTAGTCATTGTGTGCTCTCAAGACTTCTTCAGCAAATTGTTTGGAAGCTGAAATCACATTAAAAAAATTGGAAAGGTCTGTCAAATACAGACATTCGTGAAGACAGAAGAAGCATACCCTGTACCTAAAGACACTGATGCAGGCTGGACAGAAGAACACAAGAGTACCACCTGCATTACCTGGGAGCAGGATGAAATGAACCACTAAAGACTTCCATCCAGAAACAAAGTCTAACACACTCCCATTGGGAAGTTACAGACTCACCAAAGGTTGAAGAAAACTGTGATCCTTTTTGAAGAAAACTGTGATTACTTTCCTCAATAGCAAGGTGATTTAAGGTTAGTCAATCAGTTTGTCAATTTAAAACAGAAGTCAGTTTGACTGACTTTCATTTTAATCTATCAGTGCATTGCATCACCGTTCCAATCTCAGAGTAAGCAACAAATAAGTCCTTCAAGGAAATGCATTAAAAATGCAAATTATTGTCCCTGTATGCAAGAATCGTCTGTATTAGTCAGGGCACCACCTAAAGAGAATGAAGATACTAAAATGTTTAGATCTCTGCAAGTACTTTGAAACATGCACCATTCTTCATATTCATTTTATAGTACAAATTCACAGAAATCTCAAAATGCACCTTTATTTGTCTCAAGACAAATTAATGTTCACAACCAGCAAGTAGTAAGGAACAAAATGACTACTAGGGACAACTTCTTCCCCTGTGCTAGAGTGTATTCAGTAAACATCTGAGTTGCAAAGTTACTACAAAGCTTTAAAAGAGCTCATGTTTGTACTCTGGTGAACTTGGGGCTTTAAGCACCACAAGAGAGAGGACAAGCAATCAGTCACAGTGCAGTTCACTTTGACAGCAATTTCATGTTACCTCCTTTTATGACTTTGTTCATTTTCCCCAAGACTCACTGAGGGGGAAAAGTCTTTCCATTGGTCACCTTGTGGGATTTGCTGCTTAATGAGAAATTTGGAACCTGAAATGGTGTATTGGGACAGTTAGAGAGGTATAGATAGCATCTTCAAAACAGAAAGACAGTTTTCACTTTATCTTCCTGAAGCTTTTGAACAGGGCAAGAGAAATCTTTAAGAATTTAACTCTGCCTTTACTGTGACACAGGTTTTTTTTAAAAATTATTTATTTATGTTATCATTTATTAATGATTCATCAGCGTAATTTCTGAATATCCCAATTAGCATGATTACCATCATTTTCCTTGTAAGACACTTCAGAAACCTAAACAGACCTCAGGACTAGAAAGTGTTTCCTGTTATTAACTTTAGATTTCTCAACTTCCTCTCACTACTCAATCCTAACAACTAAAATCAATCGTTCTCTGCTGTATTAGCATTATTCTCTTCTGCTGTTTGTAATGATGCACTTTCCCCACAATAGAGCTGTCAGTTTGCATGCACTGCTCTCAGAAATTTTTCCTAAGGTGATTACCCAGCTCACTCCCATGCTTTAAGCTGTTCTTGGACTTCTCTCCAGTTTCCTTGACAGCACTGGGATAATACAGCAGCCTAAAATAATCTCCGTATCCAGTGCACATAAGAAAGCCATTACAGTTTCATGCAGTACCTTAAACCTTTTGAACACAGTTTGAAGTTGGGTTGACTCTTTCCTGACCTCAGTGTCATTATGGACATGTATCTAATATATTCTCCATAACATGCTTTCAGGCTCTGTTTTTGGTATCAATTTGTTGGCATAACACAACAGCCCTGTTGAGCAAGGTGACATCTGCTCACCATCTTCCTCCTCTTCAGTTCACCCTCAATTTTGTGCATCATAAGTTGCACATCATCAAACAGAACAGGCACCTTCGTTCTGGTATTCAAGTACACAAACACTTTTTTGCTAATGAACCTGTCCCGTCACCCTTGTTACCATTGCTCACAGCTCACTGATTCTACCAGGCCAGAGTCCTAAACCTCTGATCTACTGTGTATAGGGGTAGCTAATTTCTACAGCATCTATCACAAGCCACTGAGGAAAGCAAGCCTGCAGCCAATTCACCCCCATCCCTGATGCAGGGGTCCAAGCTTACAGCAAGGAAACATTAAGACAACCTACAAATTAAAGACACTGAAAAACACAGTTTTGAAAGTTGCATCACATTCTCCAGGCTGCAGGTTTTTTGCTTGAGACCATGCTAAACTTGTGGCTGTTATCACCTGGAGTTAATATCCCATCTGCTCAGCACTGAACAGGAGACAATCAGTCTGACCTGCAAGTACTGAAGTTTCTATTCAAATTATTTGCTCTCAATGACAACAGCAAATTGAAATTCTAATTGGAAAAAAAAAATGTCAACTGAAATACAGATTTTGTCAGTGCTCAGTCCATCCACTGACAGAAATACTGCATAATGCAGCTCTGTACCAACTTTGTGACTTACAAGAGTAACAAGTCATGGACAAAACTGAACTGCTTCTAGCTACAGCAGGCACTGCTGTGCTGTCCCTGCAGAAGCTCCATCCTCCCCTTCCCTCAAAGGTGGCTGCTATAGAAATGCTTATCTCCTGTGACTCAAGCTCATGTGCTAACCACCTCCCTCTGTACAGCTTCTCCCGTGCCTGGTGATGTGTGGAGAGGGACGCCCAGCTGTCAGATATATTTCAGATTTGTTTCACAAGGCATGTTAAGTTTTTAAGTTTTTAAGTTTTTCCATTTTACCAGTGTTCCATACACTGAGAAGCCAGACATTAAAAGTGAGAGTTAATGGGAGTTTTCAGGCTCCCACCCAAATGGGAACAGCTTCCCAAACAGCTGTGGAGACGTACTTCTTTCCCTTTATGTAAGCTGCTTAAGCTGCTAGACAAAAAAAAATTATTTTCGACTGCCAGGAAGTTAAGTTTGGTCATGAATCATTACACAGCTTAATAAGTAAAACAACTAAAGGTATTAGATACAGTTGCTTGCTCCCCATTATTCAATTATTTACCTCTATTTTGTATGCTTCTGGAACATTGGCTAAGATAATGGCAGCATGTGACAATGAATTTCTAGGCTATGATGTGGTACAGAGCACACCTTGCAGCTGTTATGCTCTTGGACTTCCAGTTTCATTGATCAACTTTGTGTGACTAGGGAAAAATAAGCAGAGGAATCTAGGCTGCCTTTTCCCATCACATTTGTTTTTCAGAGTATTCTATTTCTCTATTTTTACTGTCTCAAAACAGTGTCAATCTCCTCAGTCTTTTGAGTGAAGAGCTCTTCATGCCTGAATCCATACTGCCTCTTCTTAGAGCCCTCTCTTCTCCTGCCATTTCTCCCTTAGTTTGGACATCAAAACAGAGGCAAGTTACCCAAACACGTGTTCCACAACACAAGCTGCCCTGCAGCACCTTTGCAGCTGTCAACTGCACCTACTCCACAGGTCTTGCAGAGCCACAAGGTGATATGGCAACAGAGCAACAGCGAATTGTTCCACAAAGCACCAAACCCCTACACAACAGAAATGCTGTGGGTAGCCTTCACCCCAGCACTCAGGACACACAACATTATACCAGGCACACACAACATTATACCAGGCACACACAGGACTAGCAAAACAGACATACTTTTTTATGGGTAACCATCCACCCTGGTGACTCAAGAAAGAGCCCTGTATCAATCTCTAGAGGTAACGCTTCTTTTCAGTGCTTTTTGTCCTATTGTTTATGGATTAATCTTCACTGGTAATGTTTTACTTTCCATAAATACTATGTTTTCCTCTTTAGCCTTCAGATCATTAATATATAATGCAATCAACAAGAGAGAGTTGGGAGTGTTCAGTCTGGAGAAGTCAAAGCTTTGGGGAGATGTCATTGTGGCCTCTGCTTAAAGGGGGCTTATAAGAAAGACAGAGGCACACAATTTATTAGGGCCAGTAGTGACAGGACAAGGGGTAATAGGTTTAAAATAAAAGAAAGACGATTCAGGCTAGATGCAAGGAAGAATTTTTTTATGATGAGGGTGGTGAAACTCTGGCACAGGCTGCCCAGAGAGGTGATGAATAACCTACCCCTGTAAACGTTCAAGGTCAGGTCGGACGGGGCTCTGAGCAACCTGATGTAGTTGAAGATATACCTGCTCTGGGGGTTGTATCAGAGGACTTTCAACAGTCTCCTCCAACTCAAATTGCCCTATGTTTCTATGAAACAAACCTCATTCATAATCCTACATGGAAGGGTACCATTATGTCTGTCTCAATCTCTCTCTGAACCAAGAGAGAGGCCTCAAACTCTCCACCCAAGGTGTGCGTTAGAGGTAAACTGAGATGATGACTCTACCTTTCTATCTTCCCCTAAAAATAAATAACTAGAAATGTGGTGATATAATAACAGGACACTGCATCTTACTTCCATGTTACTCTTTTGGGCCCAGAACCCAGGCAGAAAGAAACTGTCCTCTTTTCAGCCAGGACTGTTAATTTTTGCAGTAGCCAGGAGGGAGCACAGCTAGGACCTGGAGATTATTCTATACCACCTCACATAATTTTCCAGGAGTGGGGAAAGGGATGTCTTCCATGTCAAGGTAGTGTGGCACCATCAGGTACTGTAGGCTCCAAGTGGTGGTGAGCATTTGCATATGAGTCGCTCGCCTGTCTTGTACATTTTTCTATTAGTATTGTTGCTGTTACTCTTTGTTTCCTTCCTATGTCCAGTAAATTGTTTCTCATCGCTGTTTCCAGTAAATTGTTCTCATCTCAACCCGTCTTTACTTTTTGTTTCTCCAATTCTCCTCTCCAGCCACCCACAGGGAGGGAAAGAGGGGAGTCAGAGAGCAGCGTGTCGTTTGGGGTGGTTTCAGTGGGAACATGAAATTAGAGAGTACCATTCCTAAACTACAACAGAAGCCAAGTGCCAGAATACATGGAGAAGACACATGCAAAATAGATAGAAAAAGGTAATCAAGTAGCTGTTTAAACATTGACTTTAAAGCTCTGCTTTAAAACTGAAATAGCTTCAGTCTCCCTTGATTCAGCAGAATTGCTCCACTCTGAAAGAAGAAGTGGGTTGTGGAATAAAAATGCAGCAAGTACAGCTTTTAATATACCCAACAGGTTTGTGGAAAAAAATTATTAGAAGCTTTAGGGAATTGTAAAGTAATTACATCAAAAAGTCCTTTTTTACTGTCCCAGCTAACTGATACTTGTATTGTGACAAACTTCTCAAAGTATATTTATAGACTGGAAACAAACAAAATTCTCAAGTAAAAGACATCCCTGCTTCTGAATACCACATTTGCACCTAGACTCTTCTAGGCGAACTGATATTTCTTATTCATCTTTATCCTCGCTTGAAATGTAACTCTCTGGAAACCAGCCCTGTCCGAATCTTTCACAATGTTAGAACAGCATTCCTTCTATGTAGAAGTGATGAATGTCTTACTGATATGAGACATTTTAAGAAGACAGTTATGTTCTACTGCACTTTGAAGTCACAAACGCTTCAGGGTGGTCTCATGCTGGCTGGTGTCTGCCACAACACGGGGAGTGAATGTTCAGTGTTTCTTTCTCCATGTATTTAACTGTCCTTTCTTGCCCCCTATTTGGGACTGCAACATCTGCCAAGACTGGCCCTTAATGCTATTCCTAAATACGTCATTTGAGAGCATGGATCTGACACTCCAATTCATTAATCACTTCCAGCCATAAAAGCTGATCTCGCTCAGTATTAAGCTTCCCTTTTCTCTAACAAAACTGGCTGATTGCTTGGAAATATACAGAAGAAATGAAACCACATATACATGGAAGAAAGGAAAGATAAAATCATACTATATTTAGAAAGTATTGTATCCTGGGTGGGGTTTCCTACTCTCCTTTTACACAATCAAGAATTCAATAAAGGGGCATGGTCTCCATCCCATACAACAGGCATTTATTAGAGATACCATAATTGTTGGTCATTATTTCCCTTCCAACCTGGATTATCTTATAACCTTACTAAAAGTTAGAAGAGAAAGTATTGCTTATGGAAGTGAAAGGAATTGGGAGTTATAATTAGATACTAGTTTGAATTGGAGTAGTTTCCTGGAACATTATGTTTGCTGCTCAAAATAGCTTTCCCTTCAGCTCAGGAGATCCTTCTTCAGGGAGGAGTTTCTGTGATCATTCTCAGCATCCAGCTTTGCCTGAACTTTGCTCACACACCTGCTTATCGCTGCATGAGCTTCAGGACAACAGTGAGATGTCTGAGTTAACTGGACCTGATGGACAAGGACCCCACTTACTTTAGTATCTGGACTTGTTGTACGGCAAACTGGCAACTTAATAACCTTGCATTACCTGTGCCACGTGACGCAACAGTCTTTTCCCCAATACACAATTTGAGGCATGTGGCCTGAGAATACGAAGCTGCCAATGCAGGAATGTCTCAATGACATTAGTCATGTTTGATTGCAAATCCCATTCTTGCTATAACAGACAGTGCTGATTACTTCCTGTCTTAAGGCCTTTTATAAACAGTAAGGCAATTGACTGCCCTGATTAAAAAGGAACACCTGGTAAACTGGAGGCTGCACAGCTCTGAGAGGCAGCAGAGCCTTCTGCGATACATGCATTTAAAGACCAAGCAGCACCAATCAGCAGTCTTGAGGTCTTGAGAACTGACAGAATCAAGTTTTCATTTTCAATGGAGGCAAGGGTGTGAGGAGAAGTCCTTGGCTTGCAG
Organism: Monarcha castaneiventris obscurior; assembly: GCA_026261815.1. Lineage (NCBI taxonomy): Eukaryota > Metazoa > Chordata > Aves > Passeriformes > Monarchidae > Monarcha > Monarcha castaneiventris. The sequence goes on from JAMPIT010000388.1 coordinate 9,946,915, forward strand.
CCCCTGTCTCCTCCAAACTGACCAAAAATCAGAACAGCAAGCAGTCACTTCCACAGAGCGTTCATCCTACATAAGGTTGGAACTGACTGCTCATCATCTCCAGAGCAGCCAGTCCTGGCTTTGTATGAAAGACAATCAAAAGTATTGTTTTTATTACTATTCTGCCAGGAAGGACACCTGAATATTGTAATCATGCACCACCCTCACAGAGACAACCTTTGTAGGCAGCTAATGTGTATGCTGCTATCCCTTTTAAAAAGACTAAGGAGACTCTCCCATCAGAGAGGCCTTCTATTCTTAAATCTAACTGCCACAGAATTCCTAAGGCATACGCACTTCCAAATACAAAGCCACAAGTGACCTGCGTGTGTTAGAACCACACTTTGCACGAGAAGTAATTCAAGCAATTCAAGCAATCTTCTCTCCCCAACATCGTATCTGCTTAGAGCTTATAATTGCAGTCATTTAAGAAGAAAATAAGGCACAATTGTATTCACTAATGAGTAACAACAGAAATCAGTTGTTTTGAGTAATTGAAAACAAGTAATTAAATTGAAATTGAGTCATTTTTTGTGGTCACCTATTAATATTTTGGATGCTGCATGTTCTTATGCTCTGGGGCTGGGCAGCAATAATATAATCTTGTTTTTACCCAGTGCCACGTTCATTTGACATAGTGCTGCTGGCTGTCTGGTGCCAACCAATGTCTTTGCAAAGTGAAGAATTTTGCAAACAAGAACCAAAGAGAGATTGAAGAACTATCCCACGTCTCCTGGGATATGCTCCTTCATTTTACACCTCTACCATTCATGTTCTGTCATGGCTTGGGGTAGGCAGACCTGAACTAGCTTTAATCTCATCAGCTCCAATATCCTCCCACCTTGCTTTTCTGCCAAGGACATCCAAGGTAGCTGTGGCAATGCTTGAAGTATGTTTATTTATGCACCTCCCTGAGGCATGGAAATATGGCCATGCACATTTCTTCTGATCACTGATGTGTGTGAACTCACGTATACAGCAGCCAAAGTCAGGCAGGGAGACACAGAAATCTTTCTTTACTCACATTTACTATTAATTACATCATCTCTTTCTCACCTCTCTGCTCAACGGGTTAAACTCCAGTTCTCAAAACTCAAAATCTAGGAAAGAAAGATATTTATTTCATAAAATCAGAGAATAATAGAATGGTTTGGGTTGAAAGGGACTTTTGAAGGTCATCTAGTCCAACCCTCCTGCAATGAGCAGGGACACCTTCAACTGTACCGGGTTGCTCAGAGCCCCATTCAACCTGACCTTGAACATATCCAGGGATACATTAAATGATGTTTGCAGTGGCCTAAACAGGCCCATAGCGTCTTCCTACGCAACACCCCAGACTCCTACCACCTCCTCACACCTACTTGCACAGGAGCCAGTTCTGCACCAGGCAGACTGGGCACCTGTACAGCCTCACCTCATCCCCCTCTGCAGGGCCACCCAGCCCAGCTCTGGCTGCTGTTCAGACCTTCACAGACCAGGCAGAACTTGCCTACATCTGCCTATAAAAACAGAACAGAGATATGCTCCAGCTTATCTTCCAGAGAACAGCACAGCCTCTACAGAAAGAGAGATCAGACATAGCCTTCTGGCCTTGTTGGGATGAGTAATAAACAACAAAAGAGTTAAAATCAAAATACTTGTTTTCTCATACTTTTTGTTCCTGCAAATACAGCAGCAACAGAAGTAAATTCAAACCCAGGTAAGACAGACACTACCAACTGTACTGACAGAAAATGCAGGGTTTGAATGTTTCCAGTAATAAAAGCTTTCTTCATGCTCAAGTTTTTGGGTTGTTTTTTGTTTTTTTTTTTAATGTAAAAGCAATAGCATGGTAAACCTTGGTAGGTATCTCGGCTACTACAGACCATAATATTCTATCTTATTCATCCTGAGCCCTTCCCACTTCTTTTGGTATTTATCTGCCTTGAACATGAGGAGCTAAGGGTATAATCTAACAGTCAACAGGAGCCACCACTGTTGCACAGAATGGCTGCTGCATTCTCCTCTTCTCTCCCACCAAAACCCTGATGGTTCAACAGTTAGGTAAAAATTTGGCCCAGAATACTGTTTGCCAAAGCCTGATGCATTCTTGGAAGAATAAAGAACTTTTTTTTATTTGCTACTTATTGAACTTGAACCCAGCAATCAATGTCTTCTGCACACAAAAACTGGAGGTGTGGGGTTATGAATTGAATTAACTTTGTTTTTGAAAGGTCATTTTCCCACCACACCTCCAGTTCAGTTCTGGTGTAAAGAAAAATACAGTAACTTGTGTTGACAAGTTCTGCAAATGCCCCAGTGCTATCAAATGCAAAAGCTCAGTTGCTAGCAGTTCAGCACAATCCATCTTCCCTATCCCCACTGGTCCTGTAAAACCAGCCAGCACAACTCTTTGTCATTTTGGCAGCTTAGGAGTATCTAATTTCTCAGAAAGCATTCTGTAGAATGCCTGTACTTTTGCCACGACCTGCCATGGCTGTCTCTTACTGGGACACTGAAATACAAGTCAGCACTTCAGCTGAAGATGTAGCTTGCTCTGCAGAAAACGCAACAGTCCTTTTTACTGTACTCTGAAGATGCATCTTAAGAGTTAATAAACAGCACATGCATCTAAATGAGATTAAAACCGGCACGGAAAACTGCACTGAATCTGGTTCCTGTCTTTTTTCCTTTTGCCAAAACCCTTTCTCAGCCCCTCTATTTTTCTGTACTGAGTCAACAGGCAGAGCAGTGGGTAACTCCCAGCCCTTTCTCTAGAGTCCCACCCACATTTGTAGAAGGGGGGAAAAAAAAGAAAAAAACAGCAGAAAAGCCAAACTCTCTAAAAGGATAGCAGTATTTACTGAGCTTGACCTCGTCTTTGACACCGTCTGCATCCACTTGCCAGAATAAAGAGGGCTATTCCCCCGTAGGGAGCGAGCAGAGCAGGCTCCCTTCCTCCACGACGCTGAACCCGGGGGGAAGCGGAAGAATTGAGGCTTTTAGCAGCCTTTTCCTACCACCATCCCAGCCGTTCCAGAGACTCCCGCTGCTCAGCAGAAATCCCCGTGCTGCAGAGCGGAGGAGTGGAGCTCGGCCAGCTGCTTTCCCGAGCATCGCCTGCAGCTGCTGGCAGGGATGGATATCCCCCGAGGGGCCCGGCCGCGCACGGCTGCAGCGGGCTCAGAGCCCTGCCGGCACCGCTGTCTCAGCCACGGGGCAAAGGGGAGCTGCCAGCTCACCATCCCCTCCTTTCCTGCTGAAATACTTATCCCTGTCTTCTTGGTTAGGGCGCTCTGGGATCTGTGAGAATGGCTGCCTGCAGCCCCCGTTAATCCAAGTGGTGTCTGAAAAGAGAAGACCTGGGGGAGGGCAGAGGGGGTCTCCGTGTTTGGATTAAGTATTCGCAGGAGTTACGACCACGGGAGGCATTTTTCTAACCCCGACAAGGAAGTTTCAGCACGAATTTGGTTTCAGCAGCCTGAAGCTTCCAAGGAAGAAAGCTGAGTCAGAGGCGCCGATGCTTTCGACATTCAGCTCTATTCAACGAAGCAAAGCAACGCTGTCTCCAGCTCTGACACTTGGGATGAACATTGCTTCAAACATAATCTAACAACTAGTAATACAACATTACTGGAGAGTTTTTATGGAAGAACAGAGATTTTCACCGGCAGGTTTTCTTTGTGTGGGGATATTTAGACCTCAAGACAGATTTAGCAAAAACAAAAAGTTAAAGAAACTGCTCATTTATATTAAAGTAGTGGCCCTACTTGTCATGAATTAGAGCATCCTTAAATTAAACCTTCAGGTAATCTCTGCCTTAATCTTTCTGACCCAAGAGAGGAGCAACGAGTCTGTTCAGACAGATCACAACATGTTACATATTCATGTACCCTAGTACAGAGAAACTTCCCTGCACCACACCTTAAGAGTACTACAGAGGGAACACGTGGAATTTCACACAAAACACAGAGGAAGCAGGACTCTAAAACAGCTGCTCTCCCCATTCAAAGGCAAACCACACTGAATGATCTCAGACAGGAATTTGAAGACTTCAGTGCACTAGAAAGGGCAGATGAGATTTAGTCAATAAACCAATTGTCAGGACAGGACCTCAGTTTTATGATTCATCTAAAAATATTGCATACAGCTCAAAGACAGTAACCTGGACCCAGTTTAACATTGATTTTAAAAGAGTCACACAACTGACAAAACATTTTTAACATGTACTTAGATCTCAAGCTCTATTTGTACAACCACACAGGGGTGCAAACATTACCCAAACCTTGGCAAAGGGAGTTTCTGGTCTGTCATTGTTCCTGTTTGTAAAAATCAACTAATGCACAGCAATAAGTGTGCAGGCCAAAAAACTGAACATGGTAATTGTCTTATGACTGTTTTAGCAATTTGCATGTATTAACACAAAGGGAGATTTTTATTCCTTTGGGGATTGGGAGGTGCACAGCAGAGTATCTCTACTGCTTTTGCCCAATGTGCTTTGCTAATGTAATGTACAGGCACTACACTTACTTGGTATTTGTACTTTTTATGTTGTTAGCATAGGAAGCGCTGAACTTGATACTTCACAGCAACTACACTTACTTAAATTGTTTTAAGGTTATTTATCCCAATCCAGCTGCCAGGATATGAGACCAAACCCACCCACTGGCAGCTGGACTTTGCCAAAAAAATAGCAGGTGGTTTGCTTGGACTGGGTGTCATACCAGTAAGCCCTTTACAGTCACATTTGCAGACAGCTCTGATCTCATCTAGGAACTGACCTTTAAAAATAAAGAAAAAGGAAAAAAATCCCAATACACCCATGCTGAGGCCCTCTAAAGTGTTACTCACACAAAGATTTTCCTTAAGTTGCTCTGAAGAGGCCTATATTTTTGAGTTAATCACATACTAGGTTTTGCTGAGCACATATGTGCTGTTTACACACAGGACAGACAGACGACATGCCACCAGGCTCTGATTTGTCACAGAAACCATGCCCTCAGCACAAGAACAAAAAATCCCATTCAGTTTCACAGCTGTTACAGAAACTGGGGGCAGATTTTCATTCATGGCTTTAACAGGACAAAGGTGGAGAAAACCCAGGGCATAAGCATTCCCTTCTTAATGTCTCCGGCTCCTTGGCAGCTTCAGAGAAGTCATTCCCAGCCCAAACTGAGCAGGGCACACAGGCAGCCAGCAGCAGTGAGGAAAGAACCAACAGCACAGGCAGCAGCAGCAGGAAAAGACTTGAAGAATATTTGCACAGCTGGGGAGAGGCTTAGGAGCTGAGCAAGGCTGCCCTCAGTTAAATGGTAACCAAATCTTAAACCTAAATCCTTCCGACAGGAAGGGTGATAAAGCTTACCCCCCTCGAAGCATCCTGCTGCTTATCTGCAAGGCTGGTAAGTTTTGTCAGACAGCAAGACGCAAAATAACTTTAAAGCTACAGGGTTCTTAGTCATTTTTTACAGCAAATCAAAAGTACTTTAAGCTACAAAATATAAACTGTATATGAAATACAACTACCTCTAAACTGTGCAGGCTGAGGAGGGGGGTCGCTTTTCTTTTTTCCCAGTCTAACCCTTTGTCAGAGAGAAAGCTCCTCCCAGGCTGTACCATGCACAAATGAAAGCAGCTTTCTCCGAGGAAAGCCACTGAACGCTTTAGCAATGCTTTCCAAGCACAAAACCAGGCACAGACTTCGTGCGACCACACAGCCAACTGCACGAGGGCATTTGCTCACCTGACTTCCCCATGACCAAGTGGGTTTCGCTTTTTGGTTTGGTTTTTTGGTTTGTTTTTTTTTTTTTAATTTCACCTGCTTCCTCCTCTCTTGACCGAGTTCTGCCGCTAAGTGCCGGGATGAAGCGTTCGCAGTTTCAGCTCAACTTCTTCATTCGCCTGCGAGCGCTGCTGGAAAAAACTCGGCAGCACGAACCCGCTACCGCCCCTTCTTGAGCGCTGGAATGAGCCTGCCCATGCCTTTATAAGGCATGGGGACACCGCGCTTTTTTCACGAAAAGATCCCGGTTAGGGTCAGGAGCTATTTATCCTCCACAGTAACCAAGCAGCTCCAAAACACCATATGTTTTCACATACCATTTTAGCTTAGTAATCGCATGTGTCTTCTGATAAGAGTAGGCTGTGAGAAGAAATTCTGCTGACAAATAGTTCTGCTGCCACAATGGGTATAGTCCATGGGGCAAATTCATACAGCGTTTTTTTTTACCCACTTGCTGTACATAAAGTTGAAACAGAAACGTGATAAAGCACTTTGAACTATAACTACATTTTTATGTCTAAAATTAATCACTTCCTGCACTGTTACAACATACTCTGTAGAAGGTATCAGTAAAATAAGGTTTTGCAGGTTAAAGAGGAACCGTGCTGATGGTGTATTTCTGTGGAAAGGGTTGGATGTGAGAACGTCTCATTTTATCTGTGTAAGCACGCTGTGCCACTGTTATCTTCACATTACATCGAATGCCTCAAGCTAATCTGGCAAATATTAACTACTTAACTACAGCGAACATGATATTTTGATTTAACTTCAGAAGTGCTGCATATCTGCAAACAATAATTCAGTTACGTGTTTCCAACTTTCATCTTCTCATCATCACGAAAAATCATCTGAGGTTAATGCTTCCCAATTTTTTACAACGCCTTTCAATGTTTCAGGGTTCTTCTTGGTTTTGTGCCAAGTCTGCTGGATCAGCAGGTTTTAATCACCCTTTGCCCACCTCTGTACACTCAGCTCCATGATAAGAAAAGAAAAAAAAAATGCAGGGATAGGTTTTTTTCTTCTTAACCAAGTAGCAGCAGCAGGTGGGGAAAGGCAACATCCCTTCACACCAATGCACTGCCTCTCTTCCCTTTTTTCACACCTTCTTCACTGGCACAGCTGAAACAGAGGCTGAGGGAGTGTCACTGGCAGCTGATGGGTTCACTGAGAAGAGGCATGAGGGCAACTGATCACCAGGCAGTAGCAGAACCCGCAGGGTGTGACAACATTCATCTTCACAGCTGCCTGACATTTTCCTTTGCTGGTGGCAAGGCAGGCAGCAGAGCAGGAGCAAGAGGTTAGGGAAGGTGCAGAAGGAAATCTCTTCCCAGTCTCTCTGTTGCAAGTGGCAGTAGTTGGCTGAGGAGCAGGGTGGAGAGCTGGAGCTGGTTCTATCACAGCCCTATCAGGAAAAAGCTGCTGTTTTATTTGCTTGCAGGAGTGATCAAACCATGGGCAAGTCTGTGATTCCTAGTCTCTTAAAATGCTCTGCTAGACTTGAAATACTGGCCTGTACTACTCCTAGAACATACATCAATGCTCAGCAACAGCCAGTGCCACCCTATGGCTGAGACAAGGAGTAAAAAGGATTTTATATTTGTATAGCTCGGAGTCTCTGGTATTTGAAATGTTCATTTATATTCTCATACTTGATTGTTATATTTTATACTGTTTATGTTTTAGATCTTTATAATATTCAGCTGAATTATAAAGCAACATCCCTTTGGGACCTGGACTGCTAACCAAGCACCAAGTACCTTCAAAAGCGACCAGGTACACCTGCATGCCATTGACACAACATCCTGTGAAACCACAGCTTGGAAAAGAGGGTTTCTCTGATCTGACAAAAATCCAGTGATACCTACAGGAAAAAAAATGGCACTTTTTCTGATCAGAAAAGGAAATCGGAATTACTGCTCAGGCATCAAATGTGAAAGTATCAGTGCAAGTAAATTCCATGACTCATCAAAGACAGGAAAGCAGCGTAAGCTGAGACACACAAAAGCAAAGAGGAAGGAGGGACCTGGGTTTTTTTAGTAATTTAACATCACCTGCTGGAAGTTCCACACTAAAGAATATTACTGAAGAATATTATCAGATGGGAATTTGGAGGAGGTATGTACACTAATAATTAAGAATGCAAACAAGACTTTGAAAATAATGAGAATGATTAAATAAAAGCCACTGCTAGTGAAATTTTCAAGCTGTAAGCCATTAATATCCTTTTACCAGTTTCAAACAAATGTGGATTTTCCATTTTCTTTATGATGTATCAAAGTACCTTCAAATGCATGTTTAATTACTGCATGATTCCTTTACACAGAGAAAATATTAGGATGGCATAGGTATTAACCAATAGTAGGCACTGGAAACTATCTTACAGATACAGAAATGCCCTGTGCAGTCAGATGAGTTCAGCATTCTGCCTCCTATGGCAACATCTACTAAATGTTTCTGCAAAAGGTGCAAAAAAAGGTACAATGTGGACTGAGTAATTTTCAGTTGTCTTATCTTCCTGTTAAAAGGAAAGCAGAACAAAAACAGTTGGCTAGAAAAAGTACAATTTAACTAGTAAAGACTGGTGTAACAAATACTCTTTCTGGAAATAGGTTTTAGAGCACATGAGAAGGAAAAATGGAATTTGAAAGGAAGTGCATGAATCATTAAAACCAGGGCGTTAGTGATAACTCATCTGCAGTAGAGCTATTTCATCTGCATCCTGAAAATCTGTGGCTAAAATTTTGGTGTCAGACTGACTCTGGGCCATTCAGATGACAACATATTCCTCCTCCTATCCTATCTTCCCTTTTCTCCTAACAAAGCAAATCCATTTCACCCACTCACATCAGCCACCTCTCTTTACCTTGATGTGACTGATCCTAATGCTCACAGTCTCATAACCTCCTCTGGTGCCACCAGATACTTCCCTTCTTTGCTTTCCTGTCCCTTCTGGAAGCTTCTTGTACCTCTTTCTTCCTCCTGTGCCCAGCCTGCCCCGTGTGACCTGCTGTTTGCATTGTGACCAGCCCTTGGTAGCCACAGGCACTCCTGCAGTGCCCCACAGGTTGCCCCAGGGCTGCTGCTGCCTTAGGTTTTAACTTTCATGTTTTTCAAACCCTGTACTGCCTGGTGTGTAACTCTGAAGTCTCTTGTAGCCTGTTAATTTCTGCTCTCTCATGCTGGGCAGACAGAACAAAGCCTCTCCAGGCCTGCTCTCCAAGGACACCCAGACCTTCCTAGGCCCAAGAAGTATAAACCAAAAGCCTCTAAAGGGAGAGCAAGCTTGGGGAAATGACATCATTAACTGAAGCTTTAATTGGAGAATTAACCCTGATATGCAAATGAACCCAACCTATAAAAGTGTGAAGAACTCATGACCTGTCACCCATCTTGGGGTCCATTTTGGCAGTAGCCTCTGGACTCCCCAGGGGGTACCTTTGAAGGCCCTTCAAATAAATACCTGCCTTTATTCCCTTACTCCTGTCTAGTCTCCGTTTTTAGATGGCCACTTCAGGCATCACTGTGGACCTAGCAAGGCCAGTGGGGAAGTGGCAGTGTGGATTTCTGGGCCCAGCTGGGATTGTGCTGCTGCTGCTGCTCCCTGCTGTCTCATTCAGCTTGGTCTTCACAGCCCCGTGCTGACAGCCTTCGATATTCCTGCAGGACCTTCCACCAGCCAGCCATATACAGCTAAATCTGTAGACACTCAGGACTAAACAGAAGCCTTTTTGATAGAGCAAGGAGCCCCAGGCAGATCCCAGGTTACCTGTTGTCTTCCCAGAGGTCTGCCTGCACACAGCTAAACACCCCCTTCCATCTGGCAAGGGCACCCCCCTCAGCAGGGCTCCACAGCAGCTGCGTGCCTGTTGCGAGGGCCCCGGTAGCATCATGGATTTCAGCCTGCAGATTTCTGTTCCAGCAGCAGGGCAAGTGAGGAAGTAACAGCCAGCTGCTGCCTGTGCAGATCCCCAGTTGCTCACAGGCAGGTTCAGGCACATTTAAGAAAGCCTGAGATGAACCTTTTCACATGTGCACGCTCTGATGGGCCCAGTTGATGAAAATACCTGTCATCATCAATGTTTTGAGTCATTAATTCATTCCATCAGTTGGCATCTATCAGGTACAATTAGCTGTCCACACAGACTGGGACAGACATATGACAACACTGTCACACGTAGGCCCTGTCAGGGAGGTGTGGATGCATCCCATCCTTCTTTTAAATATAACACTGAGCAGTCTCTCCACTAGTCAAACCATGCAGACAAAAAGTTTGTGAGAAATTCTAAATGTAACAAATCCGTTTTCCCCAGAGACCCTTAACAAGCAACCCCAAGGACTAACAGTATTTATATGACCATAAAAACATCACATAGGAATAACATCATGTATAGTGACAAGAACCATGAGTGAAATGTAAAATTATGCACAAAGCTGTACCAGGCAACAAGAAAACTGCTAATTTTTAAAAATGGAAAAGGAAAATGGGGCAAAAAATGATGGCAGAATATTTGAGAATATTCCTCCTCTTACAGGTTTTGCTTTTGGGCTCTCTATTGGTATTGCCATTTCACCTGTGAATTAAGCCAGGTTGTGTAGCAGATCACAAAAAGTCAACTTGAACGCAGTTGGAGATGTTAATTTTTCTTTTAAGAAAAGACACTGCTTTTTAGTTTGACAACAAAGCTCAGTTGCTGAAGAAAATGAAAAGAACTGAGCTGAAAAGAGGAAGAGTGCAAAAGCAAAGCTACACCTCTTTTAACAGCACTGTGCTGTTATCAGATGGCCACATCCACAAAGCCCTCACACAGAAAACAGCAGACTACGATTGCAGAATAGTCACTGACTTCAACTTCTTCCTACACACTGCAAGATAAAAGGAGCGTGTGATTAATCATCATCATAGAATTACAGAATGGTTTGGGTTTTAAGGGACCTTAAAGATCATCAGGTTCCAATCCCCCTGCCATGGTGGGGGTTGGAACCAACAATGGTCTCAAGAACTGGGTTCCAAGCAGAGGTTTGGGGAACAAAATGAGTATTGTTCAAAGGAGGGTGGCACAAGCACTGCCATTCTCTCGAGAGGCCCGGCACCCACTCAGCTGATATTTTTCAGGTTCTTCTAAATGTCTGAGAGTGAAAGTACACAAATCTCACCAGAGCAGGGCAGTGAAAGTCCTGCTTCAGACTTGGGATGTTCCTCAACATGGCTCAAACTACGGGGGTTCTCGCTTCACAAAAGAATCAGAGTAAAACTCAGCATTGCTCTCAACAAGCTCAAAGCAGGAGCCTCCGTATCACATGCCACTTCCCATGTGTCCAGATGCTGAGAGTGCTTCCCCTCCACCCTTCCAGGGAGAAAAGAGGCTGCGTAAGAGGCAGCTCAGTCTCAGGATACACAGGAGTTAAGGGAAACAGGGTTTCCTTAGTAAGGGAAAGAGGGTACCCTGGACAGACCTGTGACACAAAGAAGGCTTTGGGAGCACTGAAAAGAAAGTTTCTGTCATTTCCACGAAGTGTTACCTCTCTCCTCCAAGGCTGAAGTGGGCTGAACAGTATCTGGAGCATGCTTCATGGGCTCTCTGCTTCAGCACAGTACTTCAGGTGGAGTTTAAACACCATTTTACCCAGACTACTGCTCTGTAGCTATGATAAGAAAAGGCAAATGACAGCCCAGGGGAGCCCAAAGGGGTCAGACAACTAGGCCAGCTGCTGACCTCCAGTAGTGGTGTATCCACACAAACACAAGTCAGCAGCTCTATTTTGCCTTCTTGTGCATTGCCCCACAATCCACTAGTTTTTATACCTGATTTTGCTAAACCTTTGTTTTAGCAAAACCTCATCCTACTGATTGGAAGTAGCGCCTGCTCAACAGCCACAAATTTAGCTACTACATTAAAATATCCTTGTACATGAACTACTTTATGAGTCAGAAAGTTAATCTGAGCAGTTACTCATGAATGAGATCACACAACTCTGATAGGTCTGGAAACCATCAGTTTAAACATTCAGAAGAGGACAAGAAAACACATCTGATAATTGGAAATAACTAGAGAAGAAACAAGAAAAAGGCAGGTTGTGGTACCGTTTAAACCTCTGATTTGCTTCTGCCTTAAATTACATGGGTAGTCCTAGTTTTCTGATCTCAGATAGGATACAGCAGAAGTGGAAAAGGATCTGAGTAAGGCAGCAAGGTCATGGAAGCTTCATACACAAAGTAAAAGGGTTTTAAGCAACCTGGTCTACAGGAAAGTATTCCTCCCCGTGGTGGGGAACCAGATGATCTTTAAGGTCCCTTTAAACCCAGGCCATTCTATGATTCTTCAGCCAACAGAAGAGATCATGGAAAAGGAAATTACAGACATTACTACAAGAGGATGAGCAACACAGATGGCTCATGACTGTCGATTGTGTCCTCTAGTAAAAGAATTAGAGGATATTAAAAGAAGCTTGTGGGAACACAGTTCAAAAATATGGATGTGGGATGCAACAGAGAAGGTACTTTGGCAAGGAGATTTTATTTTTGTGCACATTGCCTCTTGTCCTACCAGCAGGCACTGCTGAGAAGTGCTTGTGTCCCTCTCCTCCACTCCCCCCCCCTTCAGGTATTTATACACATTGATGAGATTGCCCGAGTCTTCTTCAGGATGAACCATCCCAGTTCTCTCTGACATTCCTCACAGGAGATGTTCCAGTCCCTTAATTGTCTTTGTGGACCTGAATTGAACTGAACTCACTCCAGTTAGAAGACCTATGTCAATCCCTCCATCATCTCCTCTCCAGCAGCTTTCCTACCTGACATTTACATCATGCTTTTCACAATTCCCACTATGTCCATATTCAAGCACCATCACATCTGTATTCATCACAGAGCTTTGGTTCAGTGTTTTTTACCCCCACAGAGTGCTGTGTGCCACCCTGGGGCTATGCCTGTCCTAGCAAGTACTTCAGCACAGCAGTTCAGGCAGATTTGTAGCTTAATGTTTCACTGAGTTTCATCTTGGCCTAAAACTAGTGCATGGCCAGCAGCATGGAATGAACATCCCACAGCAGTTGCAGCATGTCAGCTAAACTCCTGAGCAAGTCTCTGGCTGTATTCAATCCCAAAAGAATCCATTTTACACCCAGAGGCAGTCCCATGGTGCAAACTAATGAGAGACAGAATGCTATCTATTCAAGATGGGCACTGGTATCTCGTACAACCCTGATTTTGCTGACCTCTTTCTATTATTGATTCTGTGTCTTCATAATTTCATCCAACTAACTTGGCAGAATCTTGATTTATCTCACTGGCACATATAATGAGTTTGCAATGGCACTGCTCATCTACCTTGTCAGCTAACATCATCATAGTTGATTTTCCTTAGGCAAGATTCCTCTGACATTACTGCTTCGTGTTGTCCTTCAACTACAGAAACACAATTAAAATCAGGAGAAGTCAAGCTAATAAATCCAGAAAGAAAACATAATTTCTGTTCAATTATATTGTTTAGTATTTTTCCTCCCAAATATTTTTTTGCTTAATAATACACCGGATTTTAGGTGCAACAGTCACACTTCCAAAAAAGTTCCCAGCAACCTCTGACACCAAGAATAAGGGCACTGCTTGTCACTAGCAGTTGAACCACCACATCTGAGTTGATAAAATACTGCTGGAAACAGGCATCTGAGTAGGACACACAGACATCTCTGTAATGACAACAAGGTTATTCTTAATACCTTATTTCTTTTCTGTTCTTCTTCCCCTCTGTGTTTCCAATCAAATTGCAAAGCCATCCCTGTGGAGAAAAGGGCTAATCAAAGAAACATGAGGGAAGCAGATGTTAATTCCACAGCAGGCATCTCCCCAGCTGTACATGGGGAGACACTGCCAGGGCAAGTGCTTTGCTTGCCTTCTCAGGGGGATGGCTGGGAGCAGAGAAGTGTGAGCCCCCACCCTTGTGCCAGGATAGCAAAGCTGCGGCTGGACTGCTTGGCTTGGCAGGACTGATTTTTAGCCAGAACAATCCAATGGTCTGGCTAACTGCCTGCCAGTCCTGCTGCTTTTGAGAAAGAGGCAGTAACCAGAGGCAGTAACAGTGGCCTGGTCCGGACACACACACTAGAACTGGTCCACAGTACTGGTACAGTTAAAGCCCCTCCTAAAACTATGTATATGTACTTGGGAGTAGTGTGCACTGGAGGGGAAAACAAACCTCCTAAACTAAAATATCAACATCACATTTGCATGTCATGCCTGTTGTGGATCTCCATTCATACCTCCCAGTTCAGGGATTTTGCCCTCCTGTGTTGATGCTGCTCATTGCTCTGTCACCACAAATTCACACCTTGGCACGTACCCTGGTTTATCTCCTGGCTATGCTATTTTCTGCCTCTTCCATTCCTGCATAAGGCTCTTACCATTCCTTTTTTCTTTTTTTTATTAATCAATCAGAACCAGCTTTTTTGCCAGTCTGCAGTTCTCTACAAACCTTTTAAATTCACTCACATTCAGAGAAGTAATTCAGGTGCTTCTGTCATATTTAGTGCCAGCCCTCAGTTTTAAAGTCCTAGGATTGTGGAAATTTCTCCTTTTCTTTTTTGCTAAAGGTTGCTTTCTAGACCTCTTGCTTGTACAGAAACTCCTGACATTGTCACCTGTAAGGAACAGATGGCAATTAATTTATTTTTAAATAATGTAGGCATCGAGCTATTCTCATGAAACCTACAGCATCTGAAACAGTGGGAGATGAGAAATCAAATTGGATACTTATCCTTTTCTCAGTGAGTGCTCTTTCCCCCCATGAATTCTGTCCCTTTGTCTTTTCACTCAGAACCCTCTGATGAAATTCTTGCTAACGTTCAGGTAATTTTCTTAGCTCTGTCAGCACATTTATATGTCTGTATTTTCAATACACTTTTTTAAAGACTTTTAAAGATCCCATATAGCACATTGGAATGATTATTTATGCAATTTCAATGTATTTTTTATTACTTTCAATAGTCCACCAAAGAATGTACAGCCAATGTTAAAGCTGACAAAATTTAAATACCATTTTGAGTCTTCGGTGTGGATTTTAGACAGGATGTTTTGGTTTTCCTACCATGTCCTTTACTCTGACATAATTCCAAAGGCATTATTTCAGTTTTTCCTTTTCACACTGCATCTATAGGTGATTGCATTCTGTCTCCCCAGCACTTTTCTGTACTGCCCATGAGAAGTACCTTCTGCTCCCCATTTTTCTGCTTTGCTTGCTCCTTACCACTTTGAAGACATCATGCACCATTCACATACCACTTAAAGAGATTTTCAAAATCATAAAAACGACCAGCATTGAAAGAGTTTGTGAGTAGATAACATCAAGCAAGAAAGTAAAGAAAACTCCCAAAATCTCCAAGATCAGCTGGAGCTGGGGTCTGTACTGCCATCTTTAGGCTGTACTACCACCCATCGGCTTGAAGCAGAATCAACAAAAGCAGCCGAGTGGACAAAGCCTCAACTCTTCCACAACAGCTCAGCTCCTATAGGGAGGTGAATCCCAGCACTGGAAACTCTCATCCCTGATGGATTTAGCTGCAGTGGCTAGAAAGATACAGACCTCCATGATGGTCTCTTTGGCCACAGCTGTACCTGACAGGGATTTGGGCTTTTCAAGGATTTTGTTGGTAGCTGGTCCAAGACTAGATTTCTTTTCTATGAAAGGCGAAGGAGTTTTAAAAAGTAATCACTTAAAAAACATTTTTCTTTTTTCTCCTTTTTTTTTTTTTAAGGGAACATTATATACCAATTTCAAATATAAAGTTCTTTTCACAGATGAAGGTACAAGCTATCTTGCTCTTCTTTCTCATTCTGGGAGGTCTTTCACTCCAGGATCACCCTTTACAACTTAAGATTGCTACTTAATTCTTAGTATTGCAGGTAAAACTACTTAACCTTGGAGATTATTGTCAGCAGAAGTAATGAAATGCCACAGGTTTTGATGTCAGTGTGATCCAGTGCATCTTTAAGTAATTTATTATTTTATTTGGTCAGATAAATCATCAAACCTGTTTCTTTTCATTGCAGTCATCTGCATCCTGCTGTAATTTCTTTGGGCTTTATTGCAGTTGCAGCAGCACTGCTCAAGTGGAACAAAATATGCTGGTCCAAAAATAATTAAATACAAATATCAATCTTTATGTGCCTACTTCAGGCATAGTTTATCATAGAACTAAATATCTATGTAAGACAGATCATGCTGATTTTTGTCCAGGAGATATGAAAAATGTAGACCTCTGACATTCAGTCCAACCAGCATATCTTGTGAATGGAGCTTCTGTTACATATTGACATACATTTCACAGCAAACAGATAATCTTTAGAAAGCTGCAGCATTAGTTTCAATTAGCATTAGGCTAGTACTAATTAACGTGAGCCTAAAATGTACATAACTATTAAGAACTGAAAAAAATTTAGCATTACTTTTGCTAGGATTGCCTTAAAATGTTTGCCTAATGTCATAGAAGAAAGTAAGATTTGCATGTAGAATCCTTTGTTGATATTATACATCAGCTCACTTCATGTGCCTGATACCCAACCTTTAGCAGCTCAGCAGAGCAATCACACCTTGCTTTACACCAGTTCTGAATGAAGAGCTCTTCACGGTAAAAACAGGCGCTGTAGCCCCCTGGTTACTGGCTTGTATCTTGGAACTCAAGCAACAGGACAAACATTGTGTAAGGAAAGATGCAAGTACAGCTCTTGGGCCTGTGGAAATTGGTATCAGTGGATTTTGAGATTCAGATTTTATTTACAGCTGGCAAACCCGGTAAATACTGAACCGAATTCATAATGTAGTTATTACTGGGTTTACACTACTGTAAGGTAATAACAGACAGAATAAAGAAATATTCTGAGTCATTCTTTACTGAGTGTGAACACTTGGGATGTTTTTTATGCTATTCCTGCTTGCTGAGACTGACCATGAATAAGGAGACAGCCAAGGTGGTACAAACTCAACAGCAGAGTGCATTTTGTCATTATTATGAGAATACCTTAATTTTATAACCATGAGCTTAATTTCACAACAGATGAACTATGACCTTGGTATTTTGTACCATGTGTTTTTAAAAGCCACAATTTATTTACTGCCTGTACTTTTATAGCGTTTCCTTAAAAAAATTTCCATGTATTGTCCATTATTTTCAGTAATAAAAATATTTTGGAGCATTTCCAACACAGAACTATACTAATGATAGGAACTGCTCAAGTTTTGTTTGTGGTGTGCCTTGAAGATACAGCCCTTTTTTTCCCATACAACAGTTCAACATAAATGCCACTTCAGAATACAGGAAATTTCACTAATATGAACGATATTGTGTGAAAAATACTCAGCTGTATAAACTTGCTGAAATCTTTATTAATATTTCAAACATCAGCTGTTCAAAAGAAACTGCATTTTGGTTCCACTCAGAAGAGGGCAAAGTTATTTGAGCAGGTGATTCATTTAATTAGAAAGCTGTTCTAAAGATAACTTGGGGTTTTTTTCATACCAGTGTTGGTATGCTTAAGAGTATTTGACTGTAGCCTTATGCTGCCACACTAAGTATGTAATTTTATTAGATCTCACAGAGGAGGGACAGACCTCCAAGCATTATTTATGCATACACTGAAAGCTACCACACCTTTCAGAAATGCAAGTGTTGCTCCAGTGGAACATCTGAACAATGAATTATTTATGATAGCAAGGAGGACAGGAGGGGAGCCCTGCTTCAAAGTCATGTCTGTTTCTTTCTGCATCCTTACATGTAATTGTTCTTCTAGAGTCTTGATGTTAAAATTCAGGTAAGTTTTACATCAGAACTGCTTTTGGACTTCAAAATCTTTGATTTAATTTTTAATAAATGTTGCTTCAGATACTGAAGATGTTTAGAACCCAATCCCTGCTGCTCTTTGGAGACAGGATCTATTAATATACAATCTCTGCTCTGCAACTCCATACCTGTTTTGTGCGTGCAACATGAAATCTAGAGAAATATTGTTTCTCTAAAGCATTCCTTCCAGACTCGAATTTTGAGTATTTCTAGTGAGTTACATTGGCAATAGAGCAGCAGTGGTAAAACTTGTTCAGATTAATACAATTTACAATTAACACCTGCTAGGTGGGTCAATACTGTCCAGTGAAGTGCAAGATCACAACAGGAGTTAGTTTATTGATAATATTAGTTTATTGATAATATAAATTGCAATCAGCATGGGAAGCCTCAGTACCACAGAGAGTTGTGAAGGAAAAGCAGTCTGGTCAGGTACCTGACTGAGGTTCAGTCCAGGGTCATCCCTCCCTCATCTTACACACTTGTTCTTTTTAACAGCAGGTTTTATAGATCTGTATCTCTCTATATATAAATCTATTTCATGCCCACCTGGTTACACATCAAACAATACAATGATACAATAATTAGAAGCTTGGGTCACTGTGACCTGAGGATCATCAGTGGGGGCAGGACGTTTGCTTTGTGAACTGGGACTACATCACATGCACTGAGCCATGTCCTTGATTCCTTGACGATGTTCCAAGTCCTCCCCCTACAACAAGTACATCCCAATGTGGTGCATTTCTCTGTACAAACTGTGGGGACCAGGCTTAAAACCTTGGAATAGAAGACTTTATGCATGGTTTTTCTTTCACCTCAATCAGCACATTACAAAAAAAGACAAAACCCTCTTATTCATGTGGTATAGCTATTTACACCTGCAGCAGCACAGATATTTACGTGTTAAAAAACTTATATACAATAGTACACTTCCTATTGTTTCTGTATTAAAAAAAAATGTAACGCAAAAATATTCTTAAATTCCTTCCCCAAAATAATTTGAAAACTTACATGGATGGTGTTTTAGGAAGGTTTTCGAAATAATGTGCACAAACAAAGATTACCTGAAAATATTGCCTGAAGGAAGACAATGAGAATCAGAATGGCAATATGCCATCAATAGTGCTGAGAAAATGCAGCTGTTCTGAGGTTGGCATTTCTTTTGTTCACTTGGCTCTCTTTATTCTGGCTGATTCATATCAATCCCAAAGCAAAAATCATCAATAAGGTGCTTCATTAAGACACGGAAAATAGTCTTCAGTCTTGAAGAGGACTGGAGGTTCATAGAGGGTCTGCTGTTGTCGTGAGGAAGACGATTTCTGCAAATTAGATAGGTTTATTTTTCTCCTTTTTCATAAAGCATTTTAAAACAAAGCCTGCAGAGCTAAAATGCAAAACAAGAAAAGTTTTTGAGGCGTATTTCCTTAGTAGAACGAATGCTTAACCACAGCTCAGATGAGTCTGGCATATTCCTAATGTTACTGAAGAAACGCAGCCTTTGATCTTTGCCATTCCAGCACCTAAACAGGCTCGGTCCTGGAATGTGTATGAGGTGCCAGCACTGCTGGAACCAAACTGTACCATCCTGTTGATGGCAGAGTCATTGTAACCTTCATCCTTTCCAAGCCATGCACCTTTACTTTCTCTGCTCCAGCCTTTGAATTCTCCTCAGCCGCTTCTTTTGAGTCAGCTCGAGGCCTGTGCTGTCATTTAGTTACTCACCAAGTCTTCCCATGGAAACACACCTAGCAAATGTTACTTTCTAGAAGGCTGCTGCTCCTGCTGAGCTTCTTCATATGACACACTGTTAAAAATAATCTGGTAGTGGACTGGAAAAGAGCTGTTACACTGTTTTTCAGGAAAGGTGTACATGTTTCTTTTAAATATTAACTGTATGGCTCATTGGAAGAGATGACATCAAGGACCACTAGTGGCTACTGTGTCAGCCTTGCCGCATGTAAACAATGCTACAACACAACACAGACCCAGGGCATGTTTCCAACACATGGCATTAAATAGAGTGCTTGAAATCAAGATTTCATTCATTAAAAACTGTTTTCAACTAATAAAAAGATTTTGATGAACTATTTGGTAGAGCCCTCAGTGTGGCATGAGGAAATTAGTTTTCACCAAGAACAAAGTTAAAAGCATACCAAATATCATCAGTACCCTTGGAGTTCGGAATGCTTTTACAGCACCAAAATGAAGATATAAGTAACCATACCTACAAAACAACAAAGTGGAAATTTCCCAATATTCAGTTGAGCTGTATACTTGTACTCCATATGAAGTAAGTATACATTCTCCTGCTATATACAAAATTGCTGATATATTAAATTGTGTTTAACTTTACAATACCATTAATTTTTCTAAGTTTGTTTTGCCATTCAAGTTCTGATGAAATTAGAATATATAAACAAAGATCTGCTCTATAAACAGTGTACATTATCAGTGTTCTCTGTATCACAAATTTTGCCAAATGTAAAAGCAACCTTCAAAATCAAAGTTCTAATTTTCAAAATCATTTTCTACTCTGTACTGTCCTATGAGATAACGCCCCACAAGCAAGGGAAACTAAGGCCACAGGTTTTCTGCAACTCCTGACACTGATTTAAGAGGAGCTGTATTTGCTTCTGTGCAAGAAGGGGATAATTTCAATCCAGTGAGGAAATTTATAGGCAGGCACAGTACCCACAATTACCTAAGTACACATTTATGATTAGTTGTTTTAGCAGCTGCTTAGCAGACATTGTTTCCTTTTGAGAGTCTACATTTAGTAATATTAGAAGTCTTATAGTACTGTTCTGTACACTGCCTGGTATTCACAAGGGAAGAACTTTGGGTAAAGTCTGAAAGGGAGATTATAAACACACATCTTGAGAAATAGAAAATACAGCCTCTGTGTAAAGAAACATACATTTAATTGAGAAGAGAATGAGGGAACTTGACTAAATTAAACTTAGCAACAAAATGTGAACTACAGCTACAATGAATATCATGACATCAGAATAACCTTCTTTTCCAAACCATGTATTTTAGCACTGATGTATTGAGCCAGTTAAATGTCAGGCATGAGGAGAAATCTCTATAGGAATTTTCATTCAGATATGCTTGTGTTTACTACTGAAAAGAGGTATTTTACTGTACAATACCCAGAACCACTGAGGAACAGTAACCTGCCTTTTAGTGAATCAAATAATACCAGTAAGTTCTGAATGTTACTTTATCCATACTCTAAGAAACCACTGGAGATGCCAAGTTCACCTTCCCGACAGTTTCAAAGATTTTCTACCTTTTTAATTGTGGAAAAACTGCTTATTTGATGAAGTATTCCCATAAAACACTAAAAAAAAGCACTTTCTTAGAACTATCAAACTTCTCAACTGAAGATTATAATTCCATGGTTGATAACTGTTTTTAGCCCAAAAAAAAAAAAAAAAGGAAAATACTGTTGAATATTCTTCAAGGCAACTTCAGCAGTTTTTTAGTTTTGTAACTGGCCCATAAAGAGCAGCTTTGTGTTGTTTTGGTTTAGTTTTTTTTTTAAAGAAAAATGACAGAACCCTAAACTTAAACAGCAAGGAAAATGAAGGAATAAAATGAGAAATTAACTAACTTAAAGACTGCACAGTAAACTGTAGTGAAGAACAAGGTCCTTGAACTGACCCTTAACAAGACAACACATGTTCTTTATATATGTATTTTCCTCTGCTGCAACACATGCTTGGAATTTGTAGGAATAAAGATACCTCAAAAAGCCACAACCTTCTTCCTCTCCCCCTCAAAAAAGCTATTTTTTTCAGCATTCTTACCAGAATACAAAAACCTGAGTTAGTACAGGATGAGTGTACAAAAAGATAAAATAATCTGTGATCTGACAAGATGCAAAAGGGTAAAACTTATAAATGGAGTACTGGTAGGTGATCTCAAGAAGCATCAGGTATTCAGGTGATTTTTTTTTTAACCAGAAGGTTATTTTAAAGCCAAGGCATAATGCCAGTTCCGTGTTAGTTAAGGCATCTCTGAAATATACCAGAGAGAGCATTTCAAGTCTTTTGTAAAGGAACAGTCCACAAAAAAAAAAAAAAGACAGAGAAAACTGCATCCCTAGAAAGTTTACCAAGGTGGTAGCATGATTACCAAACTGTGTGGATTGAATATAAATATGACCTTTATTTTAAAAATACTGTCCAGATTAGCTTTCATTTTCTTTTTTGGTAACATTTGTGCAGTGATGTTATCAATGCAGTAGGATTCTTCAGCAGTGTTGCCTGTACAGGCTCTTCCTACTCATTTTGCATACCAGGAGAGATCGGGGTGCTTTAGTACAAAGCTTGTGCATTATGTGCTTGTTTGTGTCCTTCACATTCATTTCTTTGTGTGTCAGCTTTGTTTTGCAACATTACACAAATCCTTGTAAGGAATTATATTTTTAAGTCTGGCTGTTCCCTTTTTTTTGTTTTTTAAATAAGCCTGAGAACTCTGTAAAAATCCTAATAAAATACATAAAAAATGTACAGCTACATTCAGATACATGTGTAACAAACTTATCTGAATAATCTGCTCTAGCAAGCAGAGCAACTAAGCTGGTCACATGGCAGCAAAACTTTACTTACATTAAGGAAGGATGGCATGCTGATTGTGTGCAAGATTTTCTTGAAGGTGCTTGGAAAAGCTCCAAGGTCTGTTTCTGCCTTTATGACCCGTTCTTCCAGTCCAGCTACGCTATTCCCAATCATTTTCACGAAAGCCTAGTGTGAAAAAACCCCCCAAAATAAATAGCACATTTTCACTAACGAAATAAAACAGGATTATGTATTGCAAAACAGTGGTGAAAGATCCATTGCTTAAATGAGGAATCATAAACTTCAAGCTCTATTTCTCTTCTGCCTACAAGTCCATTTTAATGCTAGAAATTACTTGAGATACTTAAAAGGCTGAAAACCAGGTAAAATCCAATAAAACAATCTTCCTTTTCCCATTTACCTTTCAAATAACTAACCTGGATTTTTCAGAATCTAGACTTCTACATGCCTTACTACTACCAAAAGAAAAAAAACAAGGATCTGAATCAAGACTTTGAGGCTCTAATGGGGATCAAGAGACCTCTCATTCTATTTGTTTCTGAAATTTTGAAAGCTAGTACAAAAAACTCCCTTGCTTCAAGCTGTCAATTAACTTTTTTTTTTTAAATATGTTAAAAAAAATCTAAAACATGTTTGGAATTCTCACAGTGCCCAGAAATTCTTACTAAATTTAGTCCTCTTTATTAACCCTGAAGTATGGAACCCAGAGTGCACATGGAGAGCACAACTGACCTGAGCTCACTCCACATGTGTGCACACACACACAAATATGCAGACATTGATTCTTCCTCCCGTTAGGAAACAGAATGCATCTAGAAAATATCAAATACATACCTCTAGTTTGTCAATCTTCCTATATATCTGCCTCATTTCTGTAGCTTTTGTGTAAATTTGAGGTATACTTTCATTGACAACTTGAGAGGAATCACTTCGAATCTAAAGACAATTCAAAGAAATGATACAAAAGTCAATGAATGAAACAAAATGTGTACTAGATGTTATTCTGGAAGCTAGACCTATGCTCCAATGAACAGACTAAAATTTAGTTTCAAATTACCAGATTAAAAGTAGTATAAAAACACTAGATTAAAATCAATACACTACAGCTTTTCTGTATAGTTTCTAAGTAACTTTGAAGAAAATGTTATTTTGCAGAGACTAGTATTTACCTTCATAATTATATTAAAAATAGGCTACTACAATCTTTTCTGAACTGAGATTTTCCAAGACATATTAAAGAACTAAATATATTAAACTAAAATTTTCACTTAAGTTTTACTACCTGTACTTTTCCTCAGGTTTGTTAAAAAAGTCAGGCCACAAAAATCTTAGTTTACTGGTATTAAAATAAACCTCTGAACCTACAATAAAGTTTCCATTAGAGTTGTGCAGGAGAACCATATGTCCTAGGCTTTAAAAGACAGCCTGTCTACCAGTGTTAGCTTACAGGAACTTTCCATTCAGTTCCCCCCATCTAACCAAATGAGAAAAGTGAAAACAAAGCTGCCTTTCTGAAAAGAGGGTCCCCTCCCCTAAAGACAAATCTAGCTTTGGTAGTTTGGCCACTCTGATTAGATACTTTCATTTAAAAAACCCACAAAGGATGTCTTTATGTATTTTAAAGGAGAACCAGAATATCATACTGTTCTTTTAAACCTCTGTCATTGCACCATTCAAAATGGGATTCTGTGCACGTACATGGACAAGAATTCAAATACAACTACATAAATATGCAGTTAGGAAAAATTTCTTCACTGAACGGACTGTCAAGCATTGAAGCTGCCCAGGGAAGTGGTGGAATCACCATCCCTGAAGGTATTTAGAAGATGTGGCACTTTGGGACATGGTTTAGGGGTGAAAGTGGTAGTGCTGGGTTAGTGGTTGGATTTGATGATCTTAGAGGTCTTTTCCAACCTAAGGCATTCTGTGATTCTACAGTTAGATGGACATATTTTGCTCTGACATGAAAGTTCAGTAGTTACCTGTTCAGTAGTCATAAGTCATCTAATTATCAAATGTGTTTTCGTACTGGAATCTGCCTAGATCTGACTAGAGGCTTCTTCTTCTCTGTGTCTTGCTTCCAAACACCGATTGAACCGTGTTCTGACCTCGAAAACACAGCCACATGCAAGTTATACGTACCATGTCCAGCATTCCCACGAATTCATCCACCCTGGTCAGCAAGTCTTCTAGACTCTTGTCTAAGCTTTCTATCTGCAAAGCAGAGGTCACTTAAGTACCTGAAAACACACACACAGAGCCCCAGCCAGTGTCACAAACAAGACCACCGAGTACAGACACGGCTCAGACTGCAGCCAGCCTCCCAGGGATCCCACGGCTCTTTCCTCCCTCGGCTTCGCTCAGCACAAGGGTCGCGGCCCCCGGCACGTCCTGTCCCTCACAGCCCCGGACCGGGAGCGCGTCCAGCTCCAGAGGGCTGCGCTCCCGTGCCAGCCCCTTCCCGGCGCCGGGCCCGCCGCTGTGCCCGGGAGCGCTGCCGAGCCCCGGCCCGGCCCCCGCCCACCTGCTCGCTGAAGAGGCTGCGGTCGGCGAGCAGGTACGCGGAGTAGGCGGCGGCGGTGGCGCTGAGCGACGCCTCCGAGGCGTCCTCGTCCTCCGCCTCCCCGAGGCCGGAGGCCCTGCTCTGGCTCTGGGACACGTTCCCGCTGTCCGCGCCGGGGCAGGCGTCCGGCAGCTCGGCTCCAGCCCGCTCGCCCCCGCCGCCGGCGGCCGCCGCCATCCCGCGGCCCGCACCGCCCCTCACATGACGGGGCGGGCCGGCGCAGCCGCGCTCCCGGCGGGATGGGCCCGGCCCCGCGGCCCGGCCCGGGAGCGGGCGGAGCGCAGGCAGCGCCGCTCCCCGGGAAGGGAAGCGCTCCCGGCCGGAGGAAACAGGCTCTGCCAACCCCGCCGCTCGCTGGGACGGGAACGCGGCTCCGTCTGCGGGAGCGTTTGTGGAGGATGTGCCCTCCGCCGAGGGCTGGCGGGCCGCTGCTCCCTCAGCCACACACCCGCAAAGCCCCGCTCGGCAATTTAATCCCATACCCGAAAGGGCCCCGGGCTGTGAAACGCGAGCGGCTCAGCCGCTTTTCCAGGCTGATTCCTCAGGTTACGGCCTGAGCTGGGAAGGGAGCTCACTGTGAGAGGACACTATTACACAGCTTCACTTATCGATATGGGGCACTCACAACAGAAGCTGGGCTCTGTGTGTGTGTGTTTGTTTGCCCGCCCCACGACGACCTTGCACAAAATGTTTGTCACACAAGCCTTAGAAGTTATTTCACTAGGTGTTGGATGCAAAGCCGACACACCAACAGCTGGCTGTTCTCATTGTCATTTGTACGTGCGTGTGAAACAGCTGATGCCTCCTCCCTGCTGCCATGAATGGGGTGGAAGAGTTTGGACAGATCGCACTAGCGCACTTCCTATGGGCACTGACAGCCAGCAGGCTCCGGGAAAGGTGTGCGGAGTGGCAGTCAGAGCTATCCTGGCCTTCTTCCAAGGAGCCAGAATTACCTCTCGAAGCCCTGAGGTCTGCAGCAGGCCATGCTAGGAGGAGGGGAGGAAGCTAGTTGGGTCCCATGGAAATCAGAATAACAGGAGGCTTTAGTAAAAGCAGCACTGAGAAAAAACCACCATGGAAAGAAACTCAGTATCACTGAGCGCAAAGAAAGGGATCACAAAGTCTGTACTGGTACAGAAAAAAGTACTGCACTAACATGGTTACATAGTTGAAGAGCCACCCAAACCGGATACCTTGGTGTCACAGGAATGGGAGACACTTCCACATAAAATGCTTGCGACACGGGGAAAAAATATAGAGTAGAAATAAGACAGTGCACATTTTATTGCAGACAGGTCACATTTTCATCAGTTAACTAAGGTAAAATGAGTAACTTCAGCCAGACAAATCCACTTATTCATAAAAGTAGTCTTATTTAAGGTGTAACAAATTTTTCCTGATAAAATGGTCTGATTGACTGAAGCATATCCAGCTATTCATGTTTTTTACTGCACCAATAATCAGAGTTTTTTTTAAAAATAAAAACCTTTGGTAAAGTACAAACACAGTTTTAAGACGAACAGGATCAATGTTCTATTCTTACTGTGCTGGGAAAAACAAGTACAGCTCTATAGCTGCTTTGATACCTAGTAAAGTTTTAATTAGAGTGAGTGAAAGGATTTTAAAATAAACTCTTAAAGCAAAACTAAAAGAAATAAACTAAGTTCAATGTCCCAAAGATATTTAACTATGAGCAGAAGACTGGTTGTTCCACAGGTATTCTAAATTAGCGACAATGAATTAGTCCACACATCCTTTTTCCAGCCATTACAGATTCCAAAACAGAATGTAATTTTTCCAAACCAAGACTCCTGACTTTTCATATTCATAAAATATTTAAGAAATGTCTATTCCACCATATAAAAAAAAGCTTTAATGTACTACAAAGTTAAAAACAAAGAGCAAATGACACAAGCTAAAAGTAGAAAAATACATTTTAAAACATTTATATTTTGTTCCTTACACTGATCAAGATATAACAAAACATTTTAGATTAGACCACTTTCATAAAACTCATGGCGTTTCCAGAAGCAGACAGGTACTGACTCAACAGTCACTGGTCACTCACTAGCCAGCTGGCCACCCAGCAAAGGTGTCTGACCTTTACAGGTATCCACATATAACATCCAGTATATTTTAACTTTCCAGAAGTCCTGTGTAGACATTAAGCTTTATTGCTAGAGGAGTCCAAAAATAACAGAACCATTCTAAATTAGGCTTGAGAGTCAGCCAGCACCCCTCCCCTCTGCAGGGCAGCCTTTTGTCAAGGAAAGACCTTGTGGATTCGGGGTGCCCCAAAGGTACAGCAAGGACCTGTGTCAGCTCTGAGACTTGCACGCCTAAAAACTCACACGAACCATGATTTTGAGAAAACAGAGATGATGGGGGGAGGGGAAAAAAAAAAACCACAAACAAAAAAAGGAGGTATTATCTAATAAATATGGGACGAGAGTACAAGAAGGCAGCGGCGCTGCCCCCGCCGGCCGGCAGGTGGTGCCCATGGCCCGGCAGCCACGGCCTCGGGCCGCGGGAAACACGCGGCTTTACGTGGATATGGATTTAGACAGCTACGGCTTCCTTTGGAAAATACGGCTGCAGCGTCTCCCGAAGGCGGAAACCACCGGAATAGGAAACGGCTGCTTTCACAGAGCTCGTCTGGATTAGACACAACGCTGAGAGTACGGTGTAAACAAGCCGGCTGAAGGGCTGTGTGTAACAGCAGAAGACGGGATGGCTATTAAGAAACACTCTCTCCTTAGCTGGTATTAGAAGAAAACCAGGTTCCACTTCAAATAGACATGTCTGTTACTATTAAAATCTAATTCATATACATGCATGTATAAATACATCTACCCATGCTTTCAAACCCGAGTATATAACACTGCCATAGGTAGCCTGTAAGACTGCTTAGGTTTACACCAACTAAAACAAACTTGTGTTCTCACTTCAGGGCTGGGACAAACCAGGTTTTGCACTCTTGGCTTTCTCCTGACAGATTTTGCAGTACAGTTTTATGCCTAACTCCAGATGCCACGTTTCCTAGAAAGCAACAATTTTCTGCACCCGTGAGGTCTATGAGAATATCAGCTCCCTGTTTTGTGCACGTGTTGCACGTGTCGATTGTCCTAATTGGCACTTAAGACTGTAAGGAGAATTGCAGAAATTGCTACTAAAGTGTAATGACTGTTCCGTCCTCCTCAATACCTCCTCTGGGGATAACCAGACTGTGGCGGGGATCAGTTTTTAAGGAACTGAGTAATTTGTGGATGTTGCCGTTGCTTTCTCGGCCAGAGTTGTTGTTGAGCACCAGGTCCCTTTGAAGTCTGTGGCTAAGGCTGCTGCCATTGATTCGAGAGAGGCTACTGGAAGTAAGGCTGTGCAGTTTAGGAATGTGTTGTGGCTCCAGACCACCCTCGATGACAATGTCAGCCTCTTCGTCACTCTCCATTTCATCAGGGTGGAAGTTCTGCAGCACGTGGGATGTAGGCAAGCTATGGTGACTCGCAGTGCTGTCTGTAGACTGGCCAGAGCTACCAGACATCCTGCTGCTCCGAATAATATTGTTCCTCTGGTTTGCTGGCTTGACCGTGATAATGAGATTATGGCTGTTGGCAATCATCATGTCTGTGACTTGGTCAAGAGTCTTTCCTGCTACTTCAATGCCATTAACTTCCAGGACTTCGTCATTGACAGCCAGCAAGCCTGTGCTCTCCGCCAAGCCACCAGGAACCATACGGGAGATGAAGATACCGGGTACTTTTTCCAGTCCATGAGGAGTAACCCTTACGCTGGTGCCGTCGCGGATGTAAAACCCCAAGGGTTTCTCACACCCGTGTCGATAGAGCCGCACTCTCCTGTGTGTTTCGGGAAGAATGTCCACGTCGATGATGGAAGACACTGGTCTAAAATCGTGAGGCATGCTGATGTTGATGTGGGGGCGCCGGCGGAGGTTGTCATTGCGGAGCGTCACCAGAGCTTTCTTCTTCCTCGACAGCGTATTGGTCCCGAAATTGCTGTAGTCCACCTCATCTGAAAGAGAAACAGTACTGATGTATCAATCAAACAGAATAATGCAATCTGTAGGGCGTTCTCCTCCTCAAACTGGCTCACTGAAGGCACTAACAGTAATGTGGAAATAATAATAAATAATACTAATATGTCACTGTTCTCACCGCGGCCGAGTAGAGAAACGACACAAAGTCCAGGCTCAGGGATAAATGGAAGCACTTTAATGAATTCTCAGAAGACTTTTATATGTTAGTTCACAAAGTGTATTAAATGGCAGAAAGTAATTGGTTTTTGCCATCCACCCCCTAAGGGAATTGGTCAAGTTCTAAGACACCAATCTCTGAATGTTTTTCTAGTTAGAACCATAACAATTCTGCCAAACAACCCGCAGGTGCAAGAAGTTTACAATACTGTAATCTTGTTTAAAGTAATCTGCATGGGAAAGACAGAACTCTCACAAACTACTGCAAAGAGCTGAAGAAATTCTCTGCTGAGGCTTTTTCAGCATCCATACTAATATGGAAAAAATAAAATTAATTCTTCCATTTACTCTAATTTTTGTTTCACTTTACATCCACCAGCACAACACTCAGAATGAATTGACTGTTTACAACAACTCCCCATACTTCTTCCAGGTTTTGGAGAAGAGACTTCTGATTCTCAACTCCTGTTGTCAGCTGTGCAGAAGGCAATTACTTGCTGCAAGCCTGATATACTGTCTTGGACATGAGACTGTATTTTCAGAGTTGGATTGTAATTTTACACATACATCTCAAGTGGGCAAGGAGCATATACACATTCCTAGCCTAAAAATCTGTATTGGGTATTTTAATACCCAATACACAGCCTTAACCTAAGGTACAAACATGAATGCAAGAGTGCAAGAGAGTAGTCGGATATGTTTTCAGCCTAGGCTTTTCTAGTAAGGGATTTTTGTTAATATGCATTTCTTGGTACATCACTTTTCTCTTTGGAATATTTTACCTAATTTCAGCTGAACTTGACAGCAATAAAAAGTGCTAAAAGTGTCAGATAACAAAAAGTACTGCATAAGCAAGCAGCCTCGCAGAAGGAGAAGCAGGGAGAAGAAAACTCTTGTGCTTAGTCTATTTGCTAAGGATCACAGAATGGACATGGATTCAAATACACATTCCTGCCCTTGAGACCAAGATTCACAGGAAAATGCCTTTCTGGGGTCTGCAGTTTAAGGAATTGCTTAAATATTTCAGTCTCTGTAGCAGTGTAAAGTGATCACCTTTAATTCATCCAAGTAAACTATGTTATTCCACATAAGAAGTTCATGCTGTGCTTTGCATAAAAAAACATTTAAGTCATGCAGTTGTTAGTGTAAAAATTGCATCACTGCATCTCACAATAAAAATACTGTGTGTATTTTAAACGTGAACCATGCACTAGCTGGAAAGTTATTTCACCAGGAGTTTAAGCATGATTATACTTTTCAGATAAACTAACACTTTCAGTTTATTCTCCTGTTGAAGACGAGCAGTAAAATACAAAAGTACAATTACAGAACTGCCACTAAGAAAACTGCTTCTCCAACAAATTAACCTTGCATAGCAATGTTTGAGAAAGTAAGACAATACCTCTTCCTGATGAAGGTTGGAGGGGGAAAAAAGGGTGTTAGTGAAAACAAGCTTATAATTGCACTTTTATGTCTTGCAAGGTCTCATTTTCAAGCCCACTTTCAAGACGTATTATTGACAGACTTCAATTAAGTGAAACTAAATTACACTAATTAAAGAACACTAAAAAAAAGTGGTCAGTAGCAACCTGATCTAAAAGAGCCTCCTTGGAGCAGGGTGTTAGATTAGCTGGGCTCCAGAGGTGGTCCCTTCCAGTCTAAGTTATACAGTGATCCTACAAAGTCCTTTGTGCTGGAAAAAAATCATTTGAAGACTTCAGAAAGATTATTGCTGCATTCTCCTATAATTTATTTACACTGGCTATAGTAACCCTGAGGACATCACAAGGCATCAGAAAGGTCTTCCTGAAGTAGAAGTTCCTGTGAAATGAAGATATTCATTCCTTGGACAAGTCTGTTGTGTTTAACTTCACATTCACCTCTTCTCTCTCCTCCCAGGATGTTCAGAGCTGTACCAGCTCTGTGTTATTTAGACTGGTGAGGCACAGGATTGGAAGTCCTTAAAATCACCCAAACACAAGAAGCTCCTAACTGGTTTCTGGAAGTGTATTCACAGCCAAAACAGTGACTGTGGAAAAAATGGCACCTTCTCAAGTCCACCTGGTGAACAGTCAGTGCAGTGTCTACTCTTTTGAGTACAGTAGCCAATTACTGCAGCCAAAGCCAGGTATTATTCCTCTTCTTCCATCAGCAGGATCACCATCTACATTCAGCTAGTTCTGATGGATGATTCAGAAGGTTCATAACAAATATTTTTCCTTGTAAAGTATGGGTGTGCAAGAGATATCTTTCATCACCACAGTCTCCAACACTGTGTCCAGCTCACCCCCACAATTCACTGATAAATTTCTGTGACACTCCTATGAAAACAACTTGGGGCTTCAGATTTAGAATCCAAATTCTTCCTTACTTGAAATACAGTGCTGTACAATAGTAGTGCTGTGCCTCAAGGTCCAAGAGAACCTTTATCACGAATTTTCAGTTTAAGATGCCAAATAAAATTACACGTGAGTTTATGCATTTAAACTGTCTCTTGCAGTACTGATGAAAAAACTGAAAACAAAACCTGCATCCCTTAAAGACTCAGAAAATTAGGCAGGTGAGTACAGTTCATTGCACCGTAAAATAAAACACATGCCCTGGTTAGCCATCTATCCCCTGGAAGCACCCAGGTAATTGTTATCTCCCTCTCTCTCTATGTTAGTACACTAATACTCAATTACTTTAGAGCAAGCCGGCAAAATATTTGTTGACAAAACTGTTTTCTTTCCCTTAATTAACAACAACCTAGAGAGTTAATTCTCACAAGATGCAAGTTTGTGGTGATGAAGCAGCAAATTCACAGTATGATGGCCCTCCTAACACACATAAATAATTTCTGAAGCACCTCCCTTGAGCTGAACCACCAGTAGGGCACTGGCACAAAAGAAGTGGTTGTTTTGTGCCTGTGACCTCCTCACCTGTGCTCAGCCCACTAACCAGTCTCCCCAGATGATTGCCAGCATTCCTAACCTCTGAACAGCTTCAAAACAACCACCTCCTTTAATAACAAAAAGCCCATCTCACCACAAAAATGCTAACTTTTTCCTCCAAACATGAAGCAGGCACGAGCAGGGATTACATTACAAGTGATGCAGGTTACCTTCAGCGTGGGACCACTCACTGTTCTACGATTTAGTATTACAGGGCTGGACCATGTTAAGAAATGAAGTCCATGTTCTGCTGATGACTGGAGTTTTTGTTTTTAAAACAGTACCAAGCAGTAGTTTCCAACTCTGACTCTAAATAGGATTCTACATGAGGAAGAGGAAATCCTAATTTTAACAGGTAAAAACTGTTAAAAACTACTGCAGGTTGGAGAAATGAGAGCTCATTTGAAGAGCTTTTAAGAAAAAATACTAATTAACTTTATTTTCTAGAAAAAAATTGAAGTTTGGAATACATGCTCTTTGACAATACAGGGATTATTACATTACTTGAATTCAAGATAACCTGCTCTCCAGTAATTACATTCGCTTGAGACACCACCTTAAAAAAAACAAAACAAAAAAAACCAACCAACCAAAATCCTGTAGAACAAAACAGCTACACCCTCAATGTTATTTAGAACAACTAATCTTGCTGAAGGAATAAAGCAAAGTATCTCAACTGAAGTTTAACATCAGCTATTGCTGTGGGAGCAGAGTCATCAATCCCCACCACAATGAAAATAAAATTTCCTTCTTCACAAGGGAACTGGGAGAAGGTATCCAACATCATTCACTTTTATCAGCTACAGGGTGGTCACACAATGGTGCACTACCCCCTTCCACTACTAAACTGCTCAGGTGGCATGTGTCAGACTGAAATGGAAACTGTATCACTGCATAATTTATGATGACACACTTTTAATGAAGGTCAGCAACTTGTTAGGTTTTGAGTTTCTCACCATATAGGATTTCAAGCAGGAATGCCACTTCAGCTAAAGAAATGGACTGTGCTTGATGCCAGGTCTCAGCAAGACCAGAATATACCATATGGAAGCAGACAGAGCTCATTTTTCATTTGTTGCAATATCAAATTCCCCTTTTGTAGAGCAAAAGGGATCTACAGAACTCTGCATGTATACTAGCATGAGAAGTGTCATCAAATGGCACATCTGAACAATGCTTAAAAGCCCTGAATCTTACAGGGTGTCATGTGTTTTACGTCTCAGATGAGGCCAGAGTTAAATGTTGCTTACATATATCGTATTGTGACAGACAGAGAATTAGTCTTTTAGGTCTAGAATATGTCCCTCATTGCTCAGAACAGGCCAGATTATATGGACCATTTTAATCTTCAAGATGCAGTGCTTTCAGATAAGATGTACTATGAACTGGAGGGATAATCCTGGATAACCACTAAACTTTAAAAGACTTGGACCTGAATTTTACTTGTGTCCATAATTTGCTCTTCCTGTAAAAGGAGATGAGGAACATAATTTACCAGTTGGAGAACTCCTGAGCTTTTTAATTCTCTCTTACTTGAATCTGCAAGCCAAAGCTATGCAAAAAATACCTTGAGTTCTTCTGTAGGCACTGAATAGCCCTCTTTCCCCCAAAAGCTTCAGCTTTCAGTACATTTTAAGAAACACTTTATTAATGAGTTACAAAACATCTGAAGTATTTTGGGTGCATCATTTCTGTTAACTGTGTGTTTGGTTGCTGGGGTGGTTTTGGTTTTGGGGTTTTTTTAATAACGTTGTCACTACCTACTTACCCCTAAGGACCTTTCTGTTAGAGAAGATAAATGTACAGATCTCTTCACACAGAGATGGACTCACTTTCTTGACAACGGTGATGGTGATAGCTAAAAATGTATCTGCAAAGTCTGTAACCTTTGAGGTGCTCTTTTAACAATTCTGTAGTCAGCCTGTGACTTTACAGAACACCTTACACCTTCCTGGTGGGCATCACGAATCCTATCGTTAAGTCACACAAGACATAACAGCAGAGCATACTTAAAGGGCTATTTATAAGGCTAAGAAAACTGCTTAGAGCATGTGGTTGTAGCCAAGAGAATATTGTATTTCTGTAATTTACATGAAACAAGAAATTATAGACCTTCTGAAAAAACCACCAGGAGCACCACTCCCACTGCTTGGACAGCTGCTTTTCATAGGAACTGCCTGCCAGATAAAATACCAAAGCTTAGCCAGATAAGATTGTATAAACAAGCTGAATTCCACAGAGAAGCAGACTGCCAGGCTTCTATAGGAACAGTTCATTTCAGACTCTACACTTTCAGTGTACATGCACTCATGGCTTATTATTTCCTCTGGGAACTGTGGAACATTAGTTGACAGCTCTGGAAAGTACTTCAAAGACAAAATTACTTCCACTAGGGAGAGCGGCACTTCAGGCAGCTTGGGAAGGAGGCCAATGAGTCATTAATAGTGAAGGGTAACCCCTCCATCCAACAGATCTCTATTACTGAGCATTCAAATTAGCAGCAGTCATAAAGCCATTTCAGGGGAACGTGTCATGTTTAACCCTTCTACCTTTCTGGGTCCCGGCTACAAAACACTGTCCATGTTTGACAGAAATCACAATCACTTTCTATTTTCTCAGAAAGATCAACACCAGAAGCATTTGTGAAAGCAATCAGACAGCAAATAAGCTGGCAGTCTCTCATTTATGACCTGTAAGGCTGACTGCATGCAAAGGGATTTAAGAGGAAACAGATATGAAATGAACTATGACTTGGGGGGAGGCCCAGTGCCAATACTGCTCATCAAGGAGTATTTAATGGCAGGGAAAAATAAGGTTATCTGAATGCTAACATTGCATTGTATGTGTTGCAGGAATATTAAAAAAAAAATCCAGCCATACTGCTGCCAGCAACCTCTGGGTGAACCAACCCAAAAAACCACACTGTGCGTAAAGTAGTTGTAGCTGCTATTCTGTCAGAAATCAAGTAATGGATCCCACACATGCACAGACCCACAAAGAGATACTCACTCCTCTCTCTCATGTCACTGTATCAGAAGAAACTGGACACGATCTCATCAACATTTAGAAGACTACATAAATGTTAGAGTTTAACATTCAACAGGACTTTCAAAGCACAAACTAGGCCTAGTAGACTGCAGTTTTGCAAAAGGCAGCTTCTTTCTCCATTGATTCAGTCGGTTCTAGAGAGATAAATTTGCCTTCCTGCTTCGGGAGTGTCCATTAGTAGGTTAGGATTAAAATCTAACACAGATGTGTAACACAAATGTATCTCTACTTCCAACATGTTTATAAACTTGTAATATCCCACCTTCTTTCAATAAGGTAAATGTTATTCTGTTCTTTGGTTTAGCATGTTACTGCAGTCAAAACTAGAACTGCATTAATCTCAGTGTCTTTACAGTGTCAGACATACATAAAAAACGTTTTTAAGCTGGTTGCCTTGAGGATGGAGACAATCAATTCCTTGGGACTTTAGCCTGCGCTGTTGGTGTGGCCTCCTGCACTTCTCACTGCTTGTCATCAGAGGCCACTGTTCCCTTGCTGAACCTCTTCCTTTCCCAGCAGGAGGCCTCTGGTTTTGACTCCCAGACCCACTCCAATGCAGCAGAAGCACGACCAGCAAGTTTGCCCCATTAAAGAAGTGACACCTTTGGAAAAGACGGGTGTTACCAAATACAAGTAAACACCCAGGCATGTACCTCCCAAAGATATCCCTGCCCTCAGAAATACCAAAACCCACTTCTCCAAACTGTCCCATAAGCCAACTATAGGACTCCAAATTTTACAGTGAAGTGCGGAGAGTGTTTACTAGGATTGTCAGGGTTTTCTTCCTCTTAAGTTTCAAATGTGACTTCTCTTCCATCCTAAAACATGACAGAAACAGCCTTTCTCCCCTTGTTGCTTTCCACAAACCACATTATGCCGAGATTACGTTATTGCAGCACTAGAAAATTGTAGGGTTTGAGCTTTGGCTTCATTGCTGGGTTTTTTTTAAGTATTAGTTAATCTTTCCCACTTCCTGCAGGAGGTCAGTTGGAAGTTGGGAGAAATCATGTTTCTGCTGCACTTCTCAGATATCAATCATTAGTATGTTCATCCCAGGTCACAGGTGCTGCCCTGGAGGATTTGATGGTGAGATGGTTTCCCAGGACAATTAGCACTGAGGACACCCAGCAGCAGTAATGGCTCAGTGGTGCACGCAGAGAGCAAAAGCATCACCTGTAAACAGCTCTCCTGCTGGCCTGACAAAAGCCTATCACCGTGTATCCAACAATTCCCAGCAACCATCAGCAACTCTGCTCACTCAGCTGATGGTATCAAAATGGGAGGGCTATGGATCCTATTCAAAGATGTTCGGGGAAAATAAAAAATCGCCCTCAAAACCACCCTCTCCAACTGATAATTTCATACAATCTATTCAGCAAGTCAACATTAAAAGCTTTAAGATCTAAAGTTATTAAAAAGCAACCCTTTAATTATCCTATTTCAACCACTCAATTTTTGACCTGCAAACACACTTTCCTATTCGTTCAGATCAGGCAATTGAGGGGAGCACCATTTGCTCCTCCAAACAGGCACAAAAGGAATCTGTTTTTCCAACAGAAAATGTGCACGTGTTATGCAAAGCAAAACAAGAGACAAAACTGCAATAACTCTCATTAGACAGTGCAGATATAATAAAAATCTTATTAATGGCACAAAAAGTGGCAAATTTTATCAAGTGAATATAACTGTTTACCAACTGCTAGTAGAAAATAGTTACTTCTTGCACAAGTCTAAAGTATGGAAGGCATGAAATGCTTACGGATTGAGCCAAAGAGCAAATTCAGGAGAATACAATTCTGTTTTCCATAGCTGCAATATTTGGAAAACCCACAAGTAATAAAAAAAATTCACCTCAGGATCACACGAATTCAGAATACGAATTTCATACCTCTGACAAGAAACAAAATTTTTGTCTCATACTAGCCTCAGGAAAAGTTTCAAATGAAGCTTAGAAAGGCAGCACAACATTAGGCAGCACAAAATAAAGGCAGTGGATTTGCACAACAAGAGTATTTACACAGCCATAGGAGAAAGGAAATTATTTTTAAGGGCTGCAATATTGAACCTGATCAGAACCATCATCCAACTGACGACAATATTAAAGCATAGCCTTTTCCTCTGTTCAAAGGTAACTCGATCAGCATCAAAGATCATTTCAACAGCCAACAGAGGGGAGCCATGCCAGGAAGGCAGGACCTATATTACCCAGCTAACACAGCTTGTGGCTCACCCGAGGGAACCTGAATCCAGTGTGGTATTTCACACTCCCTTCTGCTACTGTCTGCCGCTTACACTCGCCTTCTCTGCCAGGTGCTCTCCTTCTCTCCAGTCTAGGGTGATCCTCCCTCCATAGCTAAAAGTAAAACTGATAGCAATCAAGAATCTTTTATTACCCCGTGCTCAGGTAACTGCTAATCATGTTTCTGTAGCATGCAAGAAGTTTTTCTTCTTGGAAAGAAAAGATATCCCAGAACTGGGAGCATGTATTCAAAGGTGGCAATAGAGACATTCAATTGCTGCAAACATTAATGCTGTGAGATACAAGGATACTACTAAAAAAGACTGTTTTCTGTTCTGAAGTAATTCTTTCTCACGCATTCTTTTGCTGAGTAACACCTTATTCATCCCAAGCTAGTTCAGACAAGCAGGCTAGGAAGTGTCTTTTCACTTATTCTTCTAAATTACCAGTAAAAATAATTAAAAAAAAAAAAATCACTGAACTGTGGAGAAGTTCATATTTAATAAAAATAAAAGTCTCAAAGAAATAAATGGTGATCTCTTCCACACTCTTTATCCTGGAGTGTTCTGAAGTTGCTACCAGACCTTCTCAGAGAAAGATGTGGTTTTACGCAGTTAAAATTCTTCTAAGGTTGTGTTTTCTCTTCAAAAAAAATGGACACAGTAATGTTTTTATAGCTTCACTGTTGTGGTCTGATAATACCACATACATCCTGCAAAGAGGGAGGAGGGAGTAAAAAACATTTGCAGTGCTTCACAAAGCAATTTTCTGGTTCCTGCCTGCAACCCAGCAGATTGTAAATGAAGTCCAGATTCTCCCTCTTATCATGGAATTAAAAAGGCTTCAAAACAAGTGTGGCATAAGAAATTAATTACAACACTTGTCTTTCAAGTCACGACCTCTGGGAGTCTCCCAAACTTTGCCGGCTGGAGCCAGGTTAGTCACAAGATAAACACGGGTCGTGGCCAGCCCCGACAGCTGCACCCTCTCATCAGCCGCACGCAGCCGCTGCCCCGGATGCCCCGGGCCCTACGGCGCTGGCAGGCTCCTGCCTCCACCTGTGGCCTCCCGGATGCACCGGGATGCCCTCCTGGCTGGTGGGACCGGGGAGCGGTGGGAATCCCAGACAGCTTATCTCCTGTTCTGGTGGGGCAGGAACGGGCAGAGACACGTTTTCCAGCCCCCCGCTCCCCAGGCTGGAGCAGGCCGGGGCGGGCAGGAGCAAGCCCGCAGGCAGGAGGAGGAGCAGGGGCACCGAGCCCTGGCACAAGCAGGTCTGAGCCAGTCATCATCCCCACCGAGGAGTCCGGCCAGCGCAGCCCCGCGCGTCCCACACGGAGGTGATGGCACTGCAAAGGAGCATCAGCAAGCGAAGCAAAATCACAGGCCCCTCAGGTGGTGGGCCATGAGGGAGGAGCAACCTCAAAGTGCTGCTGGGGCAAAGCAGAAAAATTGCAAACGGCGACTATATAAATATATTTAATGTTCTGTTTTCTAATGCAGAGGAGAAGCAAGGTCAAGAGCCCAGTCCATTACAATTCAAAGTGCATCTCTAACGCTTCCCCACGTTGCAGGCACTCTTCCCCCTTCAGAGGACATGGCTGCTCACCTCGCAAATGGGAATCATCTTCCCAGTTACAAACAAAGAGCCAGGAAGCTCTCTTTCCTGAGGACAGGTTGCAAAGCAGCAAAAGCTGCCTGCAGAGTGCAAAGTCAGAATTTTCCTGAATGATCATGGGGGCAGAAGCAAAGGATACTTCTCTTGAGAGCTCAGCCGCCCCTGCAGAGGCCCAGCCCTGTGCCAGGCAGTGCAGAGCTGATCTGCTCTACAGAGAGAGGCTGGGAAGAACTTTCCATTTGGGAAGAAGGAAAATGCCAATGCCATCCCCAGTGTGCAGCTGCCCCCAGCTGAGCACTGCTACTGGTGTACCCTGAGCCCCTGCCCACAAGGTAAGGAAGGGATGAAAAAAAGTCACTCCAAGGAGGACTGCCTGTCTGGGATTTGCCCCGTGCACAGCCTCCCTACAGAGCCAAGGACACGCTGGCCATCTCGGTGGCCAATACATCTTTTTTTTTTTCCTCCGGTACAACACTAGCTATTTAAAGGGTAAAACTTTATCTCACAGGTTCTGAGTGTGGTATTTATCATAATCCCTGTGGCCTTCACACTCATACACATACATGGCACATTACTATGTGGCTCCCATAACCCCTGCTGCAATAGTGCCCCTTACCTGGGCTACAGCAGCATGTTACCTCCTCGTTTCCTTTGCTTCCCTAACACCACGAAGCAAGAAGGTCACAGCAATGTCCCCACCCCTCCTTCCCATGAAGAAATGAAGCCTTGCCTAACATACAATAACCATGGCTTCCACTGCTTAAAACAAAATCAACTTTTTACTTTTGATGTAAGATTAGCAATAACCTTTCCTGGCCATCATCAGAAAGCAAGAGGCCCTTAACTCTCATTCCCAATTCTGTCAGTACAAACTGCATATTTTACTTAGAAGCAGCTTAAAGGATCATGGTGATTCAGGCAGAAGGATCAGCTATGTAGAATTACTGGCTAAGTGATCTCCCTAACATTTTTATAATGCTGTATTCCTTTCTCCATCACTGGCTACAGCTTCATACCCAATTATGTACACAAAGTAATTAAAGGCTGTAGTTTGTGCAAACTTTACACCTGAGGAGACTCCCCAAGATCTGCGGACACTCACAGCACCTGCATACTTGAGAGACTTAGCCCACAGATGACCACTACCTGGACTGTGAAGTTTCTCTTTTCCTGGAACATTAAGCACTGACCTGCAATACTGAAAAAACAAATGGAGAAAAAAATCCCAAATACACCACCTATGTTTACACCACTTAAAACCTGGCTTCTTTCTTCCAATGACTTTTGTGAGGCTCCATCATTATGTGAGTGTGGTAAGCTTGTGGCTGGTGCACTTTCTCCTTTAAAAAAGTGCTTCTTCTTATGAGCACATGATACAAACAAGGGAGTGGCAGACAGGAAGTGATTATTCAGAAATTAAAGAATTAGATCAGGTTCCACGATATCAGAACAAAACATGACACATGACAAGTGAAGCTGACATTTACTGGCTCAAATGTAAGGAAACCTTTATTTACTAAATATAATTCAGGGCTCATGCAAGCATTTTGCCTCTTTAATGAGTATCAGTGCTGGCAGCTGTGAGCATTGACATGTCTCCTGGGAGCACAAGTTACTCCACGTATTTCACCAGCAAAGTTGTACCAAACACTGAAATACAGACCTACAGCTTCTACCCAAACAAGGTTTTTCGAATGGAGGCGTAACTCTGCCGGTAGCAGCAGCAAGCGATGGCACTGCTGCTCGTGGTTTGACTGGCACGGCTGCTCCAGAGATGCTAAACGCAGACACTGCTCAAGTTCAGCCCTCATCTCTGTTGCCAACAATCTCCTGCCACAATGAACGGAGGTTCCCAATGCCACGGGTACACCCAGTATTCATGCCACTGGGAATTCCCTTAATGATCTCAGTTTTCCTGTTACACAAGAGATAACAACAGTGAGTCATCACCACATTTGCCTGTTAATTGTTGGGGGGTAGGGGCAGATATCTACCTGACAGAACATACAGCCTTCACAGCCTCAGCCCTGCTGTAAGTGCACAAACTACGTTAGGACATGAATTTAACTGGAGCTGGAAAATTAAGCTGTGGTCAGACTACTGCTGTGCAACTCCTTAGCGTGGAATTGCTCCTCCTGATTTACTACCATTTTAAGTTCCAGAAAAGACACCTTAAAGAAAAGCATCCCACACAAGACAGCTAATTACATATAGTCCTTTTCATCTGTGAATCCTGAAGTGCTAAAAATAAAAATGTACTGTCCATGGGAGACTAAGCTCCAATTAAAATGGTTAAACTAAAAACCTGGAGAATACATCAGAGGTTATGCAAAGCCCAGCAGCTTTAAAGGAAAGAGGAGGGATTTGCAGGGTTCAAAGGCAGGAAAGAACAGATGAGGTATGTTAGGACTTATTTTCATTACACTGCACAGTTTGTTTCCAAGAATGCTTTCAACAGAAGCATCCTCTCAATACAAAAGGCAAGTGCTTGTTAAGCTGACAAGCTTCCACACAAGCTGTGTCCCAGCCCAGAGACACTGAACTGCTACCAGCACTCTTGGCTCACCACTTCTTGTGTCTGCTTCTGAGACCTTTCTCCACCTTCAGTCCCTCGGGGGCTCTACTGTGAGCAGCCAGTTCACATCTTCACCTCCCATATGAAACAAGAATGGATTAAAAACACCTTCTGCTTTCTTTAAACAAAAGCCCAGTGTCCCTTTTCCATGTCTTTCCTCACCTCACTTAAATTGCTAGACAGCATCAGGAATTGGCAAGATCTTGAATAATAAGATCAGGCAGTATTACTAAATCCATACTAAATTCCCACAACAGGAGCCAAATGGTGACCAAGACAAGAATTTCTATTTGATGATGCGTTCCATCTTAAGAAAAACGTTCCAAGGACATGAAAAGTGAAGACAAACAGCTATATAAAACAAAAACAATGGCTCAGAGGTTGATGTGATTAAAATGTCTTCTTGAAGATGCTCTTGGGGGGGGGATGCAAACACTCAGCACAAACTTGTGCTGTATTTTAACGTGCTCATTAACATACTAGCTAATGGAACACCTTATTTACAGTATAGCAGCTTGACAAAGTTTTGCAGCTGCAGTGTAGAGATCAACATTAAGAACCAATAACTCAGTCTCAGGGTTAAGGAAGTTTTCTTTGTGCTTACATTAAGTGTTATGGACACATTTAAAGGTGGCCAAGAACCAAAGTGCAGCATCCTTTGGTTCTACACAAGCATCAGTGCAGGGCACCTCCTGCAGAAACCAAGAAGATCCCAGAGCTTCCTCCCATGCTGAAGGACAGATAGAGAGCATCAAAAAGACAGGTTAAACAAGTTCCAAAGTTAACAACACCTGTCCTTAGCTTAGTAGCTAACACCACATTAATTCAGGGAGCTGCACTGAGAAAAAAATAAAACAGAAAAGTAGAATTTTTTTTTCTGGGCTTCTTTTCCTTACCCAGGCAGATTGTATTTATCTGCTGAGCTCCAGATTTTCCTTCTGCATGGATGCAATTTAACATCCACATCACCACACTAAAACTCTACACAAGAGAGCTCATGTTGGTGTTGTCTGTATCAGCTCACTTCACACAAGTCAGGCCTTCGACCATGGCAAATCTAATAATGTGTTAGTTGAAAGGAATCCACTTGAACTCTTAGTCTCCACTTTTTAATACACAGATACAGTACTGAAATTTTAAGAAAAAAATTGGGAAAAGGGCTGTGGCTATGAATTACCTGCTTGTCTGGGAAAAAAAAAATCTGGAAAATCCTGATACTAAGAGTACCTGAAGTACACTGAAAGAGTGGTGAGGCATTCAAGACCAGTTAGGCATCACAGAGATCAAAAAGCCAGTCAATAGAAGCGAGACTCTCATCTGTAACACATATTTTTCCTGGGAAAGCACCACTGTCCTGTTTGGTTTTATGCCTCTCATGTCAGATCAGTCAAAGGCCAATGTAAAGTTAACATGCCAGATTTCACATCATCTGCTTGCCCAAACAGCCTGGAAAACTGTTTTAGCTGAGCTCTGCTCTTTTGCTCGCTTCAGATTATTGTGTTAATTACAAAGTCTTGCTCTTGTGTTACACAGCCCACAGGAAGTGAGGAGGAGATTCCGAACTTCATACTCACATTAGCCAATAGCTCCCAGCACTCTCTGGAGTGCTGTGCTCTCGGGCTGACAGGCTGTGGGAGGATGCTGCGTAGGAGACTCGTCACGTTATGCAGCGTCAGCCCGAGCTCCTTCACAATGGGAGCTTTCTGCCAAAGAGCAACATCAAATCCTCCTTAAAACTACAAGCCCATCAGAGCCAATCTCCCAAACAGAAAACCAGCCTCACAAAAATCTACTCAGTAAGCAAAAGGTACTTGCTAGGTTGGGGGTTACTGGATATGGATGTGTCCTCTTTGGGCTCACCCCAATGCCTAGCCTAACATGTAAAAAATGTTACTATTGTCACCTCCAAGCTTAGACCTTAGAATTTCCATCCTGGAAGCGCTACAAGGAGTGAGTCACTCTATATACCTTGGCAGTGACTTGCAGGCCAACAGGGAATATCCAGAAGGAAATAATGTCACCAATTGGTGAGGCAGCAGCTATGTTTACCAGCCTACACAAGCTCGTGTCTCAGTACTTTTAGTTAAG
This sequence comes from Monarcha castaneiventris obscurior, assembly GCA_026261815.1. Taxonomy (NCBI): domain Eukaryota; kingdom Metazoa; phylum Chordata; class Aves; order Passeriformes; family Monarchidae; genus Monarcha; species Monarcha castaneiventris. The sequence continues at coordinate 9,990,404 of JAMPIT010000388.1, forward strand.
TGTGGCCAACAGCGAATCTCCACAGGTCATAAAACTTTCAGTTCAGAAGTAATTTAAAACTTAATATCCCTGAAAATTAGAGATCTTCAAAAGTTACCCCCATCACTGACAAAGAATACGAGATATTAGAATTACACCAAGTGGTGAATTCTTTTGAATACCATCTTGTCCTTGCTTGATCTCTGCAAGGCCTTTAGCAGAGCAGGAGGTTCGGACACTGGAAACGCAGAAGGCCAGAGCAGCTGCCACCTTGTCCTGTCTCTGGGAAGCAGGAGGAAGCCTTCACAAACAGGAGCCAGGCATGGTGGCACAAGGCACCCACAGGACAGTAACCAGAGCAGCTCAGCACAGCCAGGAACAGGGTGGGGAGCTGCCAACCTGATTGATTTTGACAGCCTGAGGAAGGTTTAACTTTCAGCAGCTACAGTTGACCATCATCAAGAATTTGCAAGGTGTGACCCAGCTAGTTAGAAAAAAACGAGCAAACAAACCCCCCACACCCCAACCCATTTGGTACTGGCTAAACTGAGTTTTGAGGGAGATATCAATAAACACAGCTCTAAATAATTAAGAGGACTGATTATGTGTCAAATGAGATGGTTAATACTGTACAAGGTGGCACCTATGCACTAGCTAAGGCTAAGAAGAAAGTGAGGAATTAGGGGCTCTCAACACATCAGCTGACTCCATAACCTCTAGCAATTTACACCGTGCTACCTGATGAGCAGTGCTAAGGGCACTCGGCACTGCACTTAAGGAAGTCTTTCTTACTTCATGACAAGTACACTCTGCACATGACTTACTCACATTTTGAGCTAAAAGTTTACTTCTAAAAAGGGCTAATGGAGATGCATCGACTGTACCTTTGGAGCAGACAGTGAGGGAGCAGCACAGAGCCAAGTTTATGGCATGGTAAAGTTAGGATGAATGTCAGACCAAAGGCTGGTTAGGAAGCTGCGAGAATACCACTAAGCAGCCACTTGAGAGAAAGTGTATTAATGAAGCAAGACCCTTAAGCTGGTTTTTGTCTACTTCTAACAGATCTATTATCCTCAGAGGATTTATTCTTTCCAAAGCATGCCAACTGCCTTCATTACCAGAAATGCTTTATAAAAAGCTGGACACTTGTATGAGCAAGTATCACATGCAACAATTGCATGTTTTCAAAATGGTCTGTAAAAAATGAGGATGCAAACCCCTTCCACTACTTCGATTCAGGAATCAGGAGACACATCTTGTCACCTTCACCCCACCCTAAGAAGTTTTAAAACTATCTGACAATAGGCTGCATAAACATCCTTTCAAGCCTTTTTATTTGTGTGCAATATTGCAAGTCTTTAGGATACTTTCCTTAAGGCCACAAGTGGAAGAAAGCAACCATGAGTACAAACTCTTCCCTATTCCTCTCTGGAATTTATAGACACCTTACGTAAGACTTAAAGTAAGGCACAACAGTTTCACCAAGATGCTTAAATCCTCAGGTTTTGTCTCCTTCACTGTGTATACTCTATGCCCTATCAGCTGTCAATGGTTAACAGGCAGAAATGAAGGTGTCATAGGCTTTTAACACTCTAACCCCAAACCCACAAAGTAAAAGCCTTGCAAGAGCCTCATTTTCTTTTAATAAAATACTAAGCTTCTGCTGCCCACTTGCGAGAGCACTTCAAACATTCTTATTTACTAAGCCAACAGAAACCGCGTCTTTGCAAACTCAAGGAAGGCAGCCTTACAAGACCCATGTTCATTTCTTCTTATGAGGAAATAGTTTTCTGAAATTCACTTTCAGATTTCCATTTTTTGAGGTATCAGCACATGGGGCAGCAGCACACTCAAAATGTCCCCAACTGGCATTTGCAGTTATTGCAGGTTGTATTAGTTGCTCATGAAAATATTAGTTGTCAGCACATGCTTATCACCAACCATCATTATTTGCAGACTCTTCCAAAAATAAGCCTGCCTTTCTATAATAGTGTGCTCACGACACCCATTTCAAGAAATCACTCACATTACAATGGAGATAAACAGATGTAAGTGACCATCTTGATAAAGCATTTACCATCGAAATAACTTGTGAAGTTTGAGAACTTGGTTTAGGCAGAATGTTTGCACAGCAAGTTCTCTTTAGATGACTAAGCTGTCACTGAAACTGGCTGAAACTCTGAACCACAGTTCCTCTCACAGGGTGCTTTGCCAGCTCTGCTGCCTACTGCCAGTTTTCATCAGCTCAGCAGCAGCCAACACCACCACCTGACAAAACTGCTTCCAAATTCAACTTTTGTATCAAGCCTTGCAGTCTAGGGGCAAGGTAAGGTAGCCAAACACGGCTTGATTCAGAATGAGGGAGAAGTTCTTTTGATTCTAGGAATTTACACAAGACCAATAATGATAAATTTCTCCCCATTTCATTAGCAGGGAAAGCTATGTTGGAAAAAAGAAGAAAGACTATTGTATCAGACTGCTTCCCTCCTCCAACATTTTTATTTTCTCCCCTTCACATGTCTCATGGAGCATGAAAGCTGTTGCTCTGTCCCCTCTGCTGTCTCTTCTCTGCCAGAAATAAGGCCGAGAGATTCTAGCTCTAAAATTTACAGACTGTATTACAACCTGTCAGCATCTCTAAAGTAAAAAAATATGTCAGATCACATCCTCCAACCATTTTTCATCACAAGTCATGCTGTCAGTGGGGTGCAGAAAGTGGAGGAACTCCTGTTTACTGTTAGACTTGAAAACTTGCTTGGGAAAGGACTTCCAGCTAAAAGCTAACACCTGAAATACCACACCGATTTGTGTGTCATTAGCACAGATGTTTATCTAGGAGACCAACATGAAGTTTGTGGATGAAGAATCACTGCAGAAGGTGACCAGCTACTAACATGAGAGGACTGGGACGTGCAGAAAAACATTGCTCATTGCCTGTTAGGGTAGGAAGTGACACCAGAGGAGAGATATGGCCCTGTCCTCTCAGAGGACGTCCGTGCAGAAAAGGTGTAGCTGTGTCATGCTATTGCACTCCCAAATGTCACTGTCAGGGCTCAGATGGATTCTGACACTGAGCTGCCAGGCATGCACAGACTTCAGCTTCCAAAAGCTATGATCTGTAATTTTGTTTTAGGACAGGCTTGACTTTGTGATGTTCTATGTTTTAGATGCTGTATTACTTTTACAGGTCCCCTAATAAAAGTTAAGGCACAAGCTGTTAGCTGGAGTTGGCTCGCTAAAAGGTGCCTTAGACTTGAAACTCAAACCTGACCACAAAATTAAGGCCAGGAGCCACTAGTTTCCAAGTGTGAGAGTCGAATAAAGCTGGCAAAGCTTGGACCTCTACTGCAAGGAGAACACACCTGCAGCATGCACAAGTGGATGCCACCTGCTCCAGCCAGGGCTGAGCACAGCTCTGTCCTACTCTTACCCAATTAATCCCTGCAAAATGGGGAGAGGGGAAGTAGACACACTGTGGGTCTTCTCATGAACAGTCCTACCCCAAATGAAAGCCAGATTCCTGCCCACTGTTAGGAAAGAACACACCTGCTCTGGGTATCACCACATCTCTCCTGAGTAAGGGCAGTGAGGCCCTTGGAACCCTAACTGGCTCATTACTGAGCTGTAACACAGACAGCAGATCTCATTTCTGCATATTCACGGGTGGCTGATACCAATAGTGCAGCTCTGCCAAACCCACCCAACAGGCCCAGTCTGAACCTTCCAACACTGCCAGCTTCCCATGGACGTACCTGATCTTTGCTAACTAAACTCCACCCTCAGCTCTTTCATCCTGACAAGAGACTAGGCTGTCCAGGATGCTCCTGGGCTGAGAAGCAAACTCCTTTTGATTACTGCTGATAATACTAATACAGGCAACACTCCAGCAGCTGGCTCCACACAACAGAAAGCTTGAGGAGACAAAAACCCAATCACCATACCAATAAAAAGCAGGGCCATTGACAGATGAACCACTTGGAGAAGCAAATAATTTGTCAGCCATTGGCCTGCTTCACTCTGCTCATGCAGCAACTCTTGTCTAGTCTCTCCTGACAGACTTCTTTCAGGGCAGGGACTGGATCCACATTTTTGGTACACTGAGTCTTCAAATTCTAAACAGAATATGGAGATCATTGAAGCTTGTGGGAGAGAAAATGCAAGCAGAGAAAGCACTGCTTTGTAAACAATCCTCAAAATTTTCCTGTAAAAAGAATGCAGTATCTTCCATATAGAAAATTACTTTTGTACATACATATGAACAAGCATTTCACAATTTTCAATCACACATTTTCATTTGCTTTGGCCTACTGCTGTCTGGAAGACAGCCACACTGTATTGAACATTCCACAGTTTCCAAGTTTAGACATAACAGGCCTGAAGACAATCTGGATTCAACCCAAAAAGCAACTTTGCCTCAATTGAACTTTATTGGCAGTTCTGCTTGTGAAGAGGCAACCTAAGAGAAGGGAAGGCTTATGTCAGTGTTACACTCCAGTCACAGAGAGACTTTCAGTGTGAAAGCTTTTCTCTGTTTACACCCTGGAAGGTGGAAAGCAGTATGGAAGACACATTTGAAAGGCAGTAGGAAAGAAGTATTGATACTGTTATGTTCTGAAGAAGGGCTATGAACAGACATATGAATAATGAGGACCACATCCAGCCTGTTGGTAGTTTTGCAGAAAGGACAAATTCAATCCATGAATTCAATTCCAGCATACCTCCACGGTTCAAGGCTATAAGTTTAGGTTTCAGACTAAGAATTTTAAACACCCGCTGTACTCAAGCTTGGATTTGGGTTGACTTCTTGCCCATCCTTCCACCTAGCTTTTGTGGCTAATTCAATTGGTCCCTGACTCTATCTTCTCAGGCTGCCAAAAGCTGTGCCATGGTGTGACTGAGCCTGATCTCAGGATTGCTACAGCAAGCCAAACCCACTGCTGTATCTTTCTCCCCTTTCCCAGGACAGCAGGTTTTGTGGCCAGGTAAGAGCGTTTCCTCCCTGACAGACTCCGAGCCATCAGGAAGAAGTCACTGCTAATTCCTGCAGGTCACCAACTATGGCTTTTAGTCTCTCTCCATAGGAGACTAGAGGTTTGGAATTCTTCAGGTTAATGAAGCAGCAGTAATGCTGCCAGCAGTTTCATAGACCAATATTAACGAGATGATTTTTACTGTAACCTTTTCTTGACTGCAGGATATCAAGTGCATTAACTGTTTCTTCCGAGTCCTCCTAGCTAAACAATGAGAAGTTTCCAGGCCAAGTCAATTCACGCAGCTTTCTCCTAGAACTTCTACCATAATTAAAAAGTTTTCACTTCATTGTCCTCTTGCTCCCTTCCTAAGAAATTCCCAGGATGACAAAAAAAAAAAAATCACATACATTTTTCTGGGAGTACAAAATTATTTAATGTAGTTTACGTGCAAGTTTGTAGCAGGCTACCAATTCAGGATCAGTAAGCTACATCACACGTTGAAAACAATGCTCCTTAGAGGTAAATATTTCCTATGTTGTCTTAGCTCAAAAGCCTGAACCCTGCCTGCTCCAAGTTTGATTTGCACACTTTGCTTTGGAAAGGATTCTTTTCAAGTCAAGAGAGGCCTGTTAAATAAAGTCAAATACATATGATAGCTCTGTATCAGCTATTTCTGGATGCCTTTATAGCAGTAATCAGCAATCTTATGCATGTTATCACCTGGCTATACAGACACCACCTCTGAAGCAGCTACTGAGGAAAGCAGGCAGGAAATAAAGTCATGACTTCTGCTTTGGAGATAAGGGAAGCACTTAAGGCACCATTAACAAAAATCACAATGATAGCAAGCTAGTAATGGGTTGTTCATCTGTCCTGGCTTCAGAATAAATCCTTGAAATTTGTCTACCAGTCCTGGAGCAGCCCCAGGATCAAAAGGACAGGGAAGAGCCTCTGCCCTCATCACGCTCCTTCTGGAACAAAGACACGTACACGCACACATGCGCTGGAGCACAGATGATGATAAGCCCTGCAGAGCACTCCCTGAAGCAAGGCCATGTGGCCAGCATCAGAGGGGTGATAAACTCTGTGTGAATATATCTGCACAGAAAAGGCCTTTAAAGTCAGATTGCTGACTGCAGGATGTGCTGCTCGCACTGTTACCAACCAACAACTGGCTCCAAAAGGATGCCTGCTGTCTGCATGGCTGCTCATTGCCTTGCAGTGCAAAAGAGAAGCTGACCTGGGGATTTACCACTCATGAATGTAACCCCCAAGCTCCTGAACACAGGGCTACAACCCAGATTCTGTTCTAAATGTCAGACATCCTCCCAGTCCGAGCTGCAGAGAACTGACAGAAAGTTACTTCAGTATGAGCAGAGGAACCTGGACAAGGGACAATGCCACGGCTCACGGTGACAATCTGGTTAAATTCTGAAGGGACATCTAAAGAAGGGAAACGGTTGCATCTGATGTTGAGTGAGATTTGGAGTAAGAGCAGATAAAAACCAGTATTGTTTGTCCTAGGAAGTTCTGACAGGATCTTAAAGCAACACTTAGGGTCTGGTCAGCATCACTAATGCAGGCCAGCAGAGTTAAGGTGATATGCCAGCAGATGGAAAGCAGTGTTAAGTGCTACTGTGGCGGGAGCAGAAAGCATCTGCTGAGCTCACTGAAACTGAGGCTACTTAAGTGAAAAAATTAACTTCCAGAAAAACAAAAGCAAGCACAGCTTTTCTTCAGACAGTCAACCTTATAGACATCCACTCTTAAGAATCTGAATTTTACAACAGAGGCATACAAGGCAGCAACCCAGTGTACACACAGAGAGCCAAAGGCTGTCATGGACACTCAGTTACAGAGACATTTAGAGGAGCACAATGGAGAAATAATAAAAATTAACAGGAACAGAGGTGAGAGGAAGAGAAGTGGAGTGTGGAAGGGGCTAGTGCTGAGCTAACAACTACATTACAAGGAGCACTTACTACAAAAAAGAAGCACTTGAGAGCATTTACAGAAGTCAAAGTCTGTATAGTCCTAGAAGGCTGGCCACAGGGAAAGAAGATAAGAAAACTAGAGAGTAAGGCATCAGCTCATGAGGTAGAAAGAATACTGTGGCCAGCACTGAGAAAAGATGAGATTCAGTATTTGGGAGAGGATGGAACCAAAACCCGTGCTAAAGACTGAAAGCACCTCTTAACGTCTACATACATTTCAATAGATCAATAGATCTACACAGATTTCCTCAAACATCTCACTTAAGTCTGAGATATGCTTTTCTTAATACAGATTCCAGAAGGCAGAGGAAGAAAAAGTTTACAATTCACCCCACCTAGATACCAAGTGCTAATTTATTTGTATCCTCTTTTCTTTCCACTGAAGACAGTATACAGGCAGAAAACCCCATTCCAAACTCACATCAGAATTTTTCATTTTCACCTCTAGAAAAAGAAAGCTGTAGCTTTCATTGTCAAAAGATACATTAAAAACTCTACTTGGTAAGGCATCGATGTGCTGTGACTAGATTTACAGGGCTGCATCATCAGCTGTCATGTATCACTATCACTCCACTGAAGTTAGTGGAGCTGCAGCTGGACCTGCTTCATGAACCTCACTGTTCAAGCATCAGGCTGATGTACTGTCAAGTTGCAGAAAAAAAAAATATTATCTATCTGTCAGAGATTTATCTATTTTCTACCAAGACAGTGAATTCTGACTTCTGTTTTTGGTCAAGTGTTCAAGGTCTGGGCCTAGTCTTCTGGAGGCCATCAAAGCCAGCTCCTGCCTCAGCTGTTCAGAACTTGGCACCAACATTTGCAGCCTAACAGCATTTGGCCTTTTGCAGAGACAAGTGTTGAGGTGTCCTCTGAAGATCTACTCCTGGCAACATGCAGACAGGTGGATTGCATTGCCCAAAGTCTGCACAGGTGTTCAATGAAAAGTACTTTGTAAGCTCTTTAGCCTACAGGGACAGATCTATCACATCATGTCTGGGTGACTTCTCTGTGAAGACTAAGCTTAACTTGCAAGTGGGCAGGAGCCACACCATTCCACTTTGGTGCTGCTGAATGACAGGAGCATTGCTTAAAACTAGGAAAAGACATGGCATTTCCAAGCCAGCAACACATTATGCAAAATAAAGTTTGACCCTACCCTAATGTAATTTCATGCCTACTCCCCATGCTTCTCCTCTCAGCTGCTGAAGCCATGGACTTGTACAGCTCCACTTCTACAGCAGAGCACAAAAACAGAACTAAGGGCAGAGAAGACAGGAGGTTGGGCCAGCTGCTGCACTGCAGTCAGCAGAGAGTTCTTGCTCCCTGAACAGATGAGACCACAGAGAAAAATCTCTAACTCCTGCAACTCTGTTCTCTCAAGTAATGCTAGGTGTTGGGAGGAGGGATAAGGGTGGTGGGGGTGGTGGTAAAAGATGATCTCACACAGCTATCAAGAAAAACAGGAGAGGGAGAGGAAAGAAAGCACACCTGACAGACATGTTAAGAGATGTCTGAACAAGAACAGGGCTGGCCCAAAACCACACCAGTCTCTTGGGAGTTGTGGAAGTAAAAGCAGTTCTGCAACTGAAGGCTTATCAATCACTTGTGTGTGTATGCTCTACTGAACTCCTGAGGAATAAAAGATGGGAATTGAAGGATGACTCTAACAGGCTCTCGAGAGAAAGAGACAAGAGAAGAGCAGATATGGGCAGAGGGGAGAGCATAAGAAGCAGTGCAAACATTATGACTGGGAAAAGCCAAGACATCCAAAATGCCTCTGTGCCATATATGCCTAGAACAATTCTTATCTCACCTCCTTTGAATAACCAGTGCCACATTGCTGACTTCCTTCATATTCCCACTAACATGAGATTCTCCCAAAACATAATTTCTTTTTCAGGAGTGGTGACTGCTATGCTGCAACCTATGAAACCAACAGCTGCTGAAGGAAGGATGCAGTGAGTTTTCAGTCGACTTACTAGTCATGCAACTGCCAAATGAGAATAATTCACAGAGCCATTCTGTGCAATGGGATGATGAGAATCAGATACTGAACTATCACCATTAGTTTACTAAGCATGTTTGTCTACAACTTTAGCAATCCAGAAGAGTGGTCAACTTGCTTCCTAGGGGGAAAAAAAAGCAAGCTGGATAACACCAGGTTACAGACTTAATCCCACAAAACATGACACCGCCTTGCGAAAACATATTCCAGCCTAAGCTTGTTTAGGTAATTAAGACAAAAGATCTTCCACCCTGCCTTTGCTATAAGGTATTCCAGTACAACTGTACCCAACACTTAGCCTGAAAACATGCCCATTCAAGTTTGGATACTGGATTCAACCCACCTGAAAATTCTTCTGCATAACTTGAAAAACTGAGCATACACTTCATTAACAGCTGGATGATTAGAGTTAATCAGCCATTTCACTCCTCTCCCACTGTCCCTGTAGCCAAAGGCTGAAAGGATTCACTATAAAAGCCACTCAATTCATAAAGCTTTGCCACATGATAAATACAGTCATGACTTAAGATTATCGCCAAGCCTTTCCTGAGCCAGCACCAGCAGACTGACCCATCTCCTGCAGTGAGTGTCTACACAGTGCAGCCACATTATTCCAGGAGTACACACTCCAACTCCTATTTCTGGCAAAAGTGCTCTGTCCTCACCAGAGCAGGTTTTAACATGGATTTTAAGTCCAACACAGTGCAGTATAGCTGTATGTCAGTATTCAGTGCTGCCAGATCACCAAATTGATTTGGTGTTTGTCACAGTTCATTCCTGTTTGAATATCTAGTTCTCTAATAACTCTCCAGAATAGCACAGCACACTCAGTAGCAGCACAAGCCTCTCTCAAACAGTTCCTCCTCAACCCAGAAACAAGAGCCCTAGAAGGGCAGAGTAAGATATTTGTAAGCTTTCAGGTTTGGAGGGATTTCACAGAGTACATGTGTCCAATCCCTCACTACCACACTCAATTTCATAGAGTGGTCTCCTGAAGCCAGTTAAATGCTTTTTTTCACTTCAGGTTCTCTGAAATCATGTGCTCCATTGATTAGAGACCATTTGAGCTGCAGCACAGGTATATTTCTGTCAGTTCATAAGCATTTATTCTCATGCCTAAACAAGTCTTCAGCTTCTTCACCTCCTTTATCTTTCCCAGTCTCACCCATCAGTGCTTTACATATTGACATCTGTAGAACTCCTCCTAACACGATCCTCTGGCCAGGAGCAGTCACCTTTGGATTGGTATAGGCAGGTCTTTGCCATCTAATGAGTCCCCAGTTTCTATCTTTCTAGCTCTGAATGATGAAGGCGTCTGCCTGCAAGGGCCTGGACTGCAAGCAGAAGCATTTCAGAGCTGCTGCTCCATTATTTCACCTACGATAAAGTCAAGAGTTTACCAGAACAAAATAGGAATAGGCATGTTAGTTTTGACATGTTGGGGCTTGAAAATAAGAGCATGAGGGCATGTCAAGTGAAAAAACAAAATAGCAAAATTCTCAGTTTTATGAGAAACTTACTGAGAAAACGTTCATGGTTTTTACCTGTATTTAAAACTTCACCCTTCACTTTCACCAGAGTTAGCAGAAGATAATTAAGTCCTTTGTTTATTGCATTTGCTTATGTTGCCCCTTCTTTTTTTTTTTGGGGGGGGGGGGTGTGTAATCCAGACTTTGGCATCTGTTTCTCACCCCTTGGCTCCTCTGACATTCCTTATCACACTAGACCTGATCATAGAAGACTCCAACAAATTGCTTGAGCATTTTCAAGTATGTCAAATCAGCATTACCACTCCTCACTCAACCTGCCCTCCCACACCCCATGTAAGGCCATTCATTGTATAAGCACCACCTGCTGAAAGAGCAGACATCACACAAATGACATGTTTTCATAACGTAGTGAGACACCTCCAGCCACCCATTTCCTGTGGATTCCCAGCAAGGATGGTCTGCTGAGACTCCAGGAATGAAAGAAAAAAACCAAACAAAAACAAAATAACCAAGTCACAGTTTCACATCAGCAAAATGCAGTGCTTCTTTTGCAGCAAGTAGTGTGCCTGGTATCTGCCACTTGCCTCCTCCAGATTCCACAAGTTCAAGCCTCTCTAGTCAGCAGAAACTCCTTTACTTCCCGGGAGCAAGGGGGTAAGAAGTCAGCTGTGCCATGCAGCCGTGGTGTTGTGAGACTGCTGTGACAGTCAGCTTGAATCTTGCCAGCACAGACATATTTGTGAAGAAATTAAAGCAGCTTTGGCAACACACTGCACGGCCACCTACGCACCTCGTGAAGTCACAGCTTGGCTCCAGGTGCTGAGGAGACCTATGGAATGCTGGCAAGCAGAAACAGTCGCCAAAACCAGCAAACCAAAGTGGCATCAGCGTCGGAGGGAAACCAGTGGCTAACACCTGCTGCTCTAAGTCAGACCTGCAAGCGAGGTTCCAGAACAGTTTTTCAAAGCCATATACCAGGTTTAACCAACTTCTGCAGCAAGGATAGAAAACCATTCATCTTGGATGTTTCAAGCATGAAAACCTGTTCATTTCTTCCCCCTAATCAGACAGCAAAGACGTTTTCAGTGAAGCCTGAAACAGGATAAAACCAAAAAATGAATTCTCCCTTCTTCATACACAGCAGGACAGGGGAAAGCTGCATTCCTCAAGCAGCAGAGGCAGCTGCTGAAGGAGGGCAGAGGGCAGAAGGAACAGGATTGGCAAAATCAGCAAGACAAACATCGGAACAGTTTCAGCATCTCATCCCCTGCCTGCTGGTGAAGCAGATGCCCTTCTGCCAAGGCACAGGGGAAGGTCAGCCATCGCAGAAGTAATTGAAACAGAGATGAACACTGGGGATAGATTTCCTCGAAGAGTCTCATTAGCAGATCAACTAGAGCCTGATCTCCTCCCTCTTTACTATAAAAACATCAAAACATATTCTTTATTAAACTCCACTTGCAAGTGATTTCAGAGAGACTAGGAGAAGGGCACATTTAATAACAAAACATGACTGGAAGGGCTAGACCTGATTTAAAAAGTCAATAAAGCGTGTGTTTTCATTTAAGAAACAAAACTTAACTGTGGTTTTAATAAAAATCCAACCCTTATTTGTTTTGGAGGAGAAGAAAGGAGATCAGTGTGCTGCTCCTCTTGCCTCCTCAATTTTGAATCCATCTCGCTGCTCATGGCAACAACAAACAAAATTCAGCTCATCCCTGCAAAAGGTTTGCTCCTAAATCAAGTGGGAAACCCAGGCATGTTCTGGGTGGACAGAGGAAAATCACTTGGATTGCATTCTTGCATTGCTTCAAAGATTATTCTAACATTTTAATTTTAGACCAGAAGCAGCACAGCAAGATAGAGATTTTGTTTTTAAAGGGCAATTAGAGCCTTCCTCCTCCATTTGTTCTTTCTTTAGATGAAATATCTCTATTGTCTTGACATTCTGGAAAGGAAAAGCCCCACTGTGATTGTTTCACAGCAGTTATGAAATGCAGCAGCCACACAATATGCAGCCCTAGGTTTGTGTTTTTGGTTCTCATTTAGGTGCCCAGCCAGGGTGGTGCAGGCATGAAATCATTTGCCTGACAGCTCAGCTACTGGTCACTTATCTAAGGAGAAAATCACTGATGACTGCAAACCAAGATAAACACCCCGATGTGCGCAATGGAAGAGCTCTGAAAAACAATATACTCTTTCAAAGACAGCCACATTAATAACCCATTGCTTTTCCACCTCAGCCACTACATCTACCATAGTCATATCTTAGTGATCAGCCCATTCAAACTCAGATATAAAAATATTTGGTTTACAGAGCACACACAGACTTAAGAACAAGTTACCCCGGAAGGCACACTGCCAAATTTATAGTCTAAAAACATCAGGACAAAAAACCATCTACTGAAATGGCATCTGAAGAGCCATCTTAAAAGTCCTTTAATCTCTTATCTCCAGAAGAGTGGCCAGTACCAAATGAATCGCAGTCATGTTGCCTGCAAGCTAAGGTCAAGAGTTCTGCAACACTGTGCTCTATGATTTTATCAGGCATGAGAAACTCTGAACTCCTCACGTGTGCCAGCAGCCACCCCACAACACTTGTGGGGAGTGAATTTTCTCACTGTAAGCAGTTCCCTGGGGACATCTCAGATTCTTCTAAATCTTACCGTTTATGAGGTGATTGATTTTCACCCAGCAAGACTGCAAATTTGTTTCAGACTCTGAAGGAGGAAATTTTGGGAAGCTTTAGTCAAGACACAGCAGGACAGAAGCCCACTGCATAAAGGCCAGGTCCTTGTTTATGTCATACAGCAGTCATCAAAAACAAAATCAAGAATTCCCAGGATTTTTGCCTCAGTTTAGGGCCAGAGGAGGTGGGGGGAAGTGTTTGGTATTTGATTCCAGATTTCCCACAGTGATTAACGCATTTTAAAGAAGTTTCCCGGTAAGACACAAGAGCTGCAGTGATCCAATCGATTTCACGCCGTGACACTGACAGTAAGACGCCTTCCTGCCAACAGCTGGCTCTTACTAATCCTCCCATTCAACCTGCTGGAACACGATTTTGCACCCAAGGCCACATGCAAAAGCATCTGGCTCAGGAGCAGAAAAAGAGATGCTGTTAAACAGGAGGAGTTCCACACCTTTCCTTCTTCTATCCCCATCAATGAACACAAACAATGTTTGATGCCAGATCCCACAGGCCCTGAGATGGAGGCAGCAGCCAGGAAATGCTTCTTTAGAAGTGGGGGCAGAAGCATATGCTATGTATTAGGTACAGCCCAGTGCAGATCACCACAAGGTTGTAATGTACTTAATTTTAGATTGAATTAATTCTGAGTCCAGAGGTTCGTAGTACATCATTGAAGTCTCTTCTACTTACTAAATAGAAGAGACCAAGCACTCAAGAGTCTGCTGTGAATTCCTTTCATCTTACGATTGCCAACTTACATAGGAAGATCAAGGAGGCGAACAGCAGCTCCCAACATATGTGAATTCCAGCAGAGACTGTTTTAAGAAGTTAACAGAAACAGGGCTGGACAGCAAAAAGCCTAAACCTAAGCAGGTTCAAGGCACTCCAGCCCTTTCCTGCTATAACATGTCATGTTTAAATGGAATCAAGTTTTTATGCCTCGATCCAGGGAGGATTTCCTTTTCTAGGACGGAGTAGCATACCATTTCCTTCCCTCATATAAAAGCAGCAAAACTAGGTCTTCTGAACTTAAACTCGAACCAGCAATGCTGGCACTGAATGCTGATCAAACAACAAGGGAGAAATTATTAAAAAAAATAATTAACATAATAGTTCACTCAGAGACTACCTTTGCACTAAGACTCAGGAAATGGATGGCAGAAGTTTTATTATAACTAGAGGGGGAACATTTTTCTTTAATAATCTCCACAACTGAAGTTACTCAGGTGTGTCTCCAGCAGACCTAGTCTGAGACACATTGCATAGTCAAAAGATGAAGTCATCGTCAGGGCAAAAACCAGTCTAGCCACCAAAGACAGAGGTTTTTCTCACAGTCAGCTACTTCCAGCAAACATCTGGTGCACCTGAACGGGGCAGAGCACAGCCAACAGTCACAGCAAGCAGCAAACACCCCAAGAAGAGGGAAGACACAGAGTGCAAGCTACAATTCAGTAACGGAGAGCCCCGTGAAAGACCAAGTTGCTAAGGCGTGGAACTGCTCTGAGTTACTGACGAGGGTCACTACACTGCGTTACTGATGAGGGTTTAAGAACACTGACATATATCTGCCTTGGAGCTTCAAAACAAGACAACTGGAGAGCCTTCAATGCATCTCTCTCTCCTGTGTAAGGAGCACATCCCAGCCATCCAGTTGCAGGGCAATTAATGGCGCCCAATGGTTAGAATTGCTTCCTGAGCTGGCCAAATTTAAATATACAGCATAATGAGCTTAGGCAAGGTGTGTGCCATTTAGAACACAGCATCCTTAATTCAGATTAGGTTTTATTTATTTACTATTTACATCAGTCAATCATGTTCCTTCCTCTTCCATCTCAGGCAATTTCAAATGTTGCAGGGGCGAAGGAGATGGGAAGAAGGAAAAGCAAGCAACATCATAAAATCATAGAATGGCCTGGGTTGGTAGGGACCTTGAAGATCAACCAGTTCCAACCCCCATACCATGGCCAGGGACACCTTCCACTAGACCAGGCTGCTCAGAGCTCTATCCAGCCTGGCCTTAAATACTTCCAAGGATGGGGCATGCCCAACTTCCCTGGGCAATCTGTTCCAGGGTTTCCCATGAGGAAAGATAGTACTTCACTTCTAGTGGGACCAATCTGTCTCATGCTAGCTACCTTTTGTAACCCTCTTCTGGGGAAAAGCATGGCTTTGCTTCCCTCACTTTATGTTTGTTTTTTGTCTCATTCACTCTCCTAACCATTATTTCAATCTGGCCAAAATATGCTAAGACCACAATGAAATCATACACTTACTGTGAAAGGCACACAGGCACCTCTAAGTATCCCCACAGAAGCACACGGCAGCCAAGGAAAACTCCTACCATATGCCACCTGTTTGATATGCAGAGACTGAGAAAGCTCCTCAAGAGACCATTTAGTGCAATTCTCTACAGCAAGAAAAAAAATCAGTTCTTTCTCAGGAAGGGAAAATAGCAAGATGATGAAAAAAGGGCTCCCAACAACTTTCAATGACAGCATGAAAGGCAGCTATAAAATACAAACAAACAAAACAAAAACCAAAACAATGCAACAACAACAAAAAAACCCACCCACCCAAAAATCCAAACCCACTGCAAGGCAGCACAAAAGTGTGCCACACGTTTCCACTGGAACATGGGAGTCTGCAGCCACGGTGAGGTGACATTCACCATTTCCAGGCTCCCCTCTAGGCAGGTTGTCCTTACCACCACACTAGAGCTGGCTCTGCACTTCCAAATAGCTTGGCCCACTTGAAGCAACCTATATGATATAGAAGGTCTCAGCAGGCAGGTTATTAAAGGTCTATGAGGCTTCTATTTCAGACTAGGTCTCCTGCCCCTGATCAAACACTCAGCATATCAGGTGAGTCAGCTGGGCTTTGAGAATGCAGCCTCTGGTTTTGCTTTAGGTAGAAGGAATCTAGCTTTCATCTCCTGATGCTGCTCAGCAATGCCAGCCAGCACACAGGGCAGGGAAGCAGGGGAAGTCAAGAAGTTCACTTCAGAAGTGCCTTCCTCATCCAAATCAAAATATAAAAGGCAGGCATACCAAAATCTCCGTGCCTTTACCCCACATCAGTATCAAACACTTGTTCTACCCCCTCAATTCATCTGCTCACTTAGGGAAACAAGAAGGAAAAAAGTTTCCTAAGCTTCTTTGCCATCTTGCTGCATACCTCTGGGCCCTTAACAGCAAAAAAAGGACACAGCACGTTAAATAGAGGCTCCCCCTGTGCCAAACTGCTTTTCAGATGCCAGTGTGCTGGTTTTACTGATGAATGCAATCTTTGCAGCATGTTTTTCTCTCTTGTTCTCTAGTCTGCCATTGACAATGCTGGATGAAACCACTGACTCGAAGAACAGCTTTTACAGCTGTTTTTGAAGTGCTCCCCCACCACTTGCAGCATTGCTTACAAAATGGCTCAAGGCTGGGAGCAGTGAAGGAGGAAGAAGACACTGCACTGACAAGTCCATTGCCTGGGCCAGGTGCTGGGCTGCTGCTGGAGCAGGGAGGGAGCCAGCAGCTGGGAAGAAGCAGCCAGGACAAGGACCCTGGCACAAAGAGTTCAGCTGAGAGCACTTACTGGTGGAGTGGGAGGGGTATCAGCAGTCACTCAGAGCTCCTCGGCTGAGGAACCTCCCCCAGAAGATGGGCATTACCACCAGCTGCACCAGGCTTAGGGGCAGTGGTGTGCAGAGTTATGGGCCAAGAAAAGATGGATGCTTTGCTAGGCTGCAGGGTCTGAAAGCACAGCTTGGTCCTATGTAACAACCTCACTTTTAAAAAGAGACTGTCACTTCTGGGAGACTTTGCAGAGAATGCAAATTACACATAAACACACACAGGCCTTGAAGAGCTTCAAGCAATACTCAAAACACTCCCAAGACTTCCAGTTGCTGTCTCAGCCTAATACAGGACCATATACTTTTCCCTCTTCCCACATGTATGTCTGTCCTAGGTTTCTAGAGATCCACCTTTGCCCACATGAAGACAGCCAGGGGTTACACTTCTGGCAGCTGGGGGAGCAAAGCTGCACAATCTACACAGCAGATCTGCAGCAACTTCTCACAGCACAAAAGAGTGCTTGAGATAGAGAAGAAGAGAACACAAGGGGAACAGTGTGCTTTTCTCCAGCTAGGAGATACCAAGTGGGAGTGTTTTTGTTCATTTCAAGGGAAAAACCAATAAATTCTTATTAGTATGCATACTATAATTCAAAGTCTTATGAGCTTCTGTGCAATAGTGGCCTGAAAAACGCTGCCAGGCAAAGAACTGCTGTGTGGCAGAAACCTGAGTATAAGTGGAAAAACTGCATCAAGTAAGGTTTCCTCCTCTTCCGAAGGAGTTTTACATCAACACACTGGCATTTCATTTCCTCCCTCCATCGCTGCAGTCACTGATGCTCTCAAGGCTGACAGCTCTTGCCTGCATCGCTCTCCCCAGCTGGTGCAGTAAGCGGTGAGCAGAGTAACTCGGTGCACACAAAGGGGGATTCAAATCAACCTATGAAACAGTGTGAGGAGCAAAGCCAGACAGACCCCTGTGCTTTCAGGAGAGTCTGATTTCTGCCCTCGAACAGTGGCCTCTGTCAGTCCCACTCCTCACTGAGGCCACCTTTCCTTCTAGTCCCCATTGCTGTGAGTCACCATCAAAGGACTGAGGTTAGCCTCTGGAAACCACCAACTTTCTTCCTTCCTGTAATGTGTGGTGATAGAGACCATACAAACTTTTCAGGAAAAATCTGCCCTGAGGGCATGCATTTGATCACTGTCACCCAGTGACCCTTTTGGCTGCACAGGTGCTTATTTTAATGCTGGTAAAGAACTGTTTGCACCACATACGCTACAAAAATTGAGGTGCAGTAGAAAAAGTATGTTTATAGTATAGTGAATAACTGGTGTGAGCCACACATTGTAAATTCCCCTCCTCCACTTCCTCACCCAGAAAGAGGGCACAGCACAGCAAAAATAAAACAAATAGACAGTTCTGTAAATTGCCCCACAAAAGGCCAAGGGCATTGCTCTCCCGTCCACAGTGAATGGCTGCTCTCCCAGCCCACTCCGGACACAAGGCACAGGAGTACGAACTTGGCACCACACTAACCCAGCTATGTGGCTTCTGGAGCAAAACCAGTTCACGTTGAGCCAAGAAAGTAGAGCAGCCAAAATGCAGCTGCCTGTACCACTATGCCCTTAGATACTTGTACTGCGTGTGTTTTCGGGTCAAATTTTTTTTCCTTGGTAACTATGAAAACCAGACAACTTGCAGAAGTGTCTCAGAAGTTGACCACAGGCTCTAGAATGCAAAGGGCTTTGCAAATAAAAACACCCTGCACTGTCGGAGCTAAATAAAGCAGCTGAAATTTACCTAGCTAAGAGCATGTTAACTATAACATACTTTCTTGGAAATCACTGTTTCATTCTTTGAAACTACGAGCAAAAGCGTGTGCTGCAGGGCCGTCTCCCCAGCCTGCACAGAGGATACACTCTGCTACTTTAATTTTCTACTCCTTGAATTTTTCCTTGGAAGTCTCCACCCCCAACACCACATTCCCATCTAGCCGCCCCCAAGCACTTGGACAAAATTAAGCCAAAAAAATCAAAGCCAGCTGATTGTTTATTAAACAAACAGGACACATTTTGTCTTTGGTAGAATGGAGCACTCCTGGTTAGCTGCAGACTTTAAACTTCACTTTGGGGGGGGGGGGGGCACAGAGGGAAAGGAAGGAAGCAGTGTTTCACTTTAGGAGAGCACACTCAGAACTCGTTATTTGACTTAAAAGCCATCTGCCTACAAAATGAAACTGTACACACACGTAAGTCTTAACAAGCCGTAAACAAGCATCAATAGCAACAATCATCTTTCAGTGATAATTGCCTGCTTTGATCACGTTTCTTTAGGATAACCTTCCCCTTCAAATAGTTTTCAATTCTCTCAACTCCTGTCAAGCCCATCTCCCACATCTGCCAATTAAAGGAAGAAGCAGAAATTGAAATTAATGGGGGTACAGGGAGCAAGCTAGTGTGCTTTGCGTGTGTGCCAAAAACTTTACCAGGATGCAGAGAGGTCCCTGACAAACAGGGGCCAGAAACACACGCAAATGAAAAAAAGCCAGTTATGTACATGGAAAGGCTTTCCTAAATTTTTCCAGACAAATTCTGAATACTTTGTTTCCTGTGAGAAAATAAGCATTTGACTAGAGATCTCCTAATCAGGAAACAGACATGTCAGGTATTTCTAGAATGCTAATGAATGTACAGAACAGAGCAGGGATTATCTGCTGCCTGCCTCAGCTGACACTAGGGACTCCCAGTATCTGAACTCCCTCCTGCTTTTATTCAAGCCACAGTTTGCAGAAAGATCTTTAGCATGAAAAGAAAAACAGTATGTGAAGTCAGTTCCCAAACGGATACAGAGAGCTACATGTGGAGCTACAGGAAGACAGAGCTTAGAAGCCACTTGCATCAGGGATTGTTTTCTTCGTCTGGTTAGGGAAAAAAGGGAAAACATATCCAAGACAAGAATGTGCAATAAAATCAGATTAAGGAATGTTAGTCACTCCTGGCTTCCCCTCAAAACAGAAGTCAAAAAGTTTCCTCCATTTATTCACAAGATGTCTAAACAGTGAGTCTTGCTGAAAGAACGGAAAAAAAAATAAAAACAAAATTAGAAAAGTGAAAGGGAAGAAAGAAGGTTACTCTTCTCAACCTACTAATAAGCTCCTGAAGTGTTTTTTCTTCATCCATGTACTAAAAGCCAGAGCAATCCCTGCAGCATCAGCAGGCACCGTGGTCATTGCTGGGTCCCAGCCAGCCAAGAGTGCAAACACAGTATTAAATGCATTCATACTTTCCCACTGAGACAAAGCCTGAATAGCCTAACAACTGCTCCATCCTCTGTGCTCCCTCTTCCCAGCTAAGCTCCTGATATTGCTCCTAAATACAGATGTCCCTGATTGCTTCCATTTATGTTTACACAAGGAAGAGGCTGAGGGTCACAGGGTGGAACAGCTGAGAAGAGCAGGCACATTGCTGCAAACGTGTCCACTCTTCTTCAGATTTGGCCCTGGTACTCAATGGCTTTGCTGTTGCTGTTCAACATCCATTTACACAAACACCAGTGTGGTTCTTGGAGAAAGGAGGATTGTAATTGAAACCACCAAAAATAACCATTGGCATACAACACTTGTTATTTAGCACAGACCCCCTTCAGCAGTTTTCATGGTCATGATTCAGCAGACACGGTGGCAGCACTCCAAAATAAGGTCTCTTTCTCCTTTTTGTGCAAAAGAACCGGGGAGCTGCACGAGCAGCCTAGGAGAGGACCTCATGCCCCAAGCTTAATCAATTTACCACCACACTGCATTCCAGCCACAAGAGAAAACACAGACTAATGCAGTTGTAGGTAGAGAATTGTGCTAAGCCTTCACAAAGCCTCTCCCATGGAGCCCTGCTTCCCCATGAGCAAAATGGACCTGGGCTATTCCCAGTAGCTGATGAGTCAAATAACTTCATTATGAAAGACTTGCTTAAGACCAGAGTTGTTATTTAAGGAGCCAGTATCTCACCTGCCTCTCAAAGATAACGCAGGTACACGAGACAACACACCCACAGCACAGCTCCTCTCTTTACCTACAGAAGTGATGCACTCTGAAGCAGCTTCTGCCTGCTTTAAATGTGTCATGCTAGCACGGGAGTTGTTTACCCAACTTCTGTTGAGATAATAAAACTGGACATGTAACACCTCCCAGCAGCTGCAGAAGGCAGTCAATATACAAAATAAGAAAAAACAACCACTGCTAGGTTTGTCTGGTTGGTTTTTTAAAAAAAAAATAATGAAAAGTCTTCATTTCAAAGCGGGCCTGGCTGAAAAAGTTACGGAATGGATGTATGAAGTGACGTTTTTCTCCAATTTTTGCCACACAAAGAGCACAGGGAGTAACATATGCCCAAGACTTCCTGTAAATATATTTCAATACAAAAAAAATTGTACCACACAGTTTCAAAACAGAAATAAGACTCCCTTCCTCCCTATAAATCTGTACTTAAATTTCAGGCATAAGGTACTGTATTTAGCATTTCCAGAGGAATGCACACAGAGATGACCATGAGGAAGATGGCTGTGGTTGTATATTTCCCTTTAAACCCCATCTTTTGCTTTGAAAACAAACACACCATGTCTGAAGGAGCTGTTTAACAGTGCCCAATTTACATATCTGTTGAGCAAGAGAGATCCCACAGACATGAGAGCTTTTGTCTTGCATTGGTCAGATCAGATCCTCTGAGCTGTCAGACACAACCATCTTCATATATGAGGAGTCAGAATCTTCTAATCCAATTTGGAGGAAAAATTCTTCTCCCTGGAGTCTTCATAGGCCTTTAATTGAACCTGGCCCATCATCAGCTTTGAACCTCACCATCCTCCAAAGTCCTGGGCTGCTGCCCATTCAGATTGTTACTGGTCATTGCCCCCTTGGGAGAGCTGGGAATCAGGGCACAAATAAAGAGCAGCAGAGTGTAGCCGTGGTATCGTGCTGGTGTTTGGAGAGACAGAGAGAAAATGACAGACAGGAAACAACTTTTTAAAAATTGTGGAACAGTGAATTTGACAGTTTTTAAAATCAAAGTAAACCACTCAGAAATGTATACATGTGTTCTGAGCAGACTACTCATCGTAACAATTTTAAAACTATTAGCTGGCAATTATTTTCCAGCTGATACGGATTCCCAGCTGAAAGTGCACTAGACAACACACCCAAACTCTTTTTTTTTTTATCATTAAAAACAACTAAGTAGCATAGGATCTAAGAGTCTTAAAAACACCTGATGATTGTTGTCCTCAATAAAAGCTTATCAGAGCAGTGCAAAAGCTGTTTGCCCAGCTCCTACTGGGATGATAATGAGTTAGGTATACAACTTGCACATCCCAAGAGGAAAAAAAAAGCATACCCACCTCCGGCTGTTGGGAAAGCAGGATTCTGCAAGTTGCAAAAGCTCATCTGCTTTATCATGGAAATGATTACATTATTCAGGAGTGGCTGGTGGCAGTGACTGTGCCACCACCCTGGCAGACACACCACCTGTGTGAACTGGCAGCTTGGCAATCATCAGCCTCCCACCCTCTGTTTCCAAAAGAAGCACCACTCTGAAGGCTGAAAAGCAAAGCTCCCCACAGAAGCTCTACACCGCAAGCAACTTGGGGGGCTGTGTTTCAGTAGCTCTACTCTTCCACGCCTTACAACAGAACTTTATTTTACTGACATTCAAGCTGCCAAAGACTGAGTTGAGATTTAGATAAACACAGCAAGTGTGGACAAATATTACAACCACTCTGTTTCTTCCAAATGCCAATATTCTCAGTGCCATTGACACTGATAAAATGCTTGAACTGCATACTGTACTTCACTATCCAAATTGACCATCCAGCCACCTTGTGATGTCCTCCCTGGTAGGGTTTCTCCAGAGCCATTCTAGACAGACTGTGGGATAGCAGCTACCTAAGCCTCTCAAATTGCTGCTCAGAACAGCTACTGTTTCTGCACTTGTATTTTCGAGCCAGCTGGTTGAGAATGCCAAGTGCTACAGAGTTAAACTGATTATTTATTTTTAAATTATTCATGTCTTAACTACATTAAGGAAAAGTCTTCAGGCAAAAGATCTAGGAAGCAAGGTTTTGCAGATAAAATAAGTGAATTTGGAACTGAAGTCTTTCTTTCTAAAACCAGTAAGGTTTTGCCTTTTTTTTTTCCTCCCCCTCCAGTTTTTCCTCCCCATCTTTCCCATAAGTATTTCCTGTGCATTCTCTCTTCCCCTGCACTTCGAATTTTACTAAAACTTTGTGTTTGTGGGAGGTAGATTCTGGAGGAAACCTCAGAGATATGAAGACAGCAATCTCAGAACCATCAGATTTCCTGCAAGCTAATGAAGCAGCCAAGTGCACAGTTGGAAGTTAGGTGCCATGTGAGCCCAAAGAGGCCCACGATGCATCTGAACAGGGACAAGACTTTCCCTTTGATCCTGAACTCTGCCCTAGTGCTCTGCACCAAAGTGCACCAACCTCTGGGTCAGCTCACAAAGCCCATCCACGTGCTCTGTAGCCATACACCGTGTTCAACAGGACAGGGTTCACTGCATGCAATAACAAGCACTCCTGATTTATTTTAGGCTGCATGAAAGCTAATAACATAAGCAAAACTTATGTTTGCCTTCAAACAGTACAAGCACTAAGAGTCAGGGAACAATGTCTCAGCAAGACAGCAGGAACCAAATGTGAGTAATCACAGAAGAGTTTGGGTTGGAAGGTAGCTTTAAAGTTCATCTAGTCCAACGCCCCTGCAATGAGCAGGGACAGAGACCCCATAAATGCATGGCACAGAGCTGACACAGCCTTATCATGTAGGAGGGATGCAAAGCCATGCCAGAGCCTTTGTGCACCTCACGGACATGGGACTGTATCAAGCCATCTTTTCAGACCTTTGGATCTCAGCACAACCCCTGAAATACCTCCAGCAGCATTCCCTCCGGTGATCCCTCCCTCAGCAGGGACGCAACCTCTGCTTGTTACTTCCATGTGCAAGCAGCTAGCCAGCAATTTATGCTACTGACACTGATGTGCCTTGTAGAGCCAGGAGGCCCCTAAGGCAGGGAGACCTGGTTTGCTGGAATTCCTCAGTTCACACCAGCTGTGAGAGCCCACCAAGGAAAGATACCATTCAGCAAGATGCTGGCAAGCAGCCTAGCTAACCTAGGTGACACTAGCAGGTTCCCTCTCACAGGTGCTGCTGATACATATACATCAACCATCTTCATCACACTGATCTCTTTCAGCTCTCTTGGGACATCCACATGGAACTGAAGTGGCCTGAAGCAGAGGCAATAACATTTCTGAAGACAGATGGAGCTACTAAGTCCGATTTTCCAAGATAAGCACACACCCATAAACCAGACCAACAAGACTCAGGAGAGTGCTACCCACACACTGTATGACACCCATCATGGTAAAGTCACCTGCACCACACTCTGCAGCTCCAGTACTTCCTCATGATGCAATACAGCTCTGGGATCTCAGGATGCAACTACTGAGAGGAAGGGTGTGGGACATCACCACCACTTACTAGCTGAACTGCGACCAAATGAGGTACAGTGCTAAAAAAAACACCAGGGAAATTATTATTCCAGGCATCCATAGGCAGGACAAGCTAACTGCAGGGATGCTCTCCACATGGCCCGGTGATCAGCACTAGTGAAGTCCACTGTAAGACAGGGCTTTATGCACACCTCCAGCAATATCCTTCCTCTTGCTCACCACCACCGTGCACTTGCCAGAGTTGATGCAGATGACACGTACCCTTGCTGA
Organism: Monarcha castaneiventris obscurior; assembly: GCA_026261815.1. Classification (NCBI taxonomy): domain Eukaryota; kingdom Metazoa; phylum Chordata; class Aves; order Passeriformes; family Monarchidae; genus Monarcha; species Monarcha castaneiventris. The sequence goes on from JAMPIT010000388.1 coordinate 10,014,891, forward strand.
GGGGTCATCTGAGCAAAGGAAGATGAGTTTGTTGTGGCAAGCTGTTTCCTGTGATCTGCACCCCATGAGCTGGCTCCTGTGGCCAGCTGCTTCTGGGAATGTTTCAGAGACAGGAGATGGGTTCTGATGTACTGCCAAGCCACCCTGCCCACAGCAGCACATGTTCAATCACAACAGATACCCAGTCTGCAGCTTCTACCAGAGCTCCCCCTCTCCCTCTTCTCTCCATCCCTTCTAGATGACATGGCGTGCCTGGGAGATGAGCTTATAAAGCTCCCTGCACCCCAGAGTGACCAGCAGCACTCTGTACAACAGAGAGTGGTGCACAGCAAAGAACAACCTCTGACACAGACCCTCTATTACACCCACAGGTACCACAATTCTGAGTTACTCAGCACGTCCCCTGCCAGGTGACTGCAAACTGCATGTGGCAGGGGGAGGTGTGCTATGGTATGGTAGCCAAGTACATCAAGGAAGGAGAAATTAAATCCCACTTGAAGCAAAATACAGCACAGGGAACTAGTGTTCTTCTAGCGGGAGGCTGGGACCCTCAGGACAGCCTGCAGACAGCTATTCAATTCCTCTCTTTCAGGGCAAGAAACGTTAACTCTGCACATGGCTGACAAAAGCTGCCAGGTAATGCTGTCACATTGCCTTTGAAGACAGCCAAAAAAACAGGGAAGGGGAAATTCCACAACATTATCACCAGCACCTCTGCATCCACAAGCAAAAGGCAAGAGACCTGAACAGAAAACTAAGTTAAATAAAAAAGTTTCCTGTTTTTCAGAGTCACAGCCCATTACAAGCACAGATACCTTGATGAGGTCAGAAAGGCACCAGCCACACAACTACTGAAATCAACTAAAAAAAAGTAATCTGATGTGCCTCTGGGCTTGGTCTGTTTACACAAGAAGTGTTAGCCAAAATCATGACCAGTATTAGCATTTTCAGTCACCCATGCACATGTTAAGCTCACTAGCAGATCATTGTCAGCACTGTTTGGCCTCAATTATTGTCTGTCCAGGGCAAACATTTGGGATACTTTTGGGTACAAGCTGATAAATGAAGACATCATGTGATTACCCATATGGAAAACTAACTCCCTCATTAAAGAACCTCATGGATGAAGGAGCAACTTTTGAACCATAGCACTATGGACCCTAAACTAGGCTTCAAATCCACTAACACTGGAAACAAGGATCACACATTCTGTAAGCAGTACAGATAAATCCTGTACCAGGATGTGATGCACAAACATTGACTACCTAGATGCTACCTTCTCCTCTCTAACATGCAGAGATTTTAAAATGCAATGAGTACATTGCATCAGTGCTCACTGAGCTTTTAAGTGACTGAAGAATAATGCAGACAGATACTCTTCCTGCTATTGACATTCTTTGTCTCAGCAAAGAATCATTCTGAAATAAAATGTTTAACATTTCTTGTTGCATGCTGTACTCCAAATGCGTTATACTTCCCCCCCTCCCTACAAAGGATAAGGCATGTTAGAGTTATGTTACTTCCAGAAATACAGGCTTAGGAAACTCCCGTTTTTAATTTTTATTAGCCACAAAGGCACTACCCTTGGACTTATTTATGGGCTCTATTATAAAGCATTCATTTATTCACTCAGAATCAGAAAGAATTTCTCCCAAACGGCAAGAAACTTTATGGTTTTCTGATTAACACATCATGTTTTGTTAATGCAATGGGTTATCCTCCCCTTTACTCCTGTCAGCTGCATTTAAAACTAGACCTTAGTACACACAAAAGCAAAAATGTAGAGACTACGTTATTTTGTAAACAAAATCACTGCATAATACTAACAAAACTACCAAATTGCTTGTCAGAATGAAAACAAAGCCACGATAAACCAGGCTAATAAAGTGAACAAATGGGTTGCCACCAGTGTCCATCCTGAGGTCATAACTAACAGACCTCCTCTTAGGACACCTCCATGGCATCCAGGGATGAGGGAAACAGCTTTAGCCCTTTTCAAATCCTCAGCTGGTACCTCAGCTTTAAAGGAAACTGTTGTGTTCACCCACAGCAGCTGAAAGAGGCAGAAAGGCTGGCCCAGAGCTCACTGTGGCCAGCAGCCAGGCAGCCTTGCAGTGCCCTTGCAGAGATAGAGCTTTTCCCCAACTCCACTGAATCCCAGCTGATTTCCAAAAACACCACACAATATGAAATTTCTTATTTATATATCAATTCAAATTAAATAATCATTCTCCTTCAAAACTTTGCAATTTAACTTTTTTTAATTCTCAAGTACTGTATTATTTCTAATGCAGAGGGATAATCAGAGAAGAAAACTAACTGACCCAAGACTCACTGCAAAAGGTCAATTCTCCCCACTAAGTGTTACTTCCATACCTGTTCTGTCACTGCTCTCCAAGTCTTTTTCTAGTGCTGGGAGTAAAACAACACCAGCGCTTGTGTGCTTTCTCCTAACGCATTCTCCTGCCCAGGGAGCAACAGCATTGCAGTGCAATTAAAAAGCTGAGGCAAGGAGTAGAAAGCTGACAGCTGAGAGGAAGAAAAAAGGAAAACATGGGAGAAAAAGAAGAGAAAAACAGCAAGAAAATTGGGGGTGGTGGAGGAGATAAGTGGCGCAGAAGTTATTCACATGGAGCTTTTAGAGGTTACTTAATATCAACATATGGCAGGGGCCTGAAGAGCAAGAACAACAGTGAAGTTTTCTAGGTTAATAGTTTCCTTAATATTCCCACAGGATTCTTTACTACTCTAAACATAGCACAGAGGAAAAAATAAGATCCACGGAGATCATCATCAGGGGCAGGTTCAAGAAAGGGCCCTTTCAACCTTCCCCAAACTGCTTTCTCTTTTGGAGCTGAAAAATATCCAGAGTTCTTATGTAGTATTAATACTGACACATTTAAATTTGAAACATGCAATCCCAACAACACAGGTAGACTGAAGACAAAAGAGAAGGTTTCATTCAAAAAATAGTTTGAGTGGAGTTATATTTGTTGAACTATATTTGGAGTTAATTTTTCAATGCCTACTACAAACACTTAGCAGAAATATCCTTCACTGCATGCTTGTTTTCAGTGCAGGAGTCTACCAATTAAGTCATCCTAAGACCTTTAATGTACGTAGGAGTTTAGAATACTTCAAAAATTTAGTAGAAAATCTATTCCTGAAGGCCTGAATCTTGATTTAATATTTTTATTGTGCTATCTACCTTAATTCACTGTGTGAAAGCTACTTCAAACTTGTGAGGTCTCATTAGGTAAAATCCAGAGTCAAAGAAGAGACTGGCTGTTCTCATTATTATCTGCATATTATACTTGTTTCCATCACTCACAGAAGGGAAATGACAACTAGGCACAACAGGAAAAAACCTGAGCCATGAGCAGGAAACACAATCTCTTGTTTTGACTACTAAGGTAAGAAAAGGTAAATAGTGGAAAATTCCCCTCATACAGGGACCATAACAGAGGTGGATCATTTGACAAGTCTTCCTCACCACTGTTTTTATACAGTCAAGCCACTTATCAGAGTAGCTTCACTATCTTAAATAAAAAGCATCAGACCAAGGAAGGAAACAAGAAATAGCATTACTTGAGACTATCTGTGAGTGTACGTAACTGGGGAGTTCTTGTATCCTGGGTTTTTTTTAAGCACCTTCAGGGCAGCAATCCTCAACTATAAGACAACAAACAGAAGCTTGGAGAGACAGAAGAGCATTTATTTGCTTGTTCTTACATGGGTTACGAACTGAAGAGAGGCATGGACTTGAGGAGAGGCTCCTATTAAAGGCTGCACAAGTTCCTGCTGTAAACAAGTTTCTTTAGGCTAAATTCAGCACAGTCTGTGGTGCTGGTATGAGCTTGATGCAATTTTTAAGACTGTGAAAGTTATTTTTATTCTTAATATAGTTGGTTATGTGCATTTATTATTAAGTTATTAAACCTTGAAACTGAAAACAAATCCCGTGTAGCTTTAACACGGAAGTGCAACAAATGTTTGCTGTTTTTGCCAGGCTTCTGTTCTGTGCTTACTGTACACTGCAACTACAAATATTTATGCAGCACATATTTCTGTGACAGCTCCCACTATCAGCTATCGACCAACCCCACAAAGCCTAGCTGCAGGCTATGCTATTTCCACCCCTCTTTCACTGAAAATTCTTCCTTAGCAGCTGTTCTGGTTGCAATTAAAAGTAACTGGTGATGAAAATCAAATATCCTCAAACTCTAAAAATTGAGTTTTTGAGGAGAAGGGAAGAAGCAGCCTCACAATGGCTCTGCTCAGCCACCAGGTATCACTAACCATGCCGGCAACAAAATCCAAGCCTGTTTTTGTTTATGTCTGACAAGCCAGATTAAAAACTTTATGTTTTTAAAGTTGCTTAATAAACCAGTAGAAAGATAATGATTACCCAGTCTCATCATTTGCACATGAAAGGTGGAACAGAGAACTTACAGTAATTTGTTGCCAGACTTCAGTGGAACAAACAGCTGCATTTTACTTATCTTCAAATATCAAAGGACTTGAGTGGGACAAAGATTACTTGGCTTGACAAGCTTTCAAAGACCCCTCCAGCTCAAAACCAGAGACGTTTCTGAAGAAAATCATTAAAGGATTTAATATAAGCCTAGCAGCAATTCCTATTATACTAACACAAAATTTACCACCATCCTCTAATCTTGTCGAAGCTAAGACAAGATGCTTTGCCTCCTTTCCAAATCCAGTGGAACTGCACACTTCCAAAGGCTAGAAGCAGACAAGTTCTTCCTCCCAGGAAAGAACGCGCTTCATGGCAGTGTTAAGCTGCTTTTAAATCTGCCCATCCCATGCCAACTCCTCACTCAAGCAACTTGTTTTGTGCTAAAGAGCTGGCTCAGGGAGCTCAGCCACTGGGTCACATTAGTGCCAGGGCAGAGAACACAGGGTAGCAGCCCTGGGATAGTCCAACCAAGAGCAGAGCCACATCCTCCAGTGCACCCATGAGCTACACCAAGTGTCAGCAGAGTTTCTTCTTCGCCCTCCCACCCTCATTATACAGGAGCAGACAAACTGAAAACCTTCGTCACTGTATGCACTTAGAATTCATTTTATTCCCTCAGACTCCTAGCAGACCATTGTGAAAATCTGCTCAGCTCAACCAAAAGGAAGAGCAGAAGGAGTTCAGTATTCTCCTTCCATATGTGCTGCAACCTGCTTTATTATTTAATATATCAAATACCTTTGACAAGAGCAGTAAAATCACATTGTTCTTGTTTGGGAATACAGCACTTTGAGGAAGCAAAGTCAATGCCTGTGCTGCAAAACAAATAGGATGGTTACTCAAGAACCAAAAAGAAGATGTGAAAGAATTGAACTTTCGTAACTGTACCCACTCCAGAAGGCTGAGCAGAGAGTTAAAAGTTTTAGGTAGCTGGAAATAGCTGCTGCCTCAAAGCCAGTTTTTGTGTCTAACACATGTGGTTAGACAGCCAACAACCATTCCTGGGGATTATCTGCTCAGTGTATGAAAGACAATAAAACAACCCACCATCGGTTTTTCAGGCAGACCTGGGCATGATTCCCATTAGCACATTTTTATTTTAAAACTGAGTGTGATTGCTCTGATTTTATAATACAAGAAAGCTAAGCACAGATGTTGGTACTTACAGCTGAACAAAACTTTGCCAGGTAAATAACAAACTGTAGAATTATGAACTGCTTCTGAACATGCACAAATATATTGCATGGCACAGCAGTTTAAATACATCAGTCACTGTATGCAGTTGAAGAAAAACAGTATCTTCCAATCTTTACATTGAAACAAGCCAAATCCAAAACCCACCAGGTAAATGCACATTTTTCCCCTGTTGATTTTGGATCGAGCTTTAAGTGAGAACTGATGGTAGACAGCAGTTCTAACCACTCAAGGAGGAAAGCAATGGCTGGTGTTCAGTACTGGTTTACTGTAACAGTAATGGACTATTAAAAAACATAACTACAAAAGAAAAGACACTTATACCAAGTTTTTGAAGATGATACTGGACGGCTTTTTACGCACTATCATTTTTCCAGACTGCAGAATGCAAGACAACACAGATAGCAGAAATCATCAGCCTTCTCTAACTTCCATCCACGTCAATTAACAGCTGCAGTTAATTTGTGGTATTTACTAATTTCTGATGTAAGGCCCTGCTCCATTTTGCTGTGGAGTGTGGTTTAGGGCTTTGGCTATTAGAACGCTCTTCAGGTTGTTTGGATATTTTTTTGCCTTTCATGTTCCTGCAAGAAGTGTAATACTTGACAAAGTTAACCTGACATACAAATTTGTCACCTGACACTTCAGTGCTTCATCTGTCTCCCACCTGCAGGACACTTACAATGAAACCATTTAATCCTTTAGAAAGCTTTAAAATTAACTTTACTGATGGAAGATTGTGAATTTGATCTAGAATTTGCTTTAGGATTGACAAAGTGCCCCCACATTTATTAATTTGTTGTTAATTCTATAGAATCAGAACATACCTCCTGTTGTGATGGGGACAAAACAAAAAGGCTTCTCAGGCGAGTTCATATGACCTCAGTCTGGGATCAAGATGAGACCAGACAGGCTGTGCACCACCTCTCCCACCTCCTTTGCAACCTGAGCTACAGCAGATTTTCTGTACTGCCCATGCAAACCCTATAAACCCTGACGACTGATAGGAAGTGAAGGTCTGGTCAGCAGCAGCCTGCATCAGTTCTCCCAGAACCAGAATCATTAGCCTGGATTTACAGCAGTGTTCTCAGTTAACCACTCTGTTCACTCTGCTTGCTGTACTGGGTCCTGGACATATCACTTGGAAAAAAAGAAACCTTGGGAAAAAAAGCACTGCACAGAGTACTTACAGGGTGATCAGCTTGTTCGTTTTGCCACACTTCCCTGAGTTTCTGAACTTCCTAGGCTGAACACACCCCCATAGGTAACCAAAGGAAAAGAGGAGAAATTCTGAAATCTCTTTTACTTGGTAGACCTCCACTTACATCCTTATACCCCCCCTGCAAAGTTCAAGGAGTCGTTTGAGGCAGGTTTACAATGAAGAACTCATTATAATTCTGCTATTCATTCCACTCTATTTAAGATGCTCCAATACAGATCAGTTTGAACACACACTGTGCCTCTCTGAGAGGCATTAAAGCAAGATTTGATAATAATTTCATTCCGCTTAATCATACAAGAAATAATGTAATGCATTCACAGTATGTAATCCTAACTCCTTTCAGTTTTTCTGTTATGTTTCTGCTTGAATTCATAGCTTACACTTAAATATTTTTGCAGTATACAAGAGATTGTCTCAAGTGCTGTAGTTAAAGTCAGACACAGACCAAACAGTCTTGAAAAACATGATCAGCATCATCAGATAAGCTCTTCCTTGATGCAGGTCTTGGCTAAAATGCAAGAGTTCAGTAATTATGGAGCAAGTCAAACACATCCTTAAGTTCCTGCATTGTTCTAAGGTCCTTGGGACATCCATCCCTTCCACAGCAGCAGGCACCTTCCACGGAGGGTCCTGTGTATGTCTGGTATCAGTTACAGCTGAGTGAACAAATCCTCATGCTCAAAGCATCAATTGCTGTAAATCACTACAGTACTAACGAAGCCAAAAGAGCCACATCAGTTTGCAACACAGGACATGACCCACACTTGCAGCCTGGGAAAGCAAGTCAAAGGAAAACTGCTTTTTCTTTTTATAGCCTGGTTCTCTAATTAGGATTTTTGTCTGCACTGTAATTTGGTATTGGAGAAAAAAAAAAAAAAGAGCACCATACACTTTCAGCAGACAAATCACCATGAGCTATAAAAACTTGCTATAGCTGAATTTACTCAAACATAACCTGCAAATGTCCCAGATTCTTCAAGACCCAAAGACTAGGAACAGCAATTGTTGCAAGCACACTGGGAACACCAATTCTAGTCCTTATTAAAATGGCTGGCTCATAAGCACTAACATCCCCTGTGCAGAACTACTGTGATCCTGAAAAATCTGGCACTCAGGAGACCTTTGGGAACAAAAGAAAAAAAAAAGGGAATAAAACAGCCATCCCACACGTGGACACCAACCTGGCATGAAGGGTCTGAGCAATGAGCACAATGTTTGCCTCTGGGGACAAGTGAGAGAAAGGCTTCTGAACTGAAAAAGTGCAAGACTAAGCTCAGATGAAAAACACCTAGGCAAACAAACATCAAACTAGGAAATTGTTGCTTGATTATTGTGCAAAGACTAAGTTACCTATTTTGCCCCTCTGAGAATGTTTTAAGTGTTTTAACATGATTGCAAAACAGACCTGACGAGAGAGAGGATAACTCAGCTATAAACTGGGAAAACAGACAGGATGACTAACCATGCAGTTGATGAACAGTTTGCTTTGCTAGAAAAAGAGACCTGACCTTCAACTATTCAGTCCTTCTACACCTGCATACTTCTGCCATGTTCCCTGAAACCCTCCCTACTCTACAACACTGCGAGAACAACCTCTGGCAGCCAGCTCCCAGGACTACTCCCACAGAAAAGCAGTGATCCCTGATCCAACAGTCTAGAGAGCCCATGCTCTGCAGTCTCCTTTCCAAGTCCCAAGAGAGCACTGCTCACATATTTTACTAGCATCCCCATCACCCTAATTTCCTGCCTCTGAAGTCAGAATTTAGGGTGTGAGCTGAAGCTCTGCAGGCACACCACATTCCCCAGAATGGCACAATGATTTCTTGGTGCTAGTCACCTCATTCTCTTGTGCACGTCTTTAACAGAAGGACCAACACTGCTCTGTCACCCTAGTCTGAAGACAAAGAGCAGCAGAGCAAAGGAAAAAGTGATGAAGATTTTGCCTTCATTCTGGAAGGGAAGAATTTCTAAAGCAAAGGAGGAAATAAGCATGACTGTTAGGGACCATCCACAAGTATGAATCTCAAATGTTAACCTCAGGAGTCTCTTATGAAAGTTAGCACTAAGCAAAGGGATGGGCCAGAATTTACTGTTCCCTTCATCTTTATAGAAGGAGGTGTGTTGGGAAAGCTTTCAGGCTTTGCCACACGTGAGGAAGAACAGGCCTGTCTTCCTTCACTTGTCAGCATGATCCTTCTCACTGAGCAACAGGTAAAAGAAAAGCTTTTAAAAAAGGAAATAATGCCCTTTTCCATTAAGGTCAAAAGTTAGAAACCTTCATAACCAGCACACTGCTCCTAGGAGAAGAGGGAGAATTTTTTCTATACGTAGACAACAGTTCTCTGATTTGCCTACTTCTGTGATCAGCACTTCAGTGACAACCCCCTCCCAGTGCAGGGTTAGGAATACTCAGTTTCAGCAGTCTGTCCAAAGCAGAGCAGGGACAACTGTGTTCTGAACAGGACTGATCCAGAGACATGAATAAACTTGAACTGAAGTAAGCATGACAAAGTCACACAAAGGATTTCTCATGACTTGACCCACCATGAACATTCACAAGCCCCAACAGGCATTGCAGGAAGACCTAATTGGATTTGTGATCCACATTTGCACTTTCTGTACAAGAAGGAGGAGCAAGTTTTCTCCCATAGACTTCTCCACTCACCTAACAGACACACCAACTAAACTGCTCTAAATCCTATTCTTAATTGCCTCCTTGAGCATCTAAAGAGCACATCTAAGAAAATCACATCTAAAAAGTGGCAGACAATATGCTCTGAACAGACAGGAGCCACACAACCCTGGATGTATTTGATAACAGCAAATCAAACCACACACTACACCAGTTCACACCAGTGAGCAGGCTGGAGCCTCCTGCTAAATCCTTATCAGGACACAGCAAGAGTCCAGGCCAAAAAAAGCTACATGACTGCTCTAAGTCTCAAATCAAATCTCATTTCTGAATCTGCTGCTGATGAGACTTTAATTCCAAAAGCCCCATGCTATAAATCACTACATGGCTGAAAAAATATAACTGTGGAGGAAGTGTTAACACAGTGTTAGGTTCCTCTGGGATTTAAGGAGCTCTGTGAGAAGCCACCTTGTTATAAAAGCAAATCCTCTTCTGAAGCAACTGCCAAACATGGCTCTTAACGAGAACACCACACAGGCCACTTAAACCTGGTGTCATCTTGACATTCAGGCAATTCTGCCCAAGGTTTGCTTGATGATTCAAAATGGGAAGAATCAGCACTCCTTAGTGTAAGAACAGAGGGGAAAAAAAGTCATCATTTGCCTGTCTGCCAGGTTAACAAAGTCAAACAAGATGTCATTTGTGGCAATTTTTTTTCCTTTCAGAACTACACATCTGTGAGCATTCACACACAGCACAGGCATGAATAACTTGGGTATGACACTGACTGTCAAGCTGTACAGATAAGATTTCTAAATGTGAAGCAGTAGTACAAAGATCCCCTCCCTCCACCAAGTGGAATGGTGCACTTGGCATGCTCAAGTGATGACATAGTACCAGCAGCAGAAGGTACATTCCCCTCAGAAAATAAAGGGGCTCATGGTGATTCTCAGCATGGTATCCTTCAAACATCTTACGGGCAGCAATGCAGTCCCTCTAGCTGCTATGAAGCCATAACATTCCTGCCAGCTGCAATGAAGTGCCTGTGAGGAAGAGCAAGATGGCTCCTAGATGCCTCTTACATCATTTCAGCCTTTAAATGGGTGCCACAAATCCACTCTTCCCCTTGCCACAGGACACTGTGAGGCACTGAAATGAAACTGCATCTTACCTTGTCTTTGGATAAAAACCCTGAGCAGTGGATGAGCACTTGAAACAGCCTTGAAGAAGTTGTCATCATTATTAATAGGGAGAAGGTCTCCATGCACATCAGCATATCCAATCATCACTTCCAGGTTGGCTATGTGATGAATGTGAAGAATTAGTTTGTAGAAGTCTTCAAACTTTCCTGGCTTGTAGCGATCCAGAGAGAACCTCCTGAACTCTGCCCCAAACTGCAAGAGAAAGCAAACACAGCATCAGCAGATGTGTCACCACAGGCCAGTGCTCCAGTTTGGCATTTGAACATGGTGCACATCACCTCTCTTTTCAAATCACCTCTCTTTTTTTTTTTTTCTGCGTAGAGAACCACAGAATCAATCAGGTTGGAAACGACTTCTGAGTTCATCAAGTCCAACTTCTACCACTCAAACCTATTCCATGTTGAATACAGTCACATGGTGCTTACAAGTCTACTAATGGCCTTTTAGGTCCTCCCATTAGAACATAACCATGGCTACCAAGACACCACAGGTATACTCAAGTGTTCCATCTTAAAAGAAATCACACTTTTAAAATATTAAGTTTTCATTAAATCCTCAAGAGGTTAACTGCATTTGTACGATTTAACTTTGAAGGTCCATCACTCATTATTATCATCTCAGACATCCACAGAACCATTCTTCTCCAAAGCAGAAGTATTCACTCTACTGCTTTCAAAAGAAGTTACTCAGCTATTCAAACAACCCTATAAAAATTCTTTGCACGTTTCCCATCAATACCACTGGGATTCCAACCACAAGACCTTTAAAGAAGCATGGTATGTGAGCGCACAGCTTGTTATTAGAAAATACACTCACTCTACATGACCCCTGAATTTCCTGGCAAATCCATGCAGCAGAAGGAAAGTTAGTTTTCATGGCTTTAATTTTTTTGTCACTCCACTGGTTTTTATTTTTAAAGCTTTACAGACCATTAAGTGGTTGTGAAAAAAAAAATGGGGGGAGGAGGGTGTGATTTGGCACAAGACAATAGAAAATCTTATAAATCCATGAAGCTGTTTTAAGTAAGTCAAAGTGATTGAGGAGAAGGTTTCAAAGGACTGATATTAGAAACAAAATATGCTATTAAGAACAGGAGGGAAAAAATTGATCCTCTATTTAGGGAAATTAAAATAATGAAAACAGGCATCTAGTCAGACTGAGCAGCTTAAATCACCTTTCTGGTACATTTAATTTAATATTTCAGATTGTTCATCAACCGAACCTCTAAAACCATCCTAACTCACTCTTGAACACATGGAACCACAGCCACAAATCCAAGAACAAGTAAGGCTGTAACTAGGACCTCATGGAAGTTCTTATTTGCAAAGTCAGCCAATACCAGGGCTAGAAACCAAAGACACAAAACTAACAAGCACACAAAAGAAATAAAAAGGGGGAGAATCCTTTCCAGACAAATTCCCCTCAAAATGGAGAATGACTTGCTTAGAGATTCTCAGCTGTTTAGATCAACTATACATGCAAGCCACTCTTTTGCTGAGACTAACAAAAGTATGAATCATCACCATAATCATCTTCAAGCAAAAAGGAAAAAAAGAAGCCAACATAACCCTTCTGGCTTTGGGCACAAGCATGTTCTCAAATTACTTCCACAGTTATGAAAATCCCTCTCTTGAGCATCAAAGCCTAGTTGTGATCATCTGAAAGCTTGTTTAGTCAAATTATGCTGCCTGTTTGTAATATTAACTGCTAGTTCCAGTTTGGATTTCAGAGTGCCCATCCAAATGCACAAAAGGCGAACAAACCACAGCTGGTTCCAATGGAGGAAGAAACGTTCCTCCTTTGTCCTCCACCCCCTGCTCCTCCCCAGAAAAATCCAAGAGGCAACTTACTTCTGTGGACACACTTCAAACCAAAAAAAAAAAAAAAAGCTTAAGCCTTTTTATTTATCAAGTATCTTAAAGTTTTCTTTTTCCTAGATTCAAGCTAGAAAAAGCCATCTTCAAGTGTCAAGTTTAGTATCTATCTACATGACAAACTAAAGGCGCAGGAACAAGGCCTTTGCAGGTTTTGCTTAGAGCTGCATCTACTGCAGGATTCCTTGGGATTCCCTCAGCCAAAATGCCAGGGTGCTCAGATGCCAATCGCAGTAACCATTTGTTTACAGCTTGTTTAGGACCATTAGCACGCAGGGTGCTTTCGAGGAAGCAGCTGCTGTGCAGTCTGACCCCAGGCAGTACAACACCCATCCTTACACAGCCCCCTCGGAGCCATGGTCTGCTGGGAGAACCCATCCATCCTGCTCTGCCAAACACACAGCCGAGGCAGGGGTCGGGTCCTGTGCAGGGACGTTGCACCCAGCAGACAAGTGACAGGGAAAAGGACAGAGGAAAAAACTAGGGATGGTTACTCACACTTGGCTGGTAGGACCCAAAGGTCAGCTTAAGTTGCCACATGAGAAGACAGCTGGCAAAAGGGCCAAGCCTCCCAGCCTAGCCCCTGCGGGCACACTGGAAACTACTGGATCAGTGGAGCCTGACATGTGGGAATGCCATTGCAGGCTTGGGGCACTGAGGTCTGACAGGAATGCTGTACAGTCAAATTGACTTGTTCACAGGTTCACCCTTAGGAAAGCCCAAGAGTCAATTTCATTTGCCTGGGAATAGCACAATGGTAAACAAATGCAAAAGTTTTCACTTGTGCTTTCTGCATGACCCAGCTTTTTGAGGCAAGGGAGCCAGAAGGTGATTCTGCAGAGGAGAAGGGAAGAGTCAGGAGATTTAAGCAGATAATGAGAATTACTTTCTTTTTGTTTAAAGGTTAGTATTACTGTAGTAATAGCTTAGCTGATTTATTCACCCTGTGCATATACACAGGCAGCAACCATTGTCAGCAGGTCTTTTCAGAAGACAGGAAAAAAATGCTTCAGCTCATTCATCATCCCTAATGAGGCTGATAGAGAGTATCACAGTAATAATGGCGTTTGCAGTACCACTCAGCTTGGAGACCGGGCGCTCTGCATTGTATTCAGCCAGGATTTCAAGATAACATCCACCGTGTATCTTACAGAAACTACAAATTCTGGTAGCCAAAACCAGTGACCTGCTTCTCTAAGTCACAAAGTTCATCTTATCACATCCCTTCCCAGAAAGATACATGAGGACTGGTGTCTGCCAGCAAAGTCTCTGCCAGAACAACGCTGTATCACACTGCTTGATAAACTAACAGTTTTAACAAGCAGAGTAGTTTTCCATAATGAAGTAAATTACTCAGGCCTATTTAACTAATACAAATACTCCATCCAATATTGCAGAAGTCAGAGGACAAGAGGGACATAGGAAACTTAAAAGAATTTAGTCTGACAGAGCTTACCATGACTGAAAAAAACAACTTAGAAAGAACTGTACATTTTGTTTCACAAAAATAACTTCCGTCCCAGGATCCCCGAAGTATCAGCCAACTACTATATTTGTTGTCTACAGTTTGATGACAAAAAGTACACAACAAAATACATCATGTCAGGCAGGAACCCCAAGCAAAAACAGATGCCCAGAAAAGTGTTCTGCTAAAAGTTGTGTTAAAGAAGAAGGAAGACAAAGCTAGCTGATCGAAACTTACACAGGCTGATCAAGAGCAATCAACTGCTTTCTTTGGCTTTTTTTCTGGCTGAAGGGTACAAGAGGTCAGAGGAGAGGAGGGAGCAGGATTTTGAGGTTTGTTTACTTAGAGAGCTGTTATTTTGTAAAATGAAAGAGTTATTTGCAAGCAAAAGAAAGCAAGTATTTTTTCTTTAAATTTTAAGTTTCAAGATGTTTACAGGACCAGAAATGAAGCCCTATGTTTATGAGGTGCCATCCCTCTAGTTTATTGCTGGCTTTGAAATCAGGCTATTGTAATAAGAAGACATCAAAGAGCAACATTTAGCAATAAACATGAATTACATTAGCCACCTACTTCTTTTATGAAGTAAAAAAATCAAGAACAGAAAGAAAACTAAACACTTTCATCCTTGCATAGACTGTAATTTCTGCTTACATGTGAGATTTTCAAAACTGGGAAGGCCTAATCAGGGATGCATTATCAGCGAGAATGAGCAGAGGGCAAGAAAGGAGGAGGGAAGACAGTGCAAATGGTTTTGCACTTGCTGACTTCACCTGGGACTTCGGAGCTGTGCTGTCACATTCATGTCTCTGTTTCTCTGTCCCCTTTTTCTCCCCCAGTTACATCTTCCCCAGCTCACACAGCATTCTCTTGCTCTGCTCCCAGCCTCAGAATGGTTGTCACTAGTGGCAAGATGCCACCAAACAAGCAGATGGTCTCTGCAACAAGTTCTCTCTTCAATGGCTTGCTCCAGAGCAGCTCTACTTCACTAAAATGATTGAGCTGGTGTAAAGTGTGAGATTTCATGTTCTGCTCAGTCCCCTGCTCACATCTCACTATTTCTTTCAATAGAGAGTCACAGGAGCAAGACAGCATCTCTTCCATTTGCCCTTCACAGAAATCCCATCAGGGACACAGTTTCACTACCTTCTCCCCCAAACATTTTTCTGGATTGACATCATGCCATACTTCTACCCTTCTTCCTTCTATTCCCTCCTTTTAGTCTCCCAGAAAAACACAGCCATGCTTTAGCATCTTAAATGCTTAGAGTAGCTTCTCTCACTAAAGAAAACCAGTGGTTCCCCTTCTTTTTCATGCTTCTTTGACAGAATGCTTCACATCTCTGCTTTTCACTCAAAGAACAACTTTACTAATCCCTCCAACCCTCTCCAGTGGTCTGTAAGGCTCAGTCCATGACAACACTTTTGTCTCTTCTGCATCTGCTTAGAAGAGAAATTTTTCTTTCTGTTCCCATCACTCTCAGATCATCTTCTGCTCATGAGGTGCACCTCTCATTCAATCTCATATAGATCTCTTCACAGATGCTCAGCTGTCAGCTCAAGGGCAACTTAAAGCCATGGTTACCCTTTCCCCTGCCTCACCTTATTTCACAATTTTTGGGAACTAGACCACTACACTGCCTATTTTGCCTCACTGCCACATGGCAGCCTGTGAAAACAGTTATGCATAAAAACAATTTTATCAGCCTGTTTGTTTGAACCCATCATCCCTTTGCCACCCTTGCTCCAGTAGCTCCTCTCCTACCAGGTCACCCACGCAGCTGTTTTATCCCTACCATCTCTGTCAGCACTGCCTCCAAGCAGCAGCACACTGCCAGCCTTCCTCACTGCCTCACCTCTTGATATTTAAACCCTCAGTGCCGTTCTCCTTCAAGAAACAATCGTTCGTGGGAATGCAAAGCCCTTAAAATAAATCTGTGATTTAAGTGCCAAGTCTACCTTTCCAGAAGTAAATCTCTTTCCTTTTTTATTCCAGTCCCCTACATCTCTGGGAACAAACCAGAGTCTGTCAGCAAATGATGTAGACCAAGATGGTCCTGTATCGTCAAGCAACACACACTCTATCACACCACAGAGCTTAAGCACAAATACAGCACGGGATGCATACATCCATGACATGCCACCATCAGTGTGAGGGGGTAAAGGAAGATTTGGCACCTTGCCACCGAGAGGGACAAAGGAATCAGGTCTGGTCAACACTGTGGTAAGTCCATGAGCCTAGCTTTCTGCAGAAAGGCAGCCTTGCCCTACGACAGGTCTCTAGCAAGAGCAAAGCACTTTTGGAACATTTCCTGAGAGCTATCTGCATGGTTACAGGAAACCTGTAACCAGTAAGGGCTCTGGCTGGTTACACACTTATTTAAGACCCTTTTAGCTGCCGCCAGAGGTTTCCCCATGAGCTCAGTGCCAGCAACAGCTGCAGAGAAGTAATTTGATGCACATGCACGCACACCCCTGGCCAGACCTGAAGGGGGACTGGGAACAGCTGTGCAGGGCAGAAGCAGGAGGGATGGCACAGGGCTGGGTGGCCCTGGGGCTGGTGCACCACACCCTTCCCCAGACATTTCTGCCTGAATTAACTTCAGGCATTTCCAATGGGAACGGGACTACCTCTGTACCGGGAGATTTTGCCTTCACTTAGAGGGAGGCAGTGTCTCCCGAGGTACATTTCATCTTTTAACTCCTGGCCTGCCATTGTAAAGGTAATTAGGGGCAAGCAGTCAATCCTTGGATTGACTTCTTGGTTCCTAAAAGCTCAGATTAAGCGCACACAAAGTCTCTCACAAAGGGAATGATAAGGGACTACAGAGGAAGGCACTATTAATTGCACCTCTGAAGAACTCCTTGGAGGAGGCTGGTCCTGGAGCCTGTTAGACAGAGCCTCCACAGGTATTTTAACCTCACACGGGAGACATTCCTTTCTGACTTGGCTGTAAACAACATTTAATTTTCTGAGGTGCTCTTTAAAGTTGAAAGGTCCATTGTTCCATGTCCTTTAGGACACTTTCAGTGTGGCGAGACTGAATTTGAGAAGACTACTCACATAAGACAGACTGGCTGGACGAAGTTTTAAGCAGATCAGAAATTCCCAAGTTACTAGACTAAAAAGTATTACAAACAGGAGAGCAGCTGGAGGCAGGATCAAGAATGGGAGAGTATGGGAATACTGGAACACAAGGTAGCAGTCCTTGTCCTTCTGGTCAGTGCCAAGCACCCAGCTAGCACAGCTAGCGCCCAAGCCCATTCCAGTATATCTGCTTCAGGAACACTGCTCGAGGAACTACCATCTTTCTGTGACTAGACAGACCTGAGACTACATACACAAAACCTGAGCACCAGAGCATATCCTCCACTACACACAGAAATGCTCTGTGACACCAGGTAGCTCAAAGCACACGTTCCAGCCTTCCCTGTGTCTCCTACAGGCACTACTGCTCCCACAGTGCCAGAGTACAGGTTAGAGAAGAGAGTTACACTGTGCCGGTGCTTACTGCAGCTGACTCCTGAACAGAACTATCACAAGATGATGTTGTGTGTCTGTGCACTTTTCAGCTGGAAGGTTTGGCCCCTCATCCGTGAAGGGCAGCAAGCATGCACAGAACGCACTGTTGCGGCTCAGCTGAAAGCTGTGGTCCCTCTCTCTCATGGCACCTGGTAGACAGACTTAAGGTTACTAGGTATGACCACTTCAGAAAGCTACTATGAAAAACAAAGCTTTGTAATGAGGGAGGAACCAGGAGTTTAGTAGGTGCTATTTAGCACATCAGAATAAGCACAATACCTGCTGTGAGAAGCCCAGCAAACTGGGAGGGAAAGGAACAGAGGCGACACTTCTTAAGAGATTAATGTTTACAGTCTCTTTTTCTTGACATGTTTTGCAACAATCAAATTGCTATTACTGTGGCACACTGTCTTCATCTGAGAGGGGGAAGCACTGAGGTTTTCTGAGTCCGTGCCACATTTGGTTTGCATATAATCAAATATGTTTTCAAGCGCAAAAACAGAAGTTAAATCAGCTGGTTACAGGGCTTTTTACTGCACTTGTTTTGGTTTTACTCCAGGTATGACAAGTACAACCTTGGAAGAATCTAAAGTACTGCTTAAAAACTTTAAGCAGACTTAAAGTCTGTTTTAACATTCTGTAGCGTTTAAAAAGAGTGCTGCTTTTTGATCTATTTTGAAGTGTGCTACATGTGGAAAACTTTTCTTAAAACTTCAGAAGGCCTGTACAGCTTCAGGGTTAGAGTGAAATCAAAGTACAAAAGGATGGAAAACACAATTTGTAGACCTCTCTCACTTAGTTAACACCAGACAGTGCAGAACCAGACCTTTAAAATCTCTTTAGAGGGGCCTATTAAAAGTAAAATTGCTGTTACTGCTACTGCTGCAGTTTTAGCACTGCTTGATGTTACACTTCATACCTTTCAAATGCACAGTGTGCATACATGCACTGCCACAGCTGAACTGTCCAGTGGACAGGCAATACCAGCAACTTGGGCTGGGAAGATGCAAAAGGTTTAAACCAGGAATCTTCCTGTAACAGCACAGGCACACTTCTTCTAAGAAGGGGAGACAGCACGTGAGCAGGACAAAGCGCCCACGAGCTGTTTGAATGCTACACCTGGGCAGGTTTGCTGAAGCACTGACTGCCACACATGCCTCAGACCAAAACACAGCCTTTCAGCTGCTAGTGACTTTGTAAGAGCACAGCTGATCCCAAACATGCTTTTTGTCTTTGAACACCGTAACAGTATCACGTCTACTCAGGACACATCAGAAAATTATTGAAAATTTATTAAAAATCCATTTGCAGCACACATCTAAACACCAACATTTAATGAGAGCCAAAACAGGATAGGAGAAGAGAGTATAAAAAAATATGGTTATAATTAACTGGTTCTAGTTATCTTAATGAGTTTGTTTATAGTAGTAGGATGTTAGTCACATTACTGTTGATTTGTAAATCAGTTTGCAATGCAAGAAAACATGACACTATTAATAAGGCAGAAATGCAACAGTCAGCACGTGAGTCAGGTAGCTGTGCTTTTACGCTCCTCAGCCACTATCAAAAGTTCCACTGTCCCAGAAGATTCATCAACAACAAAGGGTTCTTTTGCAAAGGACTTTTATCAGGGAACAATGAGTACATTTAGCCATTTTTGAAACCATGAAAATTAATTCTTACTAGTATATACAGTTTACAAGAATTCATATAGTAGTAACACAAAAAGAGTACTCTGCTGCTTTTCAGCCAGAAACACGGAGCAGTCAGTTTCAAAGGGAAAAAAAAAACCCAACACACACTTTCACAAACAATTCAAAGTGCTACCATTTAAAGGCCTGAGGCAATACTTCCACTATTCCAAAATAGCTAAGAGACTGGAAAAGAAATACACATTTGGGCTGATAGCTACCCTCCTGCTTGAAATACTGTGTATACAATTCAAGGGAACAAAAAAATAAAATCTCCTTTCACTCAGCAAGACGAAAGATTGGCTGCATGGGGTTATAATTAAAGACAAGTCCCACCCCTAATGTAGGAATTCCTATTTTAAAAGCATTTGTTCTTCTGTAGGCTTATACTCACAGGCAAAGAAGCCTGTAACCTCCCTGTAGAGCTAAAGACAGAAAATGAAAAATAGGTTAAGAACTCCGCCTGTGGCCACGAGATCCCAAACAAAACAAACAGAAAAAGCCCCACACACTGCAGGCACTGGAGCTCTTGGTAAAAGGGAAAAAAGGGGAGAGAAAGGGTCATCTGGAAACCTTTTTCAGAGATTAGAGGCAGTTTCTTGAGAGGGGACAGATACTTCACTTGTCAACCAACAGAGGAAAGGAGCAAGTGAGTACTAGACACATGAGAATACACAGTTGTTCTAAGCCAGCAAGATAATGTGTTTTCAGATCCTGTCTAAAAGGACTGAAACATTAATCCTGAGCCACAGAGACAACACCTAGATAAGAACTGAGCTTCTAATTTATTTTGTCATGAAAGACAGGAGAGAAAGGCTAAGGTGTAATCACAATTCAATTAATATTTTCCTACGACATGTGCCAACTTCTAAGCAGGTTTCTCTTTAGCCTTCCTCTTTTCTACCTAGCAAAAAGCTTTGAAGTGTTTTGATTTTAAGGCCAGCTCTCTGAGGATGAGGCAGAGGAAGTGAGAAAGCAGGGAGCAGGACAGAGATCTGTGAAGCTTTTGCAGCACCTTACAGTCACACAGCGAAAAAGTGACCTGACATACACCAAAAGCACAACACAGTGCCACAAAGCTCATCCTTCTGCAATGACACACAGCCAGATAACATATCACTGCCAGTGTCCCCACCATGTAGTCACAGACATTAAAAATCCACAGACACAAAAATCATGAGCTGAAGCATGCTTTGGGCCACGTTCCCAGTAGGGGTGATGGGTCAAGCTAGGTTCAGCCGAGGTACAGGCTGGTTCAGACCCACTGAAATCCGATCATCCACAAACCTCACAGGTCTACTGGACAAGAAAAGAGGAATACCACCTGCAGTTTTCGGCCTTCTGGCACAAGAAGGATGTTGCAAACTGGAGTGAGTTCAGACACCAAGATGCTCCCTACTTCTTCTCCCCACCCCCCACCCTGATTTGTTTTTAACAACCCTCTGGCACACATCAGAAACCTTATAACTTAAGGATACTTGGGGATTTCCAGAAGCATCTTACCCAGTATGATGCTCAGCACTGACAAACTCTCCCCTTCCAATAATCAAGGGCATAAACTGGCTTGAAAGAACTTGTTTTTGGAGAAAAGGAAAGAAAGTCAGAAAACCCAGGAAAATCAGATTTCGCAGGAGCCATTTCTGCATTATGACTAATGCAAGACATCAGCTGGATGCCAGTTTATCCTTAAGGAAGGAACCACCTGGTTATCGTAACAGAGGCAGGGATATCAAAACCCCAGCATCTGCAAACTATCTCCCATCCAACTCCCCACAACCATTTTTTCCAGAGCTCACTCTGATCAAACTCGATCTTCAGAGGAGAAAAGCTATTTCACACCACTGTGTAAAAGCAGCGCTCTCTCACACTCAGCTCCTCTGCTAAAAGGGATTCCACCTGCCCACGGACTGCCACTTCCCCAGCCTTTGAAAAGCCACCAAGAATCCCTTGATCGGCAGCCAGCAGCATGCCCCAGCGCAGAGGCTGAGCTGCACCCACCTCCGCTCACCTGGCAGCCTGCGCTCGCAGGCGATAGCTGCAAAATCATGAGTTCTCAGACTCAACTTTCAAGTTCTCAGGCAAGCCCAGACAGGCCTCACACTTACAAAACACAAGCAACTAAGTGTTTAAAAGGGTGACTACATGCAGCTACCAAAAGTAGCATTACTGAATCTTTCTGGTTCCCCAGCTGTAGATAGTCCCTGCAAACAAAAAACTCAACACTCAGTATTTCTAAATGATCATGGCACAACGACAGTGACCCACAGGGAAAGGGTGCCAGCATCACAACTGACCCTACCAGATCACTGTGTTTTTGTAAGAGGTATAAGGTCTTTATACAGCACCTTGCCAGGTACCATTGGCCAGAGCTTTGCACTGCACCTCCTTCAGACCATTGAAGAGTAACTCTGTGACAGGGAACCTATGAGCTTTTCAGGCAAAATAAAACCATCTTGCAACGTCAGCACCAACAGCCTGCCGCATCAACAGCCTGGCTGTTATTGTGCCCAAGTCATGCTAACAGTAAAACCTGCCAGCACCAGGAAATTCAACAGCACAGCTTCCACTGACACACACTGCAGGCTCACGGATCATCACTGGGTGCAGGCCCTCAAGAGGGTACTTTGAATTCAGCCTCTATTTGAAGTTTTCTTCCAATGCAGTAGAGTTCTCTATAGTAACTTCTGGGCCATCAGCAGTGACAACCCTGAGCTATAGAAGGCCTTCAAGTAAACTCCTCTCATCCATACACGTTTATTCTCCTTCCCTCTAAAAATCCACAATCATTCATAGGCTTACAACCTCTCTATATACTCTATATAGAGAGCATATACTCTCTCTATACTCTCTATAACTCTGTGCCTGTGGAACCAGGTAGGATTCACTTACAGAATTCCTGCAGCTGTAAGGGAAGCTACGAGCTCTTTACTATAAGGTTGCTTTCTAATTGTTAATAGAACAAACTCAAGCTATGGCAATATTGAAGCAGAAAAGAGTGGATGAACTTAAAAATTCTCATATGTGGTCAAGGCTTTAGTTTAAAGGCCATAGAATGTAAGGGGTATAATTCAGTAGACAGAGACAGGATCTGGAGCTTTTGGAAGCCACAAGGAATGTCGTGGGTGGGTTACATCTTAGAACCAGTACAAGCCGAACCAAAACTTTCCAGCTACGGAAGCAAAATGGAACTTTCTAGGCCACCCTTTGAAGCAGCAACAGGAGGTTAGGAAATAAGGGCCTGAACCCACATTTCAGGTAACATGTTTAGAAATTATTGGAGCCTCCCTTGGACAGAAGGTACATCTCCCACTGAAGCCATCTCCGCTCTATGTGTTGCTCAAGGCCATTTGATCTGAATGCAAATTTTAACAGCAGCAATGGACAAAAATGAGCAGCACCAAGCACAGAGTCCCAAAGACATCACCCTCAACACCATCTCAGCAGGTGATCAGGGTCAGGGACTCCAGGAAAGGCTAATGTTATCCATACTCTTTTCAACTTATGCATTACCTACACCTTGCCTGTTACAAGTGTATAAAACATGGGCTTCCGGGGAGATTTCTCAGTTTTGCTTAAATGCTACTTATTTTTGCCCTCAGAGGCGCAGGCAAGATTTGGACGTGCTGCTTCAACCGAGAGCGACCAAAGTTTCTAGACGGGAGCTCAGGAAGACCAAGGTGAGGCAGAGCCACCCGACACCATCCTTCGAGGCGGCAGCGCTGCCGATCTCGGCTCCTTCCCCAACGCCACCGGCGTGCACAAGCTGATGCCGGTGCCGGCATCCCGGCACAGCCGCCGCAGGAGGGGGAAGCTTTCCACAGGTCTCTCTCTGGCTCCTCCGGCTCGGACCTACGGCAGGACTGGCGGGGGGACCCGGCCCTTCTCCCTCCCGTTCCTCCGCCCCTCTCCTCGGAAGGCGTCGGGGCACCCATCCCGCCCGCCGGGAGCCGGTCGGAGCCCCGGGAGGCTGAAACGTGCCGGGCCGGGGCGGGAGCGGCACGGCCGCCGCGCCTCCCGCTGCCCCCGGGCCGAGCCCCAGCCCGCCCGCCAGGCGAGGCCAGCGGCGCTTCCCGAGCCGCCACACAAAGTTAGCGCCGGAGTCCCCGCGGCGGAACAAAAGATGGAGCAGGAGCGGCGGGCGGCGCGCCGGGGGCGGGCGGGGAAGGGGCGGCTGGCCGGGAGCTGCGCCCGGAGCGGTGATCCCGCCTCTCCGCCAGCCCGTCACCGCTCTGCGGGCTGCGCCTGGGACACGGCTCCGGCCGCGCCGCGCCGCGCGGGGAGGGCACACACGGGGGAAGGAGCGGGGGAGCTCCATTCATTTTCGGGAGCACCACCGGGCAGGGGCGCTCCCGGCCGAGGCCGCGCCGCGCTCTGCTCACCTTACTCTTCACTTCCACCGCGCTGCACTCCAGATACCGCAGAGTCTGAGATTTGTTGAAACTCCGGTTCATCTTCCCGGCCCCCCGCTGCCTCCCCTTTCCCGCGCCGCCGCCGCCGCCCTCACGAGCCGCCGGCCCCGCTCCTGCGGCCACTTTGTTCCCGGCGCGCGCGCGCCAACGGCAGCGGCGGCGGCCGCAGGGATCCGCGCGGGGCTCGCGCTCCGGCTGGGCCGGCGGCGGGCGGGCGCCTCGGGCTGCGGGACACGCCCCGGACACACACGGACACGCCCCGGACACTCCCCCGGACACACACGGACACGCCCCGGACACTCCCCCGGACACCCACGGGCACACCCCCGGACACTCCCCCGGACACGCCCCTCGGCGGCCGCGGGGCTCAGGCGCTCCCGGCGGAGCTGCCGCGCAGCGGGAATTGTGAGGGGATGGTGTCCCGGGCGGCCGCAGGGCCCCGCAGCCGCGGTACCGCCGGACGGTGGCTCCCCGGGTGCCCCCGCGCTCGGAGGTGCCCGTTGTGTGCCACAAAGGAGACCCGCGCAAACTTTTCCAGACAGCGCTGGTTATTCTTTAAAGAGGGTTGGGATCTGAAGGGCTGCGAGTCATTAATTTGAGACCGCAGATCACCGGGTTTGGGAGGAGAGTTTCCACCACGCCCTCCTTGAAATAAATCGGTGGACTGCCTCCCTCTGCTAGCAGCTCTTACTAATTAGGTAGGTTATTAATTTGAGAATCTCGAAGGAACTTCACTTCTTTCCATCTTCTGCCAAGGATATTTTTAACAGATCATTTTCCTTCAGACAACTTCTTTTAGTCACTGAGAGCCTTTGAAAGTGGTATTTTTTTCCTACACAATCCTGCCCAAAACATCAGTCGTGATGTACAGAAGCTCAGGACACAGCACAGACCTGTGTAACCAGTTTTCTGCTGCTTGACATCTCCTAGGATCGTCTGCCCATCTAAGCAAGGAGCACAAAGTCCTGACAGACATTACAAGCCACCCATCTCTTCTCCAGACTCACAGGTGAAAATGGCAGTGATGGGAATACTCACGAATTTAGGGGCAAAAACCAGGAACTGAGTTGACTTTTCATGTGACTCCAAGTAGAAGGATCAAAGTACATGCCCCAGATACAAACCAGCTTCATCTTATTGGAAAATGGACCCGAAATGAACATTTGCTACATTTTCTGGCTTGCAATGTGTTTGGAAGGCTTGCTGTAAGTTAAACTGGAAAAATAAAGTCTAGCGAGCTGAGAAAAGAAATGTTTGTATGAACTTGATCTTTTCCTCTTTTCATCTTAGCACGAGCAATGCAGCAGCTTTGCTTCCCTGCTGTGATACCCGAGGCCAGGCTGTGGAGATACAGCATCCCCGGGGTGCTCAGAGGCTGAACACCCCTTTTGGGATGTTTTGATGTAAAGATGGATCTTGAAATCCAACTGGATCCATATGGCTCAGGGGTTCAACCTCTGGAGCAGCAATGCTAGTTCCCTGGCATGAAGTTCATCAATAGCTGAAGGACTGATCTGGTGCTGCTGCCATCACCGGGGGCAGCAGAGGGACTCCGGGTGGGATGGTGTTCCAGCCTGCCTGTCCTCCGGCTGACCCTCGGAAAGGGACCCTTGCATTACCTCCCTGGTCAGGAAACAGTCCTGGGACTTACACTTTACACATGTGGAGATGTGGCTGAATTTAGAATCACAGAGAAGGAAGAGCTGAATTAATTTTTTGTTTCAGTTTCTTTGGGGTTTTTTTGTTGTGGTTTTTTTTTTTTTTTTGTATTGGTTTGGGGGTTTTTTGTTGTTTTTTGTTTGGGTTTTTTTGGGTTTTTTTAAGAAACAAAATTCTCAATAGGCAGAAAGCAGCAAGCAATTTTAGTCCTCATTTTAAATTTGGTACTTGTTGTATTTGTGATGCCCATTTGAGAAGTACAGATTAAACTCGCTCGTCTTTTATTTTATGCTTTCTTCATGTTTCATTACCATCTCTTTTATATTAATAAAGACTCTTCAAACTAAGAATGCCTGCCAAGCTGTTTGTAACCAGAATGAGAATTCAATGAAAATGAATAAAAAAATAAATGTTTTTGGATGAGATAAAAGCTGGTAAGCCATACTGAATTCATAAAGAGTGAAGATATATGTTTCAAAGCATAAAGCAGGGGTTTATTTACCAGCAGAGCTAAAGGGATTTCCACTCTCCCTTCCCCAGCCATTGCAGATCCTGTTCATATTTCCACCACCACATGAATAGACAATCCTTTTCCTCTCATCTACCCTGTCTTTGAAGCTAACAGGTATACTGAGGACAAAAATTACTTTATTTGAGGAGGTGAGCTAGTATTTTTTTCTATTTCTTCTACAAGAATTTAGAAATGGTGGATTACTGCCTCTCCTTTTTCTTTTCTTTTTTTAATTCACCTATAAGAAAAGCTGCTTTTGTGCTGTTCCATTCCTTCCCAATTTTTCAACCTTGCATAAAATATTTATTATAGGAAACAGGGTGAGTACACTAATATGAGGAAATATGCTTTTTATATCTCCAAAGAGACTACGGCTAGGAAAGGTTCCTTTCAAATTACTTCAACAAGATCTGGTTTCTGCTGTTTTTTCCTCAATCTCAGTTAAATAGCCATCCTTTTGTAGATCAGTGCAGACACCTTTAACCCATTCTGATCTGAGAAATGATCAGTTTTCTATAGCTTATTATTTGGGCTAAAATAGGGGGTCACAGTATGAAAAACTGGCTGTATTCTTTTGTTAGTAGAAAAATAGAATATTACATAAGTATTTATAAATTATGCATGATTATCAATATTATTTCTTAATGGCATGTAATAATTTATTAAAAGTGAATGCTTCTCAATCAAGCTTCACTGAAATCCAGTTTAGTCCGTCCTTGTAAATTCTCTAAGATACACCTTTCTTTTCCCTATTTCTAAATTAGTTGCAGCTTTAGTCCCTTTCCTCCAGAGCAGAGCTGAGGCACGACTGGGACAGCTTGAGAAAATTCCTTTTTCTCCTGCCTCCCCTTTCCATGCCTGTGCTGTGCTGTAACGAGCGGTGACTTCGGCTCCACGCACCAGCAGGACCCAAAGCTCTGGGGTGCTCCCAGGCCGCCCCAGCCCGGGCTGCACGAGGAGCTGCAGCCCCTGCCAGCTGTTTTCCTCCTCAGACTCGGTCACAAAGATGGTTTTAATTTAACTGCTTTTGCTCAGCCACCTTACAGGGTTTTTTTTTTTTTTCTCATCGCTTGCCAAGGGCACAGCATTCCTTTGACAATTTCTATAAATCTTCATCTGTTTTAGTAATCTGTGGTTACTTTACCCCGTTTCTGACCTGAAGAGCTTTTAAATCACCATTTCTTCCCGGGTGCCCGTCTCTCAGCCCTTCCTTGCAGCCTTGTTCCCAGATGCATGTGGAACGTGGGGGCACATTTGCTGTCACCTTTTCTGCATGCAGCACCTCACCAAATGCTCTTGTTTCTTGCCCTAAACTGGGCAGGGATGCCACAGTCCAGGGATCCTAACAGGCCATTTAAAAAATACTCAGATTTTCCTGTTTTCACTGCTTTTTATTTACCAGACCAACAAGAAGTGCTGCAACATGTGCCAGACTCACATTCCTGCAATCATGTTTTTCAGGATGCACCGGGCTTCCCTCTGACTTGCTGCATGCCTCATCAGTATTCACAAGTCATCTACACGCTCTGAGAGGAAAAGATACCCCAGATTGACATCCAAGGAGTTATTTTTCTAACTCTACTCCCTGCACTGAATTTGCGAGAGTTACAAATAGCACATCCTAAGGGCTTGGGGAAACTGCTGCAAGGACAGACTGGCCTTGGTTTCTTTAAATGCAAACCAAAATGAAGCACAGCACGAAGAAGGGAAGAGGGGGGATGACAAGTATTGTTTTGCTTGTAGCGAGCAATGTTCCTGCCACAGTGAAGATGGTTTCTACTTCATCAAACTCAGACTACAATGCCAGGGAACATCCATTGCCCTAGTGCAGGAGTTACCTAGAGGGGAATGAGAAGAATAATGCCAGCAGCCACAGCAGTAATGGATGCTCCAGGACAAGAGACCAGCTGCTCCAATGGTTTTCCATTGTTCCATCCCTTGTGGTAGTGAAATGTCTTCTTTTTCTTTTCTTTTAAGAGCTTTTGCCTTCAGGCCTAGGAGAGATGTACGTGCATCCAAGAGGAGAAAGAGCACAGAGAGGGGGATTGTTCTCAAGGCCTGGGGAACTGGATGCTTCTTTTCTACCAAGGATGATGAAGCATTGAGAAAACATCTTGTGTGACTTCACTACAAAACGCTTGAAGAGGGGAGACCAGAGCAGTAGTTGAGGGAATGGCACCTGCTGAGCTGCATGCAGAGCTCACAAGCAAGCAGGAGGATGAGCATTTGCCATTGCAGCTCCCAGCATTTATCCAGAGAGATGTGCTGGGGAGAGTGGATTGAGGTCCCCAGGGTGTCTGCACACTGGTACTCTGGCTTCAGCAGATCAGACCAACATGCTTTTGTGTCAGCTGAAAATTTTCCCATTTGGCTTTACTGGTGAATATTATAAAACCAATTTTGTTTTAGTATCAGTGTGAAAATAATTCAGGAACCAAAGCTGCTGGGATACCACAATCCCAGCGGCCAAACTCTGAGCATCACAAGAGAGGGAGTAAGGTGGGTTATGAGATCATTTGTCCTTTTTCCAAATTACACCACTACTGGGATTAAAAGCATCAGTACTTTACAAGGATGGGAAAGGTGAGTTTTACTGCCAGAGATGAGTTTAGGATTGGGAGGAAGGAAGAGAGACGATCATGCTCCTTTGCTCCTTGTTCTGCATCCGAAGTATGCTTTAACTACATGACTTGCCAGGATTTGACATTTCCCATGAAATGCAGAAATATTCAAACTGTGTTTGTTATGCATATGAATCTGCTGAATTTAATGATCTTTACCTCCCTTTCAATTGCCTTGATTCTTGGTTTTCTGTTCTTTACCAAGGAGAAAAACAGGAAAAATCAATAATGTTTCCCAGGTATAATTTATTGCAGCAGAAAAATAGATATCATCCTCTCCCAGTGTCCAGAAGGAGGTCCTTCTACTTTCTCGTGGGTTAAAAACATTGTTTACAATGTGCTGCTCTGCAGATAGCAGCTACTCATGATGTTAGAATGATTACTGCAAATACTTTTAAAATATAATTGATTTAAAGGCAGTACTGCTGATCACAGGCCTAGGCTGTGCAAGGGTCTGCCTGGTTCTCTTCTCCCTTTATTGTTGGTTCTACTTCTACAGGAAACTGAAGCATAATTGGGAGTTGGCAAGTGCAGCAAACATCTTCTAATTCGTCCAATGCTATCAAATAATTTATGCAGATGGCATCATCTTTATCTTCCCAAGCACTTTTTCTGTGTGAAACTATGAATATTGAAACACACTATGACACTGGAGTAATTTTTCTGCGGTAGTTACCAAATTTTCTAATGGAGCTAAGCTGACCAGATCTGGAAAGAAAATTAGTATTGTTAATTTTCAAAGTTAAAGTCTTTAAGAGAAAACTGCTATCATGAAGATATAATCACACCTTCCTTTGAAGTGCCTATCTAACTTGGTCGGTGAACAGAGAATCCTGGCTGTGGAACCTTACTGCCATTCTTCTCAATCACAAACTGCTTTTAATCTCTTTTGGGTAACAATTTAACTTATCTGAACGCTGTCTACCATCTTTGTTTCCTGGCAGCTGAAGTGTAGGGTCTGGTAATAGGGTAAGAGAGTATGAATTTTGCCCAGTCCCTCACCAAGAGCCCAGAGAGGTTTTTAGCTTTGCATGGAATGCAACTAACTGCAAGGAGCGACCAGAATCTTCTGGTGGGAATATAATTTATTGAGAACTTCCATTTGGGAAGTGATTCAATGTCACCTTAAATAAGCAACCCCAATATTCCTGAATTGCAGCTTTAGGCAATTTGTAGGGCACTATGTCTAGCTAGTAAGTCAGGCCCTCTCAGAAGTGGTGGTTTGTGGTCTCACCTGCTAATAAAGGAAAATAATAAGAAACTGTCCTAGCCATGTGAGTCATACAACAAACAAATCTTGTCTGTTTGCTTACTGACTTGAATTCCTAAAAAATGTAACATGCTGCAGCTGAAAGCTTAAAAAAAAAAAAAAAAGGTAGTGTCAGATGACTTTTTAAGTCTGCTCTTTGCAGAATTTCTTTGGCAGATTTGCTAGACCAGCGGCAGTGGTAAGATAAAGATAGATACAAAGATGTCATTCCTGATTAAAAATAATAATAAAAAAAAATGTTAGAGGGAAAGGTCACATATTCGCATAGCAAACTCCATCTGATGTTTACTGCACACAGCTCTACCAGGCTGATATCACCTGATCCTGTCAGAACTACTGAAGCAAACTCCGGTATGGAAGGGCACTGTGAAGCTCTAATTGGCTGGGACTGGACATAATCTCTTCTTCACCCACCTGATTTGCAAAGAGATTTGCCAAGAAGCGGCTTACTGCATTGGAGATGTCCTTCAGCATGCCTTTGTGCCCTGCAAACACTGAAATTTAAACCATTTGTGCACAATCAATCCTTTCCAGAGCTTTCAGTGAAGGCAAACAGCCTCATATGAGGCTTGAAGAAGTCCTCCAGAGCAGCTGTTTAGAAATGCATGAAGCATGAGGCACATTATATTCTCTTCCCACAAGCTGAGGGCCAGATGTTCAGTGGGTGTAAAGCAGCAGAGCCTCAGTGTAGCTTTTTTGGGGGACCACGGTGATTTATACCAGCCAAGAAGCCCTTCGTGTTTTAGCCAATTGAGTTCCCCAACCTCTGCTGCTGAAGAGCATGATTTTGTGAGGTGAGAAGGGATGGGAAGGGTTCAGGATTGCTGCCCAAAGGTGCTGAAAAGAGGAATCTCTCAGAAGATTCCTGACACCAGCTCTCCAGGCCAGATTGCTGAAGTAAGCACAGGTTTTTGGTTGTGATGCATTTACATATTTTCCTTCCCGTGCTTCTGCTGCTAGCAATGTATGCGGGTTCTTCATATCTGTTTACTCCCAAAGCAAGTTCACTTTTCCACCCTCTTAAGATCAGGAAATGAGAATATTTCTGAGTAGAGGTGATGTTCCTGTATTTTTTTTCCCTTCATAACTTGCATCTTCCTGAAGCATGAATGGGAATTACTCATGGGAGTATGGATTTCAGAATCAGACCTTTTGGTCATTTTGACAGTGTCATGGGAGGAAAAAACTGTTTCCCAGAACCAAACAATTTTATTGCATTCCAGAATCATGTGCAAAACAGGGATCCCATCTGTTCAACAGCATTCCCACTAAGTACAGTTCTGCCTGTAGCTCACTAGCAAAAGCAGCTCAACAAAGGAGCCTCAGTTTTCAAAGATAATGTTTTCTTCAAAATACAAGACACCAGTAGAAAGGGCTTCATAATAATTTGCACATTTGCCAAGATGTATTTTCTTAAATACTGTTTTGACTGCTAAGGGCACTGCAGAGTAGTAGAGCACTAGAGCACTCACTCATAAATTAAGCCTTCTCTGTGATCAGTTTTGCCAGTTCTTCCAAATCCACAGTAAATTAATAAAAATTTTTAAAAAACATTAATCTCAGAACTGATGGATTAAAATTGGGCTAAAATAGACTTCTTCATTTTTTCCCTTGACAGCTTGAAGAGTTTTGAATAAAGGGTGCCTGATTGCAGCAGATCTAGATTTAGGCTAGTTTACTGGAGTGATTCTGCAATAAAAAGATTATGGAATAAAAGTGAGAGGATTTAATTTATGAGATTCCTCTAGCTGAGGTCTGGTGCCTGGGACATTTACCATCACCATGAACATCAGCAAGTTTTTCTTAGCAAGTGCAACGCAGAACTTAAGGGAAGTCTAGGTTAGAGTTTTATAGTTGGTTAATTCTGCATATCTCCATTTGTAAGTGTCTGCTTTGAGTTACTTTAAAACCCTCTTAACAGTTGCTCCATCTGACTGAGGTTCTCTTGACAGCTCTGCTTGTGTTTTCCCTTAGAGAATCTGATCTGAGAAATAAATGCAGTTTCAATGCTTGCCTGGGGGAAAGGGTCATTGTTGGTCTGGGGAGTCAGCCTTGCTGGGACACATGCTTTGCCTGTGGGCAAAGAGTGATGCCCACAAGCCCAGTTTGCCCCAACCTCCCTCATTTCCAGGCTAGAGGAGCCTGGAAATACTTGTACCCAGCTCATGGACAGTAGCAAGAGGGCTGAAGGGAGATGTCAAGACAGGGCTGAAGTTGTTTTCTCCTTTCCTGTAAAGATTCAGAGGGAGGGCAGGATATCTATCAAGCCTTATTCCACCCTTTCCTGCCCAAAGTCCACTGGAGCAGGTTTGGTGCAGCAGAGCCACCTCTTTCCTGTAGTCCTCCTATACACACAGCTCTGGGATGTATCACCAGAGGGTGCCAGCATCCTGATCTCCCAGGATGTTTCCCACAAGACCTAGGTATTACAGCTGTCACCCATGGCACAGGTTTTCATGCTGGCTGGGTTTTACCATGATGCAGTTCAGCGTGAGTGGATGCAGGGTGCAGTGGAGATGTGTCTGGCTTCCACTCCTTGGATTCATCTCTAGGTGCCAGTGTCATGAGGGCCACATGCTGGGCAGTGACAAAGAGAGATGCAACCCATGGACACTTAAGAGCCATCCCTTGCCTGCCTAATGATTCATATGGGTATGGGTGTCTTCAGGAGTGCATCCACAGTGAGCTCCCACGTTTTTGAAAGGGGGGAGGCTCTTCCAGGGCAATGATGTAGGGAGAATGACAAACACTGAAATTCTTCGTGATTTTCATCTTTGTAAGAAAATTTTGTTAGGATTTTGCAGTAGCACTGGATGTAGTCTGTTAATGTTATCAGCAAGAGGTCAAAACTTGTTGATGACCTGGTAGGAGAGAAAGCACCTAGTGGCTAAAGTGGAGAGGCCAGCAGAGGGCTTGGGGTTTAGAACTGAGTAGCAGGTATAAGCTGGTCCCTCCTCTTCTTCATTTGTAAATCAGAATGAAGAGAAATAGCTGTAACTCTGCATCACAGGCTTAGCACGAGGCTTAATTAACTTGTGTTGATGCCACCCTGCTGGAAAGGTGTTAAGATCATTAGAAACGTAACTCTTACATCTGTTCAGGACTACTCCACTGGGGCCACAGCCCATGATTAAGATTTCTAGCAGATGTCACAATGCAAATGGCGATGACTGGTAAGTGGGAGTACAGTAACAAGGAGCACAAGCAGCTCTCCTGCCTCTGAGGACAGGTACACTCAAACCACCCCTGCTGCCCACACATCCTCGTGTTGGGTGAGGTCCCTTCAAGGGATCCAGGCCCACACCACGGTGCTGCTCAGCTCTGTGTCCAGGGGGAAAGGGAGACTATGCTGAAAAATGGTGTTTTATGGTAATCATGAAGCTTCTGCAAAGCAGATTAATCTGTTCCATGCCTTGTACCCTCACTGCAGGCAACTGCAGAGAGAGGCACTTGCTATTGGAAAGCATGCTTTGCTGACACTCTTAGGGAGCAGAGTGACATCATTTAAATTTTTTGGAACAATGGCCTTTTTCCCACAACTGCCTTGGCTTTTGTTCCCTTTGCACTGGCGCCATGCAGCTGGCTGGGAGCTGACATTATTCCCCTGAGTGCCAGGAGAAAGCAGTCCCTGGAGAGTGGGTGTTTGGGAGGAGTCAGTGTAATGTTGATGGGCCCCCATTGTTTTTCAGGGGGAAGTGATGATACTTGGTTTTAGCCTGCTCCATGTTTCAAACTTGAAACTTGTTAGAAAAAATGCCTGTCTGCTGAGCAGGGATCCAGTCTGTTGGTACCTGGGGTGCTTGAGGTAGTGACACACATGGACAGGAGGGAGGTGAAGGTACCTATGCCAGGTAAGGCCTGGAAGCTCAACGATCTGGATCCAGGCTGGAGGGCAGAGATAAAACAGGATCCTGTAAATAACAACTTCCCTCATTACTCTCGTTCTTCTCCAGAGCAAGTCACTCCTTTGCACCAAGGTAAATCTTGGTTCTCCTGCTCTTCCCCTACTGCTTTATTAAAGTTCCCTGCCTGCTTTGCTTCACTGATCCTCCTCTTTAGCTGGATGCTTGCTTCTTCTGTTGCAGCCTGGAGCTGTTTCCCACCAAGCCCGGGGCCCTTGCTGCTCACAGGACTAATGGGGCTTTTACCCCACTAGGGTACCCTGGCCCAGCATGATCTGCAGGAGCTATGAGTGGCTAACCAGGAAAGGTTTTCTGCAAATTTAACCACTCAGATCTCTGAAAGTTGTTCAAACTGGGACTCCTCACATGTTTGGGAAAAATTAGGTACATGTCCGTGGCCATCAATCTCCTACTCGGTGTACTCAGCAAAACACTGCATAAATGTCATCGGCATGAATACAATCTTTCTCTCAAGTCCTGCTAGTGTTTGTAATTTCCAAATTAAAGATCACACAATTTATTTCTTTTAAATATGGGTAAGAGGTACCTTCCCTAGTTTCTTCCTTGGCAATGGTGGAGCTGTTGTGCCTGGGAGAAACAATACAAAATAATCCCAAACAACCCCCTCCAAACCACAAAAATCCCAAACTGAAATCAACTCCCAACAAGACTAAACTAGCCTGAGGTAGGCACCCGGGGAAGATTCCAGCTTGCTCACTTTTGGCAGGGCCCTAAGGAAGCAAAGGCAGGATCTCATGCCAGGAAATGCCAGGCAACCTGAACCTGAGGCGGGCTGCTCATCTTGCCCGCTGAGCTGGCCTGGACTCTTGGCACCCCATTCCAGGTGCGTTGGCTGTGTGTGGCAGGTAGCCTCTATTATGAATTCCTGCTGGCAAGCCTGCACCTGAAAAGCAGTACAGTGACTTTTTTTCTAATGCAAAACAGTCTGAAGCATGTGAAGCAGTAAGGACTACGTGAGGCTGTTGGGTAGTAACTGTGCAGAGATTTGGTACCTGGTTTCTAAAAACAGCAGATTCCTGGGCCATTGATTCAGTCTTAGTGGAAAACACAAATGGGCTCTTGGGTTTATTAGGAGGGGAAGGGCAAAGCTTCAGCAATGTCACTGTGGGTTTACCCACAGTGAATATTGGTCTGAACTATCTGGTGCCTGGTCCCAGCCCCATCTCTCAAAGGGGGCATAGCAGAATTTGTAAAGTGCATAAAGAGCCAAAAAAGCTGGCCTGAGGTGTGATACAGCCCCTCTAATACAGAAGATGAACCTGAAGTTCCACAGTCTGGGGAAAAAGAGGACCGAGAGGAAAAACTGGAGAGGTTATAAAATCATTAAGTGAATGAATCACAGAATGCTTTGGGTTGGAAGAGACCTTAAGGATCATCAAGTTCCAGCCTCCTGCCACCCTTCACTAGACCAGGTTGCTCAGAGCGCCATCCAGCCTGGTCTTGAAACACTTCCAAGAATGGGACATCCACAACTTCTCTGGGCAACCTATTCCAGTGCCTCACCACCCTCCTAGTAAAGAATTTTTTCCTAATATCTGATCTAAACCTACTCTCGGTTTGTGCTGTCACTACGTGCACTTGTCAATAGTCCATCTCCATCTTTCTTGTGGGCTCCCTTCAGGTTACTGGAAGGACACAAGGTCACCCCTAAGCCTTCTCTTTTCCAGGCTGAACAAACCCAATTCTTTCAGCCTTTCCTCGCAGGAAAGGTGCTCCATCTCTCCAGTCATCTTGGTGGCCCTGGACTCACGTCAAGAGGCTGATGTCTTTCCTGTGCTGGGGACAGGAAAGTGAGTAAGGAGTAATTATTGGCACTTGCTCATAAGACAAAAATCAGGAAGCTTCAGATGGAGGTTTAAAGCAAAGAAGAGAAAGTATTTTTCCCCCATAGCACTTCATTAAACAGTGGGATGCTGTAAGATGCTGTGAAGGCTAAAAGATTAAATTATTTCTACAGCACTTAGACTTATGGAAGACATGCTATCAGGGCTAATAAACACAGAGCTGCAGATACGTTCTTTGGCTCTAGAAACCTCTGTCTGCCAGCTGCTAGAAGCCAGAACAACACATCAGGAGGAGCAGTAGTGTATGCTGGTCCCAATCCTTAATTTATTTTTTATTTATTTGTCCTTTTGTATCCAATCCTAACATTTTTCTGAGGCTACAGGCTGGTGGCATTAGACATAAGGTGGTTGTTTTACTTACAGTGCAAGAGCTGTGGCAATGCACCATCTATCATTTGAGGCAACTGGGAAAACAACATGTCCAAGGCAGGGTTCTCTGGGCTGGAAGTTCATTAACACCCCATCAGGTGTCAATTTGTACTGTTCGTTTTCTACTGCAAGCAGCTGCTTGGAGCACTAGTCCCTTCCAGCTACATTTGGTGGACTGTGCTTCTCTAGGAAGGTTACAGTCTATGAAACAGCCATAAGCAAGACGAGTACAAAGAGTGCTTGGCTGGCTGCTGGTCTTCTCTCTTCATAAAAAGGATGAGATTGGAGTAATGTGCAGCATGTTTTAAGTTATCTTGTGTAGTTGCCTCAAAACCGTTTCTTAGGGGAACAATAATTCTTGGGGGGAAGTGCCAGCTAAGAATAAATGCTGATAAAACATACATATTTCTTCCTGGGGATTCTCATGGGAAATGTCTAGGTTTGCTATCTAAAATTATTTTTTGAAAAATGTGCTACCAGTTAGATGTTCTGGAAATAGATTAAGTAAAGGAGTAGGTGACAGACATAAACATAAAAAAATAATGGTGAACTCTGTGTCACTGAGCTTGTCATGTGCAATTTGAGTACTCCTGAGAAGATAAGCAGTACCTTGTAACCTGTGAGTTTTAAACCCAGCCACCAGATTGCAGAAGCAGGTCTCCCAGTTTAAATAATCTTCAAAGTGAATGACTGAAGAGTGATCCTGGGAAAAAAAAATCTCCAAAGGTATCTTTTCCCTTTAATACACTGCCAAGGGTTTTCTCTACAACAGGAAGAGTTAGTTCACAGGGACAGGGAAGCCAGGATTTGAGCCTCAAACATAGCAGCAGGAAAGTTAAAATGTGAAATTATGCTGCTAATGAGCCTCAGACAGTTGACAAGTCATTATCTCCTGTCAGAGAAGCTGGAAAAGCAGTGTGAGGAAGAAGAGCCTGTGCTGCCTATAAGACAATTTTGTCTGCTAATGAACCTTTATGAATGAAAGAACATCAAAAACAGGCCAGGAGTCCTTCTTGTTTGCTTATTTCTTCCTGCAGGAATTTGTCTGAAGCTCCTTAGATCACTGCCTTCTGGATTCAACCAGATCATCCCATCTCTGAATAAAGGACCCTCAAACCTGTTGCTGATGGAAATAGGTGGCTTTAGACAACTGTGCCTTCCAGATACCCCACGTTTTGCCTCCTCTACTGTCCACCATCACTTTGTTGTGAGGTTGCTGATGGCACTGAAGTGACTGCCATGGCTGGGCACAGTCTGACCCAGAATGGAGCAGCTCCTTGCTTTTACCGTGGCATTCCCCACCATTGCTCTTCTCCATATGGAAGCCTGGGAAATTTTGATTCACCTCCTGTTTCCCCAGCTGGGGATAACCCAGTGGCTTTGTGATACCAGTAAGACTTCCTCCTCCTAGAAAAGAAGCTGTGGGAGATGTTTTCTTCTGCCTTTTCAGTGTCAGGACATCAGACTGGACTGTATTCACCTCCTCAGGTTTCAGAGTGTGAGCCTTTGATACCAGACCCCACATCATGATAAGATTTTCCTGCAGCTCTGAAGAACATACTGCCACAAATTTACCATCCCTTCTTCATCTGCATTTACACATCATCTTGTCATTTCTTGATACAGGATTTTCTTTCCTTCAGGCCATAGACCACTTACTGTCCAAATGCCTTGTGTTCATTTCACCAAATCCTAATAATTTCTGACTATATTTCCCTGCCTATTTGGGTAATCTGGTGTAAACCATTCTCAATTCTGTTTCTAAGAGGAAGACAAAGCTTTCCTGTGGTTGAATTATTGACTCATTTTGGCACTTTTATGCTAACCTGGGTCTGCTGAGGAGTGATTGACTGTCACTCCAGTTTCCTTAACCTTTAGAAGATGACTAGCTTGTATTTCCCAGAGGAGAACAGGAAAGACATTCAGGGCTCCCAGTGAGGATGAGGGAGGTCTTGCTAGACAGCGAAGCTTGATCCCGAATTATTCTGGGTTGTATATATATAACAGGATTCAAATTTTCACTGACTTTTGTCAGAGGTGTCACCATTGATATCCCCCTTGCCAGGACAGAGAAAGCACCATTACAGCCAAGAGAACAAACAGTCAATAATCAGTGTGTAGGGGAATAGCCGATTCAGCTTTGCTTCCTGATGGTAAAGCTCACACGGAATAGTTATTTATTACCAGTGACAAAGAGGGAAGAATTGCTCATTTCTCAGAGCCTATGGAAAAAATGAAGCTGACAAGAAAGGGAAGAAATTATGGAGATGAAATAGTCAGATGAACTTATTTCTCATATACCCAGCATAGTATATTTTTTTCTTTAAAGAACCTGATATGAAAAATGTTATCATTGTTGGACTATGGGAAAGGAAACATTTTGCCTTCTCATCTTGGCTTGGTTTCAGGAGATAGAGTTAAGCTGCGCCTTGTGCAGCTCACAGAAGATGAATTTATCTTAAAAGTTTTCAGCTGAAGCCCAGCTCCTCACCATCTGAAGGCACCGGTGTATCCAGGGAAACAGAGCATCCACAGAGCTGTGATAATAGCTCTGTACTACTGAAGTCAATTGAATTTTGGTTCCTGAATTTAGGAAAAAGTTGTATGGATCACCTGAGAATTGCATGAGCTCAGGACATAATAAAAAGGCTCACATTTTTTAAGGACATTCAAATTAGAGTCCCAAGTGGTGGGCTGATCATTTGAGAGACACAACAAGGGGGTGAAGTTCAGGCAGTTTGTGGATGGCATCAGGTTTGTGCTGCCTGGCACAATCCCAGGCATTCAGTTCTGGGATGAAGGAGTACAAGGCTGGAACTTGGGGTGGGACCAAATCAAGCTTTGCTGAGCAGCAGGAAGAGGAGTCACATGCAAACATTAATTTACTAGTCCAAGCACACAACCACTAACAAAGACTGGGACCATTCCCAGGAGGCAGAACTTGCTTGTTCTGTTGTTAAACAATGTTGTTCAAATTGTTGAACAATTGCAAAGTATTGTTAAATTGTTAGCATAGCTCCTGCCAAAGAGCATCTTCCAAAGATCTCCTGGCCCAGAAACTGTTCCTAAAAGATAGCTTGAGATAGGCACACTCTTGGGTGGGTAGCAGAGGTTAAACATGGGGTCATTGGGCCCTTAGTGCCAGGCAGTGGAGCAGGGCACAGTGAATTTACTTGTACAGACACAGCTACAACTTGTACAGAGAAGCTAACAGCTTGGTTTGAGTGCTCCTGAACAACCTATTTGGGAACCAGCAATGATTTTATAAAGGGTGTTTACCAAGCCAAAACAAAGGCCTGCAACAATGCTGTGGATGATACCAACCCATGAAGGGCTGCAGGAAGTCTTTGTTGCTGCCCTGTCCAAGCTTCACACCAGTAAGAGAGCAGCTATCAGCTGGGGGATGGCCAGCCATGGAAGCAGTGCTTGCTCCGTGCCAGGGACTTGGGATACCAAAGTCTGGATTTGTAAGGAGAAGGGAGTGAAGTCACACATTACAAACACTGTTTTTAATAAACATTTATTTTTTCCTATTTAATTTAAACATCCACACAGACAATCCTTTAGGGTTGTAAACACTTGCTTTTGGTAGATTAATTTGGTTGTTGCTTTATTTGTCATGCTGGTACTCAAGAAACTGAAAGCGGAAACGAGTAGAAAACAAAGGGAAACAGCTGAGTTTGCGTTCATCCTCTGAAGTAAATAAATCAAAAGCAAATAAGTAGCACAGATAATGTAATTGGTGATTATAAGACTACATAGGATCCCTTCAAAACACAGAGTGAAACAAGCTACTCTCTTGATCTGCCTGTTGCCTATGTAGTTCTTGTTAAAATGTCGTTGAAATAACAGTGTGCCAAGAAATATAAACTGCAAACACAGCATTTTAATAAGCTCAAAGTGAAATAAAACAAGCCAGAACAGATCTGCTGGCTCTTGTAGTTTTTGTTTGCAAGATAGGGAGGTTGGAGGTGGGAGGCATGTAGGGAGGGCATTATTCCTTGCACATGTTTGTCTGGTGCTGATTAACGGGGGCGACGTTAAAAACATTCTGTGACATATTACAGGCTATAATCTTTAAATTTAGGGCCCTGTATTGCTCTCAATCTAGTCACAGAAACCCCATTAAGGAGTGTAGAGAGCCCTGAGGAATTTGTGTAATAGGCTTTAATAGCATCTAAGAAACAAAAATCTCCTCCTTAATTTTGCCCAAACCATCTTTTCTCACATTTTGCAGAAGGACCTTGGGTACCAGTGTATTTGTCCTTCATATAAGCTATTGTTCTTTAAGAGTGCTCATCTAAAGTGGGCTTAAAATAGATCTAATTAACAGATCTGACCAGCTGCCTAGTCAGATATAACAGCCACTACAGCATAAAAAGGTTAATCCCAAATGTGAATTAAGACAAGTGACATCCTCTCTCCCCCCCGGAATTGTCCATACACCCGTCATTTTCCCTGTCACATTCTCCATTGTTTGTGAGTGCCTTGGTTAACAGCACCACCTCCCAACTCACATTGCTCCATTTTGCTTCTGCTTTGCACAGCTGAAATCCCTGTGAACTCCTGAGCTGAAGCTTCTGCTTCAAATCCCAAAATACCAAGTCTTTTCCAGTGTGTGGACAAATGGCTGTGGCTGTGGGGCTTCCCCTTTCTGAGCATGACCGCCCTGTGCTGCTGCTGTCGGAGGGGCCTGGTGGATGGAAAGAGGGTGCTCGTGGATGCTGCCAGAGAGCTTCTGTCTAAGCAAAAGCACAGCCAGACAAGGCATGGGGGGTTCAGGGACCAGAGCTCTGCTCCCTGCATGGCATGGCAGCCCCCAGGACAATGCCACCCCAGCCCCTTGCTCCACCGCTACCTCCCTCCTCCCCTGTGAGCAAGCTCCTGCCTGGTGTTTTAGAAAATTAATGCTAAGTAGAAAACGATGAAAGCATATTACCTGTAAATTACCTGACTAATCATATTCTCTCTCCTGGGACCTATTGCGCTTCCAAGCTTGCAACTTAGTCATCCTTGCAGGCAAGCTCTCCTCATTTCCCAGTTTTGTTCATCAGGTTCATCCAGAACATTTGCAAATTTCTTCGTTTTCCTCCAAGCTAGCTGTTCAGTCCTGCCAGGTGCTCAGCTCCCTGAGCTCCCCCCAGGAAATTAATTAAGCACATGACTTTAAGCATGTAAAGCTGATGGCAATTAGGAAAATGGCAGGTTCTACAGAACTCTCTTTTTGCCTGCAATTCCTTAGGTAGGTGGGATGGACTGTGCTCTAAAGACTCTCGCCTCTCTCCATTGACTTCCGAGGAAATCCTGACAGCCTGTACACCAGCAAGAGCAGTTTGGGTATACCAGCCAAGACATAGCATGTGTATCCCTTTAGTAGGGTATTTTGACTCACATGGCAGATAAGTCAAGCACTATTTTTAGCATCCTTTATTGATTCCTGTATAATTTCCTTTGCTCTTCCTGTGGAAGTTCCTTCCTTTCCAGTAACACCAGCATTTGAAGTAGCACATCAATCCCTATTATGTGTCAAACCTGACTTTTTTCCCAAGCCTCGGCATGATGCGGAAACTCTTAAACACAAAGTCTTCCTGTAATTTAAACACCCAGCTGTATGTGTAATTCAAATAAGATGTGGCGAGTACTAATGAAGTTACCCCCAGGCTCAGCAGATAGTACAACTTTCTGGATTATTTGTAAGAAGGTTGATATAGAGCCACAAAAGACTTTATCTTGCCAATGGCTTAATGAAACCTATACTCTAAATGACTTTGGCTCTGCTAACATCCATTTTGTGGTCCTGATTTATTCTTCCCATCTGAAAATTACAGTGAAAAAGCATAGTTACTCACAATTTTATTATACTTGCTCTCAAGCAAGCTGACTCTCAAAACCTCTTGGAGGAGTTGCTGCTTTTACGACACTTTCACCACCAGCAAGTATTGATGTTTAATTCTAACCCCCAAAAATGGAAGCAATCTGGCCACTAGTTCTGAAAGCCAGATTCAGAAAGCTAAGCATCCAGTGCTGATACCTACTTGTGTCTTGATAAACGAGAACAGGCTCTGTGGGATGAAGAGTACGCCAGTGTTTTCACCTCAGCAGCAATGTATGCTACATCAGAGCTTTCTAGGTTAAGGTCTGTCTATGGCTATGTCCATGACTAACCATAAAGCACAGAGTGAATCAAGTGCAGTTTGCTCATTAACTATTTTTATCTCGTTCATTTACGAGAATGAATGGCAGCCTTTGTCTCAGGAGGTATCAAATGCTATTGATTTTGCGCAGGATGACAGCAGACAGAAAGGGCCTTGAAAATTTTTGCATCTTAAGGACAAATTGCTTCCACCAAAGGTCTTAGTGCCACATTTTCAAGAAGCATCCAGCCCTGTAAAAATGCCAAGGCATACTCAATGGGACCAAAAAAAACCCTGAGCTGGTTTCTCTGCTTTTGCTAAGTATAAAATATTTGCCCCGATCTGTTAGAGCTACACACAAAGTTCCCACGGCAGAAACTGTGACCACAGGCATTGAACACAACCACATTGACCACAACTGCATTGAAGCACAGGGACCCACCACCTCCTCAAGGTTCACAGTCCACCAAGCATGTGTGCACCAGGGGAAGACAGAGGAGTGAAGGAAGATTTAGCTATTTATGCTACAGGTGTGGCAGGAAAGCCAGCCGCAGGGTGTGATGCTCTGATCTCATGGCTCTTCCATGCTGGGTGAAATCCTCCCATACACTTCTGTATTTGGGAAATGAAGGGGTTAGCCAAAGCAGTGACACTTGTGACCCTGCCATGCTTCCCAACAAATTTTACTTTTTGATTGCCATCTGGGTAAAGTCACCCCAGGTCCATGCTGAGCTTCTCAGCAAAACAAGGAATTTCTCTTGGCTTCCCGCTGCCCAGGTTTGGGGACATAAGTGTGGAACTGATACATGCCAAAGACAGGGGCCATTTTTCCCTCCTGAGCCAGCAAAGTGTGGGAAAGCTTTTCATTAAAGCTGTTCTCTGTCCGGCTCAGGTGAGCCCTGTGGGGATGTGTAAACACCAAAAGGCTTTGAAGGAGGTTTCAAAGGAGGCTTCGTCAGTGGGGACAAATTGATACACGCAGTGTCACAGAAGAGTTTTCTGTCCTTGTACCTAGGTCACTAGTTTGGATTTTGAATGCCAAGACCACATGCCTAACAAACAATTCACAAGCTGCAATATTTTTATCATTTTCTTCTAAACTCTGAGCAGCTTTAAATGCTTCATGAAACTCAAGGAAAAGCTAGACTCAACCACAGCCAAGCAGCTTGCACAAAAATTTAACTGTCTACCTTGCTCTGCAGTTCTGAAATGCTTTAGGTGGATGTTCTTGTGCAACACTAGCCCCGGCTTCCACGGTGTGCATTAGGACTGTAATAAATAAGTTGGGAGTTACGTGGGCCTGACATGGTATTTATGAAAAGATCATATTTACTCCTTTGAAACAGCCACCCTGCAGAAAGTCTGGCGCTTGTACAAAGGCATTTACTCGGTGCATCCCCTTTAAAGGTCAGGAAAGAAAACTGAGAAGATGGGTAATTGCAAAACTGGTTCTGAAAATGTGCTCTTATCTGCTGGACAAGAGGGGAATGTCAAGAAGGCAGGGAGGTGAGCTAAAGCAGGCTCAGGGAAGATGCAAATTCCAGGAGCCTCACGTAGGCAGATGTTACGAAAGGAATTCCTCCTGCTTTTGCCATCTGAGGAGTGCTGTGCTGTCTCCAGCCAGCAGCAGAGGTATCCAAGGGAGAAAAGAGCCATACACTATTTATTCCACCTACTGAAGGAAAAAACTTCTATTTAACAAGCATTCAACATAGCATTTGGACTTCCCTGTTTTGGCATGGACCGTCCTTTTAAATCCCAAATCTACCTTCCTATTCAGACATGAATTTTGATCTGGAGATATTTCAGTGGCCAACCATCTTTTCTGTTGACTCCAGCAGATTCAAGTAGGTTTTTTGACTAATGCTGCTGTTAATTTGAAATAGACATACATCCTATCTGGTAAATAGCAATTAAAAAAACAACCTAGTGTTATTCTAGTCCCACTTCCTTAGAACTTGTTCCCTGAGACTGACATTACCCTGTTTTGCCTACTCCAGTACTTTCTATGCACATTTTCACTGCTCGCAGGTTATGTCCATGAAACACTTGCTGCGCTTGGTCACATGGCAGTGAAGACTGGTGTTTCACTATGCAATGTATGTGATGTGTGGAAGCACATGCCTTGACTTTGTTTGGACTTCCAGCCTCTCATGAGTAGAGTTATTGCACACCTGGAGAACAAGCCTTAATCCTCTTTCTTTGGCTTACAGTGGAATGTTGAAGGGCTCAGAGTGGTCCATCCTCGAGCACAGTGCAAGCTTTTAAACCAGGATTTCTGGGGCAACTCCAAATCGGGTACTACAGTGTAGCAAGGAAGGATGGGCAGGACTGATCACCTTGCAAAGTGGAAAGTCTCTTACATGGGAGTAGGAGCTCTTGTTGCAGGCAATGCTTGTTCCCATGAGTAAGCATAAATTACCACTTCACAGTTTCTGGTGCTGGTAAAACTTACTGAGCTGACAAAGAGCCCAGCATAGGGAAGCAGGGAGGCACTGGGTGCACCTGGTTTCACTGAGACTCAAATGGAAGATGTCTAAGGATTCCTGAAGCAGCAAAACCTTCTCCATAAAGACCAGATGAAGATATTCTTCTTTTGAAATAACAGGGTGTTTAATTTCTCCATATATGTCAGCTGTTTCTTCTGTTTTATTCATCTAGCAATAACAAAAGGAGATGTCAGAGCTTGTCTGGAGTTAGGTGACAAGTACTATGTGATGGAGGTCCACATTTCTTAACTGTGAAATGAGACAGGCAGCATGCCAGCGAGACCACAAAGCAAAGGAAAATAAATAACCATTTGTGCTAGCAGCCTAAAACCCCCTCAGTTTCATGTCTCCCTTTTATTTACAGTATTGATGTGTTGGAACTGCTGCATGAATCTGCACCAGTCAAAGCAGAATTAAACCCCAAAGTTC
This sequence comes from Monarcha castaneiventris obscurior, assembly GCA_026261815.1. NCBI lineage: Eukaryota > Metazoa > Chordata > Aves > Passeriformes > Monarchidae > Monarcha > Monarcha castaneiventris. The sequence goes on from JAMPIT010000388.1 coordinate 10,059,828, forward strand.
TTGTTTCTGAACCAAGGTGGCCGTGTCACAAGGAGCAGCGTGTACCCTGTGCTCTGGTCAGTGGGAGCAGTGCTGAGCCAGGGCAGAGGTGACTGAAGCCAAGTCCTGGAAGGCAGAGCCATAGGCCTTGCCACTAGCATTGCCCCGACCCTGCTGTGACCTTGGGAAGCCTCTTGGTGCCCACCACCATTATTTCTTTTATCACCCTCATGAAGGTGTTGATTGCTTCAAGCTTCCAAGGGCTGCCCTTTTAGTAAGCTCTTTTAGTGGCTTCACTCAGCCAGCTGGAAACGCTGGATTTCACTGGTGTTTGTGCCAATGCAGTGGAAGAAGAGAGCCAGCCACAAATTGAGCAACAAACACAAGCGCTGGATGGTGTGGGGTGTGCAGCCATCTCCTGCCAAGTGGAGGAAATAGTAACATTCTGCTGCCCATCTGAAGCCTGCAAACACTAAGGTAAGAACAAAACATGAATTTAAATCTCTGCACAGCAGCCACCAGGCAGTAATGAGATGTATTCTGTGGTTTCTTAGATATTTTGGACTGTTAGGCCTAGCAGTTCACAGCACGTGGTTTACGCATATCAGACTCAGGGCATGCATCTGGAAGAAAGCATTGAAGGTGGATAAAGGTGAGCCACTGTGTCTCCAAACTGAGCTTCTAGTCTAGTCTAGACTAGTCTATTCTTTTGCCTTCCTGTGTCCCATCAAAAAGCACACACACATGATCAGATCTCCTTTTTGTCCTTTGAAAAGTTAACAGTAATTACTAAATTATGAACTTCCTCTCCTCTTTCTCTCCTGTTTTTAAACAAATCCACAGGAAAAACAAAGGAATTAAGCATAAAGAAAGCTAAATGCTGGGATGGCTACTTCAAAAACGTTTGGGAAAAATGTTTATTTGTGGATGAAAAGCTAAGTACTCCTATTCATCTCTCTGCACCTGGCATAATAATGTAACCACCATTTTCAGCAACTGTACGGATTTGAAAAGCAGAACTCCACAGTGAACTACCTGTCCCATCTAACAAACTGTGAATAACAAACTGGAAATTGGGGCTGATGCATCTGGAATCTGTTTTCCCACTCCACTGTGGACTTCTGCATGAGCACGTGTTGGTGCTTCACCAGAGCACAAATCTCATAATGCCACGACACCAGCGGTGATGTGTCCATGTTGTTTCAAGCCAAATGCTCAGCTCTCAAGACACAGGTCTGAGACCCACCAAGGGAGCACTAGAAACTGCTGTGACAGATCCTCACATCCTCCTGACGCTCACTTTCTTTTACGAGTTACACTCGATGGAGAAAGACAAGAAGGAGGGAAGACAGACAGTTACGCTGCTCCGAGGAGTCTCCCCCACAGTAATTCCTGGAGCTCTGACACTGCTGGGGCTGCCCGAGGCAGCACAGCATCCAGCTGCAGATGTCCTTGGGGTCGGCTGCAGCAGGCAGGGGTCGGCTGCAGCATGCAGGGAAAGCTGTCAGCTCAGCAAGGAAGGAAAGCTGTCTGCTGCAGCTTGCAGGGAAAGCTGGCTCCTTCGCTAGGAGTGAGCCCCAAACAAAGATGATGTAAAATCATTGGCAGAGGCAAAGGATGAGAGAGGAGTCATTGTGTAAGCTCTGGCTGGTTTATTGTCAGTGGAGGGTCCAGGGACAAAGACCAAGAAAAAGGGGGGAACACAGCATTTTATATGGGGCTAGAACAAAGGGAAACAACCAATGGGGATCAATTCAGGAGAAGGAGACGACAGAGGAATATCCAACAGGGATAACTTAAGGGAGGGAATTACATGAGTAGACCAATGGAGTGTCGAAGAAGGGAGAACTTTCCAGAACTAATACATAAGCAACTAGGGGAAATACATAAACATTAACTTATACCTAAAACTGGGTGGAGAACTCCTGAACCAATAAACTTAGAACATGTAAACTGAGAACCACCAGGAACACGGGAACTCGCTGTAACCACAGGGTGAGAATCAGACCTCTGTGTTCTGGAGGCCTGTCCACCAGTCCTGTGAATGCCCAGCTGTAGTGGCCACTGCCACATGCAGTGTAACAGAGCTCCTTGTGGAGCCATGTGATAAGGAAGACTACTGGCACTCATTTGAGTACAGCTAGCAACTATAATTTTACTTTCTTAGGTTTTTAACTTAGAAGAAGTGGACACCCACAGTCCTCTCTGCCCATCACTGAAGGTCTTCAAGAGTCCTGTCTGTATCCAGAAAGGGAGACTGGGTCCTTAATTCACTTATGAAGAGCTTTGAAAATGCATGTATTTGATGCTGTTGAGAAGTGGGAGCCGTGGTAGGGATGCAAAGAAAGTAACACAAGCCTGGAGAAGAGCTTTAGGAGATTAGAGAAAGATGACTATTTAGATATGTGTATGAGCTGAGCAAGAAGCTGTGCTGAAAATTGGCATGATTTAGATGCTGCCAGTGTCTGAGGATATGAAAAAGGAGTAGCAGGTCAAAGTAGAAGTTGATGGATAAGCTGTAGACATATGAGAGGAGCCTAATGGCAGTGGTGTCTGCAGCAAGCAAGAGAATTGATATCACACTTTGCTGAAGAACATGTTTATTCAGAAACAATTAAATGAGAGTGCAGAGCAGCTGCCCCTTCTAGATTAGCTCACTGTTTATAGAAACTGCTCACACACCTTTAAAACCTTCTGCTTTCAGCCTTGCCATTCTCTTTAATGAGTGTAATTGGCTTGGTCACTATTTCTCAAGGCCACTAACCTCAAGATAACATCACTGGGAGGCATAACCAAGAATCACTTGGAGGCTGGCTGAGGAGAATACCTGGGCTTCGCATCACTTCTGCTCTGAGGGAGCATCTAGTGAACCACACCAACACATCAGAGAAAGTCAGCCTTACTCAAGAAGGTGGAAGAAGATTTAATTCAGAGGTTGCTTCTGCCTGTGGCATGAGCAGCTTCAGTGTCTGGCCAGAGGCCTCCTTCTTTGCTTATTCTTAGTGTCCACTGTAAAGTACCTGCTAGTGGCTGTCTCTTGACTAGGTTGCTTTTTCTACTGCATGCCCTTGTAATATTTTTCAGGAAATAGATTCTGAGCACTATCCCCCTGAGAATTTGGGGACTTTCATGTTTGATTTTGCTCTGGGAACAACCTTTCTGGCCATCAATGAACAAGCAGGTTTACACAGGTTTAACACAAACTCTTAGCACAAAGCAACAGGTTTATTCCAGGAAAGACTTGGCTTGGCATGCACTTAATAGGCAACCTCTGAGTAACAGCTGTCCTCTGACTTAAATGCCTAGAATATTTAAAAACCAAAGTTGCTTTCTTTTGAGAGGTGCTAGACAGACAATGTCCCTTCATTTGTCAAAAGATGCTAAATATAGGTCTCTGGGTCTGCACCAAAGACTCCAAATTTGAAAGTGCTGATACTGTCGTTGTCTCACTGAGTTAGTTCCTGGTGGCCATGACTTAAACTGGAACATGAAGCTCTTTTCACTCATCTCAGTCCCTGATATGTCTGGTTCTACAGACAGGTGTAACAAAGAGCAGAATTTGCACCACTGGGTGATGAGGGGAAGTTAAGCCCTGGCCACAGGTTGTGCTTGTTCATGATGAGTGTCCCTGTGCATGCTCCAAGGTCAAGATAAATTTCAGGAGATTTGAGTTGATCAGCAAACTGTCTCTCTTTGAGAGGTAATTCAATCAACTTTGGGCTGAAGCATGCACATGAGAAATTACCACAAATTACATGGAGCAATGACTACTTTGTGTACCTTGAATCCTCTCTCCTCCTCCAGTGTGTCACTGAAGAGCAGGCCACAGACCAGGGCTGAATTCTGGCTCTACTGACGCTTGAGGAGCTCCAGTGTGAAAAGCAGTGAATCCAGCCTCATGAATAACAACATTAGTCTTGTCCCTTCCTAAGTACCTCTCGCTGCTGCTGAGGTTTGGTTACATTGAGATTTCTCATGATTTGTCATGCTGTGCACTTTCAGGACAAGCTTTCTTTGCTCAGTTCCCTGTTAGATCTATCTGAAATTTTTGCCTTGCAGCCTTTTATTGGCTGAAATCATGTTTCACTTACAAAGGTGCTGCCAGCCAAATAAGCCTTATTTGTCCCCAGGTATGACTTTGATAGGAATAACAGAAAGTCCTGTTCTGGTCTTAGACAGCCTTAGGCTGGGTCAGCAGCTGGGACTTTGGTAGGAGCTGTGTGAAATAAGACATTAATCCACATGAATAACACACTTATATTTTACTTTAAAAAACCCCAACCAAACACCAAAACAACATCAGGAGAATTTTGTTCCTTCTGTTTCTCCTTCCTATCACCACTGTAAAGTGCTATTGATTCAGACACAAAAAACATTTGCTTCCTAACAGGAAGCACTTGTGCGGCCAGGCAGGTTTATATTTAGAATCGGAGTGGTTTAAGATGAGGGATGGGTGTTGCCTCCAAACATTGCCATTACTTCTTTAATGGAATATGCAGCTTGCCTCCCTCTTTAATAGCAGAACAGGCTGCTTGTAACCAATTATTAGAGCTTGCAAGCCTTCCTCAGGCCCATAGATGGCATATTCCAACTATTTGTGTTCTGTGAAACCAGCAGTGGGCTGGAGAACAGAACAACCTAAAAGGCAAGATTGAAACTGCAATGTTTCTTCACAGGCAAAAGAGAATAGCAGGGTTTTTTCCGTGGAATTCAAAGGCAGAGAAGTGAGGAGCTCAGAGAAGACTCGGTGAATGCTCACAATGGATTCTCACCATTTACCCTTTGTCTAACTATAGACAAGAAATGCAATGTGATGGCACAAATTGTTTCAATTTCCCTGAAAACAAAAGCAACTGCAAAATGAGGCACTAAATGTAATGCAGATGGGAACTACAAAAAAAAGCACACCACCAATGAATTTGGGAAGAGCCACAGACTCCCTTCCATGCCTGCTTTATAGTAATCTCAGCACTGCAATGGTCCTCATCACACTGGTGGAGCTGTTGAAAACTGATCCAGTTTTACACCAGCAAGTGGCCTTCCTGGACAAAAAAGGCAAGGCAAGGAAAAGAAAAAGGACTCAAGCTTGTTCTCTGAGAGAGATATCTGTTAAAAGGCCTGAAGAGGATAAAAGATGTGCAAATGAAGTAGGACCCAGTTGACCTTTCTGGGCCTTTGGTTTTGAGCTTCCTATACCAAAGTCAAATCCAAGAGTTTGCATAAAACTAAAATTGTGTCTTCCTCTCCTGTCTCAAATCCAAGCAAATTATGCATGCAGATTCTGTATAGAGGGTTAGGTAGCTGGGGACAAATAGTGCAGTAATTTGGGAATTAGTTACGGATGAGTAAGCTGATTTGTGTGAAGAAAGGGAAAAGATCTTGTGCTCTCAAAGCATTTTACAAGCAGACCTAATTATTAGCCTGCTGTGACTATCAGTGCTGTGTTCTGGTACTGAGAGGCTCACATGTAAGCATGGGATAAACCTACCCAGCCTTCAGCAGGAGTAGCCTGGGGTAGAAGGGATAGGGAGGATGCCAAAAACTTTTCTGATTACCAATATGCCCGTCATAGAAGCCAAATTCACTTCTAGCTCAGCAAAATTTATGCTCAGGGATGTTATGTATTTCACTGTGCAGTAAGAAGGAATAATGCTTCTTGTCAACACTGGTGGAGCAGTTTTCAACATCTTCAGATGAATCTCTGCAGCCACAACAGAGTCTATGGCAGGACATGAAGCACTTGTGTGGCCAGGCCAAGTGGCACTGGGAAGGTGTTAGCCATGCTGCTCATTGTAGCCACCCCCAGGGCAGCCTAGTTACACCTGCCCTGCAAATTACATGGCCTGGTTCTATTATGCCCTATGTGGCACCCCAAAAATACCTTTGCTTTTGATTTCAGTGCGTCTGAAATGGATGTATTTCAGCCAGAGTGGGGGTTTTAATAGCAGGAGGCTGAAGTTTGCACATTGCATGCACTAACTTGTGGCACAGGGAGCAGCCTGAGAGTACAAAATGTTGTGGTGGTGAGTGGGACTAAAACCTATGTAGTTACAGTGTTGTTCTTTAGAACATGAATCATTTGGTCCTTTAGAAGATGAGCTCCAGACATTGTCCTAGAGGAAATCAGAAAACTTGTTAAAAAGGAAACCCAAGAAGCTCAGTATCCCCTGTGCAGTGCAGACAGTTAAAAGTTGCAGACCAGAAAACAAAATTATCTGGCATTTTAGATTTACTCTGACCATTACTGGTTCATAGGTTAGTCAGGCCAGAGTCAAATAATCTGCTGGCTCCATCCTTGTGAGGAAAATACTGCAGAGGTCTGACTCTACACTTCTTGGACCATATGAGGAACATATCTGCTAGCAGAGAGATCAGTAGTATCTCATTTTAGTAAATGTGTGCTTGTGTGCTATGCTGAGGAGTCAACCTTTATTGAGGTTTGTCATACTTTCTTTTTTTTGTGTCTGTTGATTTTGGCCCCTCTGCACCATAAATAAAAGAAAAACTCATGTTTTACAGAGCAAGGTTTGCTGTTGCAGGGTTAAAGGTACCTTTGTAATCCAAACTGCAATCCATGTGCAGCAAAGCTCACCAAAACCTAATAAAATAAACAGTGGATGGAAAAAGTTTATATTGGAAATGATATCAATAACAGCATTAGAAAAGCAGGCCACATGCAAGAGTGCTGAGAATTCATCAGAAATTGTTCTGATGATCCTCAAATAACAAAGGCTTATTCTTCTTTGTTTTTGTAACACATGCTATGGTGGATTTCCAGTGTCCTTGAAGTCTGCCAATAATGGGGAAAAGCAAAAGAAAATTAAGGAAAGAGAGGGGAATGTATTGCAAATATGGGATGACAGAGGGCAGAAAAATGTGGAATGAACTTTGATGTGGAGCAGATGTACCCCTGCATTCCATAGGCAAAACCAATGCCGAGGTCACCCTGAAGGTAATGAAGAGAAACATCTCCTGTCTCCCTTTAGCTTTAACACAGAACCATTTCAAAAATGGGTAACAGAAACGTTTCTAATACCCACCACCCCATCATTTCTTTCCCCGTGGAAGGAAAGGAGTAAAAAGCAGGCAGAAAGAGAATTACACTCTGCAGCAGCCCTTCTCCAAATTATTTCTGTATTCAGACACATTGCCAAGTGCCCTATGTTACCCTCAATCTGGGGATATTTGCTCTGTCTCCTGGAGATAAAGCCAGAGAAACATATTTAATGTGTTGTATAAAAGTGTTCAATTGACATAATATGCAAATACAGAAATGTATCTTCTTATTTTTTATATTGCAATAGCAGAAAATATGACAAATGCATAAGCAACAGCAAATTACATTATTCAAATATTTTCTCTTTTTCTAATAACATTAGAGATGATCCTTTCAAGCTGTTAACAGCACTCGGTGGGGGGGGTTTGTGTCACAGATGATTTAATATTCACACTGAACCCAAACCCACGCAGAAAGCTTGTAATGTTAACATTTCTGTTAATTCAGTCTGGGCAGAGACTGGAGTGCAGTACTGGCCCTACAAGGAATGAATGGCAGAAGCCACACTGACTTCAACAGAACTATTGCTTAACCCTTTACATTTGCTTTATTAGAAACATCTGTCAAAGACACAGAGCTGTCAAGGAGACAAGAAGATTTTCCTTGCAGTTTTGCTTCTGGAAGTACATTGAGATGTATATATATATGTGTGTGTGTTATGATAGATGGACTTACTGTCCATACTGGGTATGTGTGTGCACATATACACTTATATGTAAAGATGTGATGCTTTGCAATGCCTTTTCCATGGGTCAGAAATAGTATATTTTAAAACTTTCAAAAATTAGCAGTAAGATGTACGAAGCCCCATTGAATTAGATGATTCGAAAAACTAAGTAAGAATCCCAAACTATGCAGCATCAGTTATTTTTTTCAAACAGATGCAGCTTTTTCAGAGAATGAGCTGTGTATCATACATTACTCTTTTTTTGTTATTTATATGGTTGAAAGTTAAAAGTGTTTGCAACCTTGTATACAAAAATATTCTTCCCTTTCTCCAGCCTAGTCTGTTCAATGGGAACAAATTAAATGTTCCTGTAACACAGGAAATTTGTGTATGTTTCTTGCAAGATTTAGTAATTCTATTGGATGTGTTAAATGAGAGTCAAAATAAACATCAAAACATAAGAGAATGATAAGAATGAGAGTATTTACTGAAAACATGTACAAGTGTCAAAAATGCTCCCTGTGTCTGGGGCTCCAGTGCAATGTGCTGTTGCCTTTCTGTGCCCTGGTGCACAGGGAGTCACACAGGAGTCACATAGGACCAGAGCTTTTGCAAACAGGACACGCTGGCCAGGCTGGGCTCACACAGGATGTTTGATGAATCAAGCAGCCAAGGATGAAGAGTCCTGTCAGAAAGGCCACAAGTGCTCATGGGGAGCAGTGGCATGTCCTTCACTTCTACCCGAAACTCCTGATGGTGCCTACAGCCAGGAAAAGAAGTGTGGGACCTTTCACTGGCTACGCTTTGGTTGTGCTCAGGAGCCCCAGGCAAAAAGCTCAGAGGGCACAAGTGGCTGGTGGCATTTTTTCCCTCAGCTTTTTTACTAGCACCAGCTTCTGGAGACCAGGAGAGAAGTTATGGGTGAATCTGCACAGATGCAACTGAAAAGATCCCTGCATCAATGGGAGATATTGTGTCTGCACAGTGGGCTGTAATGGGGAAGTTCTCAGAAGACCTGTGGAGGAGGTCGCCATGGAAGTCCTTGGAGACACCTATTTGGAAGGAGGTATTGAGAAAACATGAATTAATACAGTCCTTTTTGTTCTGGGCACACGGGTCTTGTTGGATGAGTGCTCAGACATCCACCAGGCTTTTGCAGCCTGCTCTGGACAATATTCCCTGCACAGGAGCACACAGGGGAAGCAGGATTAGGCCTCACAACATCAGTTAAGGATTAAGCTGAAACAAAACCTGCCCTGTGGCAGCAAGCAAAGTATGATGTTTTATTTCACACGTGCTGGGGTGTGCACAGAGAGCGGCTCTTTGGAGTGGCTGAATGGAATTGATTGAAGTGCAAAAAAAAGGGCAAGTATAAAAAAAGCCCTAAAAGCAAAGTAATTGCTTCCAGATGTTTTAAAATTGCCTTCAGAAATGCACAATCAAATCCTACATGAGCAAGACACAACAACAGAGGCAGGGAGAGTCAGGAATATTTATGAAGAGCACCACAGAGGGCACCTCTTCTTTCAGCAGGGACATAAAAGACGTAACAACAGCAAACACCACCCAGAAGTCTGTGTTTTGGATGGTGGCCTGCTCTGGACTTTCAGACTGGCAGCCAGCTAAGTGGAAGGGATTGACATGCTAATTACAAATGAACACAGCCACGACATGTGTTGTTGGCAACAAGTTTTTCAGGCCTTAATTAAACATGATAAGACACACAAAGCCTTGGTTTATCGAACTGTCAGCATGAGGCCGCTGCCTGTCATTCATCATCTTTGTTTGTGGTCTTATGACAAACAGGAAGGTAAACTTAGAAACTATTATTATGAACTATTGGGTCTCCTCTAACTTTATTTTAAAATTAAGATTTTTTTATGAAGTCCATCCACTTATACATTTTTTTAAACTCTAACACCCCTACATCTGCACTGTACTTTAAACTCTTACAGGGCAGGGCAAGCCATCTTCTACCTCCTGCCCTTTGGAACAGATCTCAGGCTCAGGTACCAGAGTACTCCCCTGTGCCTTTAGTCACACATTCAGTGTAAAGAACCGAATTGCCCAACAGTATGTATAAAAAAAAGCCCTAGAAGCAGTTCAATTTACTAAACAGGATTTTTGAGGAGGAGTGCCCCCACTCACAGCATACTTGAGCCTGAACCAAGTACCAGAGAGTACTGTCTTAATGTTCACTCTCCAAATGCAATTAAACAGAGCTGTTTTTCAAGAAAGCTGGATGCACTTCTAATGAACAGTTTAAAACATTAATCCATATCTGTACCAGCCGGTACCATGCTGACTTACATGCAGTATGTAAATAAGTGAATGGAGTATTGAAGGAAATCAGAGAAAAGATGTGGCTGCAGGAAAAATATCAAATATAGATTTTTTAAAATAACATTTACACAATCAGGTTTTTTGTGTTGTGTTTGTTGGGTTTGGTTTGTTTTTAATGAAGCACTGTATCTGTGTATTCTTCAGCTTAAAAGACAAGCAGAAAACAGAGGGCAGCATACGTGAATGTGATTTCTGTACAGGGGTCATTGTGATTGGAGCACAGCTAGCTCTTTCATGCTGAAGTGGGACTGGAGAGGTAATCTGTCTCCCTCTGGGATAGATGTTTGTAATGAAGACACCATGCCTCATCAGCACACAGCAAAAAGAAAAGGTGCTTTGTTCTCTGCTGTTCCAACAGGCAGCTGAGGAAAGGATTGAAGAGATTAAACCAAGCTGAACTGCCAGAGGAATTGTTTCTCAGGATGGACCATGCACTTGCCCACCCTGGAGCTCAGCAGCAGGTTCCTCTGCACTGTGGGGAGCTCCCTGAGCACACATGCAGCAGTGAGGGGAAGGGGAGTGTGGGTGACATACAACATCTGCAAGCTCATGCTCTGCATTTTCACTGAACTGTCCCCTTTTAGCATCACCCCAAAGTTGGGGTGAGGCTGTTTCCTGGTACTGCACTCACACATTGGCGTGGTGCAGCTGAACCTCTGGAAGATGCAGCACAGGAGATCTGCAGAGAGGAGAACAGAGTGGAGGGGCTGCTCCAAGAACTCCTTTGTTGCACACACAGATCCAGGGCTCTACCATTCTGTCCACTTTAGGGTCATTACTTCTGATACAGGTTAGGTACAAGATAGTCTAGGTCTGGTTTTGTAGCATGCTGCCTCTTTTATAACAACATGAATGACTATTGCAAATGATGAAGTTAAAATGTAGAGCCTGGTCATGCCAGGCAGTTTTTCCCCAAAAGCTCAGAAAATTACTTGTTCCTCCACCTGCCAATTCAGTCTTTGCTCTGAGTGGGGAAACACAACTTAAGTAACTTGCATTTCTATAGAATATCTTAAGCAAAATGATTTTTTTCTAAATGTCTTTATGATAAAACTACTACAACTTATTTTTAAGATAAGATCATAGCCTAGGTTCTCTTTTAATGGCTACAAATTCATTAAGATAACGAATCTAAATTTGTTGACATCATCTTTATCACTTTGTGAAGGATCCTTACATCTGACATGTCAAGGTGCATTCAGGACGTGCCCATCACACTAAATTCACAGCTACACTGTTGGTATCTGCCCTGTGCTTCCTGACGAGACTGACAGGTGACCAAATTCAGCAGGAGTTGCCCCATGGTTGGCTAATGATGCTTCTGGTGCTCTACAAAAGCCAAATCCTCCAGGGTAGGAGACTCCTGATTCCTAGGAGGTGGTTTTTCTGCATGGGAAAAAGTTGTAGCCTGGGTCTACCTTGGTCTGTGGCACTGTGTGCTCATGCTGAGGGTAAGGTGCCTTGGTTTTGGGCAGCCCTAGCCCAATCACTGCCTAGAGAGCAGCCCAGCCTCTTCTTTTTGTCTGATGATGCTGGCATTACATCCCCTACTAAGCAAAGGGAGCAATACCAGACATCAGTTCTCCCTCCACATCTTTAAAGTTTCATGTCTTCCTGTCACCAGATTCCTCTCTGTACCTTTCCCTGACTGGGAGGACACAGGTTTCAGACTCACAGCCCACAGGTTGTCTCTGGCTCCCAAACAAAGGTGGGTGGCTCTCAGGTCCTCACCCAGCCCTTTACACCTGCTCCCCATCCCATCAAAAAGCACTGAATGTATTTGCTTGGCCCTGGGCGTTTGTGATCACCTGTGGTGGAGAGAAGGGGAGTGACTCAGCTGCTTTGTCTCAGGGAGGAAGACCTGCTCCAGGAAAGCTCATGCTGAACAGATAAGTAGAACTTCCAAGTGAGAGAAGCCCAGTGTGTTACCTGATTTATCAGAATAGCTGACATCAGACAAAACCAAGAGGACAACAAAGATTAACAGACACCATCCTCTGTAGTGGAATTAAGGTTGAATCCAGGTTTTTCCCTATACCTTGCCCTCTGCCAGTCTGTCAATACTCCTGAGACCAAGCACAGCAGTGTCAGCTCCATCGTGATCTGCTTTCAGACATGCTCAGGGATACCCCAGAGATCAACAGCCTCTGCATCTCTCTATTTTCCCCCACCTTGTATTAACACAGCCTCTGACTGTTGTGCTTTCCAAGGTTTCTGTTATATCAAAAAAATCATGCCAGAAGCAACCACTTCATTGGCCTTTGCCTCCCTGTTATGCTGCAGGCAAAGTGCCTGGGATCCTTCCCTCTGGAGCCAAAGGCTTTGACCTTCTCCCATCAGCAGCTGGCATTAAAGCCACTGTGTCTCTGCAGCAGTTGTGCAACAGGAGGAAAGCAGGACTGAAAATTCCCTGTAACTGAGCTTGCTCCCACCTCTTTGATGAGTTGTTTAATCTTTGTGATACAAATTCTCCCTCTCTCAAAGAAAATGTTGCTGTTTTAAACGGCTTTTGCCACACTGTTAAAAGCAGCATTTGAAAGCAGAGGCCATGGATGCACAGCTGGACTTCCCCTTTAATTGTTCAGAGCTTATTTCATGGGTCATCTATGCTTGGACAGTCTCTGGCACTTGGGAGAGCCAGAACTGATAGCAAGAGGAAGGGCAAAACTTAATATTGCTACAAAGCATATAAACACTTCATTTTCCCTGTCTGAACAGCTCTCCTGACGTCAGTGGGAATGAAAACTAGAGCACAGTTAAATACAAATCTTGCATGTTTGCAGGATTCAGATCTTGAGCAAGCGAAAGCTGTTCCACCTAGAAGGAATTATTTGTGTCAGTCTTTTAGGGAAGGCAGGCAGAATTGGGCAATACCAGATAAGGGTTTTGTGCAGTGAGACATGAGCCATTATCAGAACAGAATTAAGTGGGAAAGTGACAAAGATCACAGGGATTTTTCTAGACTGAGGATTGACTAAATTTCTAAAAATCCTGCACAACAACTCTTCTGACAGATTAATTAGTGTGAAGATGTCTGCAACCAGAGAATATTGATAAAATGAAGACATTCCCCATACAAGAAGTGAAATTCACTCTTTCTCTTTAGAATAACTTTTCTCTGTCTCTCAGATGCAGAGCCCCCTGTGCATCAGTCCTGTTAGCCCTTCTGTTGTTATCTAATATCTTTATTTTGCACTCCAGATTCTTCTCCCCCACTCTCTGCAAGGGGTAAAGTGTATAAGAGCAGAAAGAATTCTCACCAACCTGGTTGATCAGAATGCTTTTTTACCATAAACAATGTAAAAGAAGGATCACAGGGCAACATACATGCAAAAGGAAAAATAAAACAAACCCCCAAACCTCACATACATTCACTTTTCATAGGGGTACTTCCACTGTTTGGAGTTTGAAGATTAGCACAGACTTAGGTGCCACAACCACATGCAAACTGAATTTTTCAATGAACTTTCCTGTTCTAGAACTGTACCCTAATGTTTCCATAAAACACCTTATTACACAGTGTGGTGAAAATAGAAAATATGATAGAAGCATACAATATATAATGTAAACCTGCATTCTTTCCAACACCTGCTATTTACTCACGTAGATGGTCCCGTCTGGGAGAGATGAGCAAGGGAAGAAGATACATAACCAAGGAAAGGGGAAAGGTCTGCCAGAAAATTCTTTTTTTCATCCCTGCAATGAATACACATAACACTAAGAAAACCTCCTAAGGAAAGGAGATTTTTTAAACTCCTAAAGACAGTAAAAAGTAACTCTGCAAAAAAACCCAGGGAGGCAAACAGCATGACTTCCAGCTGTTCAGTGCCTTCACCAATCTTTGAGACAGTAGTAAAGACAGAAAAGCCTTTCCACAAGGCAGCAGAACAAGGTCATTCTGCTTTAACCTAAGAGAATTGCTGATCTGATGACAGTAAATCAAGAGCAGAAAAGAATAATCAGAAGGGTCATTCATGCAAGCTTTGCTGTTGGCTATCACTGTCCAAACTTGTAAGGTGATATAGATGTGGACATCTGATGTCCTCCTGCTACTGTGAGGTCAACAGCTTTAATCACCAGCAGCTGCATCTGGACCTGTTCTGATGGTTAATCTCCAAACTCCTTGAGAGGTCCATGTTATCCAGTTAATCCATTTTGAACTTCATGCCTTGCAGGTGAGTAAAAGCCTTGTGTTTTGTAGAAAAAGCTCTTATCTATAACCATTCTTTCCTTTTATCGATATTTTTCCTGTCCACCAGGTGCAAAATACTCTGAGCACGGCTCCTGCCAACCCTTTATTCTAGTCTAGGTTTATTCTACTCTCTGTATGCTCCTGTGGCACTGCATATTGATCAGCTGTTTCCTGGTATTCCTGTATTTTCTCATTCACATCAGCTGTGCTTTGCAGTTTGAAATGCCTTGTTTTCAGTGTACACAACATGAGAAACAATAGCACAAATACAACGTTGTCAGCAGCTAGACTGTGGTATCCAAGGCATGATTAAAGGATACCCCTAGGCTAGAATATTGCTTGGCAAAGGCTGAGTTGTCAGCCTCAGCCTTAAATACTAAGGAAAACTGCATCATCTGTGTGTCACTGGAAGTCTAATTATGCATCTCCTACACATTTGTCACGACCTAACCTTATCGCTAGGTTACAGTCAAGAAACAAAATTAAGAGGTTTAGTGACTTCTAGACCAGCAATATTCAACTGATATCCCCATGTGGCATTTTCAGCCTCACCAAAGGGCTCCTTGGAAAGAGGCATACTCCAGCCTGCCATCCTTCCCAGGAGTGCCTCAAGACCAGGCTGGCTTTCCCAGCAGCTATCCTGGCCATGAGTATGAGCAGTCAGTCAAGCAAGCCTAGATCCCTACTGCTCTTTCTGCTTGTGTCTGGTTTAAACTATTTGCCTTTAAAAGGGACACTGGAAGCTTCTTCACCCAGCTGACACCAGTTACTCACACTTAGGTGAGTTAGTTAAACATTCACATCAGCATTAAGGCAACAACAACATTATAATCTGCTTGTTTATCAGTATGCCTCATTAAAAGTAGGCAAATAATTATTTCCAAGGGTGTATTGCAGTCATTTGCATACAAGGTGTGTTAGTGCTACCAGAGAGAGCGCTCACATGGACCAGGGGAAGGAGCTGTCTGGAAGCCACCCTGAGCCTGAGCGGAGTAACCAGGTTACACAGCAAGCCTACGCTTATCAGCAAGGGTGCCTTTGCTTCTGCTCAGGTGCCAGGGCAAACAGCCTGGCTAAGGCCTCACAGGCATCTGCCTCACTTGCCTCAGTGAGGTTGCTTGGCTTGCTCGATGAGTTTTGACATGTGCATGCTGTTCTTGAAGGCTGCCTGGCTGAGAGGAACCTAAATAGTTCTGAATGCAAATGATCTCCTTTTTAAATACCATTCTTGTCGTCCTTCCTTGAGAGGACTCAGAAACCTGAAGCAGCACATGAAGTCTGTGATACTGCCCAGAATACTGAAGTTAGGGAAGCAATGCAGGCTTCGTTAGCTTTCTCTGTGAATTCATAGCCAAGCAAATAGAACATAGCCCAGGGAACTGGTGCCCTGTGCTACAGAAGTCCAGGTACTCTAGGAGCGAAGCTGTGGACAAGTATGGAAACCTTCTGTTACAGAGCTTCTTCTTATTTGGATACCAACTTTTTGCTGTGAACACCATATGTAACCTGGATAGCTTATCATGACCTTGACTTTAGTTGCCAGAACTGGGATGTCAGGGTGAGGGGCTTCCCCCAGGAGCCTGGATACAGCCCTGCCCATGAAAGGCAAGGGCCAGGGACTTTGATGGAACTTGAATTTCCCCATGTGCTTTCACTCTGTCCTTTGTACATCTAAATGTTACCGATGGCAGGGTAACGTATTTTAGAGTGTAGCTTAACTGAGAAATGAGAGTAACCAAAACCTAATACCATCCTGTCTTTTCAGCTGATATCACACAGCAGGAAGAGCACCTCAGCTCCTCTAAGAACACAGAAAATGTCCATTCATGAATCCCCAAGTTCATTAAAAATGACAGAATGGAAATGAGCAATAAATTATTTCACAGCATTACCACGACCTGGGATTTAGGATGAAGTGCAAATATTCTCAAGGAAGACAAGTTCACACTGCCTTAAAATCTGGCTTAGCACCAGTGACTGCATTTATCTGGAAAAAGAGTAATTGCTGTTAACATCTGTCACATGTCCCTCCTCTGAACTTTCTGCTCAGGGCAGTTTTTATTAAGAGATGGGACAAATTTTGTCAACTAAACTTTGGTGCTATAGAGCCACTCACATGCCACGGAGTACCTTGACCCAGGGCACCCTTTCGGGGGCCATTTTGAAGTAGAACAAATTTGTCTTCCCAGCTGTCTCCTTCCCCTATGTAGTCTCTGCAGGAAGTGGAGTGTCATGGCTGTTTTCCAGGCATCCTTCTACAGGGATTTAACTTCAAAGTTCTATGATTTGTAAGGAGTTCTCCCCACTATTACCCCACAAGGATTAATAGCAGTCAAAGGGTATTCAAACTCCATGGTGAATTCCTGGTCTTTGGAAACCTCTTATCACAAAGAGGGCCCAGATAAAGTGGGAGAGATTTCGTATTTTGATATTTGTATTCTGCACTGGGTATACCTTTTTATTAGAGGAAGATTTTCACAGTGCAAACTGAAGGAAGCAGGTCAACTTGCCTCCCTATCACCAGTAATAGACAATGGACTAGTCCATGGATGATGTAGAAATTATGCCTACCTATGTCCTCGAGAATTCCTCTTATCACCTCAGGAGTAACAGTCTTCCATCCATAATACTGTGGGAAAGGACCTCAGTGCATTAAGGTGTTTGGTACCATGAAGAAGGGCAGCGTAAGAGTATAAAAAGGCACTTGCTCAGAGGAGAAGAGTAGTCTGTGGACACTTCCTCTGGCCTAATGAATTTCAACTTAATATTTTATGAAGAGCAGTTGCATTATAACAGATGGAATTTCTGGTGCTGTGACTGATGCTGTCACATGGGGCTGTACAGCTTAAGCACATCACTCTGAGTCCATCTTTTCACCCCAGCAGACAGGGCTCTCTGCACTGCTTTAGCTGTTTTCTCAATCTTCCTGGTAGCAGCTCTGGTTAGGCTAAGGTTAAAATTTTGAAGTGATGAATCACATGTGGCTGAAGGGAGTTTCTACCTTCTCACAGCTGCAAGTGATTTTCCCCACCCTCTAGTCAGCCAGATGCTGACAGTACCTACCACAGTCATCATTGGGCTTCAACAAGTGTCTGAAGGTCTGCTAGGAAGAGGTTAAGAGAAAAAGAGTCCTCCCAGCCACACATCTATTTCTGTGCATGCACAGGGCCTGGCACGGCAGTGACCCTGATCTAATTTGGCCTCCCTGTGGCAATACTTCTAAATGTCATTACTTTGAAAATGAGGATGTTGATGTTTAATGAACAAATAATCCCAGGCAAAATAGGATAGTAGATTTTATAAGGTAAGGGAAAGCTTTAAGGGAACAAGCCTGACATGAGTGTTTCTTCAGGGCAGAGGGTACTGGGACCTGCTGGGATCCTGTCTGCTCAGGTGGGTTTTCACAACTGCCCAACGAACACACATCTCAAGAGGATTTGCCTTTTTTATGATCTTCACTTGAAACGAAGGACTCAGAGGAGAAAGAGATCCTGATGTCAAAAGGAAAGGGCCATGCACTTTGCAAAGGGTCATCAGTACAGCAGCCTGAATGAGGACCACTCCAGTCTGAAAATGACCTGCTGTCTATCCCAGTGGTGGCAGGATACATTCTTTCCTTAAAAATTTTAGTGGTGTTTTCTGTGATGGGAAAACGTATCTAGACAGAAACAGATTAAAATCTTTTTCTTATGTTACACTGTACACAGCAATGATTATATGAAGATAACTTTGAATAACTAGTCCCCTGGGACCATGATACTATGTTTTCCAAATCCTGTCTTTAATCCACCCTGCAACTGCACAGAAACAATTCCAATCAGGCTAAACGCAGTGAAAGGATGCTTTTCATCTACATGTCATCACTTAGTCTTGCTATATTTTGTAGCCATTTAATGCTTTGCACACTTTCTTTCAAAATGTTGGATGTGCTTATCCCTCTCCAGGCAGCTTTCCAGCCACTCTTTCCCAAGTCTGTAGCATTGCATGGGGTTGTTGTAACGCAAGTGCAGGACTTGTGTGTGTCTCGGTGGTGCAGACCATTTCTGCTTGGATTGTAGGTGCTTCATTCTGCTCCCATCTTTGTCTTCCGGATCAGGGGGCTGTGTACCCCTAGGACAACTGCTCTTACTGTTAAACACTGGGGTAAAGGAGGCATTAAGTACCTCTGGAGTTAAATCCAGCTTGTGGCCAGTCACAAGGGGTGTCCCCCAAGGCTCTGCATTAGGGCCAGTCCTGTATAATATATCTATTGATGACCTGACAAGGAGATCGAGCACATCCTCAGTCATTTTGAAGACAACACCCAGTTGGGCAAGTGTGCTGATCTGCTGGAGGGCAGGGAGGCTCTGCAGAGGGATCTGGACAGGCTGGGTCAATGGGCTGAGGCCGATGGTGTGAGGTTCAACAAGGCCGAGTGCTGGGTCCTGCCCTTGGGTCACAGCAACCCCAGGCAGTGCCACAGGCTGGGAGCAGAGTGGCTGGAAAGCTGCCGGTGGAACAGGACCTGGGAGTGCTGACTGGCAGTGGCTGAGCATGAGCCAGAGTGTGCCCAGGTGGCCAAGGAGGCCAATGGCATCCTGGCCTGTAGCAGGAATAGTGTGGCCAGCAGGAGCAGAGGAGGGGTCGTCCCTCTGTTCTCAGCACTGGTGAGGCCTCACCTCAAATCCTGTGTTCAGTTTTGGGCCCCTAGCAACAAAAAGGACATTGAGGTGCTGGAGTGCGTCCAGAGAAGGGCAACAGGGCTGATGAAGGATCTGAATCACAAGTCTTATGAGGAACAGCTGAGGGAGCTGGGGGTGTTTATCCTGGAGAAAAGGAGGCTCAGGAGCAGTACTTTTTTGATTTCTGCAACTGCTCAATGGGAAGTTGAAGCAGGAGGGGATTGGTCTCTTCTCCCAGGTAACAAGTGCTAGGATGAGAGAAAATGCCCTCAGGTTGCACTAGGAGAGGTTTAGACTGGATATAAGGAAAAATTTCTTCACTGGAGGGATGGTCAACCATTGGAACAGGCTGCCCAGGCAAGTGGTGGAGTCACCATCCCTGGAGGTGTTTAAAACATGTGTAGATGTGGCACTTGAGGATGTGGTTTAGTGGTGGATTTGGCAGTGCTGGGTCAATGGTTGGACTCAATGATTGTAAAGTTCTTTTCCAACCTAAAAGATTCTATGGCTCTATGTCATAATGTGGAACGCTGTCTCAAAAAATTTTTGCAAGGCTTTTTGCACACTTCTCTAGCAGCTCACCTTTGTAAGTCATGATAACCAGCAGCTAGGGGCACATAGTATTTGCAAGTTCTTAGTACAGAACTTCCCCTGAACTATAAAGCTCAAAACATATTTTGTGATTTCTTTTTTTCTTCTGGCCACACCCTGGGAGCAGTCACCAAACAAGGCTTTAAGAACTCAGGGCAGGGATGTCTTTCCTCAGGTGTATTTATTCAGAAGCTGGCACAACAAGGTTTTCAAGTGTAATTTAATAGTTACTTGTTACTAATAATTACCACCTGTGCACTAATCATTACATAGGATAACTTTAACAGTTGGTTGGTCCAAAGGTGCTGTTAATGCCAGGCACTCTGTGTACTCAGGGATTCTACCTAGCAGCCCTGTGGAGCTCCCTGGCCACGTGGCTGGCAGGATGCACGCTGGCTAGTCCTGCAGCTGGGGAGAAGCTATGTCAAAGCCTTCTTTCCCTGCCAACAGCAGAAATTGGCTGCTGGAGCAGGCTGGACCAGACTCAGTGGCAGCCAGCTATTCCCAGCTTCGCAGTGGCTCCACAGTTCCAAACCATCGAAATTAAATGTCAGCCTGACTGAGTTGCTTACACCAGAAATGTTAAATTACAGTGTAAAGCAAGCCTCCAGAAGACTTGAATTGCTTAGAGGGTAATTTTACTGTCTCTGGCATCCCATGCATGCTTCCATCATGGTTTTCCTAGTAAGACATCCCTGTTGTTTTTTGTTTGATTGAAAGAGTACATGCAAGCTCCAAATAAAATAAATATGCACATGCTTGGTTACTACACAGAAATTCTGGCATTTAATCTGTGCATGTATGTTAATATATTTGCACATACACAGCCACTATGTGTAGCAATGTGTGACTGATACATGTTGCCCCCAGAAATCTGGGATTGCCTGATCCTAGTTACAACTGCATTTTGGATTCCTGTCTGTGAAGCACTGTTGCACACCAAAGCTGTTGTCAGCACTAATGTCTCCTTGGTGAACACGGCTTCAAGTCAGAGGCAAGGTGCTCTCAGTCCAAACTATACCTGCTGGAAAGTGCTCCTGAGCCAGACAAGACTGGCAAACCTGCAGGTTGTGGCTCTGTCTTCATACTGATGTGAGCAGAAATATTAATCTGTTTTAGCAAAGCAGACTAAATAAGATAGGTAAGAAACCATGAAAAATTCTGGAGTGCATGATTTATTTTGACACCATAGTAGGAGTAAAGCACATCTTGACTTTTCCACATGTGCTCCTAGACTACGAATTAGGAGTTCATCTACGGTGATGCTTAAGGGTCTTCTGTAAAATATTTCCTTGGAGTTTGATCAGTTATGAGTGACTGGAAGGTATTAACATGGCATTTGTAGCATTGAGTGAACACTCTAGCCCCAGTTAGAAAAGAGCTTAGGGCTCGTGCCACTGGGCTGTGGTCTCTGGCCAGCCTGATAAAAGGTTTTTAACTTGTGCTGTGCCAAAAAGTTGCTGAGCAGCCTCCGAGCTGGGGATGCAGCACTAAGGCTGCTGCTGTGCCCCATTGATTCCCCATCACCCACAACCCCTTTGAGTGCCCACACACCTCCCTTCCCTGTCAGGCAAGTGCTGTTTGGAAGCGCTCTGGGCAAGAGCTTTGAGGGGAGCAGGATAAGCAGGTTAGAACAGTAAGCCTTGATAATTCTTCTCAAGCTCTCTGTTGGTTTAACACTGGCTCCCAGTGTTCATGCAGGGTGGGACAGGAGCAATGAAAGCCTCCTGATTAAGACCCAATTCTTCACCTGCTGTAATTACCTGAACAAATCTCCTGGCTTTCACTGCTTCTTTTTCTCTGGTTATGAATAAAACAGATCCTTGTTGTGGCTGCTAAGCATAACTGCCATCAACAGAGTTTTGTTATCCTTCAGCATCATTTACAAATAGGAAACAAAGTGCCCATTCTTACAGGAGAGAAGCACAGAAAAAAAATGGAGGGGGATGAGAAGGGACTCTTTGTGTCCTTGGAAATTAGGCTGAGGATGGAATACAGGAATTCCCTCACTGGTGGGAGACTGGCATATTAGACTGATATGAGGGAAGGGCTTGACTTGGCAGAGGCTGCGCCCTGTGAGATTCCAGCTTTGTGCTAACTCTGGGTCTGGCTGGGAGATGTTCAGCCAGGTGCCATGGGCTGGAGGTACAAATGTCAACTGGCACTGTAGTCAAAATCATACAAACATCACCCCTGGACAGAAACCCTCCTATGTTCCTGTCCGCAAACAAGTGCCTGGTGCTGGGGAAATAAAGGTTAAGACAGGCTTAAGCTGATACTTAGAAGATGTTATGGGCCATATCCTCCTTGGAAAGAGTTGCACTCTGACAGATGCATCAAAAACTCTGCTTTTCTTTATTCAAAGAAAAACCCAGAAAAAAATCCTTGGAAAGTTATGGAAAGCTCTATGAGCCCCACAGGCCGGAAGTCTGGCTACAGTTAAATATACTGCATTTAACCATAATTGCAAATCATAAAGGGATGTCTGTGCAGCCCACTGCAGGTACAGCAACAAAGAGATAATGTCCCAGAGTCTGTGCACACCAGCCTGGGTGCTGTGGGCGTATGTTCTGCAGGTGGCATTTTCAGCCCATCTTCCTCCATGTGGCTCTGTGTGTTCACTTCAGCAAAACCTCTAATTTGTGCATGAAATGGCCATTTCCTTGAATGCCATGAGGCAATTGAATCTAATTTTCTAATTTGTAGTTTCAAGTGCTTGTTTGCACGAGGAGTCAAGTCTGTGGGCAAGGGGGCTCAACCATGCAAGCACAGATCGCTGCACATCTGGACTGTGGGATTTGAGAAGCACCAGCAAAACAACAAACATCACGACAAGGCTTCAGAAAATAGAGTGACCTTTAAATGGCAATATTAGTAATAGGAAAAATAAAGGGAAGGAAAGAGAAGTCATTTAATTCAAGTGGATTTTCAAATACAATGTAGTTAATTTTAAGTTAATTTCATTTAATGTTAATTTTAATTAGCTCACATCTGTTGCAGATATCCACAGGACTGATTTAACCTGTGAACTAAGGCTGCTTTTCCTTGCAGTCCTTTACATCAATTACAAAATCCTACCACACTATGCTGCACACATAGTTGCTTCCTTTGGAAAGGAGCAGGGAGAGGATGAACTGTGCAGAATGGACGCTGGTCGCATTGCTGAATGTACAGCAAAAAAGTCTTAGAGATTCTGTGCTGACAAGAAAACAGCTCTGACATAAACAAGATAGAGCCTACCCAGAGCTATAATTTGTCTTAATATTAGCCCATGCAAAATTTTCTGTAGAAATGAAGATGTGAAAATACTCCTGGAAGTTCTGGCTGAAATTTAGAAGATCATTGACCGCTGGTCTCTGCTCCTTCATTTCTTGTATGCTTGTGACTGGCTGAAGTCTGCTTTTCACATTGGTTTGTGGGAAGTGAATTTTAAGACTGTGAAACAGTCCCCACTGGAAAATTACACTGAGAACTCAAATAAAGGGAAACTAAGATGATTTTTTGAAGCCAGTTTAGATTTTTCAAAGCTGATGTTCTGCATTGTGATGATTTTATACGGATGTAGTATTGCAATTTACAGAAGTGTTAGAAGAACTGAGATCTGGATGCACTCAGTACACTTAATACAACTCTCAAATGGAATGTGCAGCAATTTGAATTAATGAATCACTAATTTCCTGCTCTTTCAAAGAACTCCCTTTACTGCAGTAAGACTCACAGAAACACGTGGACACATGCCTGCTTGCTTAGTGGTGTGGCCTAAAAGTCTCTAACAGGACTGTTAAACTAAACAAGAACAAATAGGTGATGCATTTGTACCAGCGATGGGCTTTGTTATCTCTGCAGCCAAGTGCTGCATTTCACATGCACTCCTATTTCAAAGCAGGGCACCTACGGCAGACTAACATGGCCCTTAAAGGGAAGGCCTTGACATTTAAGAGATTTCCATTTCTTCCAAGACTGAAATCTATGCCTGACAGACTCATGGGCTAAATTAATTCTTTAAGCCTTTTGCCCAGTGATAAAACTTATCTGAAGCAGAAAATGGAAATGTACAGTGTGCTTTATAGAGCTGATCAAAGATCCCTCAGAAAGTGCTGAAGCAATCAGAAATGAATGATCTGCTCCCATGGATAGGAAAAGTGGATGTTTTAATTGCATCAGTTATTCACCACCAATTATTTGTGAGAATTCTTTTATGTCTGGGTGGTTGGGAGCCTGTCTATGCAAGTTAAAATCAGCTGAGTTTCCTATTATTTTTCTGTGAACACCAAGTTAGCTGTGCTGATGGTTCAAATCAGAGATGGAGGAGCCTGCTGAAGTTTGGAGCTGGAAGCTACTGTGTGTCTCCTTCCCTCATGAAACTCCAAAGAAATTACCGGTGTGGTAGGACATTGATCCTTACTGAGATGGTCTTTAAAAAAAGGAAAAACAGACAATCTCCTGAAGGAGACAATGTACAGACATGTACTATATTTTAACATACTAACACATTATTGTGCAGCAGAAGATAAAACACACAGAGGATGCTAACACAAGCCATTTATTTTTTTTATTCTTCCACCAAGGTAAGAAACATCTTTGTCACTGACGCCTTTTCACATCCATTTCTACCCACACATGATGTGGCTTTGGGGACCTGTGTTTTTGTTTTTGTTAAACCATTCATTGCTGCTGAAGAAAAGCAGTGGCAACTGCCCACCAAGTTAACAGGAAGGGAGCTCATCTCTCCTCAGTGCTTCTCCACCCTGTGGGGATCCCTGTGTAGCTCCTGTGCTGCTGGATGGCTTTAAATTGCTCAGGAGGGGAGTTCATAGTCCAGGCTATTGCATTTGTGGTGTCCCTTATAGACCTGAGGTTGAATTTCTTCTTAGACAACATTAATGGGCTTGCATGTGTTGACATGAGGACAAGATTTGACCTGGGAAACATCCAAGTATGCTGCCTGAAAGGGTGAATGTTGGTGTTGATCAATCAGCCAGCTTGATGGCACCGTTGGCCATAGGTGAACCTGAGATATTTATGTGACATCTGGGAACAGTCCCTGCTTGGTGCCTGCTGTGCCTGGCAGGGACAGCCTGCATCATTTCATGTGGAGCTGATTCCTACAGCACATCCTACCTTGTGAAACAGCCTGGACACACCCGGTATCTCCACAAAAGGCAAGACATCCTTTTCCCAAGCTGTTTCCTGAAATAACCTGTATTTCCTGCGATGCTGCTCTCAGCCTGCTGTGGCTGGCATGAAGAGCTGTTATCACCCAGGTCTGTAACCCAGGTCTGAACCCCAAATCCCCCCAAGACGCAGTTGCCACGCTGTGATTTAAGACTCCTTAAGCAGAGCAGGAAGAGATCAGAAAAACGAGGAAAGCCTATTTGCAAAGCTAAAGAAAGACATCGGGTAGCTGGGGCAGGAAAAGCAACAGCTGAGCAGCACCCGGAGGCACTGCCAGGCACAGGCACAGGACAATGAAGTGACAAAAAGTCCCAAGAGCAGAGCAGCTCTGAACCTCTGCAAACACTTTAAGGCTTGTCAGCCCTGCTAGGTGCCCCTGACCAAGGGATGTCCTTCCAACACAGTGGGATGATCCAGGGAGAGAGGCTGTATATAAACAGCTCTGCCTCAGTGCTGCCTATTGTCACTAAAACTTCTCCACAAAGTTATGAGATTTTGTCTCAGTTTCTGCTTCCTTCCCCAGTTTATCACCTTGGGAGAATTACTGATACTGTACTGTGCCAAAGGGATACATGGTTCTCTGTGTTTGCTATGGCATTAGAACTGAATTGTAATGATTTTTTTTTATGAAAAGCTGCAGTTGGACTTGATCATCTGAAAGGTCTTTTCCAACCTAAATTTTTCTATGATGAAATGGCAAAAATTGACACCAACAAAAAGATTCACTGTGATTTTTTTGCTGCTTTTTTAGTGGAAAAAAAAATTAATTGCAGGGAAAAGCTTGAAGTTCAAGAAAGGATAAATACCATCCCACTGATGTGAGTTGTCCCCTTCCTTTGAAGGGTTTTGGTGCTGAGCCATCAGTTGTGTCCTGCTGGTGCTCCTCTGTAAGGTACTGGATGTAGGGAAATGTACTAGGGAAAAGCTGTGTGACAGATGCCAGGGACTTTTGGCTCCTCAGTTACCTGCTGCACAGCATCTTTCCAGGCAGCCCCTGGGGACTCTGTAATTTGGGATGATGCATTTTGCATCTTCCTTTCCAAACTCCCTCCAGCTGAGAGGCAATGCCTTCCCCACTCTTGGGGCATTTTCCCTGGATTGCTTTGAAATGCCAGAGGTACATGGAACTTCCTCAGCTTGTATGCTGCAGGTCCTCACACAAAGCTTTTGGGGGTCTCATGTGGTCAGGAGCAGCCTCAGCAATGTGGTTCCCTGTGGCTGAGCCCAAGCAATGTCCACTCCATTTTGGGCTTCCAAAGGCCCAGCAGGGTCAGGAGGACTTTTAAAAACTAGGAATGTGGCCAAAAATATATATATTTGAGGCTGCAAAAAAGGACACCCCCAGCACCAGCAACCTCAAAGGCACTGGGAAGAAGCTGAGGGGAAAGTCTCAGGCATCCATCAGGACTGTGGTTGATGCCATCCCTCATGCCCTTCTCTGTGTGGACTGAAAAACTGTACAGCTCCCTGCTTCATTGAGCTCAAGTTCTGATGGGAGCCTGGTGAGATTTTAACCAGCACCCCAGCAACTCCCAGACATCTCTTCAGTACAGGGGAAAAGCTGCACTTCTAGACAGAAGTGATTAAAGGTGTGAATTTAGGCACAAGATGCATGTTTGATGACAGCATGGCCTACGCCTCTGCCTTGAACTGGCATACTCTCACCTTTCTTTCCTTTTTTCCACCTACCTAACTGGATTTCTCTGTCTCCCAGAGCAGTGAATCAAGGAAGAGCAAAGCTTGTGGATGTGGCAACCAAGAGGTTTCAGAAACAGAGGACAAGACAGAAAGAGTGCCACAGGTTCCTTTAAAAAGGAAAAGCAAGGCAAAGATGCAGTGGGGCAGTAAGAGAAGGAAAAACTAGAGATTTTACAATTTTAAAGCCAGCTGCTCGATCTGGTGTGGCCTGATTCATAAACACTGAATGCCAGGTGTTGGCAGTAGCACTTCTGGATTCCATCAGCCTGACAGTGGAAATAGTGGCCAGGGCAAATATATGCTAAATTTCATAGTCAGCAAGTCAGAAGGCAGATCATGCACAAAAATTTATTGGAACCTAAAAATAGCACCTACAAGACCCTTTTACCATCAGGCAATTTCTAGTTCTTAAAAACTAAAACACAGCTTTCTGAACGTCATTAATGGTAAGCTCACAGAATCTTCCATTGTTTAGATGTGAAAAGAAATCCTTACTGAAAAGACAGAGCTCTATTAGACAGAGATGGTTAAAGAAATTCTAGAATGAGTCTTGTCATCTTGTCATTGTATCCATTATTTAAGGTCCTTGTAATATGCCACCCATATTAGCATTTTATGCCTTATGATAAAGTATAGATAGGAAGTATCTCTTGATTTGTTTAGAATCTCCTACACAGCCTAAACCCAAGCAGATCACTCTCAGCTTCCTGACCAGAAAATGTCTCAGACTCATGTCCATGCTCCTGTGCACATTCACTCATCTGGAAGGTGGAAACAGTTGCCTTTGATGATCTCATTAATTAGGTCTTAGGCAAAAAAATCAAGTTATTGTGGCACCTTGGCAAGCACCACATATCATCTGAGCCATCCACGTGTATTCTCTCTGCTTGCAGGAAGAACTGAAAAAAGAATGTGTTGGCCTGAATTTTATGTGCGTTCATGGGTTTCCCAATGATCTGCTCAGCATGTCTGAAAAGGCACTGCTGCCCTTGCTCTGTCTCTCAGCTGAATCCAGGCTCATCTAAAAACTACAGATTCTATGTTCTCCAGGCTCTGCCACCCAGTTGCCACCTGGATCCTCATCTAAAAACATAATTTGTCAAGGCTCGTACTCGACCCTGGCACAGTAAACCCTGGCAGTCTCCTGGCTTCTAGTTTTTATATGCAGGAGAAATGAACCCCTTTCCTAAGTATTAACAATAATAAATAAAAACTATTTGGTCACACCGTCACAGTTAAGAGACATATTAGCCAAAGTGACAGATGATAGCAATCTATTCAAACAGCCACCTAAACAAGACTGCTGAGTGCATCTTTATCCTCCTCTCTATGGGGCATTGGGAGTGATGTTTTACATGAGATTTGGCAGAGAATCAAAAACTGAGAATGTGTTCTCCTAAGCTCTACCAGCTGCTAGAAGCCCCTTGACACTGTAACAGCCCTTTATTTGTGTAAAGCAGACAACAGCCTCCCTCACAGCAAGACGTATTTCACTGTGATGTCAACCTGAGCAAGCCGTCATGCTGCCACTTTGTAGCACTGACACTTTTTAATTCAGAAAATTTCAGCTTTAAAAGCTTTAGAGTATGTCTGGAAACGGAGCCACAGACATTTCTCCTGCTGTCCTGAGCTGGTCTTGCTCTGTCACAGCTAAGGGGGCTCTGCAGGCTGGCAGCAGCTGGGGGAAGAGGACTCAGTTTTGTGGATGTGCTTCTGTCATTGAAGCCCATCTCCTACCTCACAGAGAAATGCAGGAAAGGTGATTTCTTCATACCACATCAGCAGTGACCCTTTTCTCTCTCTTTACATTCTAGCGCTCATTACAAAACAGAAGCATGGAAGAGTTGGAGCAAACATTACTGTGCAGGGATGCAGGCCGCAGCTGGATTGAAAATATATTTAGGGCTTAAATTCCCTATATTTCCTTTGGAGATCCTTCCCTGGGTTTTGAATCCGGGGTCTGGTGCAGAAGGACCTCAAAGGGGTGACCAGGTTCAGAGCAAAGTGCAACCCATGCAGTCCCTCACACTGCATGTGGGCACTGGGGCCTTCAGCTCTCCTTTAGTGGGAACATGCTGGCTATTACTGCAAATATATCCCTTGAAAGTGCACTTCCAAACCAAAATGACTCCTTTTAAATATGCAGTTTATGATGTGCTCTCATCATCCACAACAGAAACCTTCCCCAGGTAAGACGGACCAGGTTGAAATAATTTCAGACTCACAGCCACGATGCTGGGGAGAGCACTGACCCCAAATCAGGTCTCTCTGAGCCTGGAGCAGACACCCATTCTCCAGCCATGTTGCCTAATAATATTATCTCTCATGGGCTGTGGTGCCTCGCTAAAATCCACTCAAATTAATTTTTCCCTGGAAGAGCTCATCTAAAGAGACGCCAGATGATGTCAGAGATGCAGCCTGAACATTTGTCCACACTGCATGTGCCATTGGGCCAAACATTTCTTCTGGGCAGAGACATCCCCTCAGGTTCTGCCATCATCTATGCAAGGTGTCCAGCATAGCTGCAGGGTGGTTTTTCATGGACTAGAGTAACTTTGAAGGGACAAACTAAAGTGCCTGAAGCCGGTGTAAGGGCTAAGCATATGGCAGGCAGCAAGCAGGATGCTTTACCATGGAACAAGTTTGTGAAAATCAGTGATTTCCAGCTAAGCAAGAGAAGCCAGGGAAATGGTTTTACCTTTGGGACCCAGCTGGAGCTCCCTGTAGATGTCTACTGGCATTAGACAAATGGTTCCCTTATTTTCTCTCATAGTGGTCATAACTGCGTTCTTTACTCCCCCATTTCCCATGTAAAAATGTTACTTAGAATGATACTCAGTTCCCCATGGAAATACTGAAAATACAGGTGCCAGAAAATGAGAGCTTTTCATTAGCAGTCAGTGTAGCCTTCATACAAAAATGGCTTTCATTTTACCCCATGTAATTACACAGCAAAGCCCTGTTTAACATCTCCCTACATAATGGAAACTTTCTATTTCAAATCAGATTAATAGAAAGAGTTACCCAGACATTTCAAGAGATAATAGCTGTAATTAAGGTGTTTCTAGCGATGGGTTCCTATTATAACGTGGCAGAAGATCCTCTGATAGTCTTGTTGGCTGCATTAGTCACAATTGTTTTCATTAATATTGACACTATTCTCTTACCAGACAAACAGAAAAGGAGATTAATCAAAATACTGTGCTGTTTTCCTGTGTTCTGAACCCCTCTTTTGGACTGATGCTCAATTCTTAGCTTTCAGTTGTAATAACGAGCAGTTTTTGTAAGATATGCAGGCAGCTTCACCCATGTTATTGAAAGCAATATTGTGAGAACAAAGAGAGATAGTTATTTTTTTTGAAAATCTGAAAATAAAGCACTGATGGAAGTTAAATGCTACAATTCCTAAACATCTCATTTGTTTCCAGTTTGTGTGTCAGTGATCTGAGATTGCTTGAGTGTGTTCAGACAGGGGAATGAGGTGAGCATGTATATGTGGGTTCAATATCTTGGGGAAAAAATTGCACAGACCAAGGCACAACTGGCACATGAGCAATTTGGAGTTGTGAGGCTGACTCAGGAAAATGGGGGCCTCCAGTGGCAGGTCCCTGTGATGATGGCTTGGGATGAGCAAAGGGCGTGTTGAGTTTCATAATGATGGAAGAAAAGATACCTTCATTCCCAGTAGAACCAAGGAAGTTAAACAAGGGATGGATTTGAGTTAAAAAGCCCTATAAACGTTAATTTTACAAGTGTATCAGTTCTACACAGTCAACTGAAGCTGTCAGAATCAGCTTCTCCTGAACAAAGGTGTCCTGGCAAAGCATCCAGATAACAACTACATCAAGTACCAAAAATGAGAAGGGCCAAGTTGAGCAGGGAGCATGATAGGCAGGCAGGCACAGTACAACTCAACAGTGAAAAGGGAAGCAAAGGAACAGCTTTGCTGTGAGGAAATTCACACATTGATTTCCAGATCCAGCAGTTTGCCAGTTAAACAAGCACAGGAAGAAAACTGACCATGAGAAGGCACATTTGGGAGCACTGCAACTATTCCTGTGGTTGCTAAATGTGCTTTGCAAATACAACTATGAAATATGATGAGTCAGTTTAAAGTTTATTTCAGTAGATTTGCATACTATGAAGAAATAGAAAACTGCGAATCCATTAACCCCAGTTTTCTAAAGAAAAACAGGAAAATACCAAGGGAAAACTATCTTTGCAAACATTTTTATTCACTTTCTGCTTTCAAATACTAGTTACCAAGATGCTGCCTCCTAAAAAGTGATAGATGCAGAAATTGTTGCTGTTTTCATATAGCTGATGCAAAACAAGTAGTTTTGAGTAACCCTTCAAATGTGAATTACTATCTTGTGTTCTGTACATAAGAATACATGGAAGTACCCTTCAAATCTGCAAAATGGAAAACAGCCATACTTTATCAGATGTATTGCCCAGCTTTATATATACAGGAACCCAAAAGGTTGAAATTACCAGAGCCTGAGACTGAAGGACCTTGTAGATTATTTATTATTGAAGTGAAAGTAACAATTAAAAAAAAACAAAAAACCAAAGAAATCTCTGCAAGGAACAGACCTCCTGTGCAAAAAGTGTCAAAATGCCTGTTTCCTGCCTTAATGTTGACTCTCAGAGGCTACAAGTTTATAAAACCATGTCTCACTAGTAATTGCCATGCTGACCTTTGTAATGTGGGCTCAAATCCCATTGCACCTGACATTTTGTTTTGCTTAGAGGGGATCTGCAGCTCACTGAGGCTGCAGTCCCACTGGGATATGGCTCTCCCTCATGGTCCTGGCAAACAAGACAGCATGTCTGTTTTCCTGCTCTCTGGTTTCTGGCTAGGACACAATAAAAAAAAACCCACAAACTGTCATGGGAATGGAAAACTAAACTAACTAAAAAAAATCATAAAACCTCACTCTCTGAGTTCTATATATAACCTTTTAATCCATGATTCCAAATTACTTCTTGCTAATGTTTTGTAAAATGCTCTTTTAAACTCACTTACTGGAGGCTATGAACTCACTTATTAAAAGCTAGTAAAACTAGTTGTATGAAGCCTCTGGCAAAACCAGTATTAAAAAAAAAAAATATCCCAGACTTGAACAAAAGAAGCAAAATACATTGTGACACTGACACCTCAAATTCATTACTGCTCAGTGTCTGTTGAATAAAAACTATTGGCTGTAGAGGATGTGAAAAGCATAGGGTTTCGATAAAGAGGAAGTGTTGTATAATTCCTGAAATGAGAGCTGTGATTGTATGTAGTCTTAAAAATCCGTTTTCCCTTTAGGTTAAGAGTAGTTGTATTCTTGGTGAGGCAGGACAGGATATGCTTGAATTTATACTTAAATAAATAAGAAGTTCTACTGATATGAGTAGAATTAAACAGAGTGGAAACAGAAAATAGAGCTGCCATCACTGAGAAATACAAATAGCAAAAAGATCCTACATCCATATGTGGAAATATATCAAAAAGGATGGTACAGGAATAGCTCCCATGTCCAAAAGAATAAAAACTGTAGTTTAAGAACATTATAGTAACAATTAGAATGATATAAAGACTGAAGGAAGAGAGAGAAACAGAAGAATATACTTAAAGATGTAACTCTTTATGCTGATCAGTCACATCCTACATCCTATTGGAGGTGCAATAAAACAATAGTTGTTGTTGTACCCTGCTAAATTTTTTACAAGTTGTTCAAAGATGATGATAAAGCATGTCTGATGAACAACAGTGTTTGGGATTTCTTTGCTGGTGGTCCTGCACTCCACAACTCTTTCTTTAGAGGGGCTTGAGTATCCATGAGTAAAACTGCATCCCTGCTGGCTTGAGGAGCTGCTGCTGAGGTCTGATTCCTTGTTTATGGTTTTTCTCAACCATTGTAAAGCTCTGCTGTTGTGGTTGTGATTTGTGTTGCTGCCAGAGTGATAAAAAGCAATTTCAAAGTTTAAAGCCCTAGCTCCATGCTGGGGTTAAACAAGCACTTAGAACTTGTTTGGTCTGTGAGATTATAATTAATGAAAACAGAAAATGAGCGTAAGTTGAGCATGTTCTTAAGAGCTTTATGTAATCGGTATTTACATCTCTATTCATGTTGACTGAAGGCAATTTGTGATTATTTTTTATAAAACTGAGTCTAATGAGAGTGTTTCATTGTGCTGCCTGGTGCGGAAAACCTAACCAGAAAGACCCCAGTAGTGTCAGGTGTGGGTCTGTCATATGTAGGAGATACAAACTGTGAAATGTGAGGAATTTTTGCCAACAACCCTTCCTCCACAGTTTTCTCTTAAGAAATGAAAAAATAATTATATGGACATGATAGTGTAGGCATGACACTTTCTGAATATTCAGTCGGAGCCTTTGGAACAGGGAAATATGTGGCACAAATGATGCTGTTGCCATTGGGCTCTGGGAGTACACTCATGGCCCCGCAGTGATAGGAAGCTTTCAGTTCAGTAAGGGTTACAAGGACCTACCAGCTCTAACAGGTTTTAAAAAAACCCAAGCATGTGTAGGAGCTTTGCTCTCATCGGGTTTCTGTTCTTGCAGTTTTCCAGTTTATTGAAACCTTGTAGGTTATTTCGGTTTGGGTCCTCCAGAAGTGATGTTACTCTGTGGCTTCATCCTGAGGGTGACATGTGTGAGGGTGACACACAAACCACACATGGTGTGTGTGGTTTCCCCATAGGATCTACCATGTTTCATTGCAGATTTAAACTCCACAACTGATAGGCATCACAAAACCTCTTGCCATTTGATGCATCTTACATAAAAGGCTACTATGTACAGTCTGCCAGACTGTGGCAGATGGCTTTCTGTACATAACACATTAACTTTGATGTCACTGAATTTCTGTAATTGCCATTTTATTTCTCCACAAATACACTGTCATCCATCCAATATTTTAAATGCACAAAGCACAATGTTCACCAAAGTAATGACTTCACACATACAAAGTGACCATCAGAAACACCTAGTAGCTGCACTCTGAGAGCACTGAGGGGATGTTTTGGAGGACATGAGGGCAGAAGAACAGCAACCTCTTTTCTGAGCAGCTCATCTGCTGGTGGGCAGAGACATTGCCAAGGGGACCCACAAGTGGCAGCAGCAAGTGAACACCACAAAGGAGTTGGTGGAGCGAGGATGCTCCCGTGCAAATCCTGCTCTCCAGCCTGGCAGCACGGTGCCTCAGCTCCCCACCGCTCCTACAGCAGCACAGACACACTTCTACGAGGAGCAGCAGGCAAACCCTTCAAGGGAAACA
Source organism: Monarcha castaneiventris obscurior (assembly GCA_026261815.1). Lineage (NCBI taxonomy): Eukaryota > Metazoa > Chordata > Aves > Passeriformes > Monarchidae > Monarcha > Monarcha castaneiventris. The sequence goes on from JAMPIT010000388.1 coordinate 10,093,480, forward strand.
CAGCCACAAGCATTTTCCCAGCTATGGGTTAATTTTCAGCCCGAGACACAAAGCTAGTTCAGATTTCTGAATTTTCCCATCCTTGTTCACATCGCAGTGGTTGAGCAGGATCTGGCGGAACTTGTCCAGGTCCACCCCGCTAATGCTGGGCTGCAGGCAAAGAGGAAAACAGTGCTGAGAGAGAAAATGGTTCTGGATTTCCCCAGCTTGTAAAGCAGCCCACCCTGCAGCAACTGGGAAATCCACCCAAGGAAGAGTGACCAAAAGACCCCAGATCAGCTCATATGCAGTGGGGAAGCAAACAGAAGATGGGGGACAGGTGCCCTGCAAAAGCAGAAGGGGCATGGCACTGTGAGTTGACTGTATAGAAATGCACCATGACTTTTGTGGTCAGTCAAGGCCATCAGTATCTGATTCATATAAAAGAAAACTTCAGAAAGTTGTGCAATGCAGATCCCTGCTCTACCAGAGCTCTGCTTTTACCTGGTTTCCTCTCTCAAATCTGCTGTGCAAGGACTAATGTGACATTTCTGTCAGCATACTCCTATTTTACAGGCTAGTCAGCAATGTAAAAATACCTTTTGTGGATCAAGTTCATGTTGAAGACACATTTTACAGGCTACACAGTCTCTGTATGCTCCTAACACTGTATTGCCTGCTCTGCTTCCCACATTCTCAGGAGGGGATCAAATTCACATGCACAGCTTGAGGTGTCCAAGAGCAATGCTGATGAAGGCCCTTAGGCAAAGTACAAACTTCCCTCCTTTACACAGCACAAATCCAGCCTCCTGCCTGTCCCTGCACACCCCATGGCCAGAACACACACATGCTGCCACTCTCTGCTCACTCCTGAATGGACGTGGCAGTGCAGACATCTCTGTGCCAGGTCACACTGTGTGGAAATGCAACAGCTCAGGCTCAGAGGAAGCAAAGATCAGATTCTGTTTGGGTCAAAAGCTCTATCTTGGACTGCATCTGGAAACTCAAGATAATCCAATGAAGACAGACTCTTCTGTCCATCAGAAGCTGAAGCAATACACCAGGTACAGTATTCTCAATTAGAGATAGACCTCAAGTATTATTTTCCAGTGTAGCCCTGAGATAAACTAATGAACCATGAGGTCATTCTGGTGAGAATCACATCCAGAGGGAAAAGAGAAGAAAGAAATTGTGATGACTCATCCATGACAACACAGTTTGTCTTGCTGTAACATCTGCCTAATGCAAAGCACAAACTAGAATGGACCTTTTAAAAATAGAAGGAAGCTGTATGAATTTGTGAGGCAGAATTTCTGTGATATGGTGAAATGCTCTGCAGTATATACACTGAGATGGTGACATTCCCTTCTGCTGATGATCAAACTAAAATCTGACTCTACGTTTTTACTAATCTCTCTGTGTCTGTAGCATTTCCAAAAGCACTGATCTTTAAGAAATACAGAGTATTAACAAACAGAGCCATGAAGATACCTTGACCAGTTCCATCATGTCTTTGACAAACCCATCCACTTCTGGGCCTTCAAGTGCTCCTGTTTTACTCTGAAAGAAGGAATAAACATCAAAACTCCCCAGTGAGTCAAAAACACTACAATATTTATTTACTGGTCAGTACCACCACCTGGTCGCCAAGCTTTATAGGATAAAGTTCATAGCATCATAAAATGGTTTGAATGGGAAGGGACATTAAAAATCATCCAGTTCCAACCATTCCACCATGGCCAGCGACACCTTCCACTAGTCCAGCTTGCTCAAAGCCCCATCCAACCTGGCATTGAATACTTCCAGGGCTGGGAAATCCACAGCTTCTCTGGGCAAACCTGTTCCAGTGCTTCACTACCCTCACAGTAAAGAATTTCTTCCTGATATCTAATATATAAGATCCCTTTGTTTTTCCCAAACCATCTCTTCCCACCAAATGGGAGCAATGTCGCTCACCACTGTGAGGGAGTTGTGTGACTGTCAGAAGTGGCACTGAATTGCTGACGTTAAATGGCCATGTCTGTCCTGGGCCAGGCTCCCTAAACAACCACGGGTTCTGTATTGGAAGGGGCTTTATTGGTGATGCAGGTCCTGAACCACTAGAGACTGTGAGCACTAAAGCCACCACCTCCTCTGCCTCCCTTGCATCTCCTGCAGGAAGCTAATGCAGCAGCACTGGCCATGGCGATGCAGAAAGTCAAAACGGGTCCTTGACACAAGATCTCTGAGCATTGCTCCCCTCTGTCCCTACTTCACTCCTCCCCGTCTGGCATCTGGGCTCATGGACCATGGGCTTGGGAAGAGCTGCCACTCCTGAGTGACCCCAACAACACCCAGCAGGAGGAAGAAGTCTCAGCAGCACATGCTAAATCTGCCATTTACAAACCACAAGGGAACGAACAGGCTCAGGGACTCACAACGTCATAGTGTGCAAAGATCTTCTCAAAATCTCTCCTCCTCTCTTCTGTGCTGCAAGCCTGCACACAGAGAGGACAAACAAATGAAAATTTAAAGCAAAAATTTCAAGTTTGGGACCAGGCCATCTTAGCTGAGAGAGAGGATCAATGTATCAAAAATTAGCGCTACTTACATCCATTTTAAATTGTAGAAGGAAATTTTCTTGGAGCGCCAGGATCCTGAATAGAGAGACTTAAATTATGATCTTTTCACTTTATTATCTGCACACAAACTGTTCTCAGCTCTCCTTGTTTGTAAAGCAAAAGGATGTTAGATTAAAGGCCTATAAAGGAGAAAATTGCCTGTGGGGTTATTTACAGAGGGCTGTTGTGGGAACATGCGCCTTCCTCCCTGTCTGATGGGGCACAGAGATGTGGACCTCCCCAGAACAGGATCACCACAGACATGCCTATTAGCACCAGTGCTTCTCCCAGAGCATTTCTGGTGGTCCTGCACAACAAAGGGTATCAGCTTCCAAAGCAAGAGCTACCAGACAATCATTCCTCGTAACTGGATTGCTGTGCTGCATTAAAGTAAAAGTGATTTATGGCTTTCTGTTGGATGTTGGTGGTTGTAAAACTGAAGGACAAAGTAATACTGGCCTGTGCACCAAGACTGGCAGAATTCCTCTCTTTTCATCTCCTGAAGCCTATCAAGCACTGATAAACCTTTTTCTCTCTCCAACTGCTCTGCTAACCCTGAGATTTTTAGAGCCCATGACACAGGGCATGCTGAGTTATGTCAGTACATGGAGGGATTTGGAGTGTGAGAAATGTGCTCAGACAGGAGTAGAGCCTCAGGTGGCCTGGTTCCCAATAGGGAACTGTATTTATGAGAAAATTCTAACAGCACCCCCTGTTAGATATTCTCCATCCTGCCTCTGATTCCTGTCATATATTTCATGGTCAAAGGGAACTGCTGTATGCGCTGCAGTTATTTGTGCTGGCATTTGTCATGATATCAAGCAGAAAGTAACAGTGGCAAACCAGCACCTCTCTCCCCTCATCCTTTAAACTGGTTTTTCAAGACTGTAGCTGCTTGTTTAAAGTCCTATCCAATCAAAGCACATGTTTTTACAGAGAGAGGCACACTCTCTATCAGTAGGTAGTGAAAATCCTCTAAAAGCCTCTGAGGTACCAAGGACAGAAAAAAGACAGAGGCCCATGACTGAGTCACCAGCTTCATTCACAAGCATCTCACCTTGGCTCTCCAAATTCTTTCTTACTGCCACAGCCAAACTCTTTTGTGGTGGCACTTCTATTATTCAAAATGCAGTAAAAATTCTTTGCAGCTCCTGCTGCACAGAATGATGCAAAATAAATGCCTCTCTGTGACCCTGCTGAAAGGATTTTCAGCCTTCTTTTGGAGAAACAGAGCCACTGGTTGCTCTGCCACCTCCTGGGAGGTGTCTCAGAGGTAGCATTGATCATGCACATTGGTGTTGTACAGACAGATCCTGGCATTGCTCCTATGACTGGCTCTAGATTCTCAGATTATTGCAATGGGGACCATGTGTTAGAGAGGTGGGATCACAGCAGATTTAATTCGATAGGAAGTAGAATTCAATGGCACATCCCTAGAGGGAGAACATCAACTTGCCTGGATCTACCACTGTGAGCTGAAACATCCCACCAAAATTGTTAAATCCTACCTTGCCAGGTCGTTCAGGTCCAGCCGTCCATCTTTGTTTTTGTCAAAGATTTTCATCTATAAATCAAGAAGACAGAGATAAAACAGATAGGCCACAAGGAGAACACACATACAAAAAAAGCCAATATACATTTTGGTCTGCCCTGTGCCCTCCCCCTCTGCCTGCTCAGGGTGCTTGCTCAAAGCAGCATGGCATCCTGTGCTGGCACCAAGTGCAAGAGTGGCACAAGGGAACAGCAAAACCCACCAGCTTTTTGACAGCAACAACCCAAAGCAATCAAATACCAGCACTGCTCCCTTCCACCCTTACATGGGGATAAAGCAGGTCTGCAGCAAACACCTTCAGAAACGAAATACTGACATTGCCTTGGCCCCTGAAAAACAAATGCCAAAAAAGGGGGAAACTTCTAAACACTTCCAGCTGGACTCCATCCTTACCTTTGACAGTTGCTGTGGCTACTGAGCAGCTGAGGTGAAAATGTCACCTTCTAATCAGCACTCAGGACTTTACACAACTAAAGCTGTGGGGCTTGCTTGGCTCAAGGCCTGCTGCTAGAACACACTAAGACTGGATAGAAGGTTCAGGCTGCCAACATCAAGAGGTTAATCTGTGTGAATTCAAAACTTACCATTTTCTTTTCCTGAATAGCATCATTTTGATGAGCCATCACCAAAAATATTAATTTATTAGTTGTATTTGGTTCTGCATTTCTCTTCAAGGCATAAAAAATGGTCTGTTACAAGGAAAGGCATGGGGGGGATGTTTAATGAGTTGCAAACCTGAATAACTCATGGCTCAAAGTTCTAGAAAATATATATTCCACGCTGTGTGAGGGCAGGGGGGGAAGATGAATATTTTACTATGACAGATTACCTTTCTTTGTCAAATACTCAGTTAAGGAATATGCATTAATCTTACCTTGATAGATCACATTTGCTTGTTTAGTGGTTATGAAGAGCAATCAGTTTACTACAGGTCTTTTGTGTATTGCACAGGTGCTGGAGAAGGCCTGGACCAGTCTCTGTCTGACAAAGCTCAGAGGGACAGGATTATCCCCTATGACATAGCCTGAACGTGTGGGAGCCAGCAGCATGTCCTGAGCACTTCCCAGCAGTGGAGCCAGGGCAGAGCCTAACACTTGTGTGAGAAAAGGTAGCATTTGGAGAGCTGCCATTTCTCTGGGAGACTCTGCCTGTTTTGTCAGGGGCAGCAAGCCCTTTATTGTACTACATTTAGATTCAGATTCTGCAACAGACTGTATACCATTAATTATTCCAAGTATTTTACACTACTGAGGTTAGGGTGGAATTTTTGAAGAGGCTTTTGGTATGGGCTCACTCTTCCTCCCATTGAAAGACAGTATAAAAGTCCTATGAATGATTGAAGGCCCATATTGAGATATTTGGGAAAACAATATCATGAGATATTGTTTGTGGGTGTTCAGTGGCACAAGGAAAGATATTTTCCCATTTAACTGGCCTCTGCCAAACACATGCTCTGTGAAGAGCCACTAAATGACAGAGGAAAGACTTCTGAATGTTCCTTTGCTCTAGAGCTGGAGAGATGAATAACACTGCGAAGCCATCCTGAGGATTTCCCTCTGGTTGCATCAGTCCAAGTTGTCCCTTTCCAGCTGATCTAACTTCTTGCATGCTGCTTCCTGCCCCATCAGCTCTCCCACAGCAATATGGCACTTTTCCCTGGTCTCTGCTGGAGCAGCAATGGGACAAGGCTGGAGGAAGGGATGGGAGCAGAAGCTGCCTTTGCTGGTGCCACCAAGGGGAGAAATGTCCTTGCAATGACAGCCTCCCACTGCCATCAGAGATAAGCCTGAGCCTTCAGTTCTTGGCTGATAAAGGAGTTATTCTGCAGGTCATAGAAAATGATTAATGTTCTTTCTAGAAATAAATAATCTTATCTAAGATTTCAAAAACCTCTCTACAAATAGAACATCAATGCCTAACCTGGTTTTGTCTGTTGTTTGAGGAGAGAGAGCAGTACCCCTACTACTTCACTCTTGCACACTCTCCATCACAGGTGACTTTGCAACATGCAGCTTACATCGTTGCTCTAAAATATGTTGCCTAAAGGAAGCTTATGGAGACAATCCCTATTTAGATGGCTAGAGAAAGTACCAGCATGTGGGTGGTGGGAATACCAGAGTACTTGGGCTCTACAATAACTTCAGTGATTTTGAAAATGTCACTCCAAATCCCTTGGTTTTGGCCACCAAGGAGCATTAGTTACCCACATGGTCTGTAGGAACTCACCACAAAGCAGGGCAGCTGCTGTGGTGAGAGAGGACAGCATTTGCTGGGAAAGGACAGCTTTTGGGCAGAAACACAGGGCCCAGCTCTCAGGAACTCTGCTGCCAGGTCAGGGCAGCTCTGGCTGAAGGTACTGGTCTTTCCTCTATACAAAGATACAGTCTCCTTACCAAAACACACTAAAACTTACCGACTTCAGCAGCTTTGTACTTCACTTGGATTCTCCTACGTGTTTCTGAGCTCCTGAAAGTGTGTTTTATTTTCTCCCATTTCTGGTGATGCCTTTGGTTTTAACTCATGTTTTTCAAATTCTGTACTGCCTGGTGTGTAACTCTGAAGTCTCTTGTAGCCTGTTAATTTCTGCTCTCTCATGCTAGGCAGACAGAACAAAGCCTCTCCAGGCCTGCTCTCCAAGGACACCCAGACCTTCCTAGGCCCAAAAAGTATAAACCAAAAGCCTCCAAAGAGGGGGATAGCTGAGGGAAATTACATCATTAACTGAAGCTTTAACTGGAGAATTAACCCTGATATGCAAATGAACCAAACTTATAAAAGTGTGAAGAACTCGTGACCTGTCATCCATCTTGGGGTCCATTTTGGCAGTGGCCTCTGGACTCCCCAGGGGGTACCTTTGAAGGCCCTTTAAATAAATACCTGCCTTTATTCCCTTATCCTTGTCTAGTCTCTGTTTCTAGGAGGCCTCTCAAGGCATCACTGTTACATCTCAGAATTACTCTTTTGAGACTAAAATTTGGTGCTTCAGCCTAGACTTCAAATTCAGATATGTTTTTCCTTCTGTGATGCCTCAGAAAGGCAAGCACAGAGTTTTTGGGAGAAGTTCAACTCTGTGATCACCATGTCCTGATCTCCATACAAGCTCACTGATAAACACCATGGTGGCAGCTTAATGGGACCAGGACAGAACTGATGCTTTCCTGTCCGAGAGCCAGACTTGGGGCACAATTTTCATTTCACATAGGCTTGTTTGGCACAGGGTTCAAGTTTGTTTTCCAGTGAAACATCTCCAGCCTCATGTCCTTTTCCAGGGAATAAATACATAAGCATCCCAGCACGGCTGTCCTTGCCTTGGGACTGTATGTGTCCCTCCTCCCCTGCATCTGCTCTACTTTGTAGGTGCAGCATATTTTTGTGGTTTCAGAAGTTGCAAATAGCCAGGAGGCTGCCAGGGTTTTGTGCATCCTTAATGAAACAGACTAGATTAGAGATGGTGGTTTAGCTGTGAAAGGCTTTCTGCTTCATTATCAATTTTGTGAGCATATGGTTTTCAACCCTACCATTTCTGAACCCTTCACAATATTCCTGCAGCAGTGCAGACCCCATTAAAACACATTTAATAGAGAGATGATAAACTTCTTAGTGGATTGCTTAATGAAAGGAAACATCCTTCTCTTGCACCGTCTTTGAGCTTGATATTAAAATCTCAGTGGCTGATCATTTCTACTTACAGCTAACCAACTCCCTTCCCTGACCTCCTTCACTCAGCTCTGCAAGAGAGAACCTTTGTGTTTTCTATTTGTTTGGCCTTTTTCTGCCACAGCTACCCTGAATACAATTTTCAAACATATGCAGTATTTTGATCGTCCATACCAGTGAACAGAAGGAAAATAAAAGTCTGGCTGGAAGAGCTAGCCAAGCTAATTCTTGCCAATGACTAACACATAAAAGATGGAAAACATGTAGGGAAGAAGGGCTAGTGCTCACTGAATTAGTTCAGGTACCACAGCTAATAAGATAGACCTAATCCTGTTATCTGGACAAGTGGAGCGCAGGCATACTCACTACATGGCAATCATGTGCTGCATTACTCGGGGAACAGCCTGGGGAAACGTTTTTTAATTAAACTTTCAAGTTTCAAGCATGTGAGTGTTTGATCCGATCTGCTAATTGTGTGCATGAGTACACAAAGCATGACAGAGGGTACCCACCCCATGTGACAAAGCATACATCATGGGAGAAGCAGATAATTGAAATGGTTATGAGGTTGTTTCTAATTTAAACTTTTGCCTTCGCACACCATCTTGATATGTTAAATTTGATGGATTTTCAGTTTACACTCTTGAAAGGTATATTTATGCTGCCAGGCTGATATGAAACATCTCAGCGTGGTTAAGGACAAGGTCTGGCATGTTTAAATAGCACTCAATTTTACTAAAAGCTTTGTTTCATCTAGCAGTATGCTTTATAAAATGATGCATTTCCTTTACTGTCAAGCTACCCCATGTTTTAAAGTGTTTGCACAAATTAATTCACTGACATTTTAATGGCAGTGCACCAAGGGCACACCCTCTGTTTGTTTGAATGTACTCTGAGGCACTCTGAGGCATAGAGAGAATATGTAAGAGCTTGGTTTGCAAATAAAAGTTGTTACCTCTCTGTTTTTTTGAAGTACAAAATCAAAACTGCCATCGGCTTTTAAATCAGCAAAGGAAATATCTCTGCTTTCCCAGTCCAGTGTTATAAAGGCCACTGAAACACAATATGACAAACACACACACATCCTTTGAAGACCAAGATAAGACTATAAATCTGAATTATTTTCCATGACAGGGATAAGGAAAGAAGTAAACAACCAAAATAAATAGATCTGTGATCAACAGACTCACTAAAACCTGCTTCTATGTCTTCTCTGGTTCTCTTTCTTTGTGTGTAATAAAGTGGGACACTGAGAGAGTCAGTTTTACTTGACTTCCTACTCTCACAAATATATTTTAATATATATATTATGGGCACATATGCCCAACAGCTGAAACAAAAGTTGGCCAGGGAGTACGGAGGTCATTGAGACTGTGTAAAGACAGACATCAGCCCAAGCTGCAGGACTGCCTATGGCCTCTTTCCTTTAGGGAAGGGCGGGGTCACAAAGGCATTTGCAGAGTGGCAGGAGGGCCCTGTGGCCAGCAAGTTATCCTCAGGACAAAAGCTCAGTGCCCTGCTGTCCTAGGTTACAATATAAGATGTAACCAAAACTATGTATTCTATTATCATCTTTACAAGCTGTTAAAGCAGGTGGGGCAGTGTTCCTTATCTCCTACCATGACTCATCCCTGATAACTCCCTCCAGGTCATTATGGGGAGCTATCTCTGTTTAATGGGCCATCAAGGACCCAGCACGATACATAGAATCACATCAGTCCATTGTGAGATGCTGCACCCAGGGGGAAGAACCAAGCATTCCCACCTGGATATAATCTGGGGATTGGAGCAGCACAAGCAGTACTTACCCACTGGGTTCCTAGAGGACAAGACCCACCACTGGGCTTTCAGGTGAAGACCAGACCCTTCTAGAGGATCACTGCTTCAAAAGAACCACTTCATCTGGACTGCTACCACCACCCTGACTAACAGGGTGTCAGGTTGTATCCTGACTCTGTCAGTGTTCTTGTACTAGTGCATTTATTTTAATTTTCCTACTAAATTATAATTCTGACTTGTGATGTCCCACTGGTTTGTTTTCAAACTAGTACACCTGCCCAGCCAGATTGCATGTGTCACACAGACAAGTCCTTTAGCAGAGGATTTCTAAGAGTGTTTTGATTCCTAAGAGATGTAGGCATTATCTATTGGGGTTTTACAAATCCTGCAGGCTCTTGAGTTCTGTTGGTTTTGATCTTCAGAAATGAAGTTTGAGTTTAAATGGGATTTTCTGTTTCCCTTGGCTTATGCCACAGCAAGTGTGGTGCAAAATTGGAGGTGACAGCACCACTGGCAATAAATTGAGAAAGGACACAGGAGGCAGATTTGTGTTCATTAGCTCTGTGGGTCCTCTCAGCATCCTTAGAGAGTTGCTGGGGAGGGAGGCCAGCATGAACCACTACCAGGAGGAGAAAGGATGAGCAAAAACTGCTCTTTAGGAACCAGTCTTGTAGGCCACACTCCACTCTACTGTATTTCTAGATCTTTGGGAAGTTTGCTTAGTGTGTTCACAAACATAACAAACTCTGTTTAGGCCTTTTTTCAATACAATAAATATTTGTCTTTCTATTAGTACACCATTTCTTTGGTGGTCCTAAGGGACTTTGTTAACAAAGATATGCTAGCTTGACTAGTAAGATGTTAAGGGTCTGAATCACCTGAATTTTCTGTGCTCTGGCTTTTATTTACCTGAGTAAGTACATTGGCATTAGCACTGAGCACAGATAGACTTTCACAGCCATGGAACTGACCACTCTGAGACTCTGGAATGATCCTTGCAAAGGGGACAGGCAGCAGACACAAAAGCACCAGAAATCCCCTCAATGTAGAATAAAGGCAGTCCACAATGCATACTTGTGGACATATACCATATTGATGCTGAAGAAGCCTCAGCAGAGGAGTTCTTCAGCTCTCTGCAGTAGTTCGTGAAAGCTCTGTCTTTCTCATGCTGAGCTATGCAAAATGTGGTAAGGTTTCTGTAACCAGAGTTTGCTGTCTTGCACCTGCAGATATAATTAGAATTGTTATGATCTCAACTAGGAGAATGAACGATGTGAGAACTGACCAATCACTCTGGTAGTTAGTTAGCAAAAGGTCCAATAATCTCTTGCCATCTAGGTAGACACAAAGAGAACTAAACATATAAAAACCTGTTCTTTGTTAATTAAATAATTCCATCTATTCGCTGGACTGCATTCCTGTCTCTGAGTCTTTCTTTACTCTCCAGCCGGCAGCTGCGACAATACCATCCTGAGGGAGAAGCCAACCTCTTTCCCTTTGCTTTGAAAAGATGAGGAGCCCTCAGCTGCAGGCTTGTGTGCCCCGGAGAATCTCTGCAAGTAAGCCCAGCAAAAACCTGGTGTCATTACAGCTGGAGAAAATATCTATTCTGACTTCTCTGGGGGGTCATCCTCAGCCATCACCATCTACAAGCTTTCAAATGCTGTAGTTCATGACCAATACTTGTTGAGTGATTAGTCACTGCACTCACATTATTGACTCTCTAAAATATTAACCTGTGGTGGGCAAAGATGGCATGCTGACTCAGCAAGAACTATCCTTTACATTTTACTGAAATATAATAATGCTCAGATTAAAGGAGTTTTTTTATGCTCCATCTGACATTATCAACAGAAGGCAATGCAAAAAGTGAATGTCAGTGTTGCATGTGTGACTGTTTCAGCAGAATATATAACTTAAATTGCTGAAGTTTGACTCAGAAATAAGATTGCCCTGCATGCTGCTTGTAGACATTGGGATTACAAACTAGAAGTAACATGCTGTATCTGGGAAGCTGTGGACTATCAGAAACCATATCTTAAATCTAGTTCATATCCTGGCATTTACAATGTTCTATTTTAAGTATACCGCTGTGTGCATGCACAGGTAGGGAATCTGTCACTCATAAAAAAATGTCAAATGCATATGTGAGATGGGTATTTCTGAGCTGAAATTTCACCAGGACCCAGAAACCTACTAACAGCTTGACTTCAGGGGCTGAGGGGAGGTGGGAAGGGATTGGAAAATCTACTGTCATCATCCACAGTGTTCTCATCATGAAGCCGGTTTTCTCATCATCATCAAGGGGGCCAGTTTTAATTTCTCCAGATTGTGTTAATTCAGGAAGGCAGAAAATTCTCACCATGCTATTTAAACCCTCCATCCATTTTCAGCTGTGCTCACTCTGTCTCCCAAAGCACACACTGCAGGACCCCTGGGGCCTCTTCTCAGGAGGCTCAGACCAATACCAGGCTTCACTTCAACCTCCAAGCACTTGCTTCTTGCCAACAGCTCTTGATCGGGAACAGCTCTTCCCACGGGAAGGCAACAAACCTACAGGCTGTTTTCAAAGACTCAGAACTGCAAGTGGGTGCATGTAAATAATTATTAATACACACTTAATTACTATTAATGTATTAATGACAAATATGTATCTATGTAGGCATGGAGAAAAAAACAAGAACAGTGCCTACAAAGGGGCTCCCTCAGCAGAGCATTGTCACTTTAATTCCCCCATGAAGAGTCTTGAGAACTCAAATGTTCTTTTGTGATTTTCCCCAGTGGCTTTAGTGCTCTTTAAGATTTGATTTAGCAGGCTCACGGAGCTTGTGCAATGCCAATGTGTTCACTACCTGTTTTCTTTACAGGAGTTCATCACTTGTTCATCCAATCCCTGATCTATATCGGTGTTCTCTGATGAAAGGATGGCAAGGTCACAAGGAAACAGAATAGCCTTTTAAGAAGCGGCTGCTAAGCAACCTGATAAAGTGATGTTCCTTTCCAGAGCCGACCAATCTTTTCCAAAAGAAATACTTTCTCTCTCTTCTGAGCCTTTTTTTCTATTAATGTGGTATGAGATCATTCATAGCAGCACGAGGAGCAAGAATTTAGCATGCCCTTGCTGGTCGATATGATATCTGCTCACAAACTGCAAATACCCAGCACAGAACCATAAAATACTGCCTTTTTTTTTCCCCCTCAAGCCTGGGGTATCTTCTTTAAAATGATAGTTTCTGCCTTTTCCCCTTTATCTCTATCTCCAGAAGGCCTTAGAGTCCACTCAGCATATCAGTAGCTGCTTAAGATGTGTGCAGCCGCTGTGCATGCACAGAAAAAAGGGCAGAGATCTGTATATTCCTGTGGAGACAGATGGGTTTACAGCTCCTTGGGACACAGCTTATTTCAACTGAATAATAATTACACTGGCCCTTGAAAGCCCTGAGTTGGATAGATGGGCCACCCTGAGGGACCCTGCAGCTGTGCGCAGCAGAAACAGGTCCTGGTCCCAAGGACTTTGTGCTCTATAAAGATAAAAGCAGGGGAGCAAAGCAATAGGGGAGAGAAATGTAAGTATGTCCAACCTGCAGTAAAGGAATCGCTGCTGCTGGTTGCTAAAGATAAAACAGAAAGTCTGTTGTCAGGAAAAGAATGGATGGGCCACTGACCCCTTTATCCTAAACAGCAGTGATGGTGGCAGGGTCCAGTGGCAGTGGGACTCTGCACTCCAGCAGCTCCTCACTCCATGTGGGAAGGAGAGAGAGAAAGTGAAGGGTTGCCACTGCCCTGGGCCTTGTCATCAAACTTTTGCTCCTTAAGTGACTTCTCCCTCTTCAATCAAATGCAAGGCTGAATCTTTCTTCTCTCCTTGGAATTTTGCCTTCTTACTTCAGGTAAGTTTATATGCAATCATTTGTGCAGTGCATCCTGATGCTATAGGATACTGCCCATGTGGATAATTTGCTGTTACATCAGAATTCATATCCTCTATTTTATTCCAGGATATCACAGGGTAAGACTATGCCTGTGGTAATTTTACACCCTGCCTTAGAGCTTTTGGGATCAGGTGTGTTTATAAACATCTTTGATCTTCAGTTTAGAGGAAAGAATTGCAAGGAAAAAAAAATCATCTGCCATATCCTCATTTTCTAATAACCATTAACATCCCTGATTCTTTTGGCATTGCAGCTTGGCAAACCTTTGTCCTCAGGAGCCAGATTTGCATTTCAGATCACAGATTTCCCTAGATATACAAAACATCCCTTTTCCCAGATCAAATCTTATCTTCTAACATAGAGATTAAACTGCCTCTCTGGAGATACAAATCCATTCTACAAGAAATCATGGGAATAGAAACCAGACCTCCTGGCTCTCAGCTCCAGGCTGCATTGATACCTAGCTGCACTGGGATAGTGGAATCACAGACCTTTCTTGGGAAATTAAGAGCAAGGGAAAGGAGTTGGAGGAAATGAACCACCCACTGTCTACTAGCTTCAGATCACCTATTCCCCAGCACCTGACCAGAGATTAAGCACCAGGGATGGAAACCTTAATGGAGCAGAATGAAAGATATTTGCTACCAGCAAATGCTACCAGAAAGATTTTTATTCTAGACGTAACTTCTAGGCTTTTATTGTTTTCAAGCTCTACCAGTTGGAAAATAATTTCTGCAGCTGGCCTTTCTCTCTCTTCCCTGTCTTATAAATATGAAAAACAAAATATACACTCTTCTGTACCAGTACAGTTGCTCACATTGCTCTAAAGGGTCACATTTCTAGGCACAGACACATCATGTATGCATAACATGGTATTGCAAAATATGTGGGCAGCTCCTTGTTTGCTTGCACACCAAGCTGCTTTTTAGGTACAAACACAGATTTTGTGCCAAGAAACAAGGCAGTCCCATCTGAAAACCATTTAGAAAATTGCGGTAATAGAAGTCTGCAAGTGGAATTCAAATTATACCCTTGAGAATTACATCAGAAATGAGATTTTTTTTTTCCCTTCTTTTCTTGTTTTAAGATGTTTAGATATAATAAGTTGCTCTGAAATCCAGAGCAACTGGATCAGTGACTGATGCTAAACCCACACCAAATATTATGTTGTTGACTGCAGTATAAAAGCTGTATTGTGATAAGCCAGGTGGAGAATTGAAACTTTCAACCTCCCAGTCTTTCAGGGAAGCAGCAGGGAGCCAATAAGGCTCTGGGTTTTGCAGAGCAGAAAAGCCAGATACCTGCATGTCTTGGGAGCAAAAGGATTTGTTAGGAGGGAGAGAGGGAGGGAGGAAGTGAATGAGCTGGAGATCTGGCTGAGGCTGAGCATATGCTGAAGAAGGATGCACCTCATCTGTATTTAAAGAGGTTTAGAGCTCAGCTTGCTTTGGTGTAAAGTCGAGTTTCTATCTTACAGGAAATAGTTCAACTCTAAGCAAAAATATTTGAAATGCCTTCACAGCTGATGTCCAGTGCAAAGAACTGCTAGCATCAGTGTGTGCTAAATGCCCTGAGGGACCTCTGACACACCTTTTAAGAGGGCTATTATGGCCCTACAGACATTGACCCTAAAGGAGATTTTAGGCCATACTCTGATCTACACAACAATAATTCTATCTTTTCTTACCATAGTATCAGTATATTCTTCCAGCTTTGCTTCAGCAACGATCTTGTTATGCTGCAAAAAGAGATCTCTCAGAAAATCCTGTAGTAAGAAAAGAGAGAAATTTTACTCTCTAGAGTAAATTCAAGAAATAACAGTAGGAAATTCAATTTTAATTCAGCAGGGTTACACAAATCTAGTTTCACATTCCTGGTTAGTAGTACAAACTAGTTAGTTTGACCAAGTTCGATTTTTTTTGTCTGAAGCATGTTTTTTTGAATAAATTAGAAAATAACCAAATTTCCCCAGAGTAGGAATACTGGAGAGAGTCCTAATAAACTCATGAAATAAGCAAAAGATAACCTAAGTCCTGCAGTACTTGCTAGTTGATCTTAAATCAAAATATTTGTCATTCAGCAAAACACTTAAGCATCCTCTTATTTTTGCTAGGACACAGCACACATGATGTGAAGCCCAGGGATGGACTTTTTGTGCTTGCTGGCTCAAAGTATTTGAGTTATGGTTTCTGAACAGGCTCTTGCCTCAATAGCCTGAGCTTTAATGAGAAATCAGTGTTCAGAAAATCTGCAGGTTCAGGAAGAAACTGTGAAGAAATCCCATTAATAAAACACAATGGCTTTGGCTCTGTTTAGCTGGGAGAGGCACACGTGCAAACCCAAGGTGAGGCAGTGCTTGTGGGGCGCACTGAATGCCTCAGGTCACCAAGACAACTGGGGTCATGGGACAAGGCTAGGGGGAAGCAGGACATTGAGAGCAACAGCAAACCATTCTCCCTCCTGCAGGGCCCCTGAGACCATGGCAGAAGGCATGAGTCCTTAAACTCACTATGAAGAACCCAGAAATGCTGTTTGTCAACCACACAGAAAGGCAGCAAATCGGTAAAGCCGATGGAAGGGCTCCCATTGACATCAGTGAGCTGTAGGTCAAGCCCAGAGAGATTTGTTAGAATAACTTACTTTGAGTTCACCAGCTGAAATAAATCCACTGCTGTCAGCATCGTAACTGCGCCAGATCTGAATGGGGATAGATTGATGTGAGCACATAAATATTGCAGTTACTCATCTGCTCAGTGATAGATGGTAAAGATTCAAAGCAGAACTTCCATAATGAGCAAGTTGTTACATTATCCAATGTTTAATTAATTGTAGATGAAATAAAATAAACTTTTCACACAATAGCTCTTACTCACACTTGGATGCTGTACATGATACATGCTGCTATCACATGTTTAATGCAGACACACTGACTATAAAAGGAAGACAATATGAAGAAACTGCTTTGCATTTCTTACCTAATTTGTACATGCAGCTTCTTTTATTACCCTGAGTCAAGGCCATACACAGCTGGCCATTGATCTGCAGAAGCCCCCAGCTTGTATGTGAAATAAAATTAACTGCATGTGGTCTTGTAAAAATTGAAATTCCATGTTGGGATACTTAGGGGCAGAGTTCAGAAGAAGAGTGGGCAAAGTTATATGGTCTTGTTGACCCAGCTTATGGAGGTTTCCCCTCCATGCCCTGACAGTCTAATGTTTCAGGATAAAATGGTGCTTAAAATGTGCCTGGTCTGCCCTCTTGGTTAATGCTGTACTGCAGCTGAGGAGCTGCAGGGGTGAATTGATGAGTGGGGAGGTTTTGTCTGTGGTGGCAGCACTGATAGGTGGCTGAGAGTGTTTATGAAATGTAATGAGACCTCTGGGTACCCTTGGTCCAGTCCTAGGTACCACACCTCTGTTTTGCTGGT
This sequence comes from Monarcha castaneiventris obscurior, assembly GCA_026261815.1. Lineage (NCBI taxonomy): Eukaryota > Metazoa > Chordata > Aves > Passeriformes > Monarchidae > Monarcha > Monarcha castaneiventris. The sequence continues at coordinate 10,110,406 of JAMPIT010000388.1, forward strand.
GTAAATAATGTAAAACCTTCTCTACTTGAACAGATCAGAATGTGTTTTGCTTCCACAATTCCCATCTATTTCCCAAGCTGTGTTCTACAGAGGGCAGAGGGATTGGTGTTGAAGAGGCTGGTGGTGTGCAAGGGGGAGGAGGCAAAGTGGAGGTACAGACCCGCATGAATTCCACGCTGTTGTCCAAGGGAGTTTCCCGTCGGAAAAGCAGTAGGAAGTTCTCGTCATCCGGCAAGATCATATTTGCAAGCTGGATAAAAAACATTTGAAAAACCCTCCATAACAAAAACCAGACACATACCATGAAAGTAAAGAAAAGAAAAAACTTGGGTGGCTGCTGACCCAGTATGTGAAATATAAGTTTGGCTTGTTTCTCCCTTGGAAATAAACTCCAGACCAAAGGATCTGGCTATAGTAATACTCCATGAGTCACCTCTTCCACACCCAGGCTCTATCTTCCAGATCTCCCAAGTCTGCTACAAGTCTTAATCATAGAATGGTTTGGGTTGGAAAGGACCTTTAAAAGTCATCCAGTCCAACCCCCTGCAATGGGCAGGCACATCTTCAACCAGATCAGGTTATTCAGAGCCCTGCCCAACCTGATCTTTGATGTTTCTAGGGATGAGGCATCAACCCCTCTGGGCAACCCCTTCCAGTCCTTCACCACCCTCATCAAAAAAAGTCTTCCCTAACCTACTCTTAATCTACCCTCTTTCAGATTAAAGCCATTACCCCTTTTCCTATTCCTACAGACCCTATAAAAAGTCTGCTCTAATTCTTCATCCTTCTATAAAAGAAAACCTGGGCTGGGGGTTGGGCAGAGATACCTCCTGGATTTGCAAGCGTCCATCTGTGGTGACATCGTAGACGGACATGAATTGCTCCTTCATCCTCTGAACTTCTTCTTCTGTGATGGTGCTCTGCCATGGGGAAAACAACAAGTGCATGAAAATTGCTGAGGGCACTAGAAGACCCTCCTGGAGCAAATCTCTCCTCATACTCAGATAATCACCAGGATCATCGCACCCTTACAGTTGGGGGTAATACCCATAGACACACCATTGTGGATGAATTTTTGGAAATAAGTCCTATGCATGTCTTTGTAGCTACTAAGCTTTCAGTTGGACGATCAGTGTTTGGAAACCCCAAAATATTTCAGTGACACCTGCTTCTTTAGCCAACTGTTCCCATTATATCACTGGGATTTGGTTTTGCTCAAGTGTGTGTTACAGCAGTTCCCACCCTGCTTGTTTTCAGCTTGTGCTTTCAGGAAGATATCCTTATCCTCGAATGACATCTCTGTAGTTCATTAGATCATCAGCCTTGAAAGGTGTCAGTGGAGCTAGATGGTTGCTTATTATTGCCTGTCAGCTGATTTAAGACCTGGCACCAAGCCCTGCCAGTGTTTCTGGGTTAATAGCACAGAATTTCAAGCAATTGACATTCCCTTTGTATCTGCTCAACCCCGTAATTGATTTATGCATAGTGAGGAGCTCTCTGGACTTGTCAGGTTATGTGTTTTGACAGGCATCACTGTGGCAGGTGAAATGCAATGCTTAGGTTCATCAGGCAGGTTTCTTTAGCAGCAACCCTGAGGGTACCCACTCTGACTGGACTACACAAAATACAATTTCTTTACCCTGTGGAAAGGCTTCTGGTCATAAGAGCTTTGTGGCTGGCCTGGGAAGCTCACCTAGTTAATCTTTCCCAAGCAATTAAGTCCTACGTTACCTTCAGCACCTACACTGAGCAGGTCCTAGCTTCTTTCCCAATCATGTGGGAAGTGGCCCTCTCTAGGAGAAGAGGGAAGGAAGGGAGAAGGATAACTCACACTGGCTTGTGGCATACCTTTGTAGAAATTTTTACAAGACCATAAATTAACTTCTTCCCAGCCCCTGAATAAAAGTCCTTCGAAGTTTTTATCTTCTCTACAACCAGGTGGATTTAGGACTACAGTTATTCCTTCCTGAGTCTTATGCATTTTCTCATTTCCAGCTGCTATTGAAGCTCCATTAGGTTGTACACTCCCTTTCTTATTACTATGACACAAGACCATGAGTGACTTTCCCAAATTTACTCAGTGCACTGCTCCACGCAGTGCAGCCCTTGGGGTGCATCCTTGCTGTGTAACACCAAGGGCCAGCAGCTCCCAGTTTGGGGATGGAACGCCCAGCAGTGATCCCACAGGGATGCACCCAAGATGGGTGGGGCTGAACGGGTCCCAGGGCATGGCTGCAGGATCCTCCTTTCCCATGGTGATGTCCAGAAAGTCCTGTGGGCTCGGGTATTGAGGGCACAGCACACCACTGACCACTTTGGTTTTCTTTCCCCTTGGCATTATAACTCACCCTCATGCTATTCAAATTTCCTTCTGACAGCACTTTGATACTTGGAGACACCTCCCAGGATTTAGGCAAGTCTATCAGTTGCCAACTTCAATAGGCTTGCAAAGTACTCTGAAATGATCCTCCTCCGTGCCCAGTAGGATGAGTTGTTTCCAAAACGATAATCATAGCTGATATTTGAAAAGTGTGCTGTGCATTTCAAACTAGTCATTTGTTAAAATGCTTATTGCTCAACTTGGTGTCAGCTATCAGCCACCACTTCATCGAGCTTTCTGTGGCAGGGACACTGGTATCTGCATAAAAATAGGACAGCCTCCTTTTTATAGACTGATTTAAACTATGGGATACATCAAGTAAATGCCTGGAATACTTAAAATATTTACACAGCTCCAAAAGCTTTTCGTCCAAGGGATTACTCTACAGTGGATTTTTCAATTTGGACAATCTTTCTCTCTTCATAACTATTCTACTTATGAAACAAAACTCATAATAGCTTCACCAAAACCCAGCCTTTACTCACAAAGAAGAAAAGATACTGCACAAACTGGCTTTCCAAAGATGCATGTTCAAGACAAAATTATTTGTATATTACAATTTTTTTTACACTAAAAATTATACACCTCATGTTATGACCATTAGGTTTCAAAGGGGGCTTTTGAAAAAAACACAAAAAAATCCCAGAACACTGAAAAAGAAAATAGATCCAATAAGACATATTCCAAGCAGAAATTAAGGTTGGGAGACCTGGTTTTCAAGATTGACCTACTGGTGGTGCAAACAAATAGCTTGCTCTAACTGCCTTTCTATTTCAAAAACATTTAAAAGGCTGAAAAAACTCCATAATCTATATGATCTGTTCCCCTTATCCAAGCAAGGACATGATCTGAAGACTCACTTCACCCCACCAGCAAGGTGCACAAAAAGCTGGGAGGGGACACAGCCAGGACAGCTGTCCCCAACTAACCCAAAAGATATACCACACCATATGGAGTGGTGCTCAGCATACAGAGCTGGGGGAAGACGGAGGAAAGGAAGATATTTGGAGTGTGGTGTTTGTCCTCCCCAAGTCAGAATGATGGAACCCTGCTTTCCTGGAGATGGCTGAACACATGCCTGCCCATGGGAAGTGGTGAATAAATTCTTTGTTTTGCCTTGGATTGTGCCTGTGGGTTTTGCTTTACCTGTTAAAATGTCTTTATCTCAACCCACAAGTTTTCTCACTTTACTCTTCTGATTCCCTCTTCCGTTTCACTGGGGAATGAGTGAGTGAGTGAGTGAGTGAGTGAGTGAGTGAGTGAGTGAGTGAGTGAGTGGCTGTGTGGGGCTGCACTGCCTGCTGGGTTAAACCTGACGTAACAAACAGCAGCATACAAAAATGTGCCTCTTGTCTCGTAAGAGGGAACAGGGGGAAATGGCTTCGGAGCAAGTAAATGTCTGCAGCTGAGCACATCTTTCTTTATCAGAGAATGCTGTCTTGATTGTGTTGCCTGTCTCAAGAAACAGATCCTTAACCAGTTTCAAAGGTTTGCAAAGCTTTCCCTTTTGTGAGGGTTTAAGTGAATGCCGTTTCATCCTTTCCAGTCACTGTCTGTACAGAGAAGCCTTTCTCATAATTCCTTGTTTTCCCTGGTGCATGCACCGTCCTGAGTTTGTGGATGCTATGTGGTTTCCAAGGGCTGCTGCAAGTTCTCACTGTGCAACCAGAAATCTTTACTACTCACCATGAGGAAAAGGCCATGCCATTTTTATTCTCATAAAAGAACACAGTTTAAAATAACACCATGATTTTGTTCACATATTTTTCAGGGTTAACAAGTAAATTTCTTAGTATGAATGTTCTTCCACAGAGTTTTACAGATAAAAGCATCTGTGCTCCAAGTTGCCATAACAAATTAATTTTCTGCTTTCTCCTTTCCATGTCCAGTCTCCATCTTCCCTTTTGTGAAAACCCTTTAGAGGTATTTAGCATCACAAAGGTAATCTGCTTTTTAATAGTGTTTGTAATCACAGAAAAGGAATGATCACATATTTTTAAAATTTCTACAGCATTTAATTTCTTTGTCATGGCTGGTTATGACTGTTTGGAAACCTGGCTGTAATCTGTCTTCTTTGTTAATCCATTCCTTTCTTATTGTTGCACTCTTTGCCTCATGCTGACTAATTAAATATTTGCTCCTTAAGGTATTCATGTGCTTGGCAGAAGTTTGCCTTGATGAAAATACAACTATGAGTCACTTGGTTTGGGGGGCAAAAAGTGAATCTATGGAGCACTGTGGAGCCTTTCCTACTTGATGAAATTGGATGTCTCATTTAATTCCTGCTGGTCAAGACAACCCTGTAATAAATTGATTTCTTTTTCCTTCTTGACATGATTTTAGAAGCAAGCCACTATATTGATTAGGGTATAAAAAAGATGAAACTACATTTAAGTGACTATTATACACTGTTTCTTGAAAAAAACTCAGAGAATTTTCTGAAAATGCTGGCTCGAGCATATATGTCTTCTAGTGTTTCAGCCAAATATGACAGAAAGGCCAAGGGTCCCACAGATATCGAGTTCCTACAAGATCTATGAAAATAAATTGTGTCTGCCAAGAAGGAGAGTTGGAAAACAAAATCAACAACTATTATCATGCCAAAAGCCACACAGTACAGATATGAGGCCAGCAAGGACTAGATGAGAGACATCAGTAATGTACACTTTGTGACTTTAGAATAAGAACCTTTCATTTTTGGGCCAAACATTTCTTCATTGTAAAAACTAATCGCATGAATGACTCTGTTACCCCCATGCAGTTGTAGCCTGGATTGCCTGCATAATTGTGGAACATTGCCCTACAGCTCCAGGGCCAATTTCTCCTTTGGGCCAATCTTGCTCACTTAACTTCAGTGTTACCACTTGAGAATTCAGACCCGTACTTTGGTTAGGATTGACCAACCAAACTCTGTACTCCTGCATGCTACAATAGATGAGCACTTATCCTGTCATCCCACAGTGTGTTTTTGGTTCCTTTTTTAACTCTCATCAGCACAAATGTGGGAAAGCTTTTTTCATGTAGTAGACACCAGCATCCAACAAAGGCTACTGCAGCCTTCCTTGTGCCATCATGGTTTTGTGGTCAGGCTTCAGACAGGTTCTTTGTTCTGTCCTTTCTGCTAGGCTAAAAGTTGTTTGATGTCCATCTGGGAGATGAAAACACATTGTGTATTTTTTACCATGGGCATGTTTAGTTTCCATTAAGAAATACCTCGAGGCACCTGCATTCCTTAATTTGGAGGAACAGGAATAGGAACTGGCCAGGCTAATCAATGCTGATGAAAGCCACACCTAAAGAAATAACTCCATTTGGCAATAATCAGAATTATAGAGTGGTTTGGGTTGAAAGGAACCTCAAAGATCATCCAGTTCCAACACTTTCCCCTAGACCAGGTTGCTCAAGTCCCAATCCAACCTGGCTTTGAACACTTCCAGGGATGGGGCATCCACAGCTTCTTTGGGCACCCTGTTCCAATGCCTCTCCACCCTGACAGTAAAGAATATCTTCCTAATATTTAAATAGCCAGGATTTCCTGGCAGTTAGAATTGTGAAATATTATGGATATGGATGCAAGTCAATTGCTTTCTTCTAGGTGTCTTCTTGCTGTTGACTTGCTGGTCACCAGTGACTTTAGGTCTCTTGGGGTGGTAAAGCACAGGGGAAGTCTGCTTTGGATGGCTCTGAGGCTGGCTGATATTTTGACCATTAAATTTTGTTTCACTAGCTGTTGCATTCCTGACCGTGCTAAATTATGCACATTATTTAGACAGACAATACAGTGTGCAAGGCAAGGAGGGTGCTTCTATTCTTTGGAAGTAAAAAGCAAGGACAAATCCTTAATAGCTGCTCAGAGTGAGCTCCAGAGGATTAACTTCAGTCCCTTCCAGTCATACCTATCCATGTGGTTTTCAGGCAGGAGGGATTATATCAAGGCTAATACCTGCCTTGTCTGAGCAAATTTATACTTCAACAATTTTTGTGGTCTCTTAAACACTTATGGTTAGGTGAAGGCAACCATGCTTTATCTGAAAGTTTTCTATCTGAGTATAATTTAAGCCAAGTGAAATACCTTTCTCAGAAAGCCAAATGGCAATGGGCATTTCTCTCCCTATCTGCCCAGACATCATTGGTTTTATGGAAACTTTCAGTAATCCAGCCCCAAAATTTACAGCCGTTCCTCTATAGAAATCTTATCTAATCATTATGAGAATATATATAGAGCTTCCTTAAAACCACAGAAAAGAAAAAGCAAGGAAGATCCTTAATGATGTTGATACAGAAAGATATTGTACAGGAATACAAGACAGAAATGCAGGAGCTTTATTTCCTGTTCTAATAAAATTACTTCTTTGATGCTGAAAGAAACTGCCCTTTCCATTGAGATTTCACCTTGATATAATAAACTTTTAGAAAATGCAAAGAAAGAGGTGCCATAATGTAGAAGAAAGAGGTTTATGAAAGAGCAGAAGAGAGCCCAGGAAGCTCATGGCAGCCATGCAGCAGCAGGCTGGAAGCTGGAAGCTCAAATGGTTAGAGAGAAGTCATAGGAATGATAATAAAAGCAGGTGGATAATGCCAGCACCTTGCAATCATAATGCTGGTGTGAGGATGGATTACACACACCTGGAAACTGAAGGCATTTTCAATGGAATGGGATGGAACGGAATGGAATATTCCAGTTGGAAGGCACCTAAAACAACCATCTAGTCCAACTGTCTGAGCGCTTTGGGGCTGGACAAAAGTTAAAGCATGTTGTTAAGTTCACTGTCCAAATGCCTCCAGCAATCACCATTGGAGGAGAAGGGACAGGAAGCAGCATCTGGGATTTAGTTGGTTTACTACAGGTCTACCTTTGTTGCAGAGTCTTCCCTTCCCCCCACAATTGTTGATGGTTCAATAAAAGACAGTGAATCGGCCTCCATCACTGGATGCCATTTCAAGTTTCTTTCCATGCTCAGAGTTGTCAGGAAGAGCTGTATCTCTCAGCTTCCTGACAGGCTCGTTTTTGCATTGTTTTCCCAGCTGCTCCCATCCCCTGGCATTTAGTGTCAGCTGGGGATGCTGCAGTGTATCTGGGAAGAAAAACAGAGCTGAAGGACCACAGTGGTCATTAAGAAAAATAACAGCTTAGGGAATGCAGGCTGAAAAAATATAATTATGAAGCCATTCTCTATTCAGGCAGAGACAACTTCCAGTGTTGATAACATTATTTATCACTTGTGTAGCACTTCAGACACAGTCACTAATTAATCCTTGTGACACATCTGTAAGTTATGCCAGTGTATTGCTGTCTCCCCCTTTCACTGTGCAAGGAAACAGAGGCATTAAGAACCCAAAGGAGTAAAGGTCAGGATGAGTGGTACAGCAGAGAGATGCTCAGTCCCAGCTCACTGCTTCTATCGCAGAGAATGCTTTCTTTCTGTAGGATGGTAAAACCAATGCAGAGGGGACCCTTTACCCCTCCTGCTATAATCACAAGTGTGTACAATATAAATCACATGAAAAAGAGAAAAAGGCTCAGTGTTGTTAGACAAACTCATTGTACAAAGGTAGTAGAGACCTTTGTTTAATCTGGTGCCACAAGTGATCCCCATGCCCAGAGGAGCTGGCAGAGGACTGCTCTCAGCCTCCCAGGACAAAGCTCCTCGTGGGTTTCTGCCACAAAGTTAGCCTGCTCAGCCTGCAGCCTGCCATGTAGTTTTAGTCCTAATACTACCACAGTGGAAATACTGCCAAACATAGGCAAGAAGACTAGAAGGAAAAAACCAAAAGCACTTGAGAGCCTGTCTGAGCACCCTGAAAGTTAGTGAGCATTGTCTTCCAGAACTAGCCTATTTTTTTTTCTATTTAATAGAAGGAGAGGGAGTTGGCTCTTGCTCCATTCAATTTGTGTTAAGCTATTTCTTTTAATGGCAAACTTAGCAGAAGCAAAGGAGATGCAAATTGGATCAGGGTGCTCATTTAAGCTGGAGTCATCCAAGCAGGGACTTCTAACATGCAATAAAACTATTATTGATTTCTTAAAGCAGGAAGTTCATTGCTAGAGCACCCTCATTTTGCAAGTTCTGTGTCCTGATAACTAACACAGTGTAATGGAGTTCACACTGGTATCAGCAAGACCACAAAAACTGCTGTAACACACCGGGTTTGCAGCCCAGCTGGTGTGATGCTGTCCCAGAGCATCATGTGAGGGGTACATAAGGGCAGCTATGGGCTAGAGTGGGGCTTGGAGTTTCTCCTGACTCACATCCTTAGGAAGCTGCCTGCAGCATGAGATCCCTGGTGAACCCTCGGTTTTATCACCATCAGCTCACTCCAGAGAGCCCCACTTGGAGGTCCCTTGCTTCAGCTATCCACTGCAGTGCTGACCTGTGCAGCCTCATTTTAAGTGTCTCCTTCAACATCTCATGTTTGCTGTCACTGAGTTTCTTTGAGCATGCTTTGTGCTGCTGTTTCAATACCCCAAGACTAGCAGCTCCCAATTTCATCTTTTGCTCCTGAGTAAATAATCATGAGCTTTCTGATTTCCCTTTAAATCAGCTTTTCTGTATCCCTAAAGATTCTTATTGCTGAATGTTTTTTGATTTGTTTGAAGACTTTTTACGTGCCTATCTGTTCATCTAACCATCCATGCTCTGAAAGACATTTTTGCAGAAACTGCCAATACTTCAATCCAAATTTACTTGCAAATTAAATAAAAATATGCTTGAAAAAATTACTCACAGCTTCTATTTTTTTTTATTGTAGCCCTAAAGATCCAAGAATACTAATTAGCTTGTAAGTACAATTCTGATTTTCCACTTGATACTCATGAATTTATGCCTTTTATCAGCAACCTTTTCTCTCTTTGTTAATTACTTTTTGCTTAAAGGAATTGTTTCATCTCTAGTTTTTGGCACACCCTCTCCTTCCATTTGGAAGGTGTTTCCTCCTTTTCCTATCTGGGCACACGCTGTGTAGTGAAAACATGAATACATTCATTGTATACTATATTCTTTGAGTGCTGGCCTGAGCAGCAGGAGTTCTCCTTCACTGATGGTGACATCACAGGCAATGTATGACCTGGAGCCAAGGAAACCAGCCCCTGTAAATTGTCGTGCAACTTCTGGTTGTACTGAGATGCAGAGAGTGAGAGAAGGGAAGTGCTGCCAAAACCAGGAAAGGAAACCAGGGGAGAAACCCCGAAACACCCGAGAGTCAGCTCTGGATCTTAGAAGCAACAGAATTGACACACATTTGGCTTTTAGCCATTTGAGGCAATACAAACATAAGCCTTCTTCCTAAGCACCATTTAAAATTAATGACAGTATATTTGTTAAAAATTCACCTGGGAAAGAAACCTATCATATTAACAAAACTAATCAGCACAGGCTTGAATAAATAAACCATGAACATTGCCCTCCCGCTCAGCCAGCCAGGCTGTGTGCCGGTGCTTTTTCACTTGTTTCTACTCAACAACAGCAAATGACTTTATCTCCACACCGCCAACCAGCCCCTTCAGCTGGTGCCAACTGCGATCTCACCCCAACAGCTGTTGTGTTGGAAACAACTGATCAAACCGCTCAGGTGACTGCACTTTTGTTGTACTTGCTTAAATGCCATCCTGTTGCCAAGAGAAAAGCTCTTTACCTCGGGCTTGCTAAGAAAGTCAGCAACCAGGGAACAACAAACACAAATCATCTCTCGGTACAACTTTTTTGCTCGGACCTGATGCACAACTAACACAGCACAGTACTTACTTCTGGTCCCAGTTTCTCCAGGAGATGATGAAAAAAATCGTCAAGCTCCTTCCCTTCTATGTAACCATTGTCTAAATACAAAAGGAAATGCATTAATGGTCAGGGGTACCGCCCAGGTTCCAGGACCCGTGTCACAGGCTGCATGCAGGTAGCCCAAGGGTTCAGGGTCAGGATCGCAGCTGGGGCCCTGCCTGCCCACTCAGGCAGGCATCTGCTCACTTCTCCGTCAGGGCTGGGCACGGCTTCGGAGTTTTCCTTACGGAAAACTTCTCAGAAACAAAAAGAAATCCACGAACTGGGACCAAAGGAGAGAACAGCAGATGAAAGACGAAAGGGATGAAAAGGCAAAACTTTTGGGATGAAAAGGGGGATTTACAGCTGTGATATTCACGGTAAGGAGGAAGAGGGGGGCTCGAAAACACCTGCAGGACCTTGTGGGTGTGAAGCTGGGACACGTCGGCAAACACCCGGCCCCATGCGCAGCATCCCAGGCCCCCACACTGCACCCACCCGCACCCAGTCCCGGACGGGCACCCAGCACGGGCAGACCCCTGCACGGCGCCCACCGGGACCGGCGCCCACCGGGACCGGCGCCCACCGGGACCGGCGCCCACGCCCCCCTCAGCCGGCTCCCCCCACGCTGCCCCCACTTGCCGTCGGCGTCGAAGCGCCGCCAGGCACCGAGGAAGGCGGCGGCGTCCAGGCGCCCCTCGGCGCCGCTCTCCATGGTGCTGCTGCCGGCCCTCGGCCCTCAGCCTCCCTCGGCGGCGCTGCCTCTGCCCCGGCCCCGCCGCCGGGCCCGGCTTTCAGGGCGGCGGCCCCGCCCCGGGGGCGGCCCTGAGGGGGTCGCGGGGGGAAGGCTCCCCCTTCCCGGGGCTCGTCCCACCCGGAGCCCGCTCGGACGTGCTTGGATCGGGGTTGTGGCAGGACGGGGCTCAGCCGTCGAGGTGGGCTGGAGCAGCCCGACCCCGCAGCCCTTCCCCTTCGGAAGAGCCGTGCGCCCCTTGCAAAGGACCTGTAAAGTTTCAAACCTCCCCGAACGAAGGCAGGAGCGCTGGAGGAAAACGGGAGGCTTCAGAGGAGTGGTGGAGTTTAGCGGGGGGGAAAGGAGTTTTCTAAATCTTGTAACTCTCCTTCTCACCTAATGAAGGCAGAGCAGCAGCAGGCAGAGTTCTCTCTCCTCCTTCCTCACAGCCCTCAGGAGGGTTTCCCTCACCGGAATGAAGAGCCGCAGGACGAAGATGGACAGAAATCTGCATCGTCTTCCTCCTATAATATTAGTATTAGACCTCAAACGGAGAAACCGGGTCAAGGACCGGTTTCAAGAAACCAAGAAACTCGGAGAAACCGAGTTCAAGGTCTCCGTGCTGATAGAGCATCATGTTCATGGTAGCACTGCTTGGGATTGGATTTGATTTGAATGTCACCTGTGTATTCACCTGCAGTGATTTTGGGCACCCGGGGCTGGGCTGTGTGTCTCCATGTGTGCTCCCAGAATTATTATTGTCTCCTTTGAGACCCTTTACAGACAGTTTTTTCCAGCTTGCATTTGATTAAATATATACATATTTCAATTTTATTCACATACTGATTGCTTTAGAGAGGCTCTTGGAAGCAGCAGAAAAGGCTTTTAAAAATTATTTAATGTTTCCCCTGAGGAGGTTCCTATTTGATCTGAGGGGGGGCGGGGGCAAAAGCCTGAAGAACTGAGTTGTGTTTTACTCAGGAAATTCTTTCAGGGAGATCACACAGCACTGTCCAGCTTTCCCAGTGTGCAGAGAAAAAGGAGATGCTGTAAAGCTGATGTGTTTAAACAGCAGCATGGGAGTGTCTCAGTATAGGGATTCCCTGGATAGCAGACTGGGATCATCTTTGGACCTCAAAAAAATTATTGTCAAGATCTTAATGCAACAGCAAGGCCAAAAGCACCCCCTGACTGTGCTCAGGTGTGGTACCCCAGCATGGGAGAGGAACTCATTAGGTAATGATATGGAAAAGTCTAGATTTTTATGGGATACCTGCCCAAGTCCCTTGCAGGCAAGACCAGAGTCACTCCACAGGTTTCTCTATCATCTGTCCTTGCCTCACTACCAAAAGTCATGCCTTGCCTTGGGGTGAGGGCTCCCCCATGGAACCCCTCCTGCAGTCTCTTCTTCCCAGTGTTTTCCACCACGGCTCCCTGGCAGTGGTGGCCTCCTGTGCCCCATAGGAGCTGCCTGATCTCCTGTGTGGGATGAGGTCACCTTGCACTGCTCCATGGCATGAAGGTCACTTTTTGGCCCCGTCTGTCTTCCCAGGACCCAGAACCCATCTGCCCCAAATCGGCAGCATCCTGATCCAGGTTTTTAGAAAAGAGATGTTCACCAGTCTCTAGCAATGTTTATAACCCAGCTCTGGAAACCACCACCATGGCTGATAACCAACAAGATCCCTTGGTATGATCATGACAACTGGTTTCTTACTAAGAAATATTTTTAACAAAACTGATTTAAGAGGAAGCATGACCCATGTTTTGCAATATTTTGGAAGCACCCTGCCATTTGGCAGGGATGGAGACAGTGAGATTTTATGGGATTGGATGCAAAGCTCAGGGCACTGAGATGAGCTTCTCATAGCTGGTTCTCCCCCATGCCTTCTCAGGAGGAAGAGCAGGAGAGAAGGGACCCCTTATTTAAACTACTGGTTTTTATTCAGCATCTCACACAACTCCAGTGAAACCAGGTCCAGGCTGGAGAGAAAAGAGGACCTTAAAGCTTAAAGAGCTCTCACAAGAGCTCATTGCTACCTGTGCATGAGGATGTGGATGATAAGTGTCCATCCTTGTCATCCCATGCACTTTCAGTGCTGGCAGAGAGAGGTTTTGATTTTACACAGCAGCAGAACATACCTGCACAGGGGGAAAAAGGAGCAGAGATGATGGATTCCTCTTCTGCTTGCACCAGCTATGCCTTTGCTCCCCCCACAAAACCCTCCACTGAAATACCCTATGGCTACAGAGGCCACCTCATAGATGCACAGCTTAGCTCAAGTATTGCACAAAATGGGTTCTTAGGGGTGGAACTGCAAAATTTAGCTTCAAGTCACTGGAACCAGATAAATCCCAGCCTGCAGTGAGGATGTGGCCATCCTGCTGCATGCCTAAAATGTGTTCAGCTTCTCCAGTTGCTTTAGGTGACTCAGTAAAGCCTGAATGAGAAAAAAACCAAGCTAAACATAAAACAGCTCAGAACAATTTTCACTCATCCAGTTGGACTTTCTGTGGAACACTGTAAATTTGAGGAGCATATTGAACTGTGGATCTACTGGCATCAGTATTAAAACAACGCACTGAAGATAGCTGCTGTGTGTGCAGCTCATGTACCAAACTCAGCAACCACTCTGCCTTGGCTTATTTCCTTAGAGGAATAAATAAGAATTAAAGGTAGGCAGTATTTTAAAGAAGTAATAGACACTTTTGATTTAGGACTTTGGCTTCAGCTTTGCACTGTGCAGTAGCACTCAAGGCTGAAGAGCTCAAATCTGTGTTTTGAAAAGCTCAAAAAAAAAAAGGAACTGTATTCATCCTGACCACCGATGCACTTGGCTCTTAAATGAATGTGCTTCAGTAAGTGCCTTGAGGCTGGAAGCATTTGCACAACCATTGCCTGGCCCTGCTGTGGGTCAGGGAAGCTGAGGACACCAGCAATGCTGTTTTATTTAACTGATAATCAATTAATAAATGGCAATTTTTGCCAAGTAAAGAGCAAAATAAGGAGCACGTGGCCAAACCCCAGGCTGGACTAGCTTTGTAGAAAGGCTTAATCGGGCAACTGTAAATGGGAAAGTGTGGATAAAAGTGCAGATTGCTGATCTGGAAATGGAAATAAGGGGCAGCTGACAAATGCCTCATTCTTAGGGCCAGACTCAAAGTATTGATGTGAAATGAAACATTTGGGTTTCCATGAACAGACTAGAGAACAAAAAATCAAACCCAACATTTGGATTTGTGGTATGACTTTGCTCCTCCCCTTTACAGAAGAAAATTCCAAATACATGAAGACACAGAAAAATGGAAAAAAAATTCCACATCAAACAGCTTCAGCTTCCCTCAGCTTTGCACTGATGAGAGACACTGAGGAAGACAACACTGGCACCATCAGCACTTCATTCTGTGCTGAGCAGGTGTTTTTGGGTGGTTTGGGTCCTGTGTGGGTCCTGCACAAAGCCCCAGCCTGGATCCTTGGTGTGCCCCGTTTTCCTCAGATCCTGAGGTGTATCAGGGCAGTGGGAGGTGGCTGTGCTGGCCATGCTGCTGTGCACAGCTGGGGCTGCCGAGGGTGGGGATGATGCTCTCCTGCCCAGCAAGGGGTCTGAGCATGCCAGCAAAGGAAAATGATGCAGAGGCAGTGAAAGGTACACTGAAAGGAAATCAAAGTGGAAATAATAGTCAGTGAAGCCCCCATTCCTACCATTTCTTGGAAATCAAGTCAGAGATGAAACTGTCTGCTGCAGAAAAGAAACAGACTCCTCTTTCCAACCCACCCTCAGATGGGTACAAGCTGCTTATTAGCAGCAGACCTCCACTTTCCAAAAAGGATGCCCTTCTCTTGCCCTTCCTTCCATCCTGCTCCCTCCCTCTGCCTGACAAATCCCACATTCCTGTGCTGGGCTAGATCCTGGATCCATCTTTCTGGCTTGGGTGGTGCAGTGAGTGGGTTCAGGGTGCAAAGAGGTGCAATGAGGTACCCTCAGGTTGGGTACTGATGGATGTGGTGTGACACCAAGACTACCATCCCACAGACATTTCCATCCACAGATTCCCACCAGGGCCAAGTTTTTCCAGCCTTCCCAGCCAGTCCTCCAAGCTGTGAGGCTTCAGTCCTCTGTCATCTTCTTCATTGTGGACCAGCAATGGGATCCCTTGAGTGTTACAAGGAAGCAGCCAACTTCTTCCCAGAAGGATTCTGCTGAAATGAGGGGTCAGGACTCAGGCCATCAGAAGGGATCTGAGATTTCCCAAAGGGAGAGCTGATATTTCCCCAAGCTGTATACTGCTCCATGCTACCCAGGGACTGCAGTCTCAGTTACAGTTCATGACTTTCATTATTTCACTCTTTGGCTAGAATTTAATGTTGTCCAAGTAAAGTTTGGGCTGTGCAGCCCCCACAGCACTCCCCTCTACCCTCTGCGGGTTCTTACCCACCTAAGCAAACAGGAAGGGAAAGAGGCATTCCTGGAATGATGCTAAACAGAGATTACAGAGTTAACTTGACTCCTCCATTCAGTGAAACCAAATTGGATTTGCCAAGCTGGCAGCCCCTCTCCTGCCTTCCCTGGCTGGTATCAATCTAATTAAATACTCTTTCTCCCACACAGCTTTTTTCTCCTCAGTTCAACTTACTGGAAAAGCAGAAAAAAACAGGCTCAGAAGGATTGGATTTGGGGTCAGCTGGCAGAACTCATCACAAACTGCCAAAGCAGCATCAGCACAGAGGCATCAGAGCACATGGCTGGGAGGGACCATGGCAGCAAATCTGCTTTTCCATGCAGGCTTCCCAAACATGGGTGCTTGGAATCTGCATCTAATAAATCCCTAGGACAGCTGATGTAGAGTGGCTTTCTACCTGGGAAGAGATGCTGCAGGAGCCTCTTCAGTTTGCTGTGGGATACAGCATAAGAAACTAAGTCCTGTAATAACAGATCCCTTGTAATGACACAATCTTCTGTGCAGAGACTCACAGATTGTTTTCTCTCTCCTCAAAAATTCAGCATCTCACTGTTCAGCTTCTTGGTGCTGATGAGCATTGTTGCTCTCACAGCGATTTCTCTTTGATACTTGGCATGAAGGGAATTTGCACCCTCAGGACAGTTGCAGTCCCTGCCCCTGCAGGATCTCCCTGATGCAGCAGGAGCAACCATGGGTGAGAGGGCCCAGGGAGGGGCAGAGCTGGCATCCCAGTCTGGCTTCTTGTCCAAGCCAAGTGCCTCATCCCAAGGACCACCTTGTCCCTGCTGCATAATGATTGAGAACTGACAGCTCTGTCCCGGATTCAGAGGAAAAAAAAGTTTTATCAGGAGCTCAGCCATTGCCCTACACCAGCCTTTCTCCACCAGCTGGGATTTCTCCTCTCCTCATCACATGTGACCCTGGAACCTCTGGGACATCTCACAATCCCAAGGGGCACTTGGATGCAGCCCCCACCAGGCTGCTTTCTAGGGACTTGCTATCAGCTTTTACACTATTTGATTTGTTTCCCTGTCCTGCAGATCACCCCGAGGCCTCACTTCTGCATTTCTTCACCCATTCAGATGCCTGTTCCTGGGTCTCTCAACACACGAACTCTGTGCAGCTCTGGAAAACTGCCCTCCAAAGCTGGAGAAATCTCAGTTTCAGGATGGCAAAAGAAGACTTCCACGTGCAATGATCAGAGCAACACTTTAAGCTGCCAGTCACTGGTAGTGCCTGTTAACACAAGGTGCCATCATGGCCCGAGGAGCAGGGAGCACGGTGTGTTTGGTGAAGCTGATTGCTCTCAACTGAAAATGAACGCACCCCTCTCTGCCCCCCGCTGCTGTGGGGCCCTGCCCTGTGGTCAGGAGGCTTTGGAAATGTTGGACAGTAGTGGAAGATGGCTCAGGTGGCTCTAGAGGCACTTGCTATGGTGCTGGTGAGATGCCCCTGTTGAGAGGAGGCATGAGGAACTGCAGGACAGGCACAGAGATGGGTAGGAAGGCTGTGAAGGTGCCTGGCAGATCTTCCTATGATCCCTTGTTTCTGGGATGGAGAGCTCCTGCATCACAAGGAAAGAGAAGATTGGCACCATGTGTTTATGTTGTGATTTTCATCCTCTCAGTTTTCTTAGGACGGGGAAAGACTGCTTTACATTCCAGGCCTGATTAGGAATACAGCATTAAATGATAATGTTACTTACCTGCACTGTTTGTTACAAGATCCTCTGGCTCATGGCTCCAGGAGAAGCAAAGGACAGTGTTTGTACCTGAAACCTTCCCCAAGCTTCACCACTAGCAGAGGATAATCTCTAGAGGCGGGATTCAGGCAAAGCCCACCCAGTATTAGCATCCCTGGGTGTGGGGAAAGCAGCACACCTCTCGTGCCTTTCAAACAGGAGCAGAGCCTTCTGGTATTTTCCCAAAAATTATTCTCAGTACCTTTTTTTGCTTGCAGTAGGAGAGAGAAATCATCTCCACGTTAATCAATTAATAAGCAGTGATGGCAAGAGCTTGTGCTGGTGGCAGCTCTAAGCTAAGTGTGTTGGGTTGCACAGATTTGTGACTAATGGGCCACATTAATTCCCAAATTGTCTCAGCCTGGATGGCTGGCTCTGGTGGAGGGGGAAGATTTAGGATGATTGCAGTTCCCATCTTAGGAAGCAGCTATTTACTGTTGTAAATACTTTAAATACTGTTGGGAATACTTTAAAAAGCTCAAAATATCATTCTGATTTTAACCTCCTTTAGCAGGGAGTGGGAAGTAGGTCCTGCAGCTGTGGTACAGAGCTGTCTGAGTTCACACTGGAGCCTGGCAGGCAGCCCACAGCCCTTCTTCAGTGCCTCTCAGAGCGGGAGGTGCTCCCATTGTGTACATCATGGGTGAAATTCCTTGACAGCAAAACCTGAAAACCAGATTTAAGAGCAGAAAAGAGCAGAGCAGCTCCCTCCAGGAGAGCTTTTTGCCCCCTTTTCCTAAAGGTGCATCAGTTAGGTGCAGCTCTGAGCTGAGATGCTCATGGTCAGACCCATTCCATGGCAGCATTTCTAACTGGGTGACCGAGCTGCTGGTCCTTCCCTATTTGCTCATATAGTACTTGTGTGCTTACGTGCACGGGGAGAAGCAGAGGGCTCTGCTGTCACCTCAGATGCTGCCATCCCTTCGCTGTCACCCCTAAATATGGTGAAGGCAACATGCAGCTGCTGTCTTGTCTGACACCAGTCATGGCCCAGGGACCAAGTCATTGTGTCTGACACAACCTCAGCTGGAGCCTCTGAGCCCTTTCTGTGCGACCAGACCGCACAGCAGAGCACTGTGGAGATGCTTTCAGCTGCCAAGGGGAATGCCAGCAGCATGGCTGGGAGGCAGCTTCTGCCATGCCAAACTCTGCCAGCACAGCTGGAGGTGCTCAGGCAGCACCAGGGTGTGACAGGAAGGAACACAGAGCATTGGTGCTCAAAGACACTGGATGCCCCGGGAAAACAAGTAGCAGCCCTTTCCTTCAGTGGTGCCTCTACCTGATCTCTGCTCAGTCTCCCAGGAACTCCAGGGATCCTTGCCACTGGCAGCCCACCAAATCAGTTGAACGTGGCTTCTGGGCTCTGTCCCTCACCCTCCCAGAGAAGCACAGGGGCTAGGATAGGCAGGGATCACAGGAGGCCACCCACAGAGCAGCTCAGGCGGCACAGGGGAAACAAGAGAAATGAGGGTTCTGCCAGCTGCACACCTGCTTGGAGGGCCCACAGCTCATGGAAAGGCAGAGCCTCCCCTGCTCTGCAAGGATGCCCCCAAACCTCCCAGCCTGGCTGGGCACCAGGGCACAGTGGCTGTTCCCTTCCTGAAACACACTGGCACTTACCCATGTCCTCTGTGGGCTCAAGATACTGAAAATAAAAGTCATTATTCCTTAAATGCAGAAGAGGTACAAGAGGGGTGCTCTGGATGCAAGGTGAATTCATTGCATTTGGGCTGATAGTGCTGGGCGTGCCAGGCAGAAAGAAAGAAATGGAAACCATTGCTCCTCCCCACACCCAAAGCCACACACACACACAAAGCCAAACCCCAGGTCTTCAAGAGCTCTCACTAGCACTCCCTTAAAGTTGTTTCTCTGGCACTCAGCCTGCCCACAACACACTGATGGCTGGACTAAAGACTGGAATGGCTTTCCATAACTAATATGGAAAAACACTGATGTGCAATGAAGTCCTTATACTCCAGCAAACAAATGTTAACAGCACTAAAGCTTTTCTTCTTCTTAACAGCACAAACACATGCTTGGTCTACAGCTTTTGAGACATCCCTGTCTTTGGTTTGCTGATACCAGGGTGATGGGCACACACTGCTGCCATGGTTTCTCACAGCAGGACCAGAACAGTACCTCAGATGACTGATGAGAAGGACATCAAGCACAGGTAAAATTCTCAGCAACTAACTATGGATGCTGAGAAAGCCTCAGCAGAGGATTGATTTCTTCAGCTCTCTGCAGTAGTTCATGAAAGCTCTGTCTTTCTCACGCTGAACTATGCAAAACATGATAAGGTTTCTGTAACCTGAGTTTGCTGTCTTGCACCTGCAGATATAATTAGAATTGTTATGATCTCGACTAGGAGAATGAACGATGTGAGAACTGACCAATCACTCTGGTAGTTAGTAGCAAGAGGTCCAATAATCTCTTGCCATCTAGGTAGACACTAAGAGAACTAAACACATAAAAACCCGTTCTTTATGAATTAAATAATTCCATCTATTTGCTGGACTGCATTCCTGTCTCTGAGTCTTTCTTTACTCTCCGGCCGGCAGCTGCGACAACTAACTGCTCTGGAAGTTAGAGACTATTTTAAATTTTTGTCTTAATTAATACCACAATCTTTGCTGTTAATTTTCTTAAATTCACAAAACCAATAATTAGAGCAACCCGTCTTGCATACTTAGATGTCTCAGACAGTTGTCTTTTCTATGTCCTGGAGGAATAAAAATTGCAGTTTATTTATCAATAAATTAACTTTCATTTCTAATTCAGGTATTTCAAGATTTCCTTTGCAATTTGTCTTTTGTTCTTATTGGTGCCAAATAAATCAAGAGTATATATGTGAACATGAAGACTCTCTCTTAATGATTTTAGATAAATGCAAAATTTCAAGTCAGGGCAAACCCCAAGAAGGAACCCCCAGCCTTCAGGACATCTTTCCCACCACCTTGTAGCCGACTTTTGAGATGTAGACCTCTACCAAGTGCTTCTAAGGTGTTTTGTTTCGACTTAGCAGCCCTTTATAGTGCAATAGGAGAAGTGGCAACAGCAGGCATGTGCACAGGGATCAGACAGAAGGTCATCAGACAGGCATGCATCTGAGCACTTCTGTCCAGTCAAGAAGCCACAGAAGGGCTAGAGAAATTGCTCTTGGGAGAGAGTTACCATAGCAGGTGTTTCTGGCTCACGAGGGCTACTTTTCTGGAGATTCCAAGGGAGGAGAATAGTAAAGAGATCTTCCTTCAGCAGTTTTATGATGTGCATGTGTCCCTTTCAGCTGGAACAGGCGCTTTACTATAAGCAGAAAAATTATACAGGTTTTGTCTTAACTGCACACTTTGCCTACCTGACCCAATGCCAGCATTCAAACAGCAGAGACCATCAGACCACAGACAGTGCTGTAAAAACAAAGACTAGTATTTCAGTTGTAAAATCATTTTTTTTATTGTTACAAATATACATATGAATAAAATCCCTTCAACCTGTAATGTAAGTGGGTAGCTGTGAAATTTGCATCCCCTCCCTCAAAAGCTGCAATGTTTTTACAGATGTTGAACTATGTTTCTCATAGAATTACACATTGAAAGGAAGCTAATATGCAGACAGAACCAAGGAAGGCCTCCAGAAAACACCAATATTAATAAAATTTCAATTGCCCTCATTCCAATCAACTATATACATTAATATACGAAGGTGGAAGCATACCATGGTTATACATAATCCAAATCCTTCTCTGTTGTGCTTTCTGACAGTACACAAATGTAAGCGTTGGAGCTTTATGTACAGTAGGAGAACAGGAAGAAAGAAGCTCCCTATGGGAGAATGTAAAAACCATACCCAAGCATTTAATATATATAATCTATACAAATTATTTTATTAGTGTGCTCTTTTAATATAATTACAATGTGCAATTGCATACCGCAAGAATATATTTATAGGTAAGTCACGTGCAGATCTGACACATTTACATTCAGCAGTACAACACATTACCTGCTGTACAGTGTATTAGTGTAAGACAGTGTCCAGTTAATTTGCTTTGCTTTCTAAATGCCCTAATGCAGGGCACTCTTTGTAGCTGCTTCAGAGAAGTTCAAGTAGAATACGTGAAAGAATGGCTGGCTTTAGGCAAAAGGCATGGAAAGGAATGTCTGCACTGTACAGACCAGAAATCAAGGACTGAATCAATACCAGGTGTACTGTAAATCACGATTGGAAGATCAGGTTTTCTGCATGGAAATGTACCTGTGGTAAAAGAGCAGCTGACTAAAAGGGCTGTTGATTGCTGAACCCCGATTGTTATAAAAAGCTCTTGCGCTACAAAGCACTTGTACTGATTGCTAAACAAAAATAAAATCTTTATCTGCTTCTTCGCCAGAGTCACTGGACTTGCTTCCCTGATGGCCATCTTTACTTAAGGACCTCTGCTTCAGTTCCTGGAACTCATGAGACTGCTGCCCAGGGCTTCGTTTTGCAGCTGCATAAAACAGAAATAGGTCTTACTAATGACTGCAGAAGAGAGAGGAAGAAGACAAAAAAATAACAATAAAAAAGTCATTAATGCACATGGGACCTGCTCCTGACCTCACTGAATTAATTTGCACTAGTAGGAGTAGCATAGGTCCATTAATTCTTCAAGCTGGGAAAAGGTGAGGAGAGTTTGAGCAAGCTTTATTCCACTGTGGGTTGGCAAGCAGGCAAACTTGAAACATGACACTTAGTACTTCACTGTGGCATGGATAAACATTACAGTTAGAAATGGCCTGGAGATTTTCTTATCATTACACCACTTCCAAACCAAAACTGCATTCTTTTTCCAGCTGGGATGGATCTCAGACAGTGCACTCCTGACTGCTCAGGTGGATGTGCCTGCTGGGCACCCCTCAGACCAGTGATGCACATCTCAGGCAGGCCTGTCTCCCTAGCAGGACTCATCTGTGTTCTCCCTTTTGACTCAGCAGCTTTGATCAGGACAGACACTCACCTCAGCACCCAAGTTACACAAACTGCTTCTCCCTTCCCCTATACTGCCAGGTCCCAATATCCTCCCTGTCCCCTGGCAGGAGGGACACCCATGGCTCTGAACCCAACCGTTGTTTCTTCCAGATGGGACCATGGGCTCTGCACCCTGCTGTGCTCGGGAATGGGGAAAGCAGGAGGGCATATCCACTTCCTACGATCTAAATATAAACATTTTGTTCACCCAGTACTCAGGCATCTCCACAAAGCCAGGGCTTTCTCCAAACCTATAAGCTTCAAAATAAATTGGAAGAGAAGGTTGTAAGCCTTGTTGAGATTCCTGATCTAATCAGTGGCCTACAACTGCTATGGTAACAAGATGTTTATGCACATCAACCAGGGTGACCTTACCCAAGGACTGACAGCATTAGAAATCTCATACTTGCACTTAAAATGAAACTTTAAACACAGTGGCCCTTAAATGTGATCTTGTTGCAAGTCAACCTCATTTCACCTCCACAGAATTAAACGTTGCCATTAGAAGACCTTCCTTGCTCCACCAGTTTGGGTAAGGATGGTCGGCTTTGGTCCACACTGATCCTTGTGCCTGCTCACTTTTGTGAATCCCTCTCTGGACAGGGCACCAGGAGGTGCTGTGGCCACGCAGCTCCACCTCTCCTTCCCCATGTACTACTCACCTGTAGTCTCACCACTGAAAGGGACAGCCTGCCCTGTCACCAGCACACAGCTCCAGCCAAGCAGCAGCCTGCCACTGACCATCCCTGCAGCCATTCCTTATTGTGGCAGGCTGTGTTAGGGACTGCCAGGAATGTGGGAAGTGCAGAGAGGGATCCCAAGGCAGCCAAATAGTTCTCCTGAGTCCAAAATGCCTGTTTTCTCATTTGTGCTAGCCAAAATATGTGAGGAAATGAGAGCCAGCAGCTACACACTCACTGCATTCTTATCCTGGCTTTGCAAGCTGGGAAACAGGAAGGGATTTTGAGAAAGGTTTTTAAAGTAATTTCATAGAATTGGAGAGGATTATGATGCCAAAATCCTGTAAAAAACATTCAGGCATTTCCACCTTCCAAAACACCACTGCTTTTCAAAGAAATAGGTGTCTGAAAAATTTTTGAGTCATCCTTGACACCAGTACCTACTAATAATTACCTGATCTTTGTCTGGCTTTCATTGACTCTTCAAACAAAACCCAAAACACATCCTGCAGCAGCCATTTTAGTTTATGGCCTGATAAATATAGGCAAGTAGTTTGACTGAAAGATGTATCAGGCATTTAAGTCCACATAGTGCAAGCAGGCTTCTGCCAGAAGAGCGTACCCTTGCCTCCATGAAACCGTACACAGGTGACACGGTCTACAGCAGGATCCCACCTTACAAAACTTACTTTATCAGAGAGGTATCTCAGAATGAACTGAAATATAATAATTTGATTATGATAGGGAGGGGGGATTCCCAGTTTGGATGCACTAAGTTTGATTCTACAATACGAAAAGGAAATCAGTTTATAAATTTTGGGCTGAGGAAGGGTTATGTGATGTCTTATAAACAGAAAAACTGTGGGTAAATGGAGTTGCATAAAATATTCAAATACAGAGTTAAAAGACTTTAGAAAAAAGTAATTTTGAACAACTGTTTAAACCAACCAGTTAAGATGTAAAGAGAAATATGTAAACATGTACCATTTGAGAACAGGAGTTTTTATATTTTAAAAGCACATAATGGAACCAAACATTTTTATAGCCTACTGAATGAGCTCACTGTAAGTCAAAGCTGCTCCTCAGTGCAGCACCGTGCTGGGCTTGGGTTCTTTAGGTGGTGTTTTGGTTTGCTTTTGCAACTGAAAATCCAAGTAACAATACATAATCCAATTTACCCAGTTCTCAAATGGTTTTGTGAGTGATGCACTGAAACTGGCACTAACAATATTCAAGCTGAAATGTATTTTGAAACACTAAAGATCTTAGAAACGACGAGTGTGCAAGCACAGCAAGCAGCAGCCAGCCTACCTGCAGCGTGCCAGTGTTGCTGCCCTGAGCAGTCACAGATTGTAGTGAGGGCTCTTCTGCAGAGGGGCTGCATGTGCTAGATGGGACTGGTCACTGGAGTCACCACAAAGGAAAAATGCACACACTTGCCTCATCCGGAAATTTTTTCATGCCATGTAAATCCCATGGGGACAGAAAGATGATTAGAGCCCCATGAGATTTTTACCTTTCTCATTATGACAAATAATGATGAATTCACACTCTTCTGTGGCTTCTTTGCTATTACCATTTATTAACAATTGTTAGTGCCAGTTATCAAGTACCATCTTGATGAAAAATGAAAACTTCTAACCAGAAGTTGGCTGTGCCATACTCTGTCCAAGCACATTAGCTTCCTCTTCTGCACTGGTAGAATACTGCCCCGGAGTGGTTTTCACGCTGCCAGATGGTTTGGCACAGTCAAGAGCTGCATCTCTTTTTTGACAATCTCCTGTTTGCTCTAGCAAGGAAAAGGATTCATTTATACTCCTAAGCTGTTCTGTAGGCCCACGTACAGAAGGTAGTATGAAAAATTTCACTTATCAAACCCATTTAATCAATTATTCAGAGGGCAGTAATCAGTACGCCAGTTGCTTGCTTAAATGTAGTCCAGATATCTTGGGGTGTTGGTAACTGCAGCCTGATCCCACAGCTGCACAGTGCAAAGAGGTGTATTTGCAGGTTGTCCCATGAAGTACAGTTAAAGTCATCAACATAAAGCAATTTTATAATCAAATATCATCTAATATCTAGCTTTATTTCACAGGAGATATGATCTTGTTACTAGCTCAGATAGATTTGCAGTGATTTACCAGTTGCAGAAATGAATTGTCCATGCTAGCCTGAAGAGAGGTAGAAAGCAAGGACAGAGGAATGGCTGAGTGAGGAAGTAGGACAGTAATGAATAAAAAAGAAAACATGAAAAGGAATATAAATAAAATGAACAGAATTTAGTCTTTCCCAAATAATTTTATGCAAAGCACAGCAGCTTGTTAAGAACCTGGCAAGTTAAACTATTATCAATAAAATATGTACAGTGCCATGTAGAGCCGAATAGAAAATCCTGTGTTTGGCTAATTTGACTGGAGGTTTAAGGGAGCAAGGAGTAAGAAAGCGCAGTGCCTGACTCCCTCCTGTTGCTTTTGGCAACATGGATCATTCTGAATGATGGCAGTGGGCTCTGCAGGCAGCACAGCTTCTCAGTCTTCACAATCCAGCCTCACGCAGCTGCCTCAACTCGTTTGTCCCCATTCTACGCTGTGAAAATCTGCTGTCAGAATGTGAAAGGACACCCCTCTGTTTCACAGCTTAAGTGATGGAAACCACCTTAGATGTCTTTCTTGAGGAGAGACCCAGGAAGGAAGACATCACCCCCAGATTTCAAACACCATCACTTGTGCCAGTTAATGCCATGCTGAGCAACATCTCTGTAACTACTTCTCCACATATCCTATGCTATCAGAGGAGGCTTTAGCTCTTCTAAGAGCCAACTCAGGGCATGAAAATGCATCAGCAAAGGTAGAAATACAGTGCATACATGAAAATCAACAAAGAGAAGAGAGCAGCTGATTGTTGTACATAAAAGATAGAAGGTACCAAGCCTTGCCCTGGCACACAGAGACTCATTGCCTGAGGAGGGGGAGGCAAACTCAGTCACATGCAGAGACCCCACAGAAAGGAAAACAAAGAGAGCAGTGGGCTGGCTGCAAGAAGCAAAGTCATGGCTGCTCCCCTGAAAATGGGCTGAACCATGGAGCTGCATTTCACATTATTGTGTGACCAATATCAACCAGCATCTTAGTTCAGACCAAACTGACCATAAATATACACAACACGAGTCCTTTAATTGTTCAGTTACATTATTAATACCCAGGGATTCATCGTTCACTTGATTTGATCAAAGGAAGATGTATGGAGGAGATGCTGAATAGGTGACCAGATACATTTTCCTCCTGCTTTTCACCTTTAATGAATAATGCTCTTCCCTTCCAAATGAAAACAAATCAGGGGACAATGACACATCAAATTCCACTAGAAGACACCAGTTATACAAACACTCCTACCTTCTTGAGAAAATGATCTGACTGAGGGGCTGCTCTGACCATCCTTTTCTTTATCAGAAGGAACTTTCTTCAGCACTGGAGGAAGCAGGGCAACTTTTGGGGAACTGGGGCCGGAGGGAGACTCTGGAGCATCCTCTGTGGAGTACCACAAACAAAAGGGTGAGAAGGAGAAATTATATCTGCACTGAAGCTCACAGAAACCGTGCTGTTTATGGTGGGCCAAAACTCAACACAATAAACAAACAAGAAATAGCCAGAACCTGAGTCAGAAAAAGAAGGATTCAGGAATTTACATTATGACAAGAGAGCAAATTGTATGGACCTCAGCCCAGGTAAAAGACTTTTAGCAGTCAAAAAGATCTCAATTGCAGCATTTTTCATGTGTGCTGCTATTGTAGCACAAACAGAAAGCTGATGGGACCAAGGGATTTACCTGCAAGACATAAGTGTGCAATTTGTAAAGAACAGCTGGGTTTTTTGGAAATACTTGTTCTAGTTTTATTTTTATTGTCCTGAAACATAATGACCTGATCAATTTAGATGTCCTGTTTCACAATTATAAGGTCTAAGAGTGAACCAGGGAAACAAACTACATAAGCCTTACAGAACTCTGTACTTCCATGAATAACTTCCCAGAGCAAAACATAAGAGCATCCATAAAGACTTGCTAAAAAGAAAAAAATACTTTTCTCTTCTGGATTGTAAGGAAATCTGGAACTTAAATTCAAATCCCTAGTTTAAAACCATCTGGATATCTTGTTCCTCTGAAAGGCTGGATATGGATTATGTAAGGCAAGTTGACTACTATCTTTACAGTGCTTACAGGAAGACCTTTTCAGTCTTACACTAGACAGCCCTCATTTGGACAGTAGGGAAGTGGGTTACTTAAACTGCTGTTAAATTTGCTTCTCAAGGAGTTAACAGTGGCATATGTACACAACAGAGGAGCTAGGAAGATACATTAGCATTGACAGAAGAAAAAAAGGAACTCACTGTATCACCTGTATTGCACGAAGAGTTAATTCAGTTGCATACTAGAAATTAATATAAATTTATCTCTGCTGAGGAGTTACCATGAAGAGTCAATCACTTCACTTTCAGCACAGGAAAGCAACTTGGTATGAACAGATACAACAATTCTTGGACCTTCTCCATGCATTTGATACGCCTGTGAGGCCACTTGCTTGGGGAAGCTCAATATCAACACAAGGAGGAGCACAGTGACTGGCAAACACAGCCAGATATAGACTTTCAGTATTTGGCAATTTGTGGACATCTGAGCTGTGTTCCTTTGCACCCAGATTACTTAGCAAAAATTTGCTACCATTTGTGTGGCCACACTGCTGGAAACAACAGCAAGAGCAAGAGCAAAGAAAGGATGACTGCTTGGCTTTTTCATCACGTTGCTTGGGCATCCTAAAGCAATGGGTTACTACAAGTGCTAGGACAGAAGTTAGACTGCAACTGAGCTGTGTTGCTTTTACTATCAACCACAGAGCTGGCTGATTATGGGTAAGTATTAATTACTCCCTCATGTTAAACTCACAGTATGCTCTCTCTGCAGGAAATAGGAGCTGGCAGAAACAGACAGCTCAGGTCTTTCTGATACCTAGGAATTTGGCATAACACTGCCTATTTTACAGATTAAGCACCACTAAATAACTTGTGCTTTCCTGTTGCATTCATCTTCATGAGCATCTTACCCAACATCTCTCACTTCGATGACCATTTCTAAAATGGTCAACAAAATAAATGTAAATCCACCTAAAAACTTAAGGTAATTTTGTATGTGAACAACATCCTGCCCACTGGAGTGCAGAGACTAATTAATGCTCAGGTTTCACATCAAGGGCAGGGAGAAGGCTGTAACATCCCTTTGACTCCTCATCCTTACCAGAAACTCCATCATTCTAAGGTCAACAGTGATTATGGGAAAAGTCAAGAGGGCTGCAAGCTGTACTTTGGGAAGAGGGGGGTTGTGACACTGGCCTATTAAACAGCAGACAGACAAATGGATGGGAGATCTGCTGAAGCATTTCCCACTACTGGAAGCCTTAAGATAATATCTGGGTAGGAGGCAGTCTCACAGGATTATAAAAGCACAGTTACAATTCTTTTCAGTCAAAAGCAATAAGGAAAGAAACGAAAGCTAAACAAGGAAAACATAAGAGAGTTGGTTTGTGCAAGTTATTAAGAGTAACAGGCACTTGCTTGAGGGGCTAAAAGCAGCCTGCCATAAAACACCAAGGACTTAAGTATTAAGAGCCAGGTGTTTAGAGAAAATACATTCATTTTTGTCAGTGCTACTAAAACTGAGCTTTGATGCTGAAGTGCTCACCTCTTCTGTGAAAGCAGGCTAACTCAAAACAGCTCTGCCACTGCCACTACTGCTTCTCACACTTTACTATTGAGGATCACAGATTAAACCATTTTATATTCGAATTAGGGCAAAAGGGGGTGGAAAAGAAGGATGCAAGTCAAGAGCAAGGCACTGAAGAACCTGTCCCTCTCCGTTTGTGTTCCAGATGTGGCCGTGGGAGTCTCCTCCATAGCCCATGCAAAGAGCACCCAGAAGCACCCAGAGCTGGGGGTAACAACTGCCCAGAAGAGCTTCTCACCAGTACGAGAAGCAGAGCGTGGTTTCTGTGGCACTGTGGGTCGTCCTGCCAGGCTGGGCTTCGCTGACTGCAGTGGGGGTTTGGGACTAGTCGGTGTATTGGAAGAACTTCTTGCCTTTGCACCAGCTTCTGCCTTTGGTTCAGCTTTGGAATTTTTTTCTGATGATGCTGAGTCGCCTTTATTCGATGCAAACCGACTCTCTGGAAGGGTCTGCTGTTGTTTAGGCACTGAAATAAATAGACACATAAAATAAAATAAAATAAAATAAAGCCTGCTGCAACACAGAAGGCTCCATGCACTGTATTTTCCACATACTGGTGTGGAAAATACCAGCACAAGCTAACACATGCACTGCTATGTGACTGTGTAAAACGATCCCTAATGTCTTATTCAAAGACATTATGCAAGCAAAGCATCTAAACCTGCTAATTTTGACACGTGCTAAGCTTTGGGATTCAATTGCCCAAGAGAGCAATTGCATGTCCCCCTTTTTAATGTATTTTGGATGATGGCTAGCTGGACCTTATTCCTCTTTCATATCTCTAGGAGCAGATGGCACAGCTTACCTACTGAGAAAACAGTGATGGATCAGTGGAAAAGGCAGGTCTTGACTATTTTGTGTCTCTACAGACAAAAGGTTGGGTTTCCAAGATCAACAGAGAAATCCTGGCCCAGAAAATAAATCCCAAGTGTGTGACCAGCAGGCTAGATCTTTTTATTTGTTGCTTTTAGCAAGCTCCAGGAGAGCTTTTGAAACTTAGCCCAGATCAAAGTATTTGTTACATAGTATTTTGATTTATCTAACAACACTGTACATGGATTACAGTTTCCACATGTTAGTAATTTTACCAATGTGTTATTTATCCCAAACAAAGACCAAGGTATTTAGAGATAAATTTACAGTGACTTCCAAGCAGTAAGTCTAGCTGTGCAAGCTGGTAGAAAGCCTGCTGGACTCCAGGTTGCTAACAAGCAAAAAGCCTGCCCTACTTTCCTACTCTGCAGCTTTCAGGAGGTTGAAGGCTTGTATATGGCAAATTCAATGATAATCTTGGAACTTTCAGCCTGGGACTTTCAGCAGTTGTCACATCTTTAATCTCAGAACAGAATTTCAGATTAACTGAAATGCAGACTGGTGGCCTTGGTACCTGGCAAAACCGAGTGTGTGCTCACAGATGCTGACTTGACCTACCTACCTGCTATTCCCATTCAGAAATCCGACTGAACACGGAACTGCTGAGCACACACATTTTAAAGGCAGTGGGAGGGAAGGGAGTGTTTATACAGTTTGCTGCAAGCCAATCTCCAATATGTTTTTCCAGCCTATGTAGGTGTTTTCCAGCCCAGCTGGAGTTAAACTCAGGCAAACCAGACAGCTGTGTGGTGCACAGAGATGAGTGTGAGTGCGTGACAGGGAGAGTTTGTGTCTGCACGCATGAAATACATTCTTGCTGCAAGTGAAACAGCAGGACACCACCTGCACCTGTGCCTGTGTGCACACAAAAAAGCAGGCAACATCCAGACACAAAGCAAGGAATAAAACCCCCAAAACTTATTCTCCTTCTGCATCACTATAGTTCTCCTCTAACAATATTCAGCAATTTTCCATTAACTTTCTTTCATGTCTTCCTGACCTCAGGCCTTCTAACATTATTAGAACACAGTAATTTAAAATAAATTAGCCCAAGCCAAAGACAAACTGTAGTTGCAACAATGAAAAGGAGCCTTGGGGAGCTCTCAAGCAAGAGTGGTAAGGAAACAACCCACAGCTGGAGGCCAAAAGGAAGGAGCAAGCACAGTGCACTGAGGTGGGGATGAAATGTGTCATAATACACAGACAAAGACCAGAGAAAAGTTGAGGTCAGACACCCCCAGCTACTCCAATGCCCAAAGTGCAGACTATCCTTGCTCCTCTGAGTTCAGTTTGCTGTCGTCAGGGGACACATACAGTCCATAAGGTCCTCCTCAAAAGATGAGCAGGCTTTAAAAGCACTGATTTATAGATCATGGCATGCTTTGAATACACTTTTATAAAAAAAAAGCTTTAGACATAGGACTTCAAAACTGGTATTTGAACTGCTCAGACAAGATGACCACATTTGGATTTTGATTTCAGCCTGTTTTTTCCAGCCCTGCTTCTGTATGTTTTGGAAATCCTGTGTGCCAGGCTTGCAGGATACCACCACTGCTGAGAAATCAGACCTGGATTTCCTAGCTCAGACCACTCCTTTCACGTAGTAAACACAAACCACCAGAGCTGAATCCCTTCTGAAGCCATCACTGGCCAGTCCCCAAAGTACACATGGAAACCAGTCTGTCAGGTGTACTCAGGTGGCTGCAGCGTGGCACTGCCATGTCAGGGCCCAGGACTGCAGCTTGACAAGGACAAGGAAAGACGAGGTGCAGAGGGAATCGGGGCTGTAAGGACGGCAAGGCTGAACACCACTTTGCACACCATGGAGAGTTGCTTTGTGTACATGAGTAGTGCCCAGAAGCCTCCACAGCTTTGCAGACAGCCCTGGCTTCAATCAAAATGGGTAAATCCCAGGAAGAGCCAGCTGCCATTGGCTGTGAGTCAGGAGTGCTGACAGACCGACAGCACTACAGTCAGCTGAAAGTCAGGACTACTCAAGTTAGTATGAGCAGACTTAAACCTTGAAAACTGGTCATATTTCCACCCTCAGACATATTGAGCACTTCCACTTCTTTGTGCACAGACATTTCTGCTGGCTTTGCTGATCCCATTAAAAGCCAGCCTTCTTTCAAGGGCACCCCAGGCACCCGTACCAAGTACTTTCTCTCCTGTGCAACAAGAGTAAAAAGTGAGCCATAAACTCAGCCCTAGAGCTGATTTCATGAAAAGTGTCACCCATAGCACAAAAAGTGAGCTTGATTCTAGTGCTTTTCACATAGTGCAAGCTCCTATTTTGCTTAACCAATTGTAGACATTCAATCTGAAGAGGGAAGTGAGATTTTGGACATCAGGCATTTTGCATTTTCCAGAAAGTTTATACCAGGAAACTTATACTGTACCTGTACCACTTCCATCCAGTCGTTCTGAGCTCACTGTTGTGTCAAAAGATTCTCTGGGAGTTGTGTCATTCCCAAGTTTCTGAAAGAGTGAGAAAAACTCTCCTATTAGTAATATGTCTGCAGTGAACACAACTCAGTGGTTCTGTTAAGAAAAACGCTCTAATTTAGGAGCCATGAGGCAGAGAAATCAGTGATAGCAAGAAATGGTGCATTTTCTCCCTTTGTTTCAGACCTTGGAGAGCTAAGTGGGAAGAAAACTGCCCTGATTTGTAACTACCACTGCCACATGCCTATCAGAGCTGCAATGACACACTGCCTCCTACGTGCCAGGTCTCCTAACGTATAGGAGTTGAAACTGTAGGTGCTAACTGGAAGCAGCCTTTTCTCCACAGATAGCTCTGTATCTAAAATCTTGTTTGAAATAAAAACCTTTTGCTGACGATCCAGATTTTGAATATGACTGCTGAATGGATCTTATGCTCTTCTACACAGAAGAATAATTTCTTATTTTAGATAGAACTGCAACTACAGAAATAGGGGTGCTCATGTATTTACAGGATTCCTCTAAAAACCAACAGACCTTACTGAAAAGTGTTCAAAGCTACTCCTCACAAGCACCTCTGGGTGCTCAGCACCTCATAAGAAAGGGGACTTCTGATTTATATGCTGATATTTTGCTTCAGTCTTCTATTGCCAAAAACAGGTTTCCTAACATCTTGGCCTCAAAAAAAGACAACTGCAGAGAGTTTTGTCATGTCATAGGTAAGTGAGCTTGAAACCTGTGTATTCACCAGGAGAAGCTTAGATATGCAGCACTTGTAAAAAAACCAGCCTCCTTTTACTGCCTTACCTGCTACCAAAGCTTAGGCAGAAGGACAAATTAGAGGATTCAAAAAAAGCATGTAAAAGTAGGTGCAGGATATACTAAGAGAGAAAGCCTTATAAAGATAAGACTAGGGACAGAAGTGAGATTCTTTTGAAACTAAAAAAGTAGGGATAGACTTCTGCAGGCAGGCAGCTGCAACCTTGATCTTTATGTGCTATTTCAAGACAGGATGGCAGATGACTTAAAGCAAATGATTTATTCTGATGACCACTGCATTTGGTTATATACCCACATGTAAGTCACATTGACATGCTCAGGTCAGTGTTACTACTACTGCAACACCACCTCTGACGGTCCCATAGCAGTCAGGAATCTCCACCACATGCCACACAGTGTAAAAACATGATCACTGCCCTTTGGGGGTTATGATCTGAAAGACTGCTAAGTACAGCACGTAGTTAAAAATGGGAACAGGAAAGGTAGGGAGGGAGAAAATGGTTACAAGCAGTAGTAGTACATACCTGTTACAGAAAAACTCATGTATTTAGAGTGAAAATAGTATTTCAAATACAAGCATACAGAAATGATCTCTAAACATCCATGCTGGCCAGGTGTCTTTCCCTGTGGTGGTAATACAATACAGGCATTTCAAGAGAAGATAATTTTAGGGAGTGATGCAGAAGACAGTGTTGTTGGCCTTACAGATTTACTGATACCTCCACTTTGCTCATGTAATATCTCAGCTCCGAAAACAAAGCCTCTCTTCAATACAACAAAGGGAATGGAGATGCTGAGTGTTTGCCATTCCTGTATAAGACCTGGCAGGGTGATGCTGTCTCCCAACCTCTCCTCTAAGAACAGGTGAACACCTAAAATGGCACACTGCATTAAGGAGGGTGCTATTAGAAGAATCATTAAACTTCCTGTACTGTAAAACCACTCTGATACTATGAAGTGTTCTGGACAGATGCACCCTAGAAATGCTGTGACTTGTAGGGCCAGAATATTTAGCTGTGGTGTCCATATGGACAAAACAAAGTCACATTCAAAGACAGCAGAAACCACTGGGCAGAAACTCAGTTTTTATTCCCATTTCTTGACTGTCACTGATATTTTGGTTCTCACCTCTTCACCTCCTAAAGTTACGTGTTTCTCTATAAGACTGTCTTGGCTACATATTTTTAAAGGGAATACCACTGTCCTTTTACTGGATTTTTCTTCTGTACCTTGGAAAAAACACCTTTTTTGCAACAATCTTTTCATGGAATATAAATTCTCATGAACTTTCACTGAGAAACTAATTTTCTCATGTAAATACTGATGCATAACACTTAGCTACAGTAAATTACTTAGGAGAGCTGTATGACCATACGAAACTAATTTCACTGTAATTCCCTCCTCCCTCTGTAGTTATGGGACTGCTGGGGAAATGTGACCATGTACCGAGACATGTGCAAAAGCCAGTGCTGGCACCTATTAGTGTAGTACTTAAAAATGCAATTAGGATGTGTGCATGTTTGGCTACCTACTGTACACACATTACAAACAGCTTATGGTCCCCAGACAACACTAAACACTGGCTGCAAAAATTTACTCTGAAAAGTCAGATCAATGCACAGGTGAATTCATCATGCAGATAAATAATACCTGGGCTGTATTTTTAATAGGAATTCATGCAAGGTTGGGAAAAACTGCAGGGTTTGGTGTCATTGAGAAGGAATGAACAGGTTATGGATGACTGTTTCCTCATAGGCCTTGCTCCAGGTATTTAAGAATCCAGTGTGCAACACTAGATGGAGCTAAAAGATCTTTTTATGTGCGCCCTGAGGCAACACTGATCTGCAAGTACTTGACTCTACTATTAGTGCCAATTCCCACGTTGTATTCGAAGCAAAAGAAAACAAAAGTGCATTTACCATCTTTCCATCTACTCTGCACCTGCTCATGACTTCTATCTGCAACAAGACTGTGGTAGGGTATGAATGAAATAGTAAATTCCTTCTGGCTTTGTTTTCATGTAAAATAGCTCAGAACATAAGCAGCCATCTGTACCTTAAAGGAAAATAAAATCTTCTATCATACTGAAATTCTGATAAATTTGAAGATGTTACAGAACTTGGTATCATAACCAAGTAACTACACAATATAGCAGTGGGATGCTGTCTTCTGCAGCTCAAGTGTCAGGATACTGTATGATTTCCACCTTCATGAGTATCATGAATAAAAGTGCAAACCTAAATTATTTGATATTGTGATGGATGAAGTATGTGAAAAAATGTTTTTGAACAGCAGTTAAATTTTGTGTCCTCTGAGCAACATTAAGAATAGACAACTCAGTACTCTGCTGTGTAGAGATTCCTATTTCAGTTCACTTCAGTTCATTTCTTGTCACTCTTTAATATATAAAGACATAGTTTTGCATTCCATAAATATAAATTTGTACAAAAAAAAGATCAATAATATTATTTTCTTGTAATTTAAACCTGAAATAAGAGGACTAACCTTTCCAGCCAGTGTGTGGGGAAAAAAAAAAACCTAAAACCTGGGAATAAGGTTTCATTCCTTTTGCTGAATGAAATTAAAGTTTTCAATTACTGTAACGAAAGCTCACCAGTTGAAGAGGACTTTTACCCTCCCCACTTAAAAAAAAATTACACATACTAATATTCTACCTCAGTCATGTCATTCCAGATTTGACTCACTGTAGATAACAAGTGTTAAGAACCCAAAGAGCACGAAGCATACACAATCATGCACTTGTGAAAATTCATATAATCTGGAATAGCTTGGTATTTTATAAATTACAGGCAGGGCATAATACTCTTATTTAAAATCATATGGCATTTTATTTGAAAACTTGCTTCTTTAAAGGTCAATGAGACAATTCATGGGCATTATTTAATACCAATGAGAAAGGTGGGAATTGGTAATTTCTTTAGAAAAATCGTTTTTGCACTGAGGATCCCTTTAATGATCCACAGATGGCTGCAATCATTGGAATCTGCTTACGACAAGAGTCTGGTGTCTGCAGGAATGGCTCACACATCATGGCAAGCACTGTAAGACTATGAAGAAAGGGAAAAATGGACTTAGGGTGCCTTGCTTGGTCACAGCAAGATAACTCTGTACGTGTTAAAGGAAGGAAAAAACAAAGTTTTGTTGTAAGGTAATACCTTTTAAATTACAGGGGACAGTGGTGGGGAATGGAGAACCTCTAAGTGCCCTGCACATGGAAGAGGAAGAGAGCAGTGAAAAAAGGCTGATTCTTTGGTAGTCGTGAAATATGCTTATTGCAGCTGGCAGGAAGCAGAGGATAATAATGGGGAAGACCAATGGCAAATGGGCATCAGGCAAAATAGGCCAGCACAGAATGCTTTGGAGGAATACAAGGATATTCCACTCTGTACATTTGCAAAGTGAAACAGGGTTCCTGCCCAGGATCAGCACTTCACAGAAGAGAAAATTACAGAGAGTAAAGGGAATCTGGACAGACAATTGGAAATAATTTTTTTTTTACAGGTTATTTTCTTTCATTGCTAGTATTTGGAATACATAAATCAAAGGCATAAAAATAATTAGGTGTGGTACAAAAGGATAAAATAATCAAAAAGTGCAGTAAGAAAAGTATATGCCAAATATCGTAAACAGTGACTGGTAGCCAGATTTGCTTCTCTGCATGGAATACATAATTCAATATACAGTAGACCTCTCCATCTGTCTACATCACTTTCTGAAAGGGTACTGACAGCTACCACTGTAGTTACCTTTGCCACATACCTGAGGTACTGGTGTGCAGGGGGCACACAGTAAGAAGCCTGTCCTAGTTTTACCTTTTCTGAAGCAATTGCAGTATGCACAGTGAACAAACCACACACATCATATAGAGTGGAGATACCAAGCTGGGCTTATTAGTCAGCCCCAAATTATTCTGTGATATGTGCAAACAATTAAATGGTCTCTTCTGTGTTTGTCATGGTCTGAAACCAAGTGCAAGGGCAGGTGTCACCCTCTCCCCAAGGGGAGAGAAAGCGCAGGCTTAAGGGTGCAACTCCTGCTCCACATGTGCAGCCAGTGCCTTGGCCAGGCTGTTTGTGTTCAACCACCACAGCACAGAGCAATCCTGCCCCAGGAACACCATAACCACTGTTGGAAAGCAGGACTGATGTGTCAAATCCCAGCCACCAATCCTTGCAGTCCCAACCCACCTCTCCTGAAGACACACAGTTTTGTTTTTTTTTTTTAACAACTCAAAAGAAATCAAATTGCCTTCACCTTCTGAGCAGAGGCTGCTCTCTTCTCTTGCTTGGCTTTCATTTCTGCGAGGAGGCCGCTGCCCATCACTTGCACGCCGTACCTGCGGCCCCCCTGGGGGCTGCCCTTGCTGTCCCCCCTCTCAGCTTTTGCCACATCATCTGGCTGCAGCTCCTCCAGCGAGTCCGGCGTCTTCAGTTCCTCAGCCCGCTCCGCGCCACCGTTCTGCTCTGCAGCCTTTGCCTCCTTCTTGCTCGTGTCTAAAGCTGGGCTTTTGGCAGCAACCTTGGGCGAGGAGGGCTCCTCCGCCACCGACACAGTCTGGGGTCGCTCCGATTTGGAGCCTCTCGATTTGATTAAGTTAAGGAAGCCACTCTTCCTCGAGTCCCTTTTCTTCTTCTCATCACCTGCCTCGCTGGGCTCACCGCTGTCTGAACTTTTAGTTGATGGTTTCCTAGAAAAGACACAGACATTTCACACTTTTCTCCACTCCCCTCCTCCCTTTTTTAAATAGTACCAAACAACTTCTTCCAGACAAAGCCAGTCTTTTATATGACCCACATGTTACCCAATCATTACCTGGTGTCTCTATATTAAAAACTGGAC
Source organism: Monarcha castaneiventris obscurior (assembly GCA_026261815.1). Taxonomy (NCBI): domain Eukaryota; kingdom Metazoa; phylum Chordata; class Aves; order Passeriformes; family Monarchidae; genus Monarcha; species Monarcha castaneiventris. Next base: position 10,147,883 of record JAMPIT010000388.1, read on the forward strand.
AATCAGCATTGATCATACCATCTTGAGGACTTCTGTGCTGCTTTGTGCAGTTGTTTATTTTGCACTGGGCATCCACCTGTTTCTAACACCAGACAGCTCTAACCAAGCCGACTATGCATATATATGTTGGGTTTGCATGGCCAGGTTGTGGTAGCAGGGAGTCTACAGGAGTGGCTTCTGTGTGAGGAGTCCTCCTGCTGAGCAGGAAGGAGGAGCAGAGAATGTGTGATGACCTGACTGCAGCCACCATTCCCTGTCTCTCTGTGCCACTGGGGAGGAGAAGGTAGAGAAAATCAGGAGTGAAGTTGAGCCCTGGAAAGAGGGAGTGGTGGGGAGAAGTATGTTTAAGATCTGGTTTATTTCTCATTATCATACTCTGATTTGATAGGTAATATATTAAATTTCTTTTCCCCCAAGTGGAGTTTTGCCCATGACAGTAACTGGAAGACATCTCTCCCTGCCCTTATCTCAACTCACAAGCCTTTCATTATATTTTCTCTCCTCTGTCCAGCAGGAGGGGAGTGATACAGCAGCTATGGTGGGCACAGGGTCAACCCACCACCACAACATGCAATTTCACTCTGCTCCATTTCCAGAGTGCACTACCTGTGATTTGTATCTGCCCATTAGTAAAAGGAGGAGAACTAATCTAGGCACATGTTTAACACAGCTTTTGGGAGATCTTGTTCCTAAAGGGCCCTGCTTGAAATAGGAACTAGCTGGCACAGCCACTTTCTCTCAGTAAGGAATACAGAGGTCACTTTTATGGTGCAGGTACTCATCCTCAAAAAAAAAAAAGGCCATAAAACCCAAACGAATAAACAAGCAAAACCAATCCCTAAACAACCCACCTGCCACTAAGATTTTCTAGAGGCATCTTCTGAGCAGAGTACTCACACTTAAGGGCAAAGGTGAGCACATACACGTTCTGCATAAAAGCATAAGAGCACCCAAGCTGGAAAGAGAGCCACTGGTGTCCCAAATAAAGATCCTCAGTAAAGAGGATGGCCAGCATGAGCAAAAAAGGATGGTGTAAGTTCACAGGAACATCTGAAATGAGCAACTGGCAGGCACCCAAGGGAAGCACAGGAGATTGCAAGCCTGTGAGCACCCTGAATTTAACCTGGCTAGGACATTTTTCAAAGCTACCATAATTTCATGCCTTCACAAAGTATATCATACATGGCTTCACATGTCACTATAGATACCTATAACTCATAGTGACTTTAAAACTTTTGCTTTTCCTGACACAGCTGTCTACCAGTTAACACTTACTATTTCCTTTAATGGATGTCACATACAGCACAGAAAGGGTCATTCCACGTTGCCTGGAAATCACCCTTGCTTTCTCATTTAGGTGTGGAAACACTCTGTGTGTGCACATGCACAAACATGCATGAATTCAGGAACACCTACATGCACAGCTCTGTAAGTATCAGCCAGCTACAAAGCAACTGTATAAGCTCTACAACCCTTATACAAAGCTGAAGGAGACATTGTCAGATGAATGTTTTGCTTCAACCTGGAATACTACAAATTGGTGAAACACGTCTTTTACGCATTTCAGCATAAATCTTCTGTCATCTACGAAAACTCTATACCCAACAGCACTCCTCACCAGAGAGGATCACCCATGTGTACAGCCAGCACTGGGGAGACTCTCAACCAATACAAAGCTCTGCTGCAGCTCTAATGAGCTTTGCTGAAGGGTAAAATGAAGTCAACTGAATTATAAAAATACACACTAGTCATTAATCCCCTGAACATGGTATAGTAAAGCAATTTATTTCCAAGTAGCCACTTTTAAGGGTAGGAAATCAAATTCACAATGTCGTGACTACTAGGGTATCTTCTGACTTTGACAACAGCAACCCTAGATATTGGGAAAAGGAGTCAAATACAGCTTTAAACTGCTGTTTGCCCAGCTATCAAGATGGATTAAAAAAAAAAAATTCTAAAAACTTTTTAAACTTACTTTGAATCCATTTTTGTCACTTTCTTAGTGAAAAATTCATCCACACCTTCATCCACTCTCCCCATGAGGCCATTCTGATCCCCTTCTGGTGGTACTCCAGCAGACACCTGACAGAAGAAAAAACTCTCTTTGGTATATAATAATCTAAGCATGTTTGCTCCAGTGATAATAATTTAGAGTTAAGACATTATAAAAATTATGTGTGCCAACCAAAACTCAGTGCAGACAACAGAATCACCACTGGAACTCCCTCTCTAGCCAGGCCAGCTGATTCATTACATCAAAAGCAAAGTAACCCAAAATAGTGACAAAATGGATGCTGCAACACATGAGGTCAGGAATCAAATGTCTTGAAAAAATAGAGCACTAGGCCAGTTAGACAAGCAAAAGAAGCAGAAAAAGTAAATCCTGATCAGGAGATGACCTGAAGAGAAAGTATTTTCAAAAGGCAGCTGTCTCCCTATTTGGAGAAAAACCTATGTTCTGCATTTTGGACTTAGAGATTTCAAAACAGAGCTCCAGCAGGCTAACAGAGCCTTTTATAATTCATTCAGTCTAGCACTTCCAAAAGCAGAGACTCTAAATACAGAATCAGGTGTTCCACTTTGGGAACCAAACACAGAATGCTCAATGTCTGAAAGCAGCAAACCTGCTCTCCATCTTTGTTTTCAATGCCCACATTCTGAATATGGGTGACCTCAGGCATTTATACCAGGCTGGCTTTGAAATACCTGCCAACCACAAAGGCCCTGTGAAGATTAGCTGGTGACTCTGCAGCCTCCTGAGGATGAAACAAGCAGTCTCCTAGGAGGATTTTTCATGTGGTCTAGCTCCTGTACATGGCTTTGATGTGGAAAAGCTCTATTACCAGTAAAGAGACTTCCTTCAATTTAAATGCCATATGGAAACCTTTTAGATGACTACAGAGGACTCTCCAAGACCCAACCCAGTTGTATTCTTGGTAGTACTAGGGACCAGGACACAATATAGCAGGGTTTGTAATTTGAAACCATTCCAATCAAGGAATCTCCTAGTTGCCACCATAACTCAAGAGCAATCCCAACTTCTCTTTTGATGTGGAATACAAACTCTTTTCTATGCTTCAATACTCTTAAAAGCTGCTGTTAATGTCAAACCCAGTCTCATGAAGTCAGGACAACAAGCTTCATATGAACTAATGCTTTGACACAATCATGAAACTTTTTACTTTCCTGGCTGAGCCCTGTTAGAAGTCTATTTATTTTTGTTACTGAAGATTATAGTTAATATTTTATTGATACCTGCTGTAGCAATCTAATACTGATGTGAAAGAAGCCCAGCTGGTAATGACTGCTTTGCTGCCAGTCAAACTTTTTCTATAAAGAACACAATTAGCACAATGATTTATCAGATTAGCACAATGATTTATCAGATTTCCTACAATGCCACCTTTGGTATGTTCTGTAGAGAACTTGTTTAGCTGGAATATCTGACACTAGTCAGGAGTGCACATGCCTTCATCTGGGTTGGTCTCAGTCACAAACCCCTCATCACTGGCATCTCAACCGAAACACAAAATAAGAGCAAGTGATGCATTTTAACAGAAATGAGAAACCACTTCATATTGATAGTGGAGTCCTCCAGATAGCAGGGATAAACATCTAAGTATCAAAAGCAAGAGCATCTCCTGAAAGGGAACTAATTCCAGGATCCAATGATCTACAGAAAATAAGAAGATGTGCCTCAAAAAAAAGAAAACAGTTTGCATCTGAAACAGCAGCAAGTTCCTAAAAATTAACTAAAGGTGTAAAGAAATGTTAAGGGTCTAATAAGGTCCTCAAGGATGTTCTTATAGCTGTTCATTGTAACACCTTTTATCACCAGCATTAACTGTAAGACTGAGCTCTGGTTTATTTTTACGCTCCTGACTCTAAAAAAAAAAAAGTGTTAAGGTTTCATTCGTCCTTTTTTATATCTTTTTTAGCTTAAGTTAAAAGCAAGCATGTTTCTTTGTTAAGGAAAAAACAGGCTTTGAAGCAGAAATAAGGAAGATGAATCACTATCGCTTTCCTGCATTAGAGATTCATCTCTTTTGCTGTACTAAATCTTCACACATAAGGGGAGAACTCATGAGGTTAAGATCTCACAAAAATCTAAACTATAAACAACTGTTTTATTGTTTTGCTTCAAAGTTAAAGCTACTTGGGAGTGGGTGGTTTTGAGTTTTTCTTTTTCCCCCTCTACTTTTCCTCCCTCTCTGAATACTAATTTCAGTAGAAATTCTGAAAAAACTATAAATCTTTCTTCTGCCTGCCCACCCAACCCAAGTTAAAAGTTTGTTTCTCTTTTTTCTCCATCTTCTCCTTTCTTTTCTTCCATTTTTCAGCTTACAAAGAACCAATCTGTTTTCCAGCAAAACCAGAGGAGTACAACTGATCATCTGAGACGCCTTGAATTACTAAATACAAATAATGGGAATGGCAAACAACCCAAAAAATCTGCTTTAAGCAGCAGAAAAGGTCCAGATTTTGCCTCTCACATTTCAAGTGCTTTCCCTAAGCACTGCTTTCTGTATTCTTGAAGTGGCAAAACCAGCAGCAAACTGCAAGCAATGTCATGGTCCACTCATGACTCTGACCTTCCAAATCTGGCTGCTTCATTTTCAGAAGCATCAAAACAAACATCTTAAGTCTTTCAAAAATTTGTTTGGACTCGTTTTGAGGTCAGAACTAGTAAGGAACTAAATAATTCATAAAAACAAGACAGGGACAAATGAGTTTAAGTAAAAAAAACTCCTTTCAATTTCTGCAACTAAATAAACTCCAAATTTCCTAATTCATTAAATATGGATGAGCATTTCCACAACACTGCACTATCATGGGAAGTAATACTTCTCCTCTATAAGGAGTAACCTTTTTGTTGCTGCTGCTGTTGGAGAAGATATTGTATGTCTTAGTTCCATGCCTGGTAGGGAAAGCACTTGCCCCTCCCACACCCCCACTCCTTCCACCTCCCTGTGCTGATGGCACAGGATGTGCTGAGTTTGGAAGCAACTGGGAAAACACGTGTGTTCTGCAGCAATGGAACAGGGAGAAATAAACACAGATGTGTTTTCAGTACATGGAGACAAATCCATTCTTCTGCTACCTCTAACCTTCCCTGTAAAGCACAAGGGAATGGAAAGTTGGCTTGAATATTCCCTTTGCTTGAATGTTTCTCCCTTTCCAAGTGGTACAAAAAGCACCCCACTGCCTGATATGATCTTTCCCAGTATTAGGGAAATTTTCAAGGATCCCCCCAATTGGAAATCCTCGGGAAGCAGAAGAGGCCACAGCCATTTATTACAAGGCTGCCTAACTCAAGAGAAGCAACAGCCGCCCCTTGATAGGGCTACTTATCATATCAGCTGTGCTCTGTTGCTGTGAGATAACTCTGTAACTCCTCCAGATCTGTCCTTACATACCCCGAGGACACACCATCACAGAAATAAATCTTTATTGATGCGGTGTGCCAAGGAAATGGAACTGTGGGAACTCCACACATGTATATTGAGTTCACACCAATGCCTTTCGTGAACAGACAGTGCTCTTCTGTTTTGCCTTTCTAAGGCAGGCTCCAGCATGAAAAGCAGATCTGTGACTATGCAGATTTGCTGGCCCAAACACCATCTTCAGTTTAGGAGCTGTGGGAAGCTGGGTGTCACAGAGCAGCTCCTCTGAGGGCTGATAGAAATAAGAATTCATGCCAAGTTACCACATCTTAATGCAGGCAGAAAAAAGGATTAAGACTTAACAAACCCTTGCAACATAATTGAAAAGTCTCATGATATTTTGTGCATTTCCTGTGAAAGCTTGAAGTACCTCCAGAAAGTGCTTCCATGAAAAAAAATGCGCAAAATAAAAAGGATAAAACATATCCTGGGTTTAGGCTGTGTCAAACAAGACAAAAAGCTTGTAATAGGGAAAGCACACTGAAAGCCATGAATACCAGGAGAAAAATTAAGTAGTTGCTTACGGCTTTTACACCTTCAACCGTTGCCCTCAGTACAATTCAAGACCTGACTCACAGCAAAAAGCAATCAACACACAACATTGCCAGCAATATTTTAATGTAGACTCACTGCTGCTTGGCTGGGCTGCTGCTTTTTATTCCTTTTGGGCCTTAATTTTGTAAAGTGTTCCAGTTTCCTCCCTTCTTCTGATGGCAGCTCTGAAATGAATCCAGAAGTTCGTTTGTCTGGCCTGCTGGAAGGAAATGGTGGGTCTTCTATATGGATAGGTACTTCTTCCAGGGCTTTATCTAGGTCAAATTCCATTTCTAAGAGAAATCAAAACTTTCTAATTAGGTTCAACATGAAATTTAAAACAGAAGACAATGCCATTCCTCTTTTTGCTGGTAAATGATTTTAAGCACATTCGAGGAACTTAGCCACAACATGTCTGTAAGCAGACAGAGCACTGTGAGCAACTATTTACTATCAAACACATTAGCAGAGTCCCAAAACAAAGCAGCCAGTGTGGACCAAAAATTCAATCCAGAGGGAGGGAGAATCACCTATGCTTTTCAATCAAGAATCACCTAGAACCACCTCAGGCAAGCAAAGAAACAAAATAGTTTCAAGAAATCCTCACTTACCAAAAGCTCTGGACACTGGCCGAAGCATTCTACTGTGGATGCTTTTCCTTTTTGATTTAGGAGTCATCTATCAACACAAAACAAAACGAAAATTACTTTAGGGGACAAAGGAAATTACAACAAATCAGTTTTTTAAGCCTATGAACCATTTCAAGATCTGATTTGATTTAACACCAGAAAGGAATGGGTTTTTTCCTCCCTCTCTCATACACTCGGAACTTTTTCTAAATTGGTATTTTGTTCAACTGACTTTTAACAGAAGCAGGGAGGTAATTTATTTTTCCCACTGAAACTGCAGGCTGTACACAGGATGATTATCGAAATTGTCCAAACATTAACTCTTTGATCCCCAACTGTAAATCAAAGGAACTATTAAAATCTCACCTCTGCATCTGAGATCACAAGGGACTCATTTAAGACTTAATTACTTTGTCCAACATTGCACAGTTAATGACAATACCAGGAATAGTCTACCCCTTGTTCTGGCTTTTATTTTTGATACAAAATATACTTCCTCAGTTCATTAGTTAGTGGCACGTTACTGGGGATTTGTGCTTCTGGACACCACCACACAGCTCACCAAACTTCCCTAGGAAAATGAGCCTTGGAGAATACAGCCCTTCTTCAAAAAACAAAAACACCATGTCAGTGTTGGCAGCATCTATAGCAAACACATGACTTCCCTGGACTTTAGACACATTGAGAATAGCTGGAAAGTTCGGTGTACATTCAACACAGCTACTGAATTATGAACTATTAGCCTTCTTATCTTCAAAATGCAAAAAAAAAAAAAAAAAAAAGGAGTATGTTGCCTTAAGAGCACAAATACCCAAACTTAAGACTCAAGTTTGTCCTTTTTGACAGAAAGTCATCTTTCCTTTCTTGCCTGAAGCCTTCTGAAAGTTCACATGGCGAGAAAGACAGTTTTGCTACAGGAAGTGGATGCATCACCAATTACAAACCCCTTAACATAGCTCAGCATTGTCAGACTTTTTGTGTAAGAGTTGACCTGTGGGTTTTCTCAAGAGTTAATTTAAAATGATTCAGCTTCTGAAAAGATGGGCTCCTTTTATGGTAGAATTGTACATGCTGGCCTTAGTAATACCCATATACTTCCATTAACTTGCTAGTCTTGAAGCCTAGTGACTGCAAATCTAGTGGCTTCTGGAGTATCAGTCAGGAAGCTGTTATGGCTTGCAACTCATTAACAGAATTGTTAATCAAGTTTAGTAGTATCAATTTTATATCAGCCAGAAAAGACACAGTTGGCATTAACATTTCAGACAAATCAAGAACCATTTGAGGCAAACATCTGCTAGTTTTTATGTATGCAAAGTTCAGTGCACAGACTCGCACATAGTGATTTCATATTCCCAAAGTAGTCACGAGGATCATTATGCCACTACTCACATGCTCAGGGTTATGACAGATTTTTGTAACACGACAGCTATTACCCATGTTTTCAGGACTAGAAAAGGACTTGAAGACTACTGAGTGGGCAGTGATAGCACAGCCTGGGCAACAGAGCTCTGGTTTAATTGCCATGTACATTGTTGGGAAAAAAAGATACCTTCAGCTGTTGCAGGTTTCCACTTCCACATTTGACAATGACACAACAGTTTCAAGACCAGCCAGGAAAATAGTTTGCCACCTGAGCAGATTTACTCTGACACTAATGAGCAGGCGAAGTGTTGCTGCATCAAAAGGTCAGACACTACCTTCAGAGTTACCAATAAAGTAAGTGCAATGGATTTGGTGGTGAGTGGCTGGAGAGGTGCTGGATTTTTTCAGCCAAAACTGCAGGGGACTGTGCAAGAGGTAGGCAGCTGGGCAGCCTCTGAACTGCACACCTCAACCAACAGCTGTCCATCCATCACCCAAACCTGAAACAAGCAAAGCGTTTGCACCTCATGTAAGAAAGAGTTGAAGCAGCTCAGCATTTGGGGGACAGCAATTACAACTCACTGTCAGTAGCCCTGGTTTTATTTCCACACATAGCCTGTTTCTCTTGTTGAGGTATGTTCACATGCATTTTGGTCTGTTTCCCAATTTCTTTTGGTGGTGTGACTGGAGTTACATCTAGCATATACAGCAACTCGTGCTAAAGAAGATCAGAAAGGAGGACACGGCTGATGGGAGACCTGTGGTCACTCAGCCACGGCCAGTGTTCAGAGTGGATGAACACAGACAAGCCAAGAGCTGCATCAGCCCAGGGCACCAGTGCAAAAAAGCACAGGGCAAGTTCTGAGGTTCCTGTGCAAGGATTGGAATGCTCCAAACGCATCTCCAACAGCCAGGAGCAGAATGATTTCATTTTCCTTCCCAGACAAGCAAATGCCCCCAGATGACCCTGCAGAGCTAGTGCTGACGACCATAAGCCAGTCTCTGCTGTAACTTACTGTCAGCTTGGCATGATCCATCAGCAGCTTGGTTGCTGGGGATAAAAGCAGAGGGATAGAGATGCTTCCCATTTGCTTTAACAGCATGAATAACAGCTCCACAAACACTTTTATTTGAAAACCTTCTGTTTTCTAGCCTGTTTAGGAAGTGCACAGATGAAAGGCTTCTTGCCAAGTGAACTTTCTAGATCACATGCAGAGCAAAATGGGTCAAAGCATTAATTTAAATAGGCCAGTGTGCTCTTTTACAAAATATTAGGCTTAATCTCTGCTTAACATCTCAGCCACCACACAGTCTGCTACAGCAGCAGCACACACGTCATTGCTAGAGGAGGTATCTGAACTCCCCAGCCTGATCCCCATTTCCTATACTTCATGGAAGCAGTTCAGCTTTGGCAGAAACACATCTTCGGCCTTCCCACCACTTCTGGCCCCACAAGCACAAAGTGGCTCTCCAGCCTTATGCTTCCCTTGTGGCCTTTACAGAGGAATAGCTGTTAGTATCAACCTCCCCTCATTCACATCTTCCAAGGACTTTCCATTCTAGTACCCCACCTGCTGAATTCTTCCTTGTTTTGCCTACTCTTCCATGAGCGCATTGTAGGCTGCTTGGCAGAACAGAGAGAAATAAACGGCATCTCTGGAATTGGAGAGGACCTCTTGGAAGTCTGCATGCAGTTATGCCACTGAGATCTCAGGAGATGGCTCCATGAGTGTCCCCCTTTGCAGTAGATGTGAGCCAGCAAATCTCTACCACACTTCCAAATAAGGGCTTACTTAGACACCATCACATGTCCTTGCTAACTTTAAGCTCCCAGGATCTCCTCCCATGATCACTTTTACAGATTCCTCTTTTCTGACTGCCTTCCCCACAAAACTATCTGAGCTCTCTGGAGTTTTCTGAAATGGTATCACCAGCTGTGGAAGAACACTAGTACCTTGGGAATTAAAAACAACAACTGAATCTGTTCTGTTTTGAATGCCAGAAAACAATGTACTTTCAGAAACACGATCTCAGATACTCTCCTTGTTTATACAGATAATTGAAATTACTCTCAGCGCTGAGGGATATGCTCATTTCCATGTCTTTCACCTCCTACTCCAAAGTAATTTATATTCAATCCTATTAGATGCAGAGATGCTCTGTGACCCTCCTGTTACTTCCCTTTCAAAAGATTTCAAACAAACTAATGAACAACTTGCTGCTCCCTCTTGAAATTCATCTCTCCAACCAGTCTCCCTTCAACATACGAGTTTTCAGCTTTGAGAACACGCTAAGGACTATTCTTTCATTAATCTGTATGATGCTTGAATATAAAACCAAATCAACTGATTTTCCTTCTGAGCAGTAATATTTGTGCTTATATCTCCAACATCAGCACTCTGCTCTGGTTTGGTGTTAAAACCAAGGTATCCTTTAAATCAGGTGCTACATTAGCTGAACCTTTTTGTAAATCCAATCTCATTCCTGAACCACTGCCTATTTCATTTGTAGGTGCAGATGGATGGCACTACAGTCTCTCAGGAGACTCTCAAGGCAGTACAGAGGCAAATGGAGCACAAAAACATAAACAAGTAGGCCAGAAACAGCAGAGCTAAAAAAATACTTACACTTGTACAGCAGAGAGTCTCCATGCAGCAAAAAAGAAAGAAAAAAGAATATGAATGGGGAAGACAAAGCAATAGCAGTTCTCAGGAAAGGAGGCAAAACCAGGAATCACCAAAATAAAGAAAACTAAAGCCAAAACGCTTGGAAGTCTTAGCAGGAAAGGTGACATGCAAGAATGAGGTAAAAGTCCCTTGCATTTGGACGAGCTATACATTTTGTATTTCCAGAGGATAACCAGAGAGGTATACAGTCTCTTGTTTGATCTATACTGGGACAAATTAAGGTTTCCTGACATTTGTTTCCAATACATGGCACCCCCCAACCTGTGCCAATCTGCCACCTGCTGTCCCAATGTACTGTTTTTCCATTTTGCTGGCAGCAGCAGTGAGAAAAAAAATGTAATTCTATTATTTCCTAGTCTGAAAGAAGATTCTGAATTAAAAGTTGCCAGTTTGTTGTGGTGTGCAAGCAAGCAAGGAAAACAAAACAAAGCTTCTCTTGAAGGAATGAAAAAGGATGCAAGTCTGTTCTCCTGAGGTTTAAATAAACCCAAACTAAAGCAACAGTATTTCTCCTTTCCATAAGGAGGTTTAGAGACACAGACTTTCAAGCACTTTTGGCACAGGAGAAAGATGCTGCTTTATGACTAAAGCACAACCTTTTCTCTCCCTTCAAAAATTATAAGAAAGAAAAGGAAGCAGCACAGCTGTCATAGGAAATGAAGCAATGCCATATTCCATCTCTTCTGTGGCTCATGACCAATCATGCTCCTCTGGAATTTAGGGTTAGAAAAAACAATTATTAGCAGTGTGGTTTTGTTTTCAAGTTGAATGGGAACTGCTGCTATAACAACACTGCAGTTGTTAGCAGAGTGTGGCAGAAGTAGTCATAGTCTGGATGAAACATCTTGTTAAGAAAGTGCTGCATGTTCTTGCACACAGCTCCTCTCCTTTGTTTTCCTGCTGTCCTCATGGTTAGTTGTTTGTTTGTTGAGGTTTTGCCTCAATGTTTTGGGGTTTTTTGTCTTTATTTTCTTTTACTTTCAGAAACTCTGGCTTCATGCAAGAGTTCTCAGCTAGCAGTGATTCAGGCAAACCCCCTCATTACTCTCATTTTTGTGTGCTATCCATGCACACATACACTCTTACTCAATTTCCCTGTCAGAATCTATGTTCTCTCTTCTCTTGCCCATCTTGTACACTACCATTCAGTTCAGCTGCTCTGAGATTGCTGGAGAGACTGCAGAATCCATTGACAAACACCTCAAAAACTGAAACAATCTTAAAAAAGTGCTCCTGCACACTTGAAGAAATAAATCTGCAACACTGATTCTCTTTCAGACAGCATTTGTGGCAGTACTCCAGCATCTTCTGTGTATTTAATGCATAGGCAGGCAAGTTATTTATATTATATATGCAGCTGGAAATGTGATTAGGACCGAAGTGCAAAGTAACACATAAATGGAAGCAATGCCAGGATTTGAGGGAGTTTACAGTCCATGGTCCTGATCCAACAAGGGCTTATGGAAACTCCTACCTTCCACACTTCAGTGATCTCCCAACTACCGAGGCACTTAGAAGCTAAAAGGTGCTAAACAGCTTGGGGGTGGGGAGTAAGGAGGGAGAAAGAGGCGCTCAGCAGGCAGCAGTTCAGACAAGGAAGCACCATTAAGCAAAGCAAAGACCAAGGGACTTGCCTGAAGCCACCCAGGGATCTGGCTGCTCTGCAGGGAACCTAATGCCAGTCTTCAGACCCCTGAAGCCCTACAGACCATGAGGCCTCTCAACCCTTCCCTCTGTTTGCTCTCAGCACAACTCCAAAATAAAGCACTCTGCCTCCCAGTGTACATGGGTCATTGCTGAAGACAAAACACCAACCCACAACCAAAAATCCCAAGAAAGTTAAACCCAAGCAAAATCAGAAATTGCATTGTGGAATTATAACAATGTGCCAGTGAGGTTTGGGATGTTGGAAAAAATACTTCAAAGGAATTTTACAAAACATATTTATCCAGTGCTATACCATGTCAGCTATATGTATTCTGTGGGGTATGCCTTTTTAAGGAACAAGCATAAGAAAACAAGGCATTTTATCACAAGTCCTGCTGTTTTCTTTCGCTGTAAGGAATCCCTGTAAATCTGCCATGACACCAGTTCAGTCAATGAGCGTTTCCCACGCTTCTTCTAGTCTCCTAACTACCTCTGACAGAGTGTCACACATAAAAAAAAATAAATCTTCTGGTATACTTTATAAAGCAGAGCAGCAAATTGGTCGGTTCTGGTTTTTACACATGAAATCTTTGGACATGCAGGTACCTCACCACCTGTGTAGAAAACCTTAGAAACTAGAAAGCTGCTATTGCTTACTTCAGCTACAGAAGATTTTATGACATGATTTCCAGGGTGAAACCCTCCTAGTGACTTCAGAAAATCAGTGAATGCACTTCCCACTAGCAGTGACAGTAACTTGAGCCACTGTCCTTAGAATCTCCCCCTCGAGTGCCACTGTCCTTGGAAAGTTAAATGCAATGCCAAAATCCATGACAGCTAATGGAGTATTTTCCAGTAGACAGGAGAGCAAAGCCCCTCACAGTCCCGAATGTAGGGACTATGCATTTTTACATCAGCAGAGATGTAAAAATGCATAGTCCTTACCTTTATACTTCAGAGTTCTGTACTCTATATGGAAATATGATAGATAGATAGACAGACAGAGTAAATAGTGTAAATAAATAACGCATACAAATAATCCATATGTGAGTTTCAGGAGTATATTTATTTCCTTCCCTCCCTCAAGAGCTGAATTTCTAGAGAAGGAGCTGTGGTTCAGAATTAATTCAATTAATCTCATCTAAACCACACTGACCTTTAGAATTACTTTGTACAGAAACATTTTCTGAAAGAAAAGGAGTAGCACTGCAATAAATTAAGCTCAGTAGATTTGCCCTTGAGCTTGTTATATTTTACTAGCCAAGAAACTTTTGCTTTTCTGCTTGCTAAGATGTGGCTCATGTACTCCATGATATTTCATCAAGCATTTAAATATTTTCTTTTAATTAATAATTCTGCACTTCCATCTTTCAAGTCATGTAGAATTCCTGCTAATAAACATTCCTGCATATAAACAATCAAAGCTTTCATTACGAAGAGTGAAAAACCAGACACATGAATTAAACTGAGGGCTTCCTAAAACTATTAAACCCAATGTTGAATTCCATGTTCTGAATTAGTATCCTGCAAGGAATTAATGCCTGCAACTACCACCTCAAAAGAAAAAGCAACTCTCCATAGCAGCAGTTCTCTTTTCTATTTGCTCATGAAGAAGTTAACATCTTCTACAGCATCTGGGCTTCAAGATGATCCAAGAGGATGGTTCCAACTACATTACTTTTGCTTTTAGAGTTATTTTAGGTAAAAACTAAGTGCAGAATAGAGAGCTGCTGCAGGTCAGCTAGCACAAACGATATCTTTAAGTCACCACAACCTGCTTGCTTGTCGCTGTTCATTACCTTCGGCTGGCAAATGCTGACCCAAAACTTACTTTGTTCATGACCTAATCTTAAATACAGCAAGAATAAAAAGCCTTTAAACTCAGCACACACGGAGGGGTGGACAGCTGTTCAAGATGTCCTTAGGCAATTCTTTAACAGCTATCATGTGTATAGGGTGCCCTGGGCAAGAACATCACTAAAGCAACTCAGAGGCAATGTACTCCTGAATGGGTGGTCAAGCCAGGACAAATGGGGCTCAGGGCAACTTGATCTAGCAAAGGGTGTCCCTACCCATGGCAGGAACTTGGAACGAGATGATCTTTAAACCATTTGATGATTTTATGAATAAGAACTCTTGTACCTGCCCGCCCTACAGCTTCCCAGGACTGAGAACCAACACAACTTCTGCATCTCTCCTTCTCTCCAACAACCTGAAGTGAACAGCCACCAAAAGGATAAGCAGTCATCCAGACAAAAACAACCAGTCATCGTGCCACCGATGTCAGACCCTTTGTGGGCAGATGATGCATTGCTTGTGGTCACATTTGATAGGGGAAATGCTGCAGGGAGACTTATCACAGTGAGTCAGATACAGTTTACCCTGGAAGAGCAAGTGGACTCTATGCTCAGAATTATGATGGGAAGTTATACTCTTGAAAACCCAGACATGCTTGAGCTGTTGTTATTTTCTCATAGAAAATATTGCTTCAGATACCTCTCCAGCATGCACAATAAATCTTTATACCCTTCGGACACTTCAAAATACATTTTTTGAACTAAAACATTAAAAAAACCCTCTCAAATGCCTGAATTTTAAGTCCTGTCTATACTGTATCAAGGTATCTTCCTACTGAAAACAGGAGATATCTTGACAGGCAATGAGCAAATATTCTAAGATCCTGTATGAAAACCAGAAATACTTGGGCAGAGTATTTGAGTTTCTTTTCTAAAACAGATAGAAAATGTTGATCATTATTTACCCAAGAGAAGATGGCAAAAATCAAAAGCTGATCTACGCAGTGATGAAACTTAAGTGTGACACATGATTTAAATAATGCTGCTTGGTCAGACAGTCATGGGGCAGCACATGAGCCTAGGAGGGACAGAAACACCTTGAAAGGACTGGAAGATGTCTACCCTGCAAAGCAGGACTGCTCACCCACAAGCATGGAATTAAGTGCTGATCGTATGCACACAAACTTCCCAGGAGTATCTAAATGCCATGGTATTGGGAATGACTCATGGCTAAACTGTTCAAGACAAAATGAGGTTCTGATCAGCTTTGAGTGAAATTAGCCTGACTTTTCTATTGCTTTGTTTTTCTCTCTTGTTCTTTTCTTTTAGTTTTCTTTAATACTGGCATACTTGAAGATTCTTTCACCTGTTTAAGTGCTTTTGGTTTCAGATTAGTATTCCAATCCTGCCACTACTGACCTCAAAAATTCACAGTAACTTGATCTAACATGAGATACGATCTCACTGCAGAGATACATCCACCATTTTGTAATGAGGCTTTAGCTGACCTAAGTAACATCCAAAGAAAGTATGTTTACCTCTAAGTTCTCCTCTAGTCTAACAGAAAGATGTTTTGAAATAGATTTATGAATAAGGCTGTGTGGTACAGTTGTCAGTGATAGCAGTGATGAGACTTGATGACTTGGAAGCTGTCTTCTAGCCTTTTGGCAGCATGTATGCTTGATTTTATTTATTTATTTATTTTGAAGTTCCTATTCTGGCAACTCAGCTCATCCTAACCTATTTTTCCTTGACAAAATATAGCAAATGCTAATGGAACTGTGTAACTGCCTGCCCTAACACAGACTTTCTCTCTCCTCTTCCCGTGAGGAACTGTTCTTTATCCCTGAAATATGAAGCATCAGTTTTGCAGAGCAAAAAATGGCAAGCCTCATATTCTTCTGGGTAAAGTGAGAATCATGAAGCACTCTTAGTGAGACAGACTCATGCATGTGCTATTTTAAGTAGGCTCTCCAGATTTCAGAGTAAACAAGATTTCCCCAGACAACACAGATTAAGTACCTCATGCCAAGTTGTTCATCTGAGATGCTAGAAGAATCAAAAAGCAGCAGAAAGGACCATACAACCAGTACAGAAAACTCCTCAACCATTTGAGAAGGTCAATTTGCCAGATACTAATTGAATTGTGACACGTCATGGCTGCAGAGAGATGTGTGCTACAGAAACAGCACTATCAAAGGTTATTCTCATGCTGCTTGCTGTTTTGCCTCTGCCAAAGGCTCCAGAGCAGAGATTTTGGCAAGAATTACTCCAAAGGAGCTCCTGCTGATCTACCATGGGAAATAACAAGAAGGTTCTTATAAGCAGAGACTGTGGGAAGATGATCCTGTATCTGTTTGTGCTGAACATCAGCTGACTCCCTGGCTCTGCTGGCAAAAGGGATCACGTGAGTGCCCGTGACCCGACCTGTGCAAAAGGGCTTTGCCCTCATAACCTGGCAACCTGGAGCAGGTAAATGAGCTCTTGGCTGATCCCTTGGGTGATTCAGCTGCTGGCTGAATGGGCAAGCAAATGCAGGTAGGGACAGTCAGCTCTCCATCAAGTGGTGGAAGGGTGTCCATCCCCAGGCTGTGATAGCCCGTGACAGCTAGCTGGTGCCTGCTCAGATGCCTGTGATGGCAGCCAGGCATTCAAATTCTTGCTAGTGGAGTGGAAAATGGTTGGATTGAGCAGCCAGGGCTGGCAGTACCCACAGATTGCACAGCTGTATGTTTAAGACCTTTCTGTCTGCCACAGACAAACTTCTTAGTAATAACTCCCTCTTAAAATCCCAGCAGGGAAGTTCAGCTCTCTAGACCAGTGTTTCAGTGAGTGGCTTGTTACTGAACTCTCCCTTCAGTGTGTTTTTTCATGAGAGACAAAATAAACCCATGGAAACTCAGTATCAGTAAGACAATTACTGCCACAAAGGATGTAACTGCTTTCTTGGTTTCAGCTGGGAACAAGTTAATTTTCTTCCTAATATCTGGTGCAATGCTGTGTTTTGGATTTAGCATGAGAACAGTGTTGATAACATGCTGGTGTTTTCAAATGTTGCTGAGCAGTGCTTACTCTAAATCAAGGACTTTTCAGCTTCTCATGCAGCCCTGCCAGCAAGGAGAGTGGGGGTACACAAGAAGCTGTGAGGGGGCACAGCCAGGGGAGCTGACCCCAGCTGACCAAAGGGACATTCCATAGCATATGGCACCATGCTCAGCTTATAAAGCCAGGAGTAGTTGGCCAGGGGGTCGTGGCTGCTCCTTGGGGACTGGCTGGGCATCAGTCAGCAGGTGCTGAACAACTGCATCATGCATCACTTGCTTTGTATATTCTTTCATCATTATTACTATATCCCCTTTTCTGCTCTATTAAATGGGTTTTTTTTCTCAAACCATGAGTTTTACTTTTTTTTCTCACTCTGTCACACATCCCACTGTGGGGGAGTGAGTGTGGTGCTCAGCTGCCTGCCAGATTAAATCACAACTACTACATCCCCTCCTCTCCACCCCCAGCACAAATTGGGGTCTGCTAAGGCACCAGTATTAGGGGAAGTGCCTGGCACAGGTGACACCACCCAAACAGAATACCCAGCAGTTGCACTGCACAGTTCTTCCTCTAATCTAAGCAGAAAGCAATTCCCAATTTTATACTACTTTTTTTTTTTTCTTACATACGCATGCAGTGCTGTTGTGCAGTTTATCACATTCTTCATTTACTTCATATTGTGCCAATAATGTACCCTAGATTATGTGTAAAGCTTTGAACTCTAAGAAATCTCAGCTGGTTTAAGAAAAACAAACTAAGTATAAATTATCCATCACCTCCTTCCATTTAGAGACCAAGAAAAGACATTGAAAGCCAGGTTTCTTTTAGAGTGTTTCAGCTGGGAACATGTAACCCCTCTTAAGGCTGTACTCTGTAGTCTACACATGTAACAATAATAATTGAATAAACATGGATAAGGGCAGTGAGGATGCTGCAAAACTATATATAGAGGAACCCAGGAAAAGGTAGGTAATAAATATTCACTATTAAAATTAATGTAGTCATAATGCTAATGAGGATAACGCATAAATTGCAGATAAACAAGATATTCTGCAAAATGATCACACTGGCTCCCTTTGTATGGCACTTTCTCAGGCACAGCACTGCATGTGTAGGGAAAGGCTTAAGGAGGACCCTGGCACTGTGCTTTGCTCCTCCTGGCGATATTTCCATAAACTGCCCTAGTTTGGGATGAGTCAGAAATATGACTGGACTCCCACTGAAGCAGATTTGCTCGCATGCCTGTGAGCCTTTTCAGAAGCCAAGAATACTCTCACATACCATAATGCCAGTTTCTAGCTTCCCACAGAGTGCTGTATTTACTGCACATCAAAGGCCCATTTCTGCTAATGCATACAAGAGAGAAACTCAAGTGTCACAATCAATTTAATCCAGCATTCATCCAGGCTGCTGCCTTTGCCCTCATCCCTGTCTGCTTGTTTCTGCCACTCAGGATTTGTTTTGTGGACTCAGCCAAGGGACTAGTTGGTCTGTAAACTAACCTGGGAAAGAAATCCTCTGTTAGAAGCTTAATAGCCAGTTGAATCACTTCCCACACCCAGTTTGTTGTGAGGTTCTGTGAACACCAGCACAAGCATGAGGGTGTGGGCAGGAAAGTGTGAACTGTGTACGGGGGAAAGTGGAAATGCTCATTTCAGCAAAAAAAAGGAGAAGATTTTTGCTGGATTAAGTCAGTCAGAGAGCTGGAGCTTTATTTATAGTGCAGGAGAACATATGGAGTCCAACAGGAAATGGGGTTTTATTGCAGTAGGTGTTCAGTCTTTCATCCAAAAAGCTGACACTCTATGCCTGAGACAATTCTGTTGCAGGTAAATAGAGAGCAGCAAGAATCACATGTGGTAGTGAATCAGGGCATACCAGAGAATCTCTGCTTTGGTTTTTCTTCCTACAGCATTAGTGCACATGTTCCTAAGTCTATACCATGATCTCCTCCTTCTGCCAGTAAAAGCAACTGAAGAGGATTCTGTTGTTTTAATTCAAGCTTGCTGTTGACGGGAGGGAGGGCAGGGGTTGGGGGTGGGTCAGGAAAGAAAAGCATGCAGGTGGTGCTTTATGAGTTTGGGGTATTTTTTTAGTTAATTTTATTTTTGGTGCGTGCCATTTCTTCCTTTTCCCTGAAAACACTGAGGTCCATACACTCCTTGTCCTTCAGAACATATAAGGTCATAAGTCTTCACCTGAATATGGGATTCATCTGCTATATCTTTGACAATGGCTAGCCAGGAAAAACATACAGCACCAATCTACAAGTGTTCTGCTATTTCTGCAAATTTTCTTCTCTACTCTACAGGTGAAATCTATTGTTCAATAAAGAACTTTAATAAATTGTTCTTTAATAGAACAATTTATTAAAGAACTTTAATAAATTTAAAACCTTCCTCCATTAAAGTCACAGAACAACTACTGTGATTAAAATTAGAAATAGATGACAAATGGCTAAGACTCAATATTCATCACAAGCAGTCCTTTCATATGAGCCACTAGCATTTTTTCAAACACAATTTACCATCCAAGTGTTTCAATCTTACACTGAAATGCTTTAAAGAAGAGTTATAGGCAACCTTCTGTATTACAATGTGCAATTCCTTTACATGTTTCAAACAACTTCCTGCCATACCTCTTCCTAACACAAATAACCTCTGCTTTGCTCTAAAAACAATACTTATCCTAGCTGTATGCTTGTTACTACCTATAGTAATAAAGTGATATTGCTGAAACATACTTAAAAAATGATGGGTACATGGATTTTTAGTAAAAGAGAAGCTGTTTCTCTCAAAACATCTTTAAATAGTAGCTCAACTCTACTGAGCTCTATTTAGTATTCTAGAAGCCAAAATAGCTAAATAGCTAAAAGACTTCAGAAAATAACTGTTAAACACAATCCAACAAAGATGCTCCACTATCTTTTGGTGGGAAATTGAGCATTATTTAGTATCTCTTACTTCTGCAAAGTATTAATGCACATGAAAGAACAAAGTACAGCTAGAAGCATTATGCAAATTAAAATCAGTTAGTATCTAACTACACGATTACACATACCAAGACACATGGTATTCAGACTCAGTAAAAAAGGGTACATTACTTAAAGTTAGTTTTAAAATGCATGCATGAGTTGATTATGTGTCACACTCATCATATACGCAGAGAAAAATTTAGACAAACCATACTATTTTATGAAGTTAATTCATGATTGAGTCTAAGCTCTGAAAAGCAGGCTGTGGCTTTTCCTTTCATGTGAGAAGAGCAAGTCATTTTCTGCAGAGAGATTTTTCTTTCCATCTTACTTGCACACAACTTTTGTCTAATGACTTATTACCATCAATGCAGCTCTAATTAAATGTAGACAACTAAGACAGATGTAGATTAGGGAAGCAGCAATTTACTGTAGTGCAGCTCAGGGAGATCAGAAACTCTCGGATGTGTAATGTTCCAGCAATCACATCTTACACTGGACCACTCAATTGCTCCCAATGTTCTTCACAACTCATTTAACAGACTGGCAAACTCTGCTATGACAAAGCTTTCATATTATGGGTTCTCAGGCCACTGTTAAAGGCTGGATGAGAAACTTACCCTAATCTGAAACTAGTCAGTGTTAACTGCACAGTTTGGTATTTAGGAAATCCTAATTCATATGACAGAAAATACTAGAAATAACATTTAAGAGTCTGTTTTTCAGTGATGCATTTTATGAGTCCATTTGTGATATTTCATTCTGCCTTGTCTGCATTGTTTACACATATCTAAATTTCTACTCTGTCAGGGAAATCCTGACAGCCACAGCCACTCTGCACCCTGCTTGAGAATAGGTGGGCAGGCTCTGAAACAGTGCCTGACTGTTCACTCTATCACCAGCAATGGAGGTTTCAGATCCCTATGCTGCCAGTCCAAGTGTTCCAAACTTTTCTGTATTTGGCTTTCAATCCACATATGAAAACAAATAGCTCATAAACGTTTTATTACCAACACACCCACCTCACCCACAGTCATTCATAAAGCTTCAGTGATACACAATCTACCTGCAATCATAGTCAAATGTGAATCCAAATCCGGTTTTCCCCCACGTTGTTCAAATACAGCTTCAAGGGAAGCTGGTAAATAACAACATGCTGCTGTATTGTTTACCCCAGCCAGAATATGATCATAAATAGGCTTGCTGAAGAAAACAAGAACAAAGAATTGATGAAGATAATGGGGGTTTGCAAAACAAATCCTGTTTTGCAAATGGGAAACAGCTTCCCCCAAATGGTGGTCCAAGCTCAGTGTCTCTCCTTCATGACTAAAATCTTTTCTTCTCAAACATCTTGACAGCCAGCTGGAGCAAGGCTGGGCTTAGAATAGGCGAGTTTTCTCTGGCATCCCAGCAACACAATCAGCCTCATCCTACATTCCAAATTATTTTGGCCATAGATTAGTCTCCCAAACAAGCTTAATACCAAGCTGCAATTCAAGGTTTCAGGTTTGAGGTTTGCAGAACACACAGCCAGGTGCATCATCTAATCAAAAGGCTAAGCTCTGCTTTATCATCACACTTCATAATGCTTAGGGATTTCCAATGACCAAACAAGGCAGTGTCCTGGACCAATGCCACTTTGGAAGTAATATCTAAATAGCTATTTCTCATTTAAGATTAAAAATAATCAGAAGAAATTAGGTTCTTAATTATAGTTCATAAAACCATATGCTTCTCTTTCTAGTTAAATCTCTCAGCAACATATCTGTGTCCTGCACTGACCAGCTCACAAAGCATTCACTGCCCCTTTCAGAAGGTTCCTCATTTCCAAACAAATACCTGTGTGACACTTCAAAGCTGCCACAAATCAGGTTATGTTTATCAAGAGAATATCTGAAATCTGTAGGATTTTCTGATAGCTATAATAAAACATTTGGAAAGTGCTGTCTTTGAAGTTACTAACTCCCCACATACTTAAGGTGCTTTTAGTTGCACAAAGCTCAGTGAGAACACTAGCTCAGTAATAATCCCTTAATTGCTCAGCCTTTTGGGGCTATGTCATTGTGTCAATGTTAAAGTTCAACAAGGCCAACTGCTAAGTCCTGTGTGTGGGTTGGGGCAATCCTAAGCACAAACACAGGCTGGACAGAGACTGGATTGAGAGCAGCCTGCGGGGGGGACTTGAGGGTGTTTGTGGATGAGAAGATCAACAAGACCTGACAAAGTGCACTCACAGCCCAGAAAGCCAATTGTATCCTGGGCTGTATCAAAAGCAGCGTGGCCAGCAGGGTGGGGATGGGGATTCTGCCCCTCTGCTCCTATCTTGTGAGAACCCACCTGGAGTGCTGTGTCCAGCTCTGGGGCCCCCAATGTAAGGACATGGACCTGCTGGAGTGAGTCCAGATGAGGCCATGAAGATGATCAGAGGGCTGGAGCTCCTCTCCTATGGCAATAGAGTTGGGATTGTTCAGCCAGGAGAAGAGAAGGCTCCAGGAAGACCTTACAACAGTACCTAAAAGGGGCCTACAAAAAGGCAGGACTTTACAAGGGCATGTAGTGATAGAAAAAAGGAGAAATGGCTTCAACTGAAAGATGGTGGATTTTGATAAGGATATTAGGAAGAAATTCTTTACTGGGAGTGTGATAAGGCACTGGAACAGGCTGCCCAGAGAAGTTGTGGATGCCCCATCCCTAGAAGCGTTCAAGGCCTGACTGGATTGTGCTCTGAGCAACCCAGTCTAATAGAAGATGTCCCTGTTCATAGAACAACATGATCTTTAATGTCCCTTCCAACCCAAACTATTCTATGAATTCATCTATTTATCTCCATATTTTTACAGCAGCAACCAACATCATTTGCAGTCAGGATGCGAAAAACAGCTCCCAAACATGGATTACAGTTTTTAATAAATGGATTCTTTAGCACTGACTAAGATTACTGTCTCATGTTTATTTGATGCTTCATTCTCTTCAGAAATTAGATATTGATGAGAATCTGAGTCACAAAGGTATTTGAATCTCTGTGCAAGATGAGGGTGAAGAGAATGAAAACAGATATAAACACTTCTGAAGATAAGTACAGTTAGCATCTAATGCATTTTTAGAGAGTGTAAGCATCATCACATTTCCATTATTTTAATATGGCCAAAGTGAAAGATAACAGCAGTGTGATATGATGCTTTCATATAACCATGGTGATATGAGATAAAGACAAGAGCTATTTTTTACATTTCCAGTATTACTGTCCTTAACAGGCTGCAAGAATAAATTTAAAGGCAGAGGGTGGGGTGCCAAAATGAGCCCTTAGCTTAGTTTTCTATATATGAAGCCAGCATGCAAAAACTAACTTACAGGTACAGTGTTCAGATGCCACATATTTTACTGGGATGTCTCTCCCATAGGAGCTAGGGCTCAAAATGATTACTGAATGTTGGCCACAGAAAGCTTTTGGAACATGATAGTAGCGGTGATGAACTAGATGATGTAATCAACACCACAAGCCTAACAGGGATTTGGGATGCTCAGACAAATATTGTATCAAATCAACTCTCAGTGAAACAGGAGAATTGGAAGGAAGAGAGAACCTAGTTTAAGTTGATATTTCCACAAAGGTGTGCTTTTGTTTTATAGATAAATTAGACCAACAGATATCTGCTGCAGAAGGGAGCAGCCCTGCTGCTCCTCCTGTGCTGTCTGACTCTGCAGTACGTTTACTCAGGGAGCTGAATCAACAAACCTACAAAAAGTTGCAATCCATTTTTCTGCTGTTTTATCTTCTGGTGAAAGCACATGGCCAAGGAATCAGATAGGAAGGTAGAGGAGAAAGCCCATCCCCAGCAGGAGTGACCACCTATTAGACTGACTAATTTGTAGTAGAGAAGCACTTCCTGAAGTTCCCCAACAGACTGAGCTGGGTGTAGGGGAATTTGAGATTGAGAACAGTTAGCAACCCATTTATTTGCAGTCATGTGGGTTTACATCTTGTAAGGATGATGATATGGCACAGAACCATCTTTATTATAAAGTCACACATAAAACAACTTCTGATCATGGTCAACAACATAACTTCCAGTCAGAAATATTTTTTGTCACGGGTGAAAGGAATCCATGTCAAGCAGAAGGAAGACAAAGGCAGAAAGCAGCATGTTGTCAAGGGAAAGCATGGGCCAATTTATTACCTCAACTGAACCTCTGTGAAACTGTGCCCAGTGGAAGAGGTGTTTACTGTGCTAGCTTGATTGCAGCAGTGCATGCAAGGGAAAGGCCCTTGAATAGGTATGAGGAAAAAAGCGAAGAAAAGGGAAAAGCTTTTCCTCTGCTGAACACCTAGATGTGATTCAGACAAAATCCTCCAAGCTAACATTTACTTCTTCTAGAAGCTAATTCCTAACTTCAGTTTCCTGATACCATGAATTTGCTAAGTGATATTCTGAAAAGCATCTTTCCTCCAGTTACCTGTGGACCCAAGCACGTGGGCTGTGGAATGTGTCTTACCATACAAGTGTCCAGATCCTCCAAACGTTCTATCTCTGTCAGCTCCTCAACTGTGATCATAGAGCGTTTAGCAGGTTTTTCTTCAGCTAACTCAATCTCCAGTGATTCTTGCTGTGGAAGTGGTTTGCCACGTCTGGTCAAATGGTCAGCCTGGAGACAAAGGTGAAGACACGAAACACCAGTCAAACTTAAAAAAGACACAGAGAACCCAACCAGAAAGTTTACAGAATTTCAGTGATCAGAGATCCTGGAAGACCAAGTACAAAAGGAAAGCTCAGTTATGTTGGTTAGTCTTCACACTGGGCTTGTTTCATAAAGAAAATAAAAGTGTGAAAAGGAAGCTTTTTCTTGAACAATTTTTTTTTAAATTAACGAACACAAAGACATGTACAGTATCAGCCAATATAATTTTCATAATTATCCAATGGCCAAAATGTTATAATCTCCTATTCACAAAAACGGCACAGTTTTAAATACCTCAGTTCTGTTTCACTGAAGAAATAGATAGGGAAAAACTGTAACAACAGTTATTTGTTGTTAAAGTCTATTTTTAGACCTGCACAGCAAAAACTGTTTCTAGGACCACACAGAACATTATATAAACCACCCTGGATTGTATTTGGAATGGAGTGGGCTCATGATGTCATGAAAATGATGAAATATTTTCTAGTTCTTTTGATAACTGAAGAGAATATTAAATAAACATGTGCTAAAAGCAAGTATTTGAAGATCAGCTGTCCCAAATCAGTTAGTCACAGAACTCTTCAAAGAGGCAGCTAGGGAGAGCTGTAGTCCACTACTTAACATCAGCACAAGCCAGGACAACCAGTGCAGCTTTGTTAACTATCAAAAAAGGTAAAATTGACTCGAGTCAATTATAGCTCATTTAGCCTGCTGTCTACTCAGGAAAAGCAGCTGGAGAGCTGCTATGGATTTATCTTCAAGCACACTAAAATAGCTGCAGTAATAATTAATGCTAATCACCATCACGTTAGGCAAACGGAGGTCTTGTCAAACAAGGTTTATTTTTCAAAGTTGCCTCAAACACTACTATGCCAATGCAACAAACACAGACATTTGTGGGTGGTTGAATTAGTAGAACATGACACTCCAATTTAAGGAGCTGGCTGAGAACCGTATCAGTGCATTTAATCCTTGCTGTACTAAGGACTAGCTGCCAGCTCTCAGATTGCAGCTGTCAGCTGAAGATTAACAGTGTCAAATTAGACAGGAGTCCCTCTAGCAGCATTTTTGAGATCAGTACTCCTCAAGGTTTTCATCAGTGCTGTACTCTCCAAAAGAACCTGCAGCTAACAGAAACATGGCAGAGTTAAATGGTGAAAGGCACATATTAGTAATGTAGGCCAAAATGGATCACAAAGCTTATCAGCCCAAAACAAAATGTAGTTATTCCTTGGAAACCAAGAACACTGGCAATTATTCCATTTCACAATCCTGAAAAGCAACAAGTGTCCAGAAGCCTTTAGTTGGTCGGAGGTCTAGCAAACCCCATCCTAAAAATGAGCTACCACTGAAACTCTGACAAAAGGAATTATTATATTCTTGGCTATGTAAATACAAGGAATAAGGAATATCAGGAGAAAAACAATTTCACTCCTGTGTACAGTGTTGGTTATAACACAAACAGTCTGGCCAGTTCTGGAAACCATAATTTTAAAAGCGACTTCTTAAACAGCTGGAAAAATTGCAGAGGATTTTCAGTGAAGTGACTCAAAGGCTGGAGAAAATGACACACTGTGCAGGAACCAGGGTATGTCCAGGTTGTGCAATACCACTGGACAGAAACAGCCCAGTCACTGCTCATTCCAGCTGAGCCTCCTCCAGGACAAACTGGAGCTCATTCATGTGGGCTCTCCCACAGCAGGCTGTTGCTGCTGCAGAGCTCCAGAGACCAGAGGTTGTACCTTTACACAATGCTGCTCTGTATTACAAAGATGCATGCTCAAATAACTCAGCCTCTATTAAAAAAAAAAAAGGGGGGGGGTGGTAGAAAGAGTGATTTGTTTTATGTGCGTGAGGACCTTCACAGAGAGGAAATAAAGAGAAATATATATGGTTCCCTTATCTTGGGGAGAAAAGCATCTGAAAAAAATCATGACTGCAAGTTGAAGCCAGAGAAATTTCAATTAGAAATGAAGAGCAACTTTAATCACAACAACCACCCACTAAGTTCTTTAAAAAAAAGAGTACTGGATTGTCCTTACAAAGCCCCGTTGCATTAGAAGCAAAAAAGTTTTTCTGTAGATACACAGTTTATTTCTTCTACTCTTGATGAGGCAAGTACCTCTATCATAAATATCTGTGCCTCCCAACAGCTCAGGACCTTCAAGTAACAGTGCTTCCTTTCCTACATTCCTACTCCTTTTTCTTCAAACTTGATACCTACACTTCTGAGGTAACCTCAAAAGGTACTCATTGAGGAAACAAGGTCTCAGCAGTGCCTACACAATTCTAAAGAATGAAATCTTACCTCTCATTTAATGAGCAACCAAACCTTATACTCTCACCTTGATAAATACTAGCAAAGTTCTTAACTAATGACCCAATGCTGCATCCTCATGGCATGTTTCTAGATCTGACAATAGCTCAAGAGATAATAGGACAAATATATAACACAGTCTCTTCCCAGGGTGCATCTTTCTTACACCAAAGCGGCAAGAGCGCTAAAGTAATTTCAAAATATGTCAGGATGTCAACGAAAACAAGACCAATTTCAAAACAGAGCTGTCAAAGGAGAGACTGAACAAGTTATGAATATAAATGGCATTGTTGAGATCTGGCATATTAGATACCAACCAGGAGAAAACTCACCAGTTTGTGATGGCAATGGGAAAGTGCATCCAGGATTTCATCTACAACTCGGTCAGACAGGAAAGAAGCCACTGTCAGCTTTACTTCACTGTGTGAGGATTAAAAATGAGAGAACTTAATTCACGCAGGAGATTTTCGTCTTTATTACACATTCAACAGTGTGACGATTATCCACAGTGCTGTCATTTTATTTGAAGTAAAACATTAGAGGGTGTCAGGATACATGACTGCAGGTTTCAGAAATAAACTCATGAATCACACAATAAACACAGGAGCCTCTGTACCATATTTAACCTGCTTCTAACAGTTTTCCATGAGATGAAATGAAAACATCTGTAAGGGTAAGAGAGCTGAATAAAAATAAGAAGTGAAACTCAGAGAGGAACACTTCACCACTGAAGTCAGACAAACACGAATCTCAGATGAATGGGATTAGGACAGTGCTGCCTATTTAACACTACTCCACTGAACAACTACAATCCATTCACTTCATCAATTCCTTTTTGTGTTGGTGAGCCAGTAAGGACAAGTGTACAGTGCTGGTTCTCCAGGCTATGCCATCACAACTTTGCTTCCTCTTTTGCTCTAGGTAACCACTTTCTGTCCCAAGAACTTCATGTCAGTCATTTCCACTGCACAGACATATGTGGAACACCACCACAGCTGCACACTGAGCTTAGGTTTCCCTGGTAACTCCTTCTCAAGGAAATGTGTACCTTGAATTGCTCCCTTGGGGTCCCATCTTTGGGGGCAGCACCAAATGCTCTGGCTGTGGAGGGCAGCTGATTTGGAGCTAACAGGCACAATCACCTGGGCTGCAGCCCAAAGCTCCACCTCTGCTGCCTCAATGCTTTCAGGGCCAACTCTTTCAGCTGACACTTGCCAGCAAGTGACATGGTTTTGGTTTATGGTTTTTATGTGTGGACTGAGCTGCATTGGATTAACCAAGCTATTTCTGTGTGGGGCTAGCACTACTGCTGCAAAGAGCCTGGAGAAAAAGGTAAGGAACTCCTTGGAAAGGCGATGCAATTCATAGGGAGGTAGAATGGTGGCCAAGCCACAGTGGGAAGAGAATGAGAGTGAAGGAATCTGCCTCTGCTACCGACATTAATTTCAAATAATATAAGGCAGGATGGGTCACAGTGTGGCACCCTCACCCCACTCCAGCTTCTACAAGTATAAGAGGCAGTATTGTTGTCTTGGGGCCAAGATTTATTTGATAGGACTGAAGAAAACTTACTCCCTGAACCATTTTAAACACTCTGAAAGCATAGCTAAAGTCTTTAACACCTTTTCCTGCCTATTTTGCTGCACTCAGCAAAACTACTTCTGAAGTCTTACTGTTTTCTTCTTCAAAGATCAGCAACACAATACAAAATGTCATGCTTTTCAAGCATCAGGCAGAAGGGAACTGAGAAGGTTTAAGTACAGGTCAATCACATTATACTGTGCAAATATATTCTCTGGTATACCTTCAATATGAAAAAAAACCAGTAAAAGGTCAGGTAAAAGCCTCTTTTTTTTTAAAGGACAAACTAAGAGTTATTTAGGGTGATGGTTTCTGCTCCAGGTTTGTGGTTTGAATATCCAAGTTTCCATTTTTCAAGTATGTCTGTCTGCTGTGCACAACTCCCACACAAAGTTTTAAAGTGATTGCTACAGCTATAGGACAAGACCAAATGTAACAAGAGACGAAGCACTGCTACCAGTGAAAGCAAATAGTGCAATTTTCTTCTGTTACATTAATTCACTGTTATGTGAGAACATAAATATTTTTTTAAAAAGCATCAGTCATGAAAATGCTATTTGTGTACCATAAACCAAATCTTTCACTAAATAAGAGACCATATGCATTAATGATCTAAGTTAACATCCCTAGAGATTGCAAATATATGAATCTCCTGAACTAAGTTCCCCAGACCGGTAGGACAATTTCCTGCTCTTTGAATGCTGTAATATAGTTTCTTGTGAGCCACGCAAGCATTCCAACATTCTTCTACTACACAAACACACATACACGCAACCCAAAATCCAAATGCCAATTTTGTTAGGTTAGTCTCTTAAAGTACCTAATTTTATTGAGGATATCAATTCCAGATTGCTCCAAGAGGACATTTTTCACAAAAGTGCGTGGGATGGAAATCTTCTCAGTGCTGGCCTCGATGAGGTCTTCACGGATGCGAGCCTTCTTCATTACATTTGGGCAAAGGTTTTCTGCTGCATCCACCATAGACTCAAGGAGAGTCTGCAGCACAGGAAGCGAAAAAAACCATTAGATATTGGGATTTACTTTAGCTGGGAGGTGACAGCATTATTCCGGTGAACAGCACTACAACACTTTTAGACTCTTAGTTTTTACAGTTCTTCTTCCTACTTTCCAATCCATTTTGCATCCAGCTGCAATATAAGACATTTTACAAAATATAGCTTTGAGAATCAACACACTTGTTCTGAAAATGACCTGCAACTGTACTTGTTTGCCTTTCCAAATATGAAACATTTACATCTCTGTGTGTTGAACTGTCAGAACAAATTAGCTTCCCTTGTGCACCCACCACTGCAGTGGATGCTCTGCTGCAGCTGCCTTCCCTCTAAACTGTGCCCTGAATCACCAATTTTCATCAGTGCTCCAGACCTGCCAATTTGTAAGAAGCATCAGTAAATGAGGAAGGGAGACTCCTGAGAACTCAGCATGCTGTACACATGGCTGGAATACACCAGCTGAATATTAAGAAGTAGCTACAAGCGTGATCTGCAGTTGGCATGCAAACCTTTAATATATGGAATCTCATTTATATACATGTAAATCTACAGTGAACTTTAGGTGCAGCCAACAATTTTTATCCACACAGAATCACGGAATGGGTGAAAGGTTGGGAGGGACCATTGAAGGTCATCTAGTCCAACCTCCGTCCTCCAGCAGGTTTCCCTAGAGCACATGGCACAGGATTGTGTTCAGATGGCTTTCAAGTATCTCCAGTGAGGGAGACCCCACACTCTCTTTGGGCAGCCTGTTCCAGTGTGTGGTCACCCACACAGGAAAAATCCAAAGGGGTGGGGAAAAAAAAAACCAGGGAGCCCAGTTTACTGAAATGGGCCAACTTGTCTCCAAGAAAACTGAGCGTTGATAACCAAAGAGAAAAAGGTACTTACAAGTAAAAAAGAAAAAAAAAAAAAAAGAAACAAAGTTTCATTGGAATGGTGTCCTAGATAAGCCTAGATGTTACCCAGGCATTTGGAAATTGTACAAAAATAAGAACTGCACCCCTTGAAAAATCTACTGATTTCCTTTTTCTTCTCAATCCTACATGACCTCAGATTCAACTCCATTGTATCACAGCTTTTTTCTCTTTGCACAGTCCTACCATAACTAGTATTTTTCTTATGCAGACAATGAGCAAGAAAAAAACACCATTGCTGCATAAAAATTTCAACGATTCAAAGCAGCATCTTTCAGTCTGTAGCTCTTACAGATTGAAAAAAAAACAACAAAAAAACATGAAGCAGCCACAGCGTACAGGAAAGTCCAATCTTCACAACATTTGATTTGCAGTTATAAGGGACAACTGCCATTAGGTCTAATAATATATCTTGTTTCTGGGTTCTCAAGATGCACTTTAAGAACCCCTCCCACACTCCCTCCTTCAATCCTCATGACTGAGGGCAGCATGAGTAATGAAGAGACTTTCAAGCCTCTGCAGCCATATCTCCCCACAGGGGATGAAGAACTTAAATGTTAAAGAACTGAGCCAGGTAAACTACTAACAAGAGTTCCTGACATATCCATTTTTTCCCCATAGTATTTATTCACTGGTGCAATTGTGTATTTACCATGAAAAATTTCCTTAGCCCCTCAACAGTTACTGATGAATCCCAACCATATAAGTGACAGACTTTGCTATGTTGAATTGCTGTCTAAGCATGGTCTTTCGAAATGGATCATGTGAAAAAATGCTGTGTGAAAGCATCACTGGGAAGCAGCAGGAAAAAGCAGACTTCTCCTGAAATTTCCAAAATCAATTTTTACTCAAAAAACTGAGATAACGTGCAATTTAAAAGTCAAATAGAGTTTGAATTTTATCTTTAATTGTGCAACTGAATGTAATTTCTTTAATGGTGGATTTTAACTGTTGATTTCACATGACTATTATCTACAGAAGGTATCTAAGAAACCTTTCCTCACCTCCTAATTCCATCCCCAAACCTTTCACTGATGGAAAGCCACAGCTACCAATACTGACTGTGCCAGAGCACAGATTTCAGTCACAGGGCTGCAAGTACCTGCCACCAGGTGAAAGAAGAGAACAAAGTACTACCCACAGTTAAAGAATCGTAACATTCAGGAGAAAGACAGTGAGGAAAAGGACTGAAGCACAATCAAAATAAAAAATGGAACAGGTGATGGAGCCAACAAACCCTCTGCACTAGAACAAAATTTAGGAAGAATATTTTGAGCACTCTTTAAAATCATGTTTCTGTAGGCTCCACTTATCTTGCTTATTTTCCCTTGGGCTTTTACTGACTGAATAAAGCATCTCCAGGTTCTGTGCATCCACAGTGACACCAGCAGGAGAAGAAAATGGCAAGAGTCTTGCTGTAATTTCTCCTCTGGTCAACTCAACTCACCCCAAGATACTGTTTTTCCTAACTCCTTTCTTCACTCCTCTTTCTTTCCTTCAGTTAAAAAAAATCCCCAAAATTAAAAATCTCTTATTTATCTGAACAATGTTCATTTGCTTTAACCAATTTCCAAACTTCTTTTCAGAATCACACTCTGGTTGCTATGGAAACTAAAAATGAAACTCCTCTTACAGCACACAGGATGCTTTTCCCCAACAATTACAAAAAAGAACTGTCCTTATGTGAGCTCCCTTATCTATCTTTACAAATGATAAATTGCTTATGATGTTTAGAAGTGACCTAAATAACTGGGGAAAAAAATAATTCTAATCCACATTCAACACTTCCTCCTCCATGCATAGCACTTAAAGGAAAAACCTTTCCACCTTAAGTGAAAATTAATAAAAATGAATGTTGGACTATACAAAGAGCATTATGACTTTATAGTTTCTTGTAAGCCACTTAAACTTGAATGCCACACAAATCAAAAGTAAATGTAAAAGTCAGAATGGTGGAAGTGAAGTGTCCTTTGTTGTTAATGCATAAAAGCATAAATGGAAGATGCATTAACTCAGGAACAGTCCAAATGCTGAAGAGGCTTTTTTTCCCCCTTCTATAAGGCTCTCCAAGATGAACTCACTTAAGTGCATGAGCCCAGCACTAAGGGCTGACCTGACTATTCCTGTCCCAATAATACCTCAGAAGTTCCACTGGCAAGATTTTTATGGATAAATCACTTTCATGTTTGCAGAAATCTTCACCCTATTTCATATAATGGGGAAAGGGAGAAACATACTAAAAATAGAGCACCATTTTCCTCCTCATTAACTTTTTAATTTCAAAGAAGTAATTAGTAATATGGCATTATTATTGTTCTTCATTATATTCCCACTGACTGAAGCATTTTCATGTTTCAATTGAAAGATCAAAGAATCTGAAGATGAAGGCTGTAAAGTGTTTAAATACAACAGAACACAGGCAAGGCAGCTTACTCATAAAAGGAAGTTGATCTGAGCTGCCCCAGAGCCATATTTTTTAATTCATCAGCTTCCATACAGATCCCAACTGTTAAAATTTCTCCACCTTGTCTTCTTCCCAGACTGACACCTTTGCACATGTTATATGGATGACTCTCCTTTGCTTGTTATACAGGAAAAGCAAATACAACTGAAGGTTCAAGTTTCTGAGCAGAAGCTGTGTGCTCAGGTGAGAACATTTACAGATCACTGACCTCTATTTCAAGAACTGAGTTTTGACAGGCAACTTGTGAGAAGATTTCCTGTAAAGTTGCCTGTACCAGTTCTTTGGGCACTCTCAATATATACAAGTTACCCAAATCAAACAGTAAAGTGAAAATCCTGCATCACGTTCAAAAGTGACCACTGAGAAAAAAATCTGCAATGGATTCTATAAAAAAGCAGCTTTCACTCCACTGGGACTCCTCAACTACGGAGTACTTTTCTGCAGGGCATGAGGCTTCTTAGGCTACTTGAGAAATGCCTTTATAAAAGGTTGAAGGAGCAATTGATTAGTCTTCCCCTTCCAGCAGATGAAAAAAGATTATAATAAATAGCATATGCTCCTTTTGCCCACTGAAAACACTAAAGCAACTTTTTATTGTATTCCAACCAGGAAAAAAATCCAAATAATAAGGCACAAAGTAATAAGAAACTAATAATGGAAAGACAGCTAGCTTACACACAAATCTACTGAGAAGAAAAATGAAGTGTGGCACATTTGCACTTAGCAACAGAAAACCTCAGATTTAGTTATTTCTGCATGTGAGAGATGGTAACATCTATTCACAGACCTTAAGTTGCTCATCCACTACCCTTGTGACTTCTCCAGCCATGGATTCAAGTGTCTCTTGGATTGGATTGGAGAGTGAACCATTTGCTCCTGCCCAAGCAGCTCCACCGAGGTGATATAGATTTGGTAAGAGCTGTAAGACAGGAAGAGCATCTTCAGAAAACAGGCTCATCACTACCTGCCTTCAAACCAGGACAAACAGCAGAAAATGTCTTTGGCAAAATCAGTGTCTTTATAAATTAGAATTATCCTATCACTTTAAATACTACCTGTAACTGGTCATCTGAAGAAAACACTCTTTTGTGACACATTATTATTTTCACTCCCCTAGAAGAGAAAAGCTGCAAGCACACCCAGAACTGCTCTCAGCATTACCAGAGTGCTGGGGAAGGCTTACTGTTTTGGAGTTCTTAGCATCCCGCATCAGCCGCTCTGCACATTTGACATCCTCCTGTACAGCATCCACACCACAGTTTCTTAGAGAGTTGAGATGATCTTGCACTTTTACACATATTCTGTCAATCATCTACTTGAACAAAAGAAATATATAAGATAAAACATCACAACGTTGGTCAAACACAACCTTAATCCAGTCCAGGTAGAAAATCAATAGCAGCATGATGAGATTTGCAGTGACAATATAACAACCTGAAAAAGCATGATAAGACCTTGGAAGGATGTCAATACTATTGAAGGAAAGAACTACATCTCATAAAGACACCCCCAAACATTGCAAAAATAAATAAAACTTTACCATCAGGGAAAACAAATACTGTGGAATATTTCCCCCACAGTTACCTCCAGGGTAACTGCAAATAATCAACAACTTATCCTATTTAAGTGTTACTCTGGTTTTTGGATCAACTTTAATGCTGAAAATGTTGTTGGTACACCTAAGACTAAGGTCTAAAGGTCTCTGAATTTTTAAGAAGTTCAGACAGTAAAAGAAGCTCTGTCACTATCCATTCAACAAACAACAGCGATTTCTCCAGTCTAAGCAAAATGCAACTGTGCAGGCTTCTGCAGTATTCTTTCAAAATGTAAATATTCCTAGTTGCAAGGGAATTAAAACTATCAAAGCAGAAGTTTCCATCAGACATCTCACAGTGGGATAAATTGAACTTAATCTGTACCCGCAAGACAATTCATTCAACACGCTGCAAACGCAGGGCAGGTGGCATATCTGCATCTTACAAGACAAACCACTAAGGATGCCTGACACACAGTCAGCTTTGATTAAGATATATGAGGCAGGGAGACACAGAGTTAAAAGTCTTTATCAGCCCACTTAGCATACATTAGAACCGGCTATTTGACATTTTGAAGCAACGTCTGAGTGCACGCAGCATCATATAAAGGCTGCAGTTCCCACATCTTATATCATTAGCAATGAGAACTGAAATAATTTCACAGCATGCTCCTTTTTGAATCCACATGACTCTTTCTCTTCAAAGGGTTTTGGGTGGGTATTTTTTTTTAACAAGTACAGAAAGATAATTAATTATTAGACAGTAGAAACCCTCATTGGGACATCTGGACAGAAAAAAAATACACTCTGGGAATAATAATGCAATTCTATCATACTTGAGAGTCTTTTCTATCTCTTTTTCAAAACTGTTTTTAAAATTCATCCTTATTGTACACAATTTAATATAGAAATTAGTAATTTTATTTCAAAATAACAATAAATTAGATTTCCTGAAACTTTATGTGTATGTGATGTTGGAGACAACCACAACTAAAACCAACAAGCTATAAAAAAAATCTAAACTTATTTCATACAGAGATTATTAACTTGAGGGGAAAAAGTGGCATGGAAACAGATAAATTACTAGAATGAAACAACTGCTCTTGCAGTTCTTAGTGCCACTATATTGAAACACGGAGTTTTAAAAAAGTTAAAGGTTAGCTTTGTTGAAATTAGTTAAAATAGATTTAATAAGTAAACCCAGCTGGAGTTAATTAAAAAAAAAATAATGATTAGTTAGAGAGCTGGGCCTGAAATAAGCTTTTAGGATGTAAGCAACTGATTGCCTGTCATCTTATATTTGTTTAGCTGTGCCTATAATGAGAAACAGAAAACACTGATTAATAGATTTAAAGAAATGTAGACAATTTTGTTCCATTGGAAAACCTATTCAGAAGTGATGAAGGGAGAAACTGGACATCCTCCAAGGGTAATATGTATTGTCAAAAACCAGAAAGGTAGAAAGGTCAAAGCGAGGGAGATGAGTTTTACTTCATCATCTACGACCTCCCCCCAAATAATGAGACCACCAACTCAAATTAAGGAACAAACCACGCATGCTTAATGACTTTTCAGCTAATTACCATATGAAGCGAAGAATGGGAGGTGCCGATGTTATAAATATGCATTTGTATTTTGAATATTTAGAACTTTTGTAGATAAATAGACTTTGTATTGTTCTGAGATTTTGCACTGCATATTAGGGAGCTGCCCTGCGCTGGAATAAACATAAACTTTCTAACTCTAAGTTGTTAGAGAGTCTTTGTCCATCTTAGTTGGGTATCAATATTAGATCAATGCCCATATTTTGGTAAATCAATATCTCCATATGCCATTTTCTCCCTCAAGAGCTTAGACTACAATTTCAGGTTCCAGTAATGAAACGCTGTCCCATAAAATATTAATAACACAGGGAAAGCACAAGCAAACCAAACTGTTCCTGGTTTCAACACTTGGTAATAGCCTGAGTCTTTATCTACACGGTACTGCTGTATAGAAGACCTCCATCTCACAAATGCTTTCCTTCCAAATATATTGTCATTGATAATTCCTGTTTCTTGGGAAACATTATAACACATGAGGCACACCTTTAAAGTACTCAGAATGAGAGAACTTCCTTCCCTGGCAGACTGTAGGCACTGAGAAGCCCAATAAGCAACAAATTCTCACCTGCTGAGTGGTGCTAGTGACAATGCCTTGCTGCAGCCGATATGCTTGCTCCTGTAGGTACTTCCTGGTCTCGTGGTTACGAAGCAAGTAGTTTTCTATCTAAAAAAACACAGAAAAAAAGCCAGAATAGGAAACTGATTTGACTCTTCACATTGTAATTTGCTTTCAATTTTGCTGCCCTGTCAGAATTGGGGACTGGCAAGAAAAACTGCCTAATTATTTGGTTATCATCTGCAAACTTTATTTTGAGTGCCTCAGTGCTTAATAACCACATTGGCAAATACTAATTCACTCACAAACTAGTGAAACATGGTTAAACATTGTGCTTTTGCCAGTGTTTTCTGAAAGAGTCTTCTATTTTGAACAATTTAGCAAATTATGCTGACAAAGGATTAGATTGTGGTTTGAGAAATATTTGAAGGGACTCTTAACTGTTAGGTGTTGTAGAGATCGTGATGACTCAAGATATTTCATTAATTTCTTTTAGATGTCTTTGGCCCACTGCAAAGACACAGATTTGAATAGCAGCATGTCTGAAGAGAAGATAAACTATCTATAAATGTCTAAGTGATAGTGCAGTCTTAGTTCACACCTTAGTTAAGGCTAAGGAGCACAGATGTGCTCTTCAAAGACAACTGATTCCTACTTACAGCCCAGCACAATTGTCAGGGCTTGCAGCCCTACCTGCAGGGAATCAGCTGTGTTCAGAGCACCTCTCCTGACACTAGTACCTTTTCTGGAGGGAACTCCCTCGTGTTGTGCAAAGAAAGCCTGAACCACACATGTTAAAACAAACTCAGGGTCTTACAGTTTTAGCAACTTTGATATGAATAAAAGGAAATGCTCTTTGTACATAGCGCCTAATTAACACACAATTTAAATCCCCACGGCCAGAAGCTTCACGGTATTTTTTTCAGAAATGCACCTATCAGTCTAGATATGAACATAGCCAACCATACTAAATGAGATGTAAGAAATATGTCCATCCCCCATGAATCAGATTTTCAAAAGCAGAATTTAGATCATTTTCATGCATCAAAGAAAAAGGTACTAACTACCAGCACTTCTCCCCGTGATACTCAAATTACTGAAAATAAGGATCATAGACATTTGCTTTTTAATCACAGTTATCTGTAAGAGCTATTTATAAGGTTTTTATGGCCTTACCTCGGCTGAAGGAAAACTACTCATTAAAGAGATGTGAAATGTATGTTTCCTGATTGAGCAGGAGGCTCGTTTGGAGCCCGCAAGATTTACCATATTAAAACTCAGCTGGGAATTTTATAACTCATGCAAGTGGAACAGCTACAGATACTGTCAACACCTTTTCATCCAAAAGAACATTCTGGTGCAGTTGCTTACTTAGGGCAACACAGTGTGTGAATTTTATATGTACAATATAAAACACAGGCAGGAAATGTTTTCATCCTCGCTCAAATTAAAGAGCATCCTTTGTCCTGTATGGAGCTGACTGCACTTTTTATGCCAATATAAAAAATGTGCACCACTAATTCTAACCATTTGGTAATACCCACAAGCACATATGTAACAAACATGCAGTTTCTAACTCTCCCTTTCATAGTCAGGCACACAGCAATACCAAGTCTAGCTTGCACGTTTTTAGTTATGATACTTTGACACTACACCATTGCATTCCATCAGCCTTCACTCCCAGCGTTCTTTGGAACAAAAAGCTCTTGCAGCACTTGATTACCACGTGTATGTCTGTGCAAACCAAACAATCCTTGAATCCAGCACAGAATTCTTATTCAGCCAAGCATGAAGTCTCAGTCACTGAAAAGTACTTATTTTTGCTGGTTTTATTTCTGGTCATTGGTGGCATATGCAATACCTTTTGCAGTGCCTCTTCTGTTTTCTCAGGGTTTGTTTTGAGTGCTTGGGAAGCATCATTCATTGGTATAGGCATGAATCTCAATGTGTAATTCCTAGAGAAAAAAACATTGACAGTGAAAGTTAATCTAAGTACTGTATCTCTTTATAATGACTGTTTCTCTTTATGAAGAATAACCTAGAAGGGAGAAATAAAGTGCATCTAGCTTGTCTGTGGAAGGTACTACATGTAGTTTTCACATCTTTAAGTGGAATAGCTGGAAGCATGCGTGCTCTTTTTTGCTGTTAATTCTTCTTTGCCACTAGACAGAGGAGCAGATTTTGAAAAGCAGTTACATGGTCAATGCCCAGTGGCTGCTGATTAAAGGCTTAGCTACCCTCTCTCTAACTCTGCACACAAGGTTAGATTCTTTTCCTGTATCTAAACAGAACAGGGAGCATCAGTGCCTGCTGGCAACTGTATCAAATCTAAGACTAAATGGAAATATTCAGTAATAGACAGATAGCAACTAAGAGACTGAGTTTCAGAAATTTACTATTTAATAACTTCTTGTGTTTACAACAATTTGAAGACACTTGCTGAATTTTTAATAAAAAGCTGACAAAACAAGCATAGCATCTCCACATTGCTTTATGCAAACAATTGTTCCCTGTTTTACTTATTTGCTTGAAAAAATATTTCTGCAGCTCTGTCCATCTGCTGCAATAAGAGATTAAAGACAGGAGTTTGGTCTTGAGTCAAAATTACATTTGAACTCTGAGAACATAAACTATCATGACACAGTTATACTTAAAATGCTACCTACAGTGGTATGTCCACACAACTTCAGACTTGAAAAAATGGGGGAAAAAAAAGAGCAGGAAGTTCTTAAAGCCTGGAAAGGAAATTATTCTTTCTATTTTCAGTTAATCCTTTATTTCCTGCAAACATCTCTTTCTTCTCCTTCTGCAAACATCCCACTAACCATCTGTTCCTATTCCATCCAGAGCTACATAAATACGTTTGGAACCCTCTATTTTTGAGCACTTCAAAGTTGGCAATTTCAGTTGAGTCACCACCACTAATGACAGTAGACCACTCCTCACTAAATGCACTAACTCCAACAGCAGACACCTTAAACAATGTGAAAATCCAGGATTCTTTCACTTCTTCCCCCACCAGTCGCTTGGCCACATGCAACACCATTCTCTGAAGGGCAGTGGCCTCCTGAACTGCAAACACGCTGATTCCTCATCGATACTACCCAACATTTTACTTCAAATGATAATGGAAGACTTTTATGTTCCTTCCCCAATGCAAACATGGTGATGTATAGCTGCCAGTGGCAAGCAGTCAAGGTCTCTGTCCTTCCACAGTGTTCAACTCTCTACTGCATCACAGTCAGAAAATTAACTCTTCTTTCTAGCTGTCCTTCAAAAGAACATTGCAAACACATACAGACCCTGTTACGTGTTCTCATGTAACACTAACTAGTGCATAAATGGCTGTCCACCACCACGGGGAGAATTTTTAAATGTCAAAGATACTGAGCTCAAAGACAGATAATTACAGAGCTTGCTGACTGCCTGACAGGTGGGGTATTTATTGAGTTAAAAAGAAAAATAAAAAAAAAGAAGGTAGATTTCTAAGGATCTCTGCAGCTGTTTGACATTTAGTACACACCATTCATTGAAATCTGTAATTGCCAGCTCTCATGCTAGCAGTTACATGCTAAATTCAATTTAGTCAAAGGCTTAGTGCACCCTCCCTCACACATGTGGATACACAGAGTGGGAGGAGGGCAAATGAAAGGTAAGGAGATTTCACGGACATGCAATCACAGAGGTAAAATTTTAGAAG
This sequence comes from Monarcha castaneiventris obscurior, assembly GCA_026261815.1. Classification (NCBI taxonomy): domain Eukaryota; kingdom Metazoa; phylum Chordata; class Aves; order Passeriformes; family Monarchidae; genus Monarcha; species Monarcha castaneiventris. The sequence goes on from JAMPIT010000388.1 coordinate 10,188,367, forward strand.
ACCGCTACCCTAAGGAAGGAAGGAAATCATCTGTACTTGCTTTGCTTTCAGACAAACAGTATTATTTTCACCTAAGAATTAACCAGCCTTCAGGGAAAAATATCAAGAATTTAAAGCTCACTTTTCAACTTTATCGTTACACTTTGTTTTTCTGTTTCCATGAAGTCTAAAATATTCCCCCATTTTTCCTTTTATTAACACTCCACTTGTCTTTTGTAAAGGAGTATATTTGGCTACAAACTCCATAATCCAGTGATTTCCTAACACCTCAATATTCTCAACAAAATACCTGTATTTAAAGGATGTTAAATTTCAGAGAGGTGCTCAAAGACTGGAACGGATGTCCCAAAAACCTCTCCTTCTACATGCAACATGTGTGACCACAGTTCTGCCTTTCATCACATTATTTCCCCTGTGGTAACTTCTGATCCACACACTACATATGCTCTCTGCTGCAGTGGAGATTTTACTGATTAGTTTTTAAAAACAGGAATAAGTTAATCTGTTTCTCTGGTCAGAATGTGTGAATTTCACGTCACTGCTAAGGGAAGAATTCATATCCCTCAAACAAACCCCAGCATTTCTTATCAGATATTAGAACTTCAGCTATCTCTTCAGCCCATATAGAAAAAAAAAATCTTTCAGAAATGAACATGAGACAATGCTGTGCAGTTCTGTGACAGAGGGGGCTCCAGGCTGCAAATCACATGCTTATCCTCATATTAAAATTACAGAGATGCAAGACCCTGCTTAATTAGGCCAAGCTGAATGGGATGCCCACTGATTCTCAAATGTTCTCCTGTACTGACACGTGTAAGGGACTCTGCAGAAAATCTTTTCAGCACTTCATACCACCTGTCTGGGACACCTCGGGGCAAAATCTGCCAAGAGCCGTGCTCCTGGAATTCCCTTGCAGGAATTACATTTTCACACAACTGTAAACAGATGAAGAAAAGCTGGGAGAAGGGGAAAGAAAAAATCCTCTTATTACTTCAGCCTGTTTTAAAGCGTGTTGCAATCCCTCCCAAATCCCCTCAGCCTCCTGCCCACACTACTAAAGTGTATCTTTCTTCTTTGTTTCGTGGTTTGGTAGATAGCTACTTTTCTTAAGATTGAAATAACACATAGAACACATATCCTCAAGCATCTTCAGTAGATTTCATTCCATTTTGAGCAATGGTTCTTTCCTACAGAATATTGATGGTTTCAGGTATTTTTAGGAAACACATGGTGAAGAATGTTCTCAAAACGTCTTCAAGATGGATTGTTTACAGCCTAATTGTTTTCAGCCAGTACTGACAGTCCCTCTCTTCATGTTTAAACCTTTGTTGCTTGTGGCTCACTTCGTGATGTTATCCATGTTTTTGACAATTTAAAAATGTTTAAGACAACATAAAATAACCTCAGCTTCCAAGTTAAATAAGTGAGATGTCATCCCAAAAAAGTACAGTGTCACATAATTATCTGTAGCATTTCGGGGGTGGTTTTGTTTCAATTATTTGCCTTTGCCTCAGGATTTCCCCCCTCTTCTCTATTTACTCATCCAAACTCCTTGGAACAGAGAAATAAAGCTGATGCTAACCAGAAAACAAGTGTATTTCTTTTTCTACCAGACTTCCCCATGTTATTGCTCTCAATAGAGAAATGTCTGCAAGTTGACAAATAAGCTTTGCAAATTACAAATTCACTACTATCAATGGCATCACTGCAAGATCATTTGCTTAATTATACATTTACCTGATTTCCTGCATCGGTGCAACTGAATTCATTTCAACACCAAGTATATGAACTACAAGAGTTCCATAAAACAAGTAACTTTATAAGCTCTAGCCTCATGACCCCCTTCAAGGGTTAAGATGTTCCCTTACAAGATAGCTTGTCTAGAAACTAGCAATTGTAGGTTATATTCACCTTCTAAAGAGAGACTTTGCTCCTATCTGAGGGAGCTAATGATGTGAAACAACTTCAACTCCTGCTAAATTTAAATCTATAATTCTTCTCTCTTAAGACCAGTAATAACATATAAAGAAATGTGATGGAGATGGAGAGAGGTGAAAGCAATTTAACATCTATCACTGATAATGGCTGCATCTGTGAGTAAACTCATGGAAGCAAAATGACCCAGACCACAGCAACTACAAAGAAAATCTGCAGTTCCTGAGATCATCACTATTAGTTTCAACTTGCCAGGGGAAAGAAAAGAAGTCAGGCCACAAAGGCCCACTTCAGTAATTTTCTGTTATTATGTACAGCTTCATTCACTAGAATAGAATTTCTGCACGCTATCAACACAAGAGAATGAAGAGAAAATATTATCAAATTCAGAATTTTAACGCTAAGAGCAGAACTCAAGGACCTTAATGCTGATAGCAGAGCATGGATGAAAGAGCCACAGAGCCTTTTCCCATCCTTTTGAAGGATGTGAAGTCATGAGTTTTCCTTTAGATTAAACATTTTGATGCTTAAAATTGAGAGCACTCAGCATCTTCAAGATCATATTGACTGCAGTGAGAACTGCAGCTGCTCAGATCCTTCAGGATCTTTGGCCTCTTCATCAGACATTCAATTATGTGAGACTTACTTTTCCAGTGCCACAGCTATGTCCTGGAATCCCTGTGCAGTGATGTTATTCTTGTCCCATATTACAGTTCTGAGAGGTGGTGGGAAGAGGAAAGAAAAATATAAGTTAAACAAGAACCACCAAATAAGTCTATATTGAAATTTTGCATATTGAAATAACACACTGCTGAATATTCAAAATTGCAGAAGGCAGCACTTTAAAAACTTGTCTTCAGTTATCCGCTAAATCCTTGAAATGACAGCAATTATGGACAAATACACAAAATCCAGTTTCACTTACTTTAAAGGGGATTTTACTGTATCTTCCATCGTTAACATAAATGCCTTACTTTTCTAAACCATAATTAATAGAAAGATTTGGACAAAAATTCCTATTTTTTTTGAGGAATAGCATCAAAACCAAAGTTTAAATGTTTGGTTTGCAAGCCCATACTGAAAAACCAGAAAATTTTAGTAACTGATCAATCTCTGTTCCACATAGGCTATCTGTATTTAAAACATTCACGCTGATCAGAGGTCAAAATTTGCAGACTATTACACATCCAACTCTGCACTAGGCTCATCACACTGTTCCTATGATTCCACATGCAACGTAAGTAGCTGCCAATATAAGCCATGAGGTTAGGTGCATAAATTGTAGCTCTTTTGAATACACAGTAATGATCAGAGTGATCAAGCCTTCCCCCTCCTCCCCCAATTCAGACCACTCAAGCAGACTGCCTGGCAATTTGCAAACACATGTTCAAAGATCTCATTAGCAGTCAGAAGAGACAGACAAGCAGATAAATCTTGCTTCTGCTAGAGCACTAGTTGTAGCTGTTCTTAAAAAAATAAAAAAAAAAGGCACAAAACCAAACAAAGAGTTCTGGTGTTTAAAAGAGAAAAAAAAAGATAGATGGCATGCTTTCACAAGTATTGACATCCTTCTGTTGTTGCAGAATTATCCCTTTGTTTTTTAGATGGAAAGATGAAGTAAGAGAGAGGAAGAGAGATTCGACACTCATTCTGCAAACATCAGGTATGCTTAGGGTCACGTCTTGAATATTTTTGCCAGTGGAAAGTGTGTTTATATTTCTACCTAGATGTCATTTTATAACACTTTTGGCAGAGCCAGTTACCATTGCATTATTCAGTCTGTAATCACACCACAGACTGTGGTGACATTATGTCAGCTGTGACATTCAGCATACTGTGAAACGTTTCGGTCTGCCGTCCTGAAATGTATCAAGGCTTTATTTCTTCAGATATTGTGGTCATTTCAGGTTAATACATTCAATAAACCTAAGCCATCCCTCCAGTGTTTTCTTGACGTTTTTAATATTCAGTTTGGGCATAGCAACACAAAGGCCAGATGATCCCTGCCTCTGAACAAAATAGCTAAGACTGTTTGGGGGAATTTCTAATCCTCCAGGGAACAAATACTTGGAGACCAAGCAAAAAGTGGTCTCTTTACACTGACAGTACACTGAGGAAGGTTCACCTGCACAGTCTGACGAGGAGAAGGAGGGAGGATTATCCTTCCCGATGAGGGGGACATACTTAGAGGTCCCAATCCCGATTTATGCTGATTGAAGGTTTTATTGTTAGTGAAACACATGCTGGATAGAAAAAAAGTGATACTCTCAAGCCATCAGTGCCAGACATGCTAAAAAGCAGTGAAATTGTTGGGCAGATGAAGTTGCAGAGAAGATATGCCAAGGTCCATCAACGCGGTAGGAAGGGAAGGAAGGAGGGATGGATGGTCCATGCTGCTATCCATTCTGAATTCCACATGCTCCTAGTTCTACAAACTGACACTCCAGAAGACAAAGAATAATTTACTTCAGTTTCCTACCCAAGTATCAGAATTTTCTCTGCTGGGATGGCCTCCAGTAAGAAAGAGAGAACAGAACAGAAGAGAGTAGCTAAGCACTAGAATTGAGTTCCCCAAGATACTGTGGAATCTTGGTACTTTCAGATCTTCAAAACCTGCTTGGACAAGTCCCTGAGCAACATCATACAGCTTTAAAGCTGGCCCAGCTCCAAGAGGGACATCGTTTTCAATTACAGCTCTGTAACAATGTAATTTTTTTCTACCTTTCTAGAAAATTTAAAACTCTTTTGGTTCCAACAAGGGGCCTTTCTGTTCAAATTTAGAAAATTTTCCCCAGTAAAGGAAATGGTTTTGAAGGGACAACTTGCTTCTCTTGTTTTTCTGTTGTTATTTTCTTTTCTTTTAAGAAAAAAAGGATGAGAATCCTTCCAAAGAAAGACACTCTGAAGTGGCAGTACCTCGAAAGGTTCTGAAGAGAAACAGCTTGAGAATATGCCAACAACTTCAGTATTATTAAGCCATTCTACTGTTTACTGCAAATACATTTCCCTTACCTGAGTTTGGTGTTTATCTGCAGGGCTTTTGCCAACATCTTCGCTCCCATATCTCCCATGGCATTGCCACTAATATCCACTTTTGTGAGAGAAGTATTGCTGCCCAAGGCATTAATAATGATGGTGACCTCAGTCTTCAGCTTGGAATCTGCGAGGGACAATGACTGTAGAGGCTGTGGATCATAGAAAAGGCACTGATAACAGAAACTGACAATGCACTCATTCCTCAAACATCAACTAAAAGAAGTTACAAGTTTCCCAAACTCTTGGGGACAGCGGTAAACATCCGAGAGTTATTTCTGTGTTTGCTGCAGATCCTACAACACATGATAAATTGGGAGTAACAACTTAAAGCACAGGTGTCAAACACATACACATACACACAGATTAAGTTGCAACACCCTGTGAAAAAATTATTTTCAAGTGGCAGTGCCTCCAACTTCCTGAGCCCTACTAAGTACAGAATACAGTGGGAACCTCAAAAGAAGCAAGATAACAACAACCAGCTTCACAAGACAACTTCAAGTGTCCAGTGGGTTTTGCTTACCCAGCATCCCCATTTTCAGTGAGAAATAATAGTATCTACCACTCCCTTTCTCTCCCTCAAGATGAGAGACTTGCCCAAGGGCAAATTACAGTCCAAGGCATTGTTAAAACATAGTTTCCTTAAAGTTAGTATTGTTACTTCAGCTTCAGGCGTGATTTTGCATATCTGTTGCTTCAACACAGGGCATGGACTTTTGGAGGAAAGAAAAAACTGTAGCAGGTCTGAAATTCAAAGCAGTATTGAGTATCTATTACAAGGAGCAAGTCAATAGCTACTATTCACAACGGTGTTTTGACATCTGTAACTACAGTATTTTTCAGTAACTTTTTTCTTTTATGTAGTATATTAAGCTGAAACTACCTTATTTGGCTCCAGCAAGTCACACTCCAAGTCTTAAAAAAAACTTTTCTAAAAATGCCCATATTTCCTCCATTCTCGATGTCCCCAGCACCCAACAGCAGAATCTTGAAAACTAGTTTATCCCCATGCCTTGCAGAGACATTACAGCTCCTAAAATTGTAATTTGTCTTTGATGATGAATGAGGATTCCACAAAACACTTCGCTTGCTCAGATGCGAGTCCATACAGAGGAGTGTATTGTCATTCTACACCCACTCAGGCACGTATTGGAGGATGAACTTTTGGAGCCTAAAATCTCCAAACTGCCAGCATAGGAAAATCAGTATCTCATAACAATAAGCCACAGCACTCATGCTAGATCCTGAAGTTTAGATTAATGAAAACAAACCAAACCGTGCACACCTTCCAGGGTCCAAGGTGCTTGCATCATACCTGCTATACAATGGGATCCTACCCTCCGGACACCACTGGATTACAGTGATAACCAAAAAACTTGCAACAATAAGAAATGCACTTACAAATGAGGAAAAGCATAAAACTTTGGAGGCACAGCAGGTCTATAATTAAAAAGTCTAACAATAACACAAGCCACATGCTGGTTTTATTTTAAATGGAAGTTATTAAATTACTGTGCTAATGCCCTTAATCTATGTTTTCCAATTTTATTGCACGACGTGAAGAACAGTGTAAAGAATTATTAAGAATTTAAAAGAAATACTAACATAAAAAATGTTAACATCACATTTAGAATGGCACTTAAGAGCTCTTGACAGAAGTCTGAGGAGCTCTTTTGCTGACAGATTCACAGTAAAGCAGCACCACGCAGCACTCTGAGAAATCAGCAATAAAGTTGTGAATGTGACACTGCTTCTGTTTCTCATGTGTCACTTTAGAAATGGGCATTGGAGTAACTGAGCTGCAGGTGATCCCTCACACATACTTTTTCTAAATCTCAAATATGCTCCCAGGAAACTTCTTGCATTCCAACACTCCAACAAAACAGTATATGACTGAAAATGCTTCTGTACTGTGTTCTGTAACAATTGACAGCTATGCATCGAAATATTCATTAAATTATCTGATCATTACATCAAACATCCCAATCAAACAACAACAAACAAACAAACAGAAACACCAAAACCAAATCCCCCACAAATACGGGCAATACTCTACCAACACTTAATTCTTTTAACAACTTAATAGCTTTAGCTAGGTATTGAGAAAACAGAAGTCTAAGGAACACTTTCAGTGTCCCTGCTACAGAAAACAGGCACTTTGCCAATACACAGAAGATGACTTAACACATCCTTTTTAAGGAAGAGGAATTCTCAAAGTACAAATATAGAATTAGAAATTATACTGTTTTATTCATTGATTCTGTCATACTTCTGCTGGAAAAAAAAAAGAAATAATTAAATCAAGCTAAATTTGTTTTTCCTAAGAACAAAAATGCTGTAAAAGCCCTCAAAAAGCCAATTCTGCACCAAACACTGAACTAACAACTAAAGATATTCATCATTCTAGAAATTCACTGCACCTATGCAGGAGTGATTACCACTCTGAGTAACGATAAGGTGTACCTACAGTGTAACATCAATTTTTGCAACAAGAAAAGAAATGGCACAGTAAGAATACATTATAATAGTCTGCACAGTATAGCACCTACTTGACTAGAAAAGACATGAAAAGAACCCAAAAAATGAATCAAAATATTACATTCTTGTTTATATAAAACACCTGAGAAATTCTGCTATGTAGGTTACTATTACTGCTTTTAAATTGTGCAGAATTACATTTGTGCACTGCCCTATTTTAACAGTCACAGAACCAAGCCACGCTGATTGTTTAAATCATTTTACTCATGACTCACATTAACACAGCACCAGAGCTATTTAAAGTGTGCATAAATACATGAAGAAGCATTTAGAGATGACTGTTTTAGATTAAAGCCTCTTGCTTCAGTTTTCCATGCAGACAACGGGCGGTCCCTAAACCGTGCAGTGTGCTCTGGGAAACATCACACCCTGGTCTCCCCAGCTGCATCTTAACTTTTAGTGTCCTCTGGCAGCAAATGCATACTGTTGGTAGAAGGAGGACCACCCCATTTAAGATTCAAAACCAAATCGAAATAGCTAAAAACTTAAAATAATTTTCTAAGCATCAAGGTACAGTAAGAACAACCCTAGGCAGCTTTCTGCAACACATTCTTCCCACAGTGCTACAGTGTCTGTCCTCAGCTCTTTAGCTGCTAGGAGATGGTTCACACTGGTTTTAGCATTTGATGAGATAGAAAGAAACAAGATTCCTTCACTGAAGAGGATTAACAAGAGAAAAGAACATGGAGAAAGAAGAGGCAGGGTAACCCCAAAAGGTTATGGTATATCCCAAATGATAATGTGTGACAAGAAGGAGAGACAGTTACTTGAAGTACCTAAATAAAATAACTTTTTGGTGAATTATTTCATTGTAACACTGTTTGAAAATAGGATGAGAATATGTTGTGTAGGCCAGGTCAGGAAAACATGGTGGGTAAGAATGACAGGTGTACATCTGACAACTGAATAGTGTAAAAGGCAGAAAGTGGAACGACAACTGATGTCGTTCATCCACAGGCTGAAAAGAAAAGGAATGCAAGAAGTGGAAGCCAACGATGCAAAGGAGGAAAAGCTGCAAGAATGAAACACGCAAAATTTAGCAGCTACTTTTTCCTATGACCTGAAGGCTTCAAAATCGGAAGCCAGGAAAGATAAACAGAAGGTTATAACACTTTAAAGAGAGATAATAAGGTGAAAGTTGAAAATTTTGTCCTTAAGAACACCTAGTATGAAAAGGACAGTCATAAAATAGGGGGGAAAACACAACAGCATGTTTGAGAATATGATTTGGGTACTGAAAGGACACAGAGTGCATTGAAGAGGTGTTTTAGGATGTGGTCTGATGGGAAGAAATGTTTACCTGAAACAGAACAAAGGAATAAAGGAAATAGAAAACATACTAAATTACATTTGCTTGTGATTCAGTTCTTCAGGACAGCTGTGAAAGGATGAGCATGAGAAACAGGGCAGGACAGAGACAAATGTCCACAGAGAAGAAGCAGGTGCTATCTGATTAAATGATACCCCTCAGTACAGCACCAAAAGGAAAAGGAGAGTAGGGGGAGGCAGTCCTGCAGCATTCCCTTCAGAGACAGAGGAGAAGGAGGTGGCCACACAGCACAAAACTAAAGTGCTAGTTTGCTACAATAAGTAATGCAGAGTTGACCAATACATTACTTGGCACAGCCCTACATGGAACTTGTGCAAACAAGGACTTTTATTAAGGTGCTTTCATTACAGGTGTTACCTCAGTTAGAATCAGCTTTGGTATCTGTATGCAGAACTTCACCACATCACAACAACATCCCATGTTTTAAAGAATAAAATGTGGAGGAAGGCACGGAATCAAGAAACACCAGTACCACTAATCCCATTTAAGAGGATGGAAAGAGCAGAGAGGATTGGTTTAATAAATCACTTCAAATACAACTAAGAAAAGGCGAACATGGAATATGAATCTAATGACCTTGCAAGGAAAGAGGCATTGGAAATCCTGGTTAGAACTGCCAGGATCCAGACACAGATGGGAGGAGAAGATAGCCAAGCAGTTAATATGGAGAGCATGAACTTGGAGGTGAGACAATAAAGACAACAGGAAATAGCAGGTGTTCAGACAACTTGAGTCTACAGTCAGCTGTCTCTGGAGAATGAGGAAAGCTTTCTGGGTACTTGCACAGGAAATTAAGGAGTAAGGAAGGACTAAGAGTAGATAAATAAAGATGGACAAGCATAAGAGTAACAGAGCATCTTAAGATCCCCTTCTAACCAAAACTAGGATGCCAAGAACACAAATCCAACCACGAAAGTCTTTCAGAATTACAAAAGAGTGTAGAAGTTAAGAAAGTGGGCGAGCATCCCAGCAAGGCACCCTGAAAAGGTTTTATGAAATTGCTCCCATGACTAACATACTAAAAGAAGTAAAAAACAGCACAGTGAATGGTTTATTTGTATCTTTTGAAGAAGGGAAGAGTTCTGAGAGATCACTGCAGTGACCTTGCATTTTGTCAAGAAAAGAAAAGTTAATACCCAAGAACAGCTATCAGGAAATAGTGCATTCTATAAATTACAAAAAAACATTGTTATTAAGAACACTAACATTGTAATCTCTTATCAGGACACAAAAGTTCTGAAACTTTATGCCTACAGGGCTGTATAATTTAGACCTAAAGTAACTAGGTTATATACATCCAACTATTTATAATGAATATTTTTCAACAACCACAGATCCAAAGACTATCCTCAGAAAACGTTCACCTACATGCTACAAGTTAATCCAAATTACAATTTGAAAAAAAAACAAACCCAAAATGTTGGATGTGTCTGTGCAGGATTGTGATCAAATCTTATGCAGCAAATTAACAGTGAAAAAAATGATCAGAAATAGACTGTAAGGGTACAAATACACATGGTGATAGTAGGCAGAAAGATACTCACTGAATCCTCGTCTTGAATCATCTGAACTAAATTATCAAGTACTGGAGTGAGATTTCTGAGGGAAGAAAAGTTAGGAAGATGATGAAATCAGCAGCTTCTCCTCATCCATTCTCTTGTTATTTAAAAGAAAGAAAATCCTTACTTGGATTTCATGTTGTTAAAGTTTTTGCCTAATGCCAAGTGTCTTATCGATCGGTTTTTACTAAGCCAGACTACAAGGGTTGAGAGGTCAGATTCTAGGCCTGTAAAGAATCACATTAGATTAGGAATTAAAACACATTTTCACAAAAGACTGAGACTAGGTCCAATTATTAATGCTATATTCATTCAAGTAATTATATCAGTGTACTAATTTCCAAAATGTGTAGAAAAGTTTCCATTCTTCTACCTTTAAATCTTTTTCTAATTAGTGCCTCTGCTTTTCTATGAGAATAAATACTTTCTCTAAAATAAACCCTTTAAATCTCCATGCTAATCAGCTATAAAAGGCACCTCTCAGAAACACAGAAATCAGTCCCTTATCCACAGTCCAACCACCCAAGGGTAGTTCATTGCAGTGTCAGGCAGAGTTTGAAGTTCCTCTGAGAATTCTGAAACAATGCTAATCAGTATTTAGTCTTAGTAGAGCTGTGTACCAACAATATTTTAAAGCCTTCAAAAGCCTGCAAAACAGGCTAACGTAACAGACTATGAATAAAATGACCTGAAAAACAAGCCAAATATTATTCTACTCCTGAGTAAAAAAAAAAAAAAAAACAACAAAACTTGCTTTAGTATTCCCAAGCTAGTGATGTATTTGAGGAGTCCACTAGCTAGATTACAATGATTTGGAATTCAGATTCACAGGATAATTTAGATTGCAAATGTCTATCCTTATTTATAAATATAAGGATATTTCTTATGTTCCTATTTATAAAAATGAATCTTTTTGCATAACTGGGCTGGGTCAGTAGCTCTCAAAGCTTTCCACTTGTCAATCCATCCCACCCTTCTTGGGTATTCCACTGTACTGGGAATCTGTTTCTGAAATACTTCGGCATTTGGCTGATAGAGGGGCAAACACAGCAGGTGAATTCTTCCAGTTCATACACCTACACTTTGAATCTGCAGGATGAGAAGCCAGCTCGTATTCCCAGGAATATCTGTGCTAGGAAGCACAGAGACTCCAAAGCAGAAATATTCAAAGACTTTTCCAAAGACTCAAGCAGGCCTTTTCTGACCTGAAGGTGTTGGCTCTTTGCTCCGAATTTTCCCCCTCCACTTCGTTCTGTACCAGAACTTTCCCTTTGTTCTTTCACTACACCTCCAATTCTCATTCAGCTTCTCATCCTCTTGTACTTAAACCCAATTCCCTCTGGATCTAATATGAGCTTGGTGCCATTTTTTTATTCTGCTGAGTTATATTGATTTGAAACAACAAACTTTTGAGGGTACAGTTAGTCTTTCAACATTTCTTAATAAGAGGTCTTGGTCTGAGACATTTCCATAACCAACATGGCCAATAATCATAAAGCAAGAGCAACCATCCTTGAGCTGAAAAAAAAGCATTTCTTGAGTTGCACGACCCTCCATTCCTGTTCTGTGTACTTACCATTGTCTGAAATATCTAGGCTGGTGATATTGTGTATTTCTGCTATGCATCCTTCCAAGACTTGTGCACCTCCAGATCTTAACTAGAGACAAAATATCATCCATTTTTGCAAACTAGTTATGGTTTCAAGATCACACAGAAGACAGTGGTAGGAGCTTTGTGAATACAGAAGGCACTAGCAGCAGCAAAAACAGCAACAGAAGAAGTTATAGACATCAAAATGACAGCCTATGCACACATTCCTACCGTTCTCATCCTTACTCTCAGTATTTGCACATAAATGAGAAAAGGGACTTCCTTTCTCCTGAAAGTACCTCTCAGCCATTAAACCAGGAAAATATTTAAAGGGTTAAACATAGCAAGTCCTTTAGCACTCGTGCTGGGCAGTGCCTGCAGGATTTGGGTGTGCATTGTCTACACAAACAGCCCAGGACATTTCTAGTGCCCGGTGATTAAAAAAGAAATAAACTTAGACCAGTCTATCAGCTTGCAGCACTGTCACCCTTGAACTCCACTGCAGCCAGGCCTTAGTGAGCATCTTCTTCCAGCTCTTAGCACAATGCTAAGGTGCCCATTTCAGAGAGAAGTGGGGGGATAAAAAAAAAACAAAAAAACAATTAAATGATGCCTCCCTGTCTCTGAAGAGAAAAATTCAAATAATCCAATTGCAGAATGGCTATAAAAGACCATAAACAAGAGAAAACAGTAATATGGTCATTCTTAATTTAAGAAATAGCAATAAAAGAAAAAAATTGCAACAGTAACAAAAATGCCTGGCTGCAAAGTATCAATTATGATATCATTAATCTGAAATATTACATTACTATAAAAGAAATGTCAGGATTTAATGAAAAAAAAATGAAATGGTCTAGGGGAAAACATCAAGAATTAAAGTTACAAAAGCTTACACACTTATTTACTAATGCTACTGAATTAATGCAACTTTTATTTTTTCCAAAGAAGCAAAGCATTTTCTTATTTTTTGCAGCTATGCACATTTATATAAGGTACTTTTCACTTTATAAACATCCCCCAGTAAAAGACTTTAGCTAAAGAGGGAAAAAATTCTATGGAAATTTTATTTTTACATTTTCCATTTTCATTTTATTTGCTTCAAAAAGAATGGCAAGCTTTTTTCCAACCCTTTCAAAGCTTTTTCACCTCCTGTGCATAAAAACTGTGTAGTATTTTACTTAGTTGACTTACTTGGGTAAATATCCGAAATCAACCTGCTGATATTTCTGTGGACCATCAACCTTTATCAATGCTATAATTAAAGAACCAAAATGCCTTCCAGAAGCATTTGTCAAAAAAGACTGGATTTGGCACTTTTTTGAAAGTTTGAGGTATGTGATGATTAACAAGCAGCTGAATAACTTGACCTGAGTATTTGGAGAATGGTGGTCAAAGATAACATCTAAATCATAAATCACATCTGGAGTGTAAGAAGTACAGAACGTAAGGCACCTTTCCCCCCTCTCCATAAATCAGTGCCTGCCTATCCTTCACCTCATCCTCTCAATAAGTAGTCATATTACAGGCTTTATTCACGCCAGAAGTGCTGCAAATTTAACTCAACTTTATTTTTGTAAGAGCATTTATAGCATTTGCTGTGTGAAAGCCAAAACCATTCAGTTTTGCTTTATGCTGCTCTCTCAGTGTGGCCCAGCACAAGACAACCATTTTACACAGAGTGTCACACCTACTATGGCAGAATCTATGGAAGTGGCAGATGGATCATATGTGGAATTGGATTGGCTGTTGGTAGGGTAAAGTTCTATACACTAAAATTATACTCACAATAGAATCCAAATGCTTATGCTATATATACTTTGAGGCCTGAAGTGGACAATTTTTCAGGAGTAGCTTTCAATCTTGTACCAGATAACTCTACATTGAAAATTTTAAATATATAAACACTTCATGAGCACAAATGGTGATATCTATTTAATCTGAGAGTGATGACAAACACTTCACTTTTAGGATCACAATTTGCTGCAACTGTGTAAAAATATTATGCATATATATATACATTTATGTATATAAAAGCAGAGATTAATTGAAGTGCTGCTTGTCAACGTGGACTGTGATACTAACAAAAAGACCCTCTGCAACACCTCCTATATGACATACTTCTGAGACTACAAAGAAAAGCCCTTTTTCAGAAAATGAGGAATAACCCTTCTACAATTAAAAATGCCAAGTGTGTTCAAAGCTATGAGGTACCAATATGGGAAGGGCAAACAAAGCTGCTTACTAATTTAACAATTAAGGTAAAGCATGGAGGGTACTTACACAGTGACCAAGCTAAGGGAAGCAGAAGGGAAAAGAGTGAAATACATCAGTGCTGAGCAGGTAGAAATAAAAATGTAATTTTCATAGTAAAAATAATAAAGAAAACCAACCAAACAAGCAATAGAAAATGATTAAGCTTGGAGGTAATATACCAGAAAATTATGGGAGCAAATGAAAAATGGTGGGACAGGGAAGGAACATAGATTTATCCTTCCATACTTGAGTACAGCTTGCCTGATGTAGGAAAGAAGAGGGCAAAGCTGAAGCATCAGCTTTCCAGCCCCCTAGTAGTGTGTGCTTGCAGGAACTGGGAGTAGTGGTCACTGGCTCCAAGCTTCCCACCACTCTACTTCTGGGTATAGATTACCCTGCCCAGATCCCAGAGGGTCAGGGAGAGGTGGAGCAGGATCCTGAGGTGCTGGGCCCATTGAGAACACTCCCAGCTGCTGGCACATCAACTTCCCTGCTGGTGGAAGCATAACTTCTTTCCAAAGCACATGAGAATGGATAAAGCTCAGTGATGAGGAAAAAAATGTTAAGGGAAGGATCTAAGGAAGTGCTGTCAGTTTGGAGGGAACAGCTACAGGAATGCAACGCTGAGTTGGGCAGGATTCCTTCCTTTCTGTCACAAGAGTAAGCCATGAACACATGTGCTTTGGTGTCCAATAAACCTAATCACCCCTTGAAGGGCTCTTTCACATCCCATCTTGGGTGTTATTTCATGAAAGGATGATGTTTTCTCTCCTGTCAGCACTTGTTGATTTACAGGCTGATTTATACTCTCATTACTTATATTTGTGGTTTATTGATTTATTCATGTAATGCTATGATCACAGGACTTCATTTTTATTATGTTAATTACTCCTCCCTTTTCCTTCCTTCCTCTGAAAGATAAATTATCATCCGTCTGATCCCTCTACTCAAAAATCAGAAGCATGTGTACTTGACTTGAAAGCTTTTCTATTTGGAATTCACATGTAGTGCTCTTCAAAGTAATAATATTTTCCAAAAAGTCTAAAATATCAAAACAAACTATGAAATGCATTCACAATGATTTGGTTTTTTCCTTCATAAGGAAATCTGTGCACATTTCAGAAGCAATTGACCACGAACCTAAGGCAAGGATTACTGCACTTCAACATGGTTATCAATATTGCAGGTTTTCTACTTGAAGGGAAACCACTGTTTTTGTAGGCACTTTTAGAACACTTAATACTCAGATGGCCTTGGAAATACCTAACAAATGAGAGGCTTTCTTTGCAGCTTAAAAACCCAGGAACACAGAGAAGGCCTGAGCCTAAATTGGTTCATGTTGGTTTTGGCAAGAGTCCACCACACAGTTCTCTACTTTGCCTCATGTGGTTCCCCAGGGTTGTGCCTGATCTTTTCCCATATGCTGTAACCAGGCAGGAATCACCCTGCAGGAGTATGGGCAATCCTGAGAAACAGAGTGTGCAGCAAAGCACAGAGAAGCAAGAGGAAGCAAGATATGGCAAATGAGTTGCCATGATTGTTTTTACTTATTCTTGAGGTCACTTTCACAGTGCTTCTTATGTTAATAACTCTTACCAAAGTTCCGTATTGGCCTGAATTGATTAATTGATTAGGAAAGTGGAATTTTTCCTAAGGTTAAAAAGCAAATCTACAGAAGAGGAAGCATGTCATGGGTTCTGATAGAAGACAATCGAACCACAGATACGCCTTCAGGGCATGCAGCTTCCTTTGAGCCATTCAAATTTGGGCACCTTGGAAAATCCTGCTGCTACTCACAGCACCAGAGAGCAGAGGCTGTCAAGCATCCAGCAGGCTGGCTCAGTGTGTAGCACAGCTCCCTGCAAGGAGGGTTTTGCCAATCAGGTGCTTTGAACCTCTGTGCTCATTATTTAGGATGCTGTAACACACATCCTGACTTTTACCATAACTGCTTCTCCGAGTTCTACCTTTCCCACAACTTTTCACTACAGAGGAAGACTATCTTGCCCAGTGGATTTGACAGGAACACTAAAGCCACGTCGTTGCATATTTTGAACACATCCTGGTAAATATTCCTTACCTCACAGCTACTGAGGTCTAAAGACACCTCCTTCAGATTGTGATTGCAAGCCAGGCCTAATAAAAGCGCTCTGAAAAAGATCAATTTTAGAACCATTTAAAAAAAAAAAAAAAAGGGCAGCTTTACATCATCATCTAAATGATCACAGGTTAATACACCTATAATACAAAGAATCATTTCAAAATGACACCAGCTGAGCAGTTATTTCTTAAATGACAATGGCAGCACAAGCCTGCCACACTCAGAACACTCCAGGAGCTTCAAAAACTGCAGGGATGCAAGGCTAATGAAGAAACTCTGAAGCTAATGCACCATCAACACTTAATAACATGCATCAGAGATGAATTTTCTTCAACATTTGCTTTCAAAGAGCACCAAATGATTACAAATGGGGTGTTCTGTCATAAAACAACACAAACTCTCTGATTTTCCAAAAATCCAGGAAAAAATTAGGTTTTTAAAATATGCAAGATGCCATGCAGCCAGCCATTTCAGCCAGGCACAGTGCCTGTAACATTCAAAGGCTGGAGCATGTTCCAGTATCACACAGTTCTCCACTTCCACAACCCAACAAGTATTCACAGATTTCAAAATGGTATTCCTATACAATGGTATCCTTTGTCTTTAGGCAGAATGGCAGACACGTGAAGTAACGACTAATTATGGTTTTCAAAAATCCACTTTTAAAGTCTTACAGAACTCAGTTTCCGCATCTACAAGTTAGTGTTAATATCACACTTGTGTTAATACTGTAAAATCAGAAATCACAACAGCATGTGTAATAGAGAAGGAGCCAACAAAATCTGTGTATACCTTCTAGTATCTTCAGAATAGATTCAGCTTTGAATTAATAATTCAACAGAGAAACAGAAGGACTTCCTTCTCCAACTTCATTTCAGCCAAAAGCATCTAACCAAAGGACTGATGCATGGAGACAATCCCTTCTGATGAACCATTTGTCTAAACACTTGCTATGCAAGTAGTGTGCCAAAGCTACATTTGAAATGTCTGTGCCCTGGGCAGGTTTTTCATTTAAATCTATTTATATCTTCTGTCCTGCAGGTATAATCAGACCTTCCCTATTAACAAAGGCAAATGTCTCGTCCTTACTTACTTAAGCCATTAATATACAGACTTTGGGGGGGGAAGTGAGAGTTCTGCAGCAGTTCTCACAAATTTTTAGATGATCTTGTCTGTCTTTCTTACCCAGACATGTTTTTATTGTCAGTCTGACTGATGGTAAAACTTTGCAAAGAGCTTCCTAAACAATTCAAGGAAATAAAAAAATACAATGCAAGCATAAAAAAAAATGCAGATTAAAAAATAGACACAGTGCTGCTCTAGTTGTACACTTTTCACAGGAAGAAAAAAAAGGTTAGTTTTTTTCCCTAACCTCTTCCCTATAAATTCATCTAAGAAAATCCCCTTATTTCTCAATTCTTTGTCATGAAAAAAATCACCAGCATTCAAAGGGACTGAAGCCAGACATATTATACTTACACTTGGCCACTGTGTTTAAATCACACATGGCAACACATGGAGAGGTCTTGTCAACTGTGCATAATGCAGAAAGCAAGAATTGGCCTTGTAATTAGCATTTGCATGAGAAGCATATCAGAAACTAGTCTTGTTATAGCACTGACAGATCAAAATGCAATTTTTGGCAATGTCTGTAAAATTCAACAAAAATGCCAACTCACACTTCAACAAGGACAAGAGTACAAACTGCCTCACTCAGTTAAAAAACCAGGGTGAAAAAAAGAGTGAGCTGCAATGGAGCATTAACTGTATTACCTGTGTACAAGGTATTCCCTTCCCCCACCCACTACGTGGCATCTGCACAGGACAGATTTATTAGCAAACCTACTCCCTGAAAGGCTTGACTTCGAGTGAACAGGCAAGTTCATGTCCTTCACACACTGCACTGATTAACCAGTATCTTTAAACTCACCCAGTTAGCACATGCAATTAGACATACCACGACTGCTGAGCTAAAGGAAGCTGATAAAGAAATCAAATAACAATTAATCAGGGGAATTTGGAATCCAGGGTGTCAGGTATCTGCATGTTATCTTTTTTTTTCTCTAGGCAGGCTTGATCTTGAATCACACATCCAACTTGGTGACTTCTGGTTCATGGACACAAACCAGGAACTCCTCCTTTGCCACAGGACAGCTCCAAGTCCCACATTATCAAAAGCTTTTTGACATATTCTGATGAAAGATGTCAGAAAAGTACTACTACGATACACCAGTTTTTTTACTTTTCCTTCTTGGAGTCATCTCTCACGGGCTCTTGCAGTCTTGGCAATGACAAGTAAGTCTGCCTGAAAAAAAGTGTTTCTATCTTCTTGGGTTTAACAAACCCTGTGATCTTGATGGTTCTGGAAAGTTTTGTAATTTCTTGCAGTTAAGATCAAAAGGCTAAGCAGCTGTCCCACAATACACATCCTCAGTCCTT
Source organism: Monarcha castaneiventris obscurior (assembly GCA_026261815.1). Taxonomy (NCBI): domain Eukaryota; kingdom Metazoa; phylum Chordata; class Aves; order Passeriformes; family Monarchidae; genus Monarcha; species Monarcha castaneiventris. Next base: position 10,207,149 of record JAMPIT010000388.1, read on the forward strand.
TTAACACCAGATTAACTTCCACAGGACATTTCTGAAGTGAATTAGTCAAGCCATATAGGGTTTGAGAGGTAAAGCAAGGTGTCCTGCAGATCAAAGTCCTCTCTGGTGTTGTGAGACACACTCAGCTCAAACTGAAGGAAAAATTTAGGTCAGAGAAAAAGCACATCACAGAAATTACCCAAAAGTACTAACAGCATCTGACCTACCTCCTAGGCAGAGGTGAACACTGTCAACAGAACAAAAGCAGCCCAGGCCAAAGTACCAGTGGCATGGACACTCTGAGACCATTCATATCCAGCTGGACTCTGGAAAGATGCCCCTTCCTGGAGCTTTCTGTGCTAGTGAAAGAGCTTTCTGCTCTCAGCTCATCCTACGCTCCCCATCACTGCCTCTTTACTTCCACCAACACCAGTCAGGTGAGTAACTCTCTCTAACCCAGTTCAGTCAAATTGAGCCAGAGTATCTTAAACATTACCAGAAGCAGTCTTTTGTTAATGCAGATTTTGGCTGAAAAGGACTAGGAAGATACCAGTTGCTGCCTAGCTGGCGGTCAAGGGTTCCCAGGTTTTGGGGATAAATGAATACAATAACATCTTCTATGAGCATAGGCAATTGTAGAGCACTCACCAGCCAAAATTCCTCATACCATAGGAGATACTCAACATGCCAAGAAGAGAACCATAATGAAGCTTAATGTTTGGTGCTTCTCACCTTTCCTAATCTCTGGGGACATAGTCAGTGTCTCACAGTATTCTCTTTTTCCTGTTGCACCAATACTGCCTTCTGTAGTAGTCACATCCATCCCTGTTTTTATTCCCTGCTGCCCTCCACCATTGAAACAATAGTTCTAAATTAATCAGATTCAACTGTGTTTCTCAAAAATCACCTTCTGTCTGAAAATACATCTGTACCACACCTTCCTAAAGTCCAAGCAAGCAAGACAACAACCAAGAGCATCACATAGAACAAAGCGAAAGATCAGAACTAAAATGGCTCGTGCAGTTGAATATGGATTTCAAACCAGTGCATCTGACTTAACCATCAGGCTCTTCTTGGTGGTGCCAAGCAACAAGACAAGAGGCAACAGGAAGAACTTGATGCACAGAAGTTCCACCTGAACATGAGGAAGATCTTCTTTACTGTGCAAGTGACTGTGCACTGGAACAGATGACCCAGAGAGGGTGTGGTGTCTCCCCCACTGTGTGGGAATCCAGAGTGCAGAGAATATTTTTCTGCCTGTTTTGAAGGGTTTAAACCCCCTGGACAACACTGTTTTTGACCTTTATCCATGGAGAAAATTGCCTACTCTTTGGGAAGAATTAGAATCTACACAGGTGTGAACTGGCTGATAGAAATTATGTAAGATTGTCACAGGGTGCAAATTTAGAAGTTTTATATTTGTTAGTATAGTAAATAGATAAGAAGTAAGACCTCCAAGATGGAGGATTGTTGTAGTTTCCAGGCCTTCTTCCTTCTTCTTCTAGTCCCCCATATTTTGCAGTAGAAGTAGTTTAAAGTGGTTGGATAAAGAATTCCGCAGTTCCTGTCTACGTGACAGTGATTTACTGAACATTGGTGGAAAAGTAAAACTATCTTTCATTTTAAGTTTTCATTGGATGATTTGCCTTTAAAAGAGCTGTAAAATCTTGATAAGTTGGCTTTCTCCTGCATTCTCTGCTCCGTGCTGTGTCTAGGTCACGTCAGTGACCGTATTTCTCTGATAAGACTTAATAAACAACTATCTAAAGCAGTGAAGGCTGAAAGTCCCGTTCATCTCCCGGGCTCCTGGCAAAGACTCTAAAATCTGTCCCAGCCAGAGAGACCTAATTAAGACATGAGATGTGTCACACTGGAAATACTCAACAACTATCTGGATGCAATCCTGTGCAATGTGCTGTAGGATAACCCTTCCTGAGCAGGGAGGTTGGACCAAATGGCCCACTGTGGTCACTCCCAACCTGACCCATTCTGTGATACTGTGATACTGTGCTGTCCTCTTCAATACTGAACTGCATTGATAAAACGTACTCCAAAACAACATACACTACTCTTTCTGCTGTTGCACTTGTCACTATTCCCTCCCTTAGCTTCCTCCAGAGTGTATCTAAAGCTTTCCATCCCATACTCACTAACTACTCTTTATATCCCACATCTCTGATTTTGCTATCAACTCCTGTTAATCAGATACTCCCCATTTCCCTTCCCTGTTCTCCTTCAGGAGGCAGGCTCCCAGCCACACAAGGATACATCCATGCACACACACACCTATATCCATATGAGGATTCCGAAATAGTCAGTGAACATGTGTAGGTGTCTACTATGGATAAGGTTATGTATGTGTTAATGTATATTAGCTAGGAAGATGACACTTTGGAAAGAGCCCTTTTTTTAATTAAGCCAAATAAACACAAGTATTCTGCCAGAATCACAAAACGACCTATCTAGATTAGACCTATCTATCTAGGCCTACCTTGACTTTAAAACACACTTTTAAATTTCATGTCTGAAAATTTCAACACAGTTCAAATCCACACACATCACAAGAAGGGTGACAGTGCTTCACAATTTCCCTCAGCCTGCAGAACCTGTTAGTCACAGGATGGGTGACATACAACAAAAAGACTCATTGCATTTAGCATTCCTAGAAATGGCTGCCATTGTGTCTTCCCCCAAAAGCAGAACATAGCTCTGTGCAATAGGTTTCTCCTCCCAAACACTGCAACAGGTTCCATTTCATTATGGCCCTTGCAATAATGCAGTCCCAAAGGAATGGCACTCACACAAGCCTATAATCCCATTTCACTGTGGAGCAGTTTTGTTCGTAAGCCACAAAGAAAGAAATATATCCCAAAAAAACGCTGACAGAAGCTATACAATTGTGACATTCCCAGAGCAAAAAATATGATTAATAGTCTCAACTGTGAGATGGAAAGAATGTTTTATGAATGTGTGACCATCAGAAAACTCACTCTTTTAATATCAATAACGTACAATGGGGAAAAAAGAAGAAAGCAAAATTCTTTCCCCTTCCTTTTAATATGAGGCACTCATGTAACAACAATGCAAACTAGGTTTTAGGCACAAGAGAAAATGAAATTAAATTCTTACTTCAGAGGCTCAGGAGGGAGTTTAGTTCCTGAAAGGTTAATCTGCATCAAAGCAAGTGAGCTGCTGAAAAACTGTTTGAAGGAGGGAGGGACTTCTTTTCCTTTTCTGTAAGTAAAAAATTCATTAAGAAGTAGCATTTAGACACTCCTCATTCCAATAAATAGTGAATGCAAGCCACCAGAAATGTAGTGATCTTTTACATGTTTAATTGCTCTACCTTCGGCAGTTCTGTAATCAGTGGCTCTCAATTAGCTCAGAATTATAATGTCATCAAAATGTTGATTCAACAAACAATCCTCAGCACTGCACTACTGCACAGAAGACATTACTATCTACCTTCTGTTTGGTGAACTACAAAGAATGATCATTTAGGTCTGGCTAATAGTGAACATACTTACATCTCACAAGCAGAAGATCAAACAGGACATGAACAAAACCCTGAAACTGCTTTTTCACCACTAGAAATATTTACTCAATGCTAGAGTACCTTAGCATCAATTAGGTATCATCTCTGATAAGGACCCAAGGCTTCAATTTGAAGAAAACGAAAGCTAGTATTTCCTACAATGCAAGTACTCTAAAAAGTATATGTTCAATCTCAAAGACTTTCAAAGGGAATTCCTCCCAGAAGAAGATAAAACAGGAAAACTCCCCATTTTTAACCATCATCAAATCATGAAAAACACAAACTTTAAAACTCATATTTAAAGAGGAGTCAAGTCAGTCAGACTTCAAAGCCTGATGCTATGCCTTTTAGAGACAAAAGATATATATAGACTTTCTGCTGCATCAGGATGACAAAAACACACATTAGACAAGATAGCTTACTTTATAGACCTTTAGCAAAGAGCAGAAAGGGAAAGAAAATATTTTGCTTAGAATAAGTAGTACCTATTTCATAGAGCACTGAGACTTCCAAGGTTTTATAAAAAAGTCTTAGATTTATTCTTAAAAAGAAGGGTGCTACATTAGAGCAAGAAATTATAAACCAAAATATTGCAGGAGTTGAGAGTAATGACATTTAAATTGTACCTGTGAGAAAACAGAGTCCTAGAGAGGCTAAGGACAGCTAGATGCTGAAGACATCCACGAAGGAGGGCTCCACACACCTGGTTCAAAATAAGGGCAATTCATTTCACTTCATATTAACCCAAAAAAGGACATAGGTATAGAAGGTGGGGGATGTTTCCTTGGTATTGAAATATCCACAAAAAGGTCTTTACCATATCTAGCGCACACTCCGTGTTGGATAAATCCAGGTGAACAAGGGCATTTGGCTGGGCCAAAAAATTGTACAGGCTCTGTAATTATTGGACAGAAAGAATTACAGAGGTTATTTTTTATACTATGACAACAGTTACTGGATCAGTACCTGTCATTGCATTTTTGGCTTTTACTATAAAATCATCTGAAACTTTGCCTAATCAATACAACCTGTTTTACTTTTCCAGGCTATCCTTTTTTAAAATAGTGGGAAAACGGTGCTCAGACTACACTTACCCAACATCTCTCTTAAAGCACAGGCCTTGAGTTATTGCATTTAACTTTCACAGCAAATGATAATTAATTTAGCTGTAAATACTTTGCAATGTCACTCAGATTGCTGTTACATTTCACAGAGGCTAATTGGTTCGTAAGTTAAAGCCAGACCCTTTAAGCATGAGGGAAGCACGAATTTGCACCTGAAGTCCATGGTTAGTTCTTAATATCAGCTGCCCATTACAGGTTTAAGGGAGAATATAGAATGGGTAGCAAGATTTTAACATTGATGGCTTCAGTACCATATAGAATATGCCATGTCAATGTTAGTGTATGTAAAACTTCTCACTATACACACTGTTTCATTTTGGGCTCTTTTCAGTCTCAGAGAACAACACAGAAAGATAAAAGTGTGACCTAATTCACAGAAAAGTGGAAAGCTCGACTCCACATGAAATCCAGCCAAACAGTGCATGCTTAACATTTCTAAAACAGATCCATCTTCCTAAAAATTAGGTCATTTAGCCCCTATACCTACAATACAAGAGAGGTCCCTACTTAAAAAATTTCCTGGGGTTTATTTTAATTGCTAAATAATAGGATTTCCTTGCTCCTGTTAGAAAACTGTTCCACAGATTAAGAGACTTCACTACTAATAATCTTTATCTTTGAACCATCTCTCTGACAAGCTAAGAAAAGCCCCACTTTCTGCATTTATCTCTTAAAATATTGTAGGTAGACCTTAGGTCTCTTTAAGCACTGCCTACCAAAGTTGTAGATTTTATTTTCCTTTTTTTTTTTTACCTAATTTGCTACGTTATTCTCTCAGAGTAATTCACTGTGTGTCTTTACTTACATTTAACTATTTATTTGCTATCTTTAAAACCCTGTTGTCCCACTGACCCTTACACCTCATATCTGAAAAGGCTAGTTCTTTGAATATGCTGGTGAATTTACAAGTAAGATATGTGAAAAAGTCAAACTCAGATCTCACTGCACTTTAAATGATGAGATTGGTTGACTGTAGTTTTGTATCTTCTATATGTTCAATATTTAGAATTCAAAACCTGACAGTTACATACATACAACTTTTGATGTGAGAGAGAAATACAGATGTAACAGTCAAAAAGTGAATATATAAAAACTGAGAAGTAAGTGGATTCTGTTACAGACAAAATAGAGCTGCACCTCCATGGCAATTGATAAACTGAATGAAGGAGTCTAAAAAATAATTACATTCTTCAAAGAATCAGGAGTTTCAACAGCATGTGTCAAGGAGGTGCACAGATTTATTTATACAAACAAAAATATTGAAAAACAGAAATTAATTCTTTCCAAGTCAAAAGAAATAATTTGCTTCCAACCTTCCAAAGAAAAATTTGTAATACTGTTATCACTAAAAAGATTATGAGGGTTTTTTAATGGTGTTTTTGTCACTTTCAAACAGAACTCAAAGAGAATGAAAAAGTGTTTTTTTTCATTGAGAAGAAGTGGCACCCTTGCACTCTTCTCATTTATCACTAGAAGCCAAAGACTCAAGGCATGAACCTAAATTATGTGGATTTTTTTTAGTTGTATGGGGAAGTTCTCTGACTGTATACTGAAGAGTAGAGATAAAATTGTTATTTTCTCTCCCTACTAAAACTGTACAGAAATAAAGGCCAAAAAGGAACTGAACAAAACAGGTTTTTGCCTTTCTCTCAACCATTAATTAAAACACCCATTCATTATCCCCCCAGTGAGAGGACAGTGCTTACTGAGAGATCATCTCCGCGGAGCGCGTTCCCTGAGAGGTCGAGATGGACGAGCGTGTTTGCGATCAGCGAGTTGGCACTCAGTGACTGGGAAAGGCTGTTCACCCCTGCCAAACAAGAGATCACGGCTCAGCTGAGCTGACCCCACACAAAACTGGCCCAGAGCCTTCAAGGGCACAATTTCAGTGAACACAGGCACACACACAAACGTTTAATGACTTCCTATTGCCATCGCTGCATGTGGGAATCCAAAGTGCAGGGAATATTTCTCTGCCTGTTTTGAAGAATCTAACCCCCCTGAACAATGTTCTCTTTGACCTTTTGTCGTAGTGTCTGGACACGAACACGCGGACTCAACAGCAGGCTAGGAGCAGGTCAGCCACCAGGTAGAGCCAAAAAGGGGCGCCTGCCTTTATTATCACACTTTTATACCTCTTCTAAGACAATCATACATTGGTGGATGAGGTTAACACCTCTAGCATTTTACAGGATAGGAACACAGTCTATCACCTTTCTCCGCCTTGGAGAAAGGAATGGTCAACAATGTAAAAGTTCAGTAAACATCCTTAGCCGGTTAGAAAAACAAGAGCTATGTTTATAGAAAGAGCATGAGAACTTCTACTACAAAAGTAAAAACATGGAGCACTGTGAAAACCAGGGCGACATCCTTTATCCATGGAGAAAACTGCCTACTCTCTGGGAGGAATTAAAATCTACACAGACGTGAACTAGGTGATAGAATATGATGTAAGGATGTCACAGGGTGAAGAATTTAGAAGTTTTAGGTTTGTTAATGTAGTAAATAGATAAACAGTAAAAGTTCCAAGATGGAGGAGACCTTGTAGTTTTTAACCTCTCTCTTTCTTCTTCTAGTCCCCCATATTTTGCAGCAAAAGTAGTTCAGGATGATTGGATGAAACGTTCCGCAGTTCCGGCCTGCGTGTCGGAGTGATTTACTGAACATTGGAGGAAAAGTAAAAATATCTGTCGTTTTAAGTTTTTATTGGTTAATTTACCTTTAAAAGAGCTGTGAAATCTTGATAAGGGGCCTTTTTCTTGCTTTCTCTTGCGATGTTCTGCTCTGCTATGTCTTCTCTACGCTAGTAGCTGATAACACTGGCTATTTCTGATTCCTTCAAATCTAACTTTCATCTGAGGGCTCTGCAGCTTATCATCAGCTTCTCAGTTTATTGTAGATGGTTATTGCTGCCTTTCAAGCACTACATGCCTGTGTTTCTTACATGCACAAGCATCACTCTGTCCTTTAGTTGATCCAGCAGTTTTTTTGGAAGTCCCTGGCCAAACCTACAAAGAAGGCAAGTGATCTACTACACAACATTCAACAATTTCTCAAAGCTGGTCAGTGAAATTGGACAGGCATTCAATTGATGAAACATGTCCAGTCTTCACTTAAAAACTACTATGAAACTGATTTGCCAGTGAGGATGTGGAAGAAACAGTTAGCAAGCTACTGGAGACAAAAATACCTACGTCAGTGCTTTAATTTTCTGAGCTTTCAAATATTAAGAAAGTCTCCCATGGTAGTAGTATGGCTCCTGGTTTCAGCAGGCTTTTGAAAGTGGAAAGTATCAAAGCACAACACACCTTTGTCAAGTCTCAAATCTTTTCCGCTCAGTGTCATTTTTCTTTTAGCTTGAGATTGTGTTGTTGAATCTACACCCTATTGCTAAATGTAAACTGCAAACTAATAGTTTTTGAAACTTCAAAAGATCTAAAAGCTCTATTTAAACACTTGACCTTATAGCTCTGGATTCACTTTAGTGACCCTTCTCAACAACATTTACAAGCAACAAGAAGAAGGAGGAACAAATGCACTTTTGTCCTGGCTGCTCAATGGTACTTAGTTGTCAGGTGGGGTTCCAGCCAGGTTAAACTATCAGCAATTCAGTGTGTACAACCAAGAAGCAATTCTGGGAATTCAGAGGCAGTGTCTGAGTTTGAGGGAGATGAGCTATCAAATGATTCATAATGTTGCTGCTTGTTTCATGCTTAAAAAGGACCAACTGCTCAAAATCAGCCACATTAGTGATGGCAAACAATGTGAATGAGGGATTTTTTTAATTAGCCTCTGGCTTGGGCTCAGAAAAGCAAGCTTTATCTTTGGATGAGTATACTAGAATTTTCCATTTAACCAGAATCTTCAAATCAATAAATTTATGTTTGAACTTCACCCTACCTCATACTATACTCTAACAGTAATCTCACTTTCATTTGCAGACAATCTTTTATGCTCTTTTACCACTCTCAGGAGGCTCAGACTATTAATAGCTCTCAGGAACTCTGAGATACAATATTTGAAGAAAGATCAGCTGGGAAGTTGCCACCTGAACTTCACCTGTCAATCTTAGAAACTTATCTCAAATAAAAAGCACATTTAAAATAAGGTCAAAACCTGCGAGGGATTGTTCTGAGTTTCTGAAAAGCTTAAATTTAAAAAAAATATTTAAAAAAAAAAGAAGAAAAAGAAAAAGAAGAAGAAAAATAAAAAGAAAGGCTGGAGAGAAAAATCCATGCACTTTAGAGTCTACTGAATCCAAGATCCAAGGACTCTTTTAGACTTTCCCCACAGAAAGTATTACAAGCTCAAAAATAGCCTCCCAAGTTAAAACCAAATCATTACTGTCTTCTTAAGTTAGAGAAAAACTGACAGCTTTGCAGCAACCTGAGTTGCTTCAGGTCCTGAGGGTTGTAAGAATTCCCATTTTAACACATGGCATATACTATTCTTAGGGAATACTGAGGAGTTGCCATGGGACAAGAGTCATGGTAAAATCTTACTCTGAAGGTCATCAGTATTAGACATACTGGAAAATATTTCAGCTTTTGCATAAAGATCATCTTTAAAAAAGTATGTTAAAAACCTTCAAATTCTTTTAATAACCTCAGAATTCACTTTCACTGACAAGAGTTGTGTGGGTGAACTTCATCAAGCTGGCATTTATTCGTTATGAAGATGGAAATGTAGCTGCAGTGTTCTCTTGACTCAAACTTCACAATCACTTGCTGAAATAATTCAGGTCACATGAAGAAAAGTACAGAATGAATGAACATACCACAACTGCATAAATTTCTCTTAAATTCACAAGTATCTCATTTCAAGAGTTACATTAGTTACATTAGTCAAGATTTTTAATCAACTGATTGTAACCAAAAAGTGAGTTAGCAGTAGAAAACAACAACCCCAGAGTTTAATAAAGTATTTTTAGTGAAAATCATTATTTAATAAATTCACCTTAGGATTTACTGTTTACTCGAGCATAGTAAGAGCCATATTCACTCACAATAAAACAACAAAGTCCTTTACCCCACCCATATTTCCCCAGGTCAATCCTTGAAGCTAAGGAGAACACAGAATCTGCACTTCACAGAGCAATAATTAAGAGGATAAAAGGGCACGGTTACTATCTGTTATCAACTAATGTCCTTCATACTGTTAACTCAGTCATCTTTTCCAGGTCATCAACATCTACAAAAAAACAGCATTAATGTCAGTGTGGTTTTTCTCTTTTTAACACTCATTTATACAAGAGGCCCTTGGTTTGCACAGTCTGTCTAAGAGGTCACTGCTTCTATTATTTGTAAAACAGAAATGCAAAAAATCCTGAAAGCTTCTGACTTGTGTTTCACTGCTGTTATCGCTTTTAAAATGTACAAATATTTCAATTACAATATCAAATTAGAAATTTGTAAATTATAAAACAAAGTAGTCTTTAGTCAGAGCAAGTCACTCACCAGCCATTGTCACAATGCTTGGTTTCATAAAATAACTGTGTGCAAAACATTTGGAAATTTCCCTATGCGTTTTTTGCTTCAGACATTTTCTTGAAGCACATATGAAACATGTCTTTTATGTAAATCCTAATTGCAGTCTTCCTCTATAATACAGGTTCAAACTTAAACCCTTACAGAAGCAAGTCAGAGTTTATCAAAGTGATGAAGGGTACCCAGAACCCAGTCCATGGTCCAGCAACCCAGGACTGCAAAAAAGCAGTTGCACTGTTGAGAAAATACATGTAAACAATTTACAAAACTAATTAGTTTATAATCTGGCAACAGAAATTATTTTTAGTATGTAAGTCTGAAAGCTTTAGAAAAGACAAAGAGGCATATTTATAAAACATACCTTTTGGTGACAAGGAGGTTTTAGATAAATTTAAATGCTTCAGTCCCTTTGGAAGTTTGGCGAACTGGACGCTCAAAGATGACACACCTGTTGGAGGAGCAAAGACAAAATGGATGTTTTCAGGCTAACTGTGTGACCTCGGGTTTTCCCAGCAAATCTCACCACGGGAAAATTGCACCAGTGACACTAGAAGAGGAACTGCACACACCCTGCAGGTAGGCTCTGTCATTTTATGATCCTAAACCTTTGAAATTACTGATGTAATCAAGATCCCTGCTTTGATAACCACTGAACAGATACGGAATTTTGCTGTTAACCATCAGTAATCCTCCATAATTAAAAACTTTATAATACACAAATACTTTTGAGAAGGAGTCAAAGTGAAGCTATTACAACACATCAAACAGTCAGCACTTGGGTAATATGGAAGCTTTATGTTTCAAAAAAAAAAACTAAATTAAAAAGTCTAGGCACAATTAAAACCTAACAATGGTGCTTCACACAAAGCTTCAAACTATTTTTGTTTTCTTTTAAAAGGAATGGCTGTCAAGGCAAGAAAGGCACCCACATCAGCTAACATCGCCCTCTTTTTCTGAGGCAAACCCAAAGAGCCTGAAACCTCTCCCATGTCCTAATGGCCACTTAATTCCCTTACAGTAGCCTGCAGGCTACCAGCCAGGACACAGGCTTGGAAATATCACAACTGCTTGCAATCCTAAACAGTAAAAACCTATTAAGATGCTGACACAGACTGGACTACCTCAGCACAAATTCAACAAAAGAAGAAAACCATAAAAAGGCACTTTTCATTAAAGCTTTTAGTCGGTGTGTCCAAGTTCCCCACTCCATAAATTTAATTCTCCATTTTAAACAAAAGATTGAAATTTCATTAAGAGGGCACGTCCTAAACAACAATGGAACTAAATCGTGAAATATTTATTAGAGAAATAAATCAACACAGAAAATCAGGCTTAACCTGAGGTGTGAAATACTCCTCTAGAGCAACTCACTTGGAGAGAAAAGGGCAGAGAAAGAGAGTAAAACCTTTTACTTGATTGAGAACATAGTAAATTAAAAAGCTGATACCCTTCTCCACATACACAGACATGAAACAGTCTGTGAAACTGTAGGTCACATACCTATGTTAGTCTGTTTTTATTCAGTTTTACTAATCACTGATAATGAAAGAGCCAGCCACCTTGCAGATACAGTGGTAGGGGACTTTTTTAATGCCCCCTGCAAAAGCAGGTTGCGTGCAACCCCCATGCAGATCAAAACAATACACCGCTTTTTATTTATATTGCTAAAAGACTGGACCCATGAGGCCTTGGAATTGTTTATTGTTAAGCACAATGGCAAAGAGATATCTTCACCAATTTTCAGCAAGAATGAATCAAATCATACTAATAGGATTTTCCTTCATAGCTCTGTAAGTACAATCAGTATCACTAAGGATACCACAAATGTAAATTTTGCTGTTAACCATTTTGACTAAGATATGCAGCATAGAGTTTTACCTCTCCATCTTTGTATTTAGCTAACAATGTGCAGACTAGTTGTTGTTCTAGCCAAGCTGAACAATTTTAACATCCTACTAGCACTGGGGTTAAGTTATAGCTATAAGACACAGGTGCAGAAAAGAAAAAGTGCTTCTGGTTACTCAGGCCCTTGAACACCCTTTAAGTCACTCATTTTTGCCAACAGCATAACAGAGATGAGCGTTCTAGTGGCAGAAATGGAGTTAGCAGCATCCAGGCACACAGTTTGGAATTTGAGTACTACTAGGCTTCAGCATGTTTGTTTTGCATTATTTTTAACAAAATATGAGATTAGATTCTGATCCTACTAGAGCCAAAAGCAAAACTTGCATCACTTCAGCATGGCTAAATTTTTAAAGACAAGACTGATAATAAACTTTCCAGGTGTTAGTCTCACAAATACTGACAGTACCATAAAGGACAGCCAATCTCAAATTAAGAGACTGGACTCAGTAAAAAATCACTGCATATAAACACTGCACTGTATTTGAACTGAAGAGAGGTCCCATGCTTTAGGTAAACTAAACCCCCTTCCCATGCTGTTGGAATACAGACAGTTGCATTAATATGTAATAATATAATGCTTTCACTTATTGGTACTCAACAACACATAATGGCTTAATGTTCAAACAAGGTACAATGTGTTCTTCTCCAGAAAACACAACTCTCTGATTTCCCTTATAACTGCAAAATAATCTAGTTCCAGTTCCTGCAGGTGATTTTTCAAAAGGTATTTTTCAAAATATATATGTCTATATGAATCTCCACTTTTACTTGTGAAATCCTTCCTCCTTCTCCAGTTTACCAAACCTACCTTGCACCCCAGGAATATCATATCACAGAACACTTAAAAGTTTCTTGAACTGAAAAGTTGCAATATTTGCACATTGCAATTATAGTTAATTTCTCTTTAAGTACTCTATAACCTATCTAATTCTCTAATGAAAAGGTCAAATCTTAATTGCATATTTGATAGGAGAGGCTGAGATAATGAAAAAACCCTACTAACTTCAAGTTGTAGTTTCTGAATTTCATTTTTATTTTATATGTGGATACTGCAGAATGGTTTAAATGTATAGGTTTGTTGCAAAGAAAGCACCCCAATGGATATGTTTAAAAAACTAAAAAAAGATCCCCTGCACTGTAGAGTACCCAATGTTTGGTCAATTGTTTTGCTTCCAAGATAAAAATGAGTTCCTTTTCAAATAACACAATCTAAATACACTTCTTCAAAAGCAGAATCAACAATGTAGCAGCCTTTTTTCCAGCTTACAACAGAAATTTCTGTAAAATGCAGTAGGCCTACGGCACATTGTAATAACAACGCTCCTCAGCAAAGCATTGGCTTTCATGTGATATGAATTCTTAACAAGGACAAGCAATAATCAGCAGGCAAGAGGTAATCAGAAAAGTTAGAGCAGTTTGTGTGAACAATTTCAAATAAAAAACTACTCAGAACAGATAAAAAACAAAAACATTATCATACTTGGTTCTAGTCAAAAGAAAAGTGATAGAGAAGTAGCAAGGAAAAAAAAAAAAAAACCCTTCCCAGGTATTTTTCTCCTCACTGAACCAGCAAGAAAGAAGAGACACAAAATTCTGTGTTAACAACATTCTGACTCAATCAGAATGAACAGCTTCTCTATTTTGAATCGTGACAGCAAAGAGAATAGAAAATTTCCCCCAAACACACCACATAAAACAAGAAAAGGTACACTCTGTAAAATTCTTATTTTTCTTCTGGCCCAACAGGAGCACAAGACAGTCTGATCCCAGAACACTGTGTGCCTGGAATGCATTAAGTGAAGCAAATGGAAATCTCAGATGGGCAGTGCTGAAGGGTCAACTCCAGACTGAAAGAATGTAACCTTATTTTAAAAATAAATGCCTCTTGGGTGAAAAAGGAGTAGGCAAGGGAGAGGAATGACTTGATATGTACTGAAATCATGCCTAGCGGTGCCTAGTCTGAGAAAAGCTGAGCTGTTCAGCTTGATTTTCCATCTTGTGGAGTTAACAGCACTTGCTCCATAAGAATGCCAGTTATGCCAGTATTATTGAACATCACCAAGACCTCACAACAGGACAGGCTACCACAGAACTGAGAAAAAGGAGTAATTTTCATAGTGAAAATAAATACGGCATTACAGCTGAAATAAAAACACAAACCCATAAGAAAAATATAATCCGAGAAACAAAGTTGCCTTGTGCTTCATCTTTCAGCTGATTACACTGCCTTTAAAAATGCACACCACTTTTTTTTTTTATTATTCTCTAGTCCTAAACAATCACCGTGTTCTATCTTCCTTTAAAATCCAGGGTTGGTTCAAGACATTTAAGTATTCCTCACCACACCAATGGATATGCATAAGTCAAAAAGAATGGCAATTCTCAGTCATTTGTGAACAACAGAAATTTACAGTAGCATTACGCACAAAACAATAACCTATTATTCAGGCAAAGCTCAACGGAGCAGCAATAATCCTCCTAATACATTTATAGAAAGAGAAAAATGTAAATGCCACAGTACCTCTATCTTCAAGCGGATTGCTAGCAAGGTTGATCGTATGGAGTCCTGAGTTGGGATTATGGGCTAGGGCACTGGCTAGTTTCTGTGCAAAATCTCTGCAAAAAAAAAAGAGAGGGAGAAGGAATCCTGTTATCTCCTCTGTCAACAGCACATTCAGAGGCTTAAAAGCATCAAGGGATTACAAGCCACAAGTGGCCTATGCTACTGCAGAGCACCAACTGATTCCTCATGGCTCTAAACAATGTTTATCTGGCTAATTTACTTTCTTTGTTATTTATGCATTTTGTGACCTAAGAGACTGAAGAGCATTCAGTCAAAGCAGAAAACACTTTTGATAGAGATAATATCTTTTGATAGAGATAATATCTTTTGATAGATAGAGATCTGGAGTATAAAATAGGGGTTAAACAGAGTAACTGACAACTTGAGCACATCCTCTATCTCTCTGCATGCCACAGGAGTGGGAGATACACCAACTTGCACACCACCACCTTCTTCACTCACAAGCCATCCTGCTCACTTGCAGCAGCTCTCTGCCAATAGTCACTCAAACACAAGAGCTTTGCAGCATATCCAGAAGTATTTCTAACCTTATAAAACAGCAGGAATAGCTCTCTCAAAGAACAGCAGCACACTGAGGAGCTGGTCTTTTGCTTCTTTTTACAGTGAGAAGCACCAAAGCACATGGCTGGCTAATCACAGTCCCAACAACGGATCCAAGAGAGATGGCCAAGTGTCAGTTCTGTAATGCTGACAACAGCCAGGCCAGATAGCAGAGATAACTTTGAAGCAATCTTCACCAAGTATGGTAGGTAGATGTAGCAGCATGACCTCTGTTCCAAGGCCACTTGAGAGGCAAGGGACCCCTGCCCTGTCTGCAAGCGCTTTGCTGCAGCTGGACTGCCACCACCCACAGCACTAAGTTCAAAGCTAGCTTGGGTTTCCTTGTACACCACACTGCCAGGCTCTGCTGGAGACACATTTCTTGCATTAAGTCAGAAGGTTGGTGTCTTATCAGCTCTAAGACAAATTCTCAAACCTGTTCTCATACCAACTGGAAGTTATCATGTAATAAAGGACTAGACCTACTGTGGGCTTTTGATAAAGTGGGGCTGTAACTTCAGCGTTCTTGTTTCACCTAAGTTAGACACCAAGATTGAAAGTAAAAATACGTCTTGAACTTCCTTCTTTCTCTCTCTGCCTTAAAGTACATTATCTATCCTCCTGTAGGACAGTGGTGGAAAGCTACCAAAATGCTAATTAACACTGCCCTCTTTCCTTGGAACAAATCGTGCCTATCATCAAACTCTGTGCTGAGAACCACAGTGGAGAACCACATCCTCTTCTAGTATTTGGGAAAGAGAGGACACTGAACAGCAATAGCTTCAATAGCTTTTGGTTATCAGCAGTTGCAAAGATTACTGGAGTACGGAGATGCTCCAGGGAAGTTTAGTTTCCCTTTGAAACCCTGTGTCCTTTAACAGACTTCTAGGGCTAGAACTGGTTCCAGCTCTGCAGAGGCATGATGAAGGGCTGCCTTTAGGAAAAACATATTCTCTTCCTAAAATACAAGTAGCATGTGAATACAAACACTCAACAGAAAGAACTTCTGGACTTGAAACTTTGCCACCTGACAGGCCCCAGGGTCTCCTGCTTTGCTACCAGCTGCTGCTGCAGAAGACTACAGATCTCCTGCAGGTCCTCAGTTACATTTGCCAACACTCTGGAAATCCTCCAGCATTTCAAATGGTGCTAGATGCCTGCCCTTAGGCAACTGAATCAAGCTCCTTATGTCCAGCCAAGAAAAACAAGGTTTTGAGTTAAAAAGCAACAATCCCATTCCCCTTGAGGAGTTTCCTCCTCTTCCTTTATCCCTAACAGATTCTTGTCATTACAGTACTTTGCCATTACCTCCAGGCTTGTTTACAAACTCTGCTCCAGCTTTCGCCAGCAATATAGGCAGGATTACCAAAACTTTTAGGACAACCAGAGAGTGTATGAACTACTTAGCAAAGGCACAGCAAATCGACTGCCACCAGAAAGCACTGGATTATCTACATTAGGCTCAAAGGGCTCCAAGACTCATTTTGGAAGAAATAATACAACAAACAACACACACTCCCTGTGCCATCTCTGCCATAAACAGAGGCACCTTGGCTATGCTCATGGGGGAACCTCTCTTCCCCCTCTTTGTTCACTATTTATTTCAAGTCATAAAATTTATTACATCCTTTGGCTGCACACTTACGAACAGAGCATGCAGTGTAAGACTGAAACTTTCTATAAAGCATCAAACTTGCTCTGTATGCATTACACAGCCATGCTTGGCTGAAATGAGCATATTCGGGCTTGGAGGTAAAGCCCCAAAAAGATTCAATTTAAGTACACATATGACAGACTAAGGATATTTCATCAAGGGTAAGAATACCACTAATGTGGAAATCTTGGACAAACAAAACATTTCCTTGAGATCTGTCTAGACAACATCTCTGTAACAGAAAAAAAGAGGATGTGTAGGAGGAAGCAACACTGTTAGGTCTAAGGACATTAAGACTGCGTCAAGAAGGGAAAGATAAGACTCAACATCACTGCCAAAGGCCGTCTGGATACCAGCAACAGGCTGTTGTTCCCCATGTTGCAGCTAGCCACTCCCTTTGGAACAGGGCTGCATAGGACAGTGTGAAAGAAGGCAGGGACCTGCCAGCTTTCAGAGAGCACATAAGTGCAACAAATAAATCACTTGCACCAGCTCCTGCAAACAGGCCTTTGCAGACTGGAAAGTCTGTCTTGTAGTTCCATGGCAATCACAGAATACCCTAAGCTGGAAGGGACTCCCAAGGATTGAGTCCAACTCCTGGTGCTGCACAGCACATCCCAACAACCCCATGTGCCTGAAATTGCTGTCCAAATGTTCCTTGAGCTGTGGCAGGGCTAGGGCCATGACTAGTGCCCTGGGGAGCCTGTTTCAGTGCCCAACCACCCTCAGAGGAAGAACCTTTTCCTAATATCCAAGTCCTTGCAGTTTAGCATCTCCCAACACTGCAGGCTGAGGGCAGCTCCCACCATACACAGCCTGTGCCTTTCAGGCCAAGCTGCAAAGCCTGACAGACACCAAAGCCCAGCCTAACCAATAGCCTGAGCTGCCCGTTCAGAAATTAATATTTTGGTTATCACATATTGTCCCATTCCTCTAAAATACCTCAGGGATTAACCTCTTTTCAAGCTCATTTTTTGGGTCAGCCTGAATTACTCTCCTCTCCCTGAAATCTGGACATCAGCTATGTTAATTAAAACACCAAAAAATTAGTGATTGCGGTACGCATTGAAGCCTTCCAGTGTAATCTAAACTGCATCCTTTATGCGTAGTTAAAGCAATAGCAATGGGGATAAAATTTCCAAGAGCATCTAAACTGGCACAAATCTTATCAGACAGAGGCTTTCACTTGACATCCTGTTTCTCCCAACAGGAAGTTCACACTTCCCACTTCTGGGTCCTTATTACTGCTACTGCACAATAGTTTGCTGTTTCATCATTTGGGAGGATGACAAGTGTTTATGAGGCTGTGGCCCAAACCAAATCACAGAAATGAGTGGTTGGAGATAGAAAAGAATGGAATCATCTTAAACTGACTCTGCTGCAGGAAGAAATATGCTCTTGCAGCTGCTCGGGTTATTCCTTACAGCTTTACTCTTGGCAGCTCTTTCTTAACCCTGCTTTGGCATTCTATCACAGCTCATTAAAAATGACTGGTCTGTAAGCCATGGGAAGGAAGACACCCAGCAACAACAGGATCTCCCAGCAAACAGATATGAAAAATGGCAAAGCTGACAAATGCATCCTTGGCAAAAACAGACAGTGTTGATCAGAACAGATACACACCAAGGCACAGTGCCAAACACTCTGCATGTAGATGGAGACATGAAAACTAAAGTCACAGGCTGATTATCTGTCAAGTCCTGTTAAAACTGAAAGCAGTTAATCCAACTGTGATAAGTTATGGTAGGCACCGTGCAAAGGTAGTCAACATATCCTTTAACATTAATAATTATCACTAGATTTTGTGGTACATATTGCAAGAAAAATGAGATTAAAACCAGAGGCTTATGCTTGAATGATAGCTACTTAAAACAGTGCACTAGTGAAAGTTTGTGTGATATTCCAAACTCAACCTCAAAATTTCTCATGTCATGTAGGCAATTTTCTTTTAAAGGCATTTCAACGCAACGACCACTTTAAAAATGAGAAAAAGACTCAAACAATGGAAGAGGAGACAATGTAAAGCACATCAAATATTTCTCCTGTGCTTGTTTCCCTTTATTTGTAATTTTGCATAGTGTTCTGCTTCTCCCACCTTTCCACTGCTTCTTTAATTAAACAAAAAATTAATTAGCTCTAGAGTTTATCTTGTCTACATTGTCCTAGACACTACCCTCACACTAAAACAAGCACTGCAAGTACAAACTAGCTCAGTTGGAAGTAAATTCAACTTTGCTTCTATTTCCTGTGAAGGAGGAAAAAAAGCAAATACCTAGTAACTACAACTTACCGTATTTAAAACATAGGCAAGGATTTAAATGTATGGCTTATTTCTGTGTATCCTCCTTTTAAGTCTATGGCAAGCCATTAAACCTACTTATCTACTCTCTTCAAAAAACTGGTTAATGTAGAAGTCCTGTTATATTTGAGCAGACAGCAATCCACATTAAGATAACACCCGCTCATTTGGAAATAAAACAACAATAAGGTGTTACGCAAGATGGAATAATATGCTTTTTTTAACAAAACCTAAACTACTGTTTTTTAAATGATAAAAAGGTGTTGATAATACTTCTATTGGAGCCATATTTGGAGAAGAACGGCGGGAGCTAGTTTAAAGTTTATGCTCTCTTTCAATCACTTTCCTCCACTTAACCCAATGCTCCAGGCAGGATCTTAAAAAACACCACTTTAAAGGGATTTCTTGGACATAAGGACATTCTGGAAAACCTGATAAAAAGCTTGTGACTACAGGCTCCTCTGAACTAGACAGACATTGAGCACATCTTTTTTAATGCTTATTGTGGCCAACATACATCACGCATCCCTTTTAGTGGGACTAAGCAGCATCTAAAGCGACATTTCAAAGGAATTACTTACGTTCTAAGCCCGGCATTCTCTAATACCAGTTCTTCCAATCGATTGGACCTACTCACCACCCGCAGTATCTGCTCACAGAGATCAGTGGACTGCCACAGAAAAGACAGAACAGTGTTAAAGAACACAAACATGGAACAGACAGTTATTGAGTTAAGCTGTACATCGTAATGGGATCCAGGCCACAACCATCTTCTTGTTATACAGAAGTAGGAAGGAAAAATACCAGAAACATCCAGGAGAGTCAACAGAAGACTTCTGGAAAAGGCTCAGAGAAGCAGGAGGCAGACTAAAAGCAAGCAATTAATGAACCAGGCCACCTAACCAAAAGGGCCAGAATTTTTAAAATGACAGTAAAAACAACCTAAATCATGTGGTTCAGAAAAAACTCTCACTTAATTTTTAAAGAAATCTTATTCATATGCATGCTAATCCTTCAGGAAAAAGTGTTAACTAGTGCAAAGGAGAATAAAGCCTGACCAGGAATGACAATTAAACACAAAGAAAGATGTTAGAAGGCAAAGAAAAAAAAAAAATCCCAAAAAACCTCAGGAGCAAAAGCACCCTACCTACATGTCCTCCAAAGACTCCCAAGGACTAGTGTTTAAGGGCCAGTATATTTGAGTATGAATTCTTCCAGCCTATGCAGAAGCAAATCCCATCTCATGATCCTACTGCTGTTGAATTCTAGAATTTGCATGGATATTTGCAAGTGCCATGAACAAAACATGACAACAAAAGAGTTTGTTTGCTCTGCTCATTCAAATAGAGACATAAAACCTTAATCATTCAAAAGCTGAGCAATGAACTCTGTACCTCATCACCTTTTATTATAAACTTCTGTTTTGCTTCTGGATTTGACTTTTCTTTTTCCCCCCACAGCTTGTACTAACCAGTGTTCATGTGATACCCAAAATCATGATCATGAAGTGCTGAAACTATTCTGTTATCTGCCTTTGAAAACAACAATGTGACATTCATACCTGGGACATCTTTGTCTCTAATGACCAACTGACATTTTCTAGTTTGTGTATTTTTCAGGGTTTGGGGTTTTTTTACTTTTAAACTAATTGAATGTCTAAAAAATACCCTAAACTAAATAAACCTGCTCTACCACACTTGTGAAATCTTATTAATCCTTTACACAGTAAGGGTTGACAAATTTTGGTGAAGACTGTCAACTCGGCCACCTTCCCAATTCTCTCTCTACCATCCATATTTTAATAATTCAGAATGTTAGCACAATCTTTCTACAGTACTGTGACTGCAAGTGGAAAGCTTCATGCCTGTACTATAAAACCACTGTGGGTACTGTCTATCAAACACAATGTCAGAGTGGGACTCGTGAAGCACAATGCACTCGATGGCCTCCGGATATGTCTGACCTCATACTGACCCTCAGCAATGTTCTTATGGCATGGATTTACTGTCCAACAATCTACATTTTCCTCATTTTTGACTTAAAATGGAGTAGGTGGAAGGTAAGAGGTTGAGTTGTTTTAAGTAAATGATGCATTTTCCAGACTGACAGAGTTTATTTGTTTTCCACAGAAAGGTTGCTAAGAAAAAACCTCAAAACTTTCACATGAATGTATCTCAGATAGATAATAGGGCCAGGTTTTGTTCTAAGCAAACTACACCAGCCAGTCTTCTAACTAAGCAAACTGCCACATTTCATTGAAGCCAAAACTGATTAATTGCATTGTACCTTTTAACAGTGTTGATTTTAACAGCAAACTACAACAGCA
Source organism: Monarcha castaneiventris obscurior (assembly GCA_026261815.1). Lineage (NCBI taxonomy): Eukaryota > Metazoa > Chordata > Aves > Passeriformes > Monarchidae > Monarcha > Monarcha castaneiventris. The sequence continues at coordinate 10,228,581 of JAMPIT010000388.1, forward strand.
CAAAAAATACCACCAGCTTCATTCCATGCATAACTTTGAGAGAGATGTCCCAGTAGGAAAGAAGTTTTTTGCCTACTCTTTTGCCAAGAATCACATAAGTTTCTATTGAATTTTCATGGAAAATGATAGCTTAGGAACGTAATCAGAGCTTTACAGATCGTTAAAATTGCATCAATTTAAACAAGATGAAACTTAATATTAATTTTTAAAGGCCAAAGCTTCTGGAGGCAAGCATGAAAGCAATTTCTCAAGCAAACCACTTACTCCACCTGCGACTATAAACTTTCAGGTTTAGAAGAAATAGCGTATTTTGATATATTTAAAATGCCACCGAACCACTGCTTTTCTTGGCCTTGTTTTCCATAGTCCAACTTCTTTAGATATGCCCTCTTTTTGCTTTTAGGAAAGAAAACTGATATGGAAAAATACTGGTGCCATACATCAGGGCTTTGGAAAACTGGGTGAGAAAGTCATCGGGTTGCAACAAAAATTACACAGAAAAACTGCTTTATATGCAAGAAGGAACCACCAGAATCTTGGCAATTTTTTTCACCTCCATAAAGCAACTAAGATTTCTGTCTGCTTTAGTTTCCTGTTTGTCACCTAACATTGTTTGAGGGAGGCAGTGATGCCTAATAAAGTAGTTTTATGGGCTACTATTATCACCCAGCAAAGTTTTCAGACTACATTAGTTGAAATTTTGACAAGACCAGACTCTCAGCAGTGTTTTTATGGTGCAAACTGACTATCCAAAAGTTTGTATTTTCCTGATAAGATTAAAGGAAAAATAAAATTTCCAAGAGATTGTCCCAGTTGTACTTGACTAAAATATTTCACTTTAAAACACAGCACAGCCTGGTAGAAGCAGATATGTTGTTTCAATTTATTACTTACTAATTTCAGATCCTTGGAGGACAGCTTGGTAAACCACTGATTATACTCCAGAGCAGCAACTATAGGTATTAAGTCTCTAGAAAAAGAAAAACACTTTTACACACATTTCATATAACTGTCATTTGAAACAATCTCCTAAGTGTTCTTCTATATCTCACTCCCCATAGTTTTGCAAAGCCAATTGCCTACCATCCCCACTATAGACAGCTCGGCATTCTCAAAAAACAGCAGCAGCAGCTGCATGTCTTCCTCCTATTTTAATAAAAAATTTTGACTGGCCAACTGGCATGCATTCTAGCATGAATTTTAATACCAGGAATTTGTCTGGGCTGCCATTCCTACTTTTAGCATAACTTTTTCTTCAGCCTGTGACATGTTTAAGCTTCTTAATCACCTCTAATTATAATTTAGCATGACACTAAAAAGCTTTTTGGCAGTCTGATGATTTAATATAATTCCATGACTGAATGCTTCTAGAGAACACCTCCTTGTCTCATCTCTATAGTTAAATTCCCCCAGGAAACAGGAGACCTGCAAAAGGATAATGCGACATTCAGCACAAACCCTTGTTAATTGTAAAAGGGATTTCACGAATGAAATTCTAAATTATTCCCATTTTCTTCGTGCCAAGCCTCTTAACGTGATCTGCTCTCCCTCTGTTAAGTTTCTCCAATGGCAGACGTTGATAAATGTCACGTCTGGACGCTGCCCCCAGCAGAATCATTCATGGAGCACCACTGCACCATTTAGCAGTGCAGCACTTGGATCATTTTGGTGTTGTGTATTAAACACTGATACACACCTACAGAGGTTTAACAGCTACTTACAAAGCCCTTGTCCTTAGAGTGAAATAAAGAGCTGTACCATACACAAACTAACTTCTCAAGCCAGCAAAACAATGCCATTCAAGCCTCAGTTTTTCTAGGGAGAAATTTAAAAGTACTGGCTTTTATAAGCCAGTCCCCCTCTGCCTCCCAGCTCTTCATCCGGGACATATGCAGGTAGGCACAGGTCTGCACTTGACATGCAGCACCCTTCTCCTATCTTCTTTTAATTCTTCCTCTCCTCCAGTTTTCCTCTGCAAACATGCAGGCACTTCAGGGTGGTTGTTGAACACACAGGAAAGCCAGGAGACAAGGCGACATCACGTGGACAAGCAATCCGTAGGCTATATTGGGAACTGCAGTTGCTACATTTGGAAGTACAAGCATCACTAAGGTAACAGATCCACGGTGCAGCATTTTGCAGCAAAAGACTGTAGCCCACCAACTGAGAAGCTCATGCAAATGGAGCATTTTCACACTCCTGCAGAGGAACTAGTGTGGGGCGCCCTTCAAGGATTTAAGCCATCTTTCCATCTTGTTCACAGCACATATCACATTGTGCGGTGAATCTGTTTCCACAGGCACAGCAGAGACTTAGCAGCTTCGTGAAGTGCACAGATTTATTTCTGGCCACCACGTTGTTTTTGTTCCTACACACACACACTTCATCTCCATGCAAGGCAACAACCAACTGGAGAAATGTTAGGTGAGAAAAAATAACAACCCAGAGGTACTTCCCCCTTAGGCTGGGCAGGCAGGAATCTTTCTATGGAGCATGGAATGTCCACACACAGAGAGGTTTGCTCCTCCTCTGTGGTTCCCTGGCGAGATCAGTGAAGAGCTTTGATGCCTCTCTTGCCAGTGCCTTTGCCTTGGAAGTGGGATGAATAAAAGAGCAATTTTTCAGGTGAAATTTTGGCTTATTCACGCAGCAGTAACCAGGCAGCACAGCTGGGCAGACACTGGACAGGCTGACACTGGAGGAGCAGAGCTGTTCCTGCTGTGGAGCACAACCCCCAGAAGAGGCACAAGGCACCATGAGCAGCTGTATTTCAGCTGTCAGCAGCAGCCCAGTTCCTTCAAAGGAACAGAGGGACAATGATCAGGGATCACCAGCTCCAGGTGCTCACACTACCAGGGAGCTGGTAAGCCAGCCTGGAGGGCTGGCAGGAGCTCAGGAACTTCTGGGCAGGAGAGTGCCTGCAGACAGAACTCGCCTGAGGCTGTGCCTTTCCCCCCTTCTCGGCCTTGGGAGGGAAATGCCTGAAGGACAAGGGGTGCTCAGCCTCAGCGGCAGAGCTACGATGCTTTCAAGAAATATTTAAGGATGAGAATTTGCTAATCAGCTGTGCTGGTTTGTTTCAAAATATTCCTGTCCAGCTGCAACAATGTTTCTTCAACAGTTTAGTCTTCTGCAGTATCCAGGGCCTGTTTGTTCAAACCCCAGACAAGCACAGATACCGCCTGGGACCTTCACGAACACCAAGTGCTAGCCCCCCTCCACGCCCCTCCTTTCCCCCTAATCCCAATGTGCCTGCAGACAATGGAACCCTGCCTGCTCTGCAGCAGCTTTACTTACTGTCTAGAAACTCTGCTTTATCAGATCCTACCATCTGATTTTAAGGAAAGACTTTTTTTATTTTTTCTTTTTTGTTCCAATTTTTGAAGGTGCTTCTGACCAATGAGAGTCCCCTTCAGGAATTTACCTCTACTCCTTCTCTTGCTTTAAGCTTGTTAAACCTCAATATTCTTTTTATCAAGTTTTTCTTTCCAATGTTACATATTGCTTTGTTCACACTATTCAATTACAGTCTAGATGGGGTATTAACAATAACCTGAATTCTTTTGCAATATGGTATGAAAGAAAGCTAAGAACCAGTTCCAAAAGCAGGGCCTTCTCATAACTTTCCCTCATGGAGTTACATTGAGATGCTTATATTAATTAAAATTACCATCCAGAATAAGGTAATATTTATAAAGGATAAATCTGTGCCATCTTAAAATGAAAACAGATTCTGTTCTTCTGGAATGCAAACAATCTCTCCAAGCCTCAACAGCATTCAAGCTTATCTAATGCCTTCACATTTTTTCAACATCTCTGTCCCTCAGCATATTTAAGATGGCAAGAAATCTCAACAGCACAAAGAAAAAATTCTAAACAATCACACTTTTCTTAAAATTTTTTGAATGTCCAAATAAGCTAAAACATATGCTACAGAGATGAAAATCATGCTACCGTATCAAATAAGCCCTTTTCACTTCTTTTCATTTTGGAATCTTTTTTTTTGTTGTTGTTGTTAAACAATTATATGGTTCACAACACAACATAAATTCAGATATAACTTCGGAAGTCATGCTCCCATGCAGCAAGTCATGCTGTGATGCTCTGGAACTTAAATTCATCTATAATTCATGCCATCTTATGTTGACCTTTAACAGAAATGTTTTACTTGGAAAAAACACAATTTGTTTATTTTTGCAATGCATTGCCCCTGTATTTAAGAGCTGATGTACCTGTCCTACCTTGCTTCACAGCCAGTACACAACATAAACTATATAAGTTCAGCAATTCCAAAAATTAGGCGGATGATACATACAACAGTCTCTCAAAATCCAAAGTACAATGGCATACTGTGAATTTATAGCAGTCCCACTGTCTTAAATATATTGGAAAACACTTACATTCTTGAATTGACTGGCATTTCAATTCCTAATTTGTATTTTTAGTGAATAACAAGGATTTGGCTTTCTTAATATTTTAATTTTATTGAAATTTGAATCCAAAATGTTCCTCAGTTCAGTCCTCAACATGTAGAAGCTCTCATCACAAGATGGATTCCACAGCATGTAAATGGCTTCAAAATAGATTTGAATCTTCGGACTCAATCATGAAACACTTTAATAAAGACTTTTCTTAACAACACAAATATATTTCTTCAGCAACATCAATTTTTTAAGGTATATTTTAATGAAAAGCTTTTCTAAAACAACAAACCCATTATTTCATTTTCTGGAAGCCAAACTCATTTGCACCAGCTGTGAATTTGAATATTTGAAACACTTCTATCTACTCTTTCCCAATAAACTGTTCAAACATTCAATTTCTGTTGAGGCTGACTATCTGTAGGTCACTTTCTCAAGAATGCCCCACAGTCTTCTCATCACTTCATCTTGCAGTAGATGTTTAAAGCATCATTAAGTTCTTGCCCCAAATTTGCTCATGCTTGTTAGTTTTCCTCCCTTTATCTTCTTTCAGCAAGGCTTATCCAAGGAAAGAGTCTTTAGCTACATCTGTCATGCACCAGCTGCAGCCCTGTAGTCTTGGGTTACCTCTGAATTAGCACAGATAGTGCTAGGTAACTTTGCCAAGGGATTCACTGCAGACTGAAAATGTGTCACAGAAACTGAGCTAAGTATTTGAATGGGGTATTCTGCGAGTTCACATACCAGATAGCTTAAAGCTGCAAAGAATGCTACCCAAAATGCTCTTATTTACCTACCTCCAGCTTCAGCCTTTCTTTTATGATAATCTAACATTGTACCTTTGACAGATTCTTAATTCTTGCACTGGGCTCTCCCAAAGAAACGAAGGCTTTCTCTATCTTATTTACACTTTCTTAAATTTGCTGTTTCCTTCGTATAATGATGAATTTTAGTTAAGCTTCTCTCCCATTTTCTCCTACTTGTAATACCTCCAGATTCAACTTTCTCAGAATCCAGTTTTCTCAGCCAGCTAAATTCAGTAAACTAAATACAGCACTTAGCTAAGTTTCAGCATTAAAACATTGAGGGGAAAATTACCCTCAATTAGTTCCTTTCTGGAAGTGCATATTTTTGATAGCATCTATTATAAGTGAGGAGACAACTAGCTGGGATTCAGTTGAACAACTTAAACCTTCTACTGACTTGCTGACAAAAATTTATTTCCTTTACTGTGTACACCATGAGAAAAAGATCCTGCAGGAGTAAAGACTTTATAATTTCCTTTTTTGTTTTGCCCACCAGATGTAGCTGCATGTTTTATCTGCTGAATTTGAGCTCTTATATCCACCATCACAGGAAAAGTATCTATCTGTTAACTTTTTGGGTTGTTTCCAATAAGAAAATATATTTATCTTCTCAGGCTCCTGAATGAAATGTGGTTTCCATGGGGCTTTTGTGCAAAAACAGCAGCTTCATGCTGAAAACTAAAAATGCTACAGATGGTCATTTCACAGGTCTACACATTCCAGTAACAGCTATGGGGCCATTCCACTTCATCAATATTAGCATGATTACTGCACATGGTTTACCTGTGGTCAAGGTGGCTGAAGTCTTGCAAATTCAGCTCTCTGGTATCTTGTGTCAGATAAATCGTATCAACATCCTGTTAAAAATACATAACCAAATACAGCTTTACACAACTGTAGTGGGATTTTTTTGTCAAGCACTGCAGATTTACCTGTTCTTTTATCATCAGTACAGGTAGCTGAAAAGAGCTTCAGAACAAGACATGCACTTACCCATTGTACTTCTTCTCTGTAGGGAAATCCAAGCCAGTCACAAACACAAGCATACATCTGCGAAAAGCCTCCTGCAAACAACCCAACAGGCTATTTAACACAACAGTCAAACAAGCAAACAAACATACAACTAGAAGGACATCTTAAAGATCCAGTTTTTCAAAACTCACTCTCTTTTCCTCTCAGAAGACTGTCCATTTTGCTTATGAAAGAAACTATCCTATCTTTGCCTGGTAAGTTGCAAGAAAGCTTAATATAGTGCTTTCACCTACCAATCAGAAGTCTGCTTCATACTAATTACACCTTAAAACTAATTACACCTTTACAAGCTTCTGCCAGAAATAGAATTAAACTTCCTGACACTGCAATTCCAGCCCTTTTATATTTGAGCATTCAAATTCATTCTTACCACAAGGTCCAAGTTCTGCCACTGTCTGACTGTCCCACAGGGCCTGGAGATTAGCCAGTCTTTCCGAAGGCTCCATAGTTACTTTTTTCATAATCCTCCTAGATGGAAAAGAGGGGAAAAACATCATTCATGGCTTTGAAAGTATTTTTAAACACATAAACCTTTTTTATTTTAAGAGCATTTTTAAATGAGTGCATAGGAAGAATTACCATTTTTAATACATCTCACTTTCCTACCTAAAAGACACACACATCATTATGCAGCCCAGCAGGAGTAGCATTTATTCTTTCTTTCTTTCTCTCTTTTTCTTTTGATTAACCCTGTGACTACTGGAGCAACTAAACCCTTTTGCATTACAGGATCACTCAAGTTAAGGAGACTTGTGGCCCTCATCTGACACCAGGATGCCCAAAATAGGGAAGAGACATGGTATTAATGGTTACCCTGAAACCACTGTTGTATTTACACTGCTTTTATGCAGAAATAGCAGCATGGTGCAAAGAGCTGAGCAGCTGCATGTGGCCTCTAGGCTGCACTCTTGATATCCAGATCCAATCTTTGTAATTTGGTAGCATTTTCCTTCCCTAGACAGACATGAAACAAAATACCTTCCTGCCTTTTAAGAAATAAAATTATCTGGTTTTCTGAATAGCAAGACTGCCTCATAAACTACAGAATTCCGTAAGGGGGACAGGGGGGAGTCTGGGGGGTTGGGAGCTGGAGCAGAAGAGAATTAATAAGCAACAATAACTAAAGAAACCGCTTCTCCCCTTCTTGACTCTTCTGGTCCTATATCATCTGCACAACTCCAATGCCTTCCTTTTAGCAAACTCTGCCATCTGAAAGAAGATGAAATTTGATTTCTTTTCTGGGAAGCAAGCACTCCATGCAGCTACCCAAAATGCTCCAGCGATGTTCTCAAGAAAGCCCACAGAAAACATGTACAGAGCTCAAGGCCTTCATAAACAACCAGAGAAAACACATCCAGTCTTGCAGTCCTCTTTACTCATTTTGTATGCATTTCTCACACCATTACTAAGGTTTTATAGCAACCCTGCTCACAAACCCTGCTCAGTTGTATTCATGCTCTTTGAAGGGAGAGCTCAGTCTCCACTAAGGCAGTTAATAACAGTGCCAGAGAGGAAAATTGGAAGTGGAAAAAAAAATGAAAACAAGAAAAAGAAACTGCCACCCAGAGTTTATGAACTTGATTTCCTACTCCACCTACAGGAAAGGTGAATAATAAAGACATGCACTCAAAATAAAACATGTAAGTTTAGCCTAACCATTCACATCTAGTGTCTGTTACTAAAGTTCACTGATAAAAAATCAACATGTCTGGGAAAATGCTTTTCCACAGCCCATTTTTTCTAATAATGCTGAAAACCAGGAGCTGAGGAGAATACAGCAGAGCTGCATGACTTGGTAGAGAGTGATGAAGATGAGGCAATGATAGAAAAGATAGAAAAGAAATAGAAGAAAAACTACTGAGAATTGCTGCAAGATTATAGAATCCAGAGGCATGGTAAAAGACAAAAACAAAGGCACAAATAATGCACTGAAAAGAAAAGCCAGAAAAGGAGACAGATAATTCAAGGAGTCAGTTAAACCATGGGAAGTGTATGACAAGACTGCCCAGGGCTCAGTTTTGAAGAACAAGGCTCACAATCATGTGCATTGTTCCACAAACACTGAAAGTAAATGGAACTTTTCCCTCCTCTCCCAACTCAGATTTTACCTCTAGTGCGAAAAAAATAAAACAAAAAAAAGGAGCAAGTTATAACAAAAAAAAGACAGAACCTAAGCTGTACCTGAGGCTGGAGAAGCAACAAGGTAAAATGAAAACTCAAGACTTCAAATACTTGCACCTGCCTTCAAACCAAAGGCTCGTATGACCCTACAAGATCACACGTAAGTCATATGCTCTACACCCTCCTGGTTCTGCCATACACCTGGACAAAAGCTTAGTGCTTGCCTCAAGGGGATTCTCACATCCTCTATGCATTTCTGAGATCAGGGTGGGGAGACCAGCAGACAAGAAGTGGTGGCTGGTCACCACTTCCACACAATCTGTTCCCACTAGAGGTGCCCTAAAGGATACTTACACTGGTGAGAGTCCAGGGAATATCTTCCTGAGGCAGGTCCCGATGTGTGCCAGCACCTCGTTCACATCCTCTGAGGAGGCCATCTTCATGGAGATGCTGTATTTCTCAGTTTCCATAATCAACTATGAATAAATGTGCAAGAGGCTGAGAACTGGGTATCATATATTTCGTGTCCATTTAAAAAGGAACTCATTTTGAATGCCAGCTGAATGCTTTCCATGCTTGTAGGAATCTGTTATTCCTTAAGACATGACACAGCAATGCTCCAGGTAAAGTTTCTGAAAGTTGTTATTGAATGTACAAGACCCCCAGATTCAAACTTTGCTTTTTCCAACAGTGCCCTGCTTCCCACGGGAATACAATATTCAAAGGATCTTGACCTCAGCTGACACTTCGAAAACCAAGAACTTTTCACAGCATTGTCCTCTTTTGAAACACGTCCCAGAACACCAGGAGTGGCAAGCACAGCCTGACAGGAAACTATTGAATGAGCAGGGTGCCTGTTTCCTCCGGCAAAAAGTGAAAGTCTTTAATGGCTGTGATCCTCTGGAAAAGCTCTAATGCTTTGTTTTGTGCTGTTTAAGAAAATGCTGTGGTGCTGTGTTGTCTCAGTGCAGATGAAGAAGCAGTAACTCAGCCAGCATAGCTGCCCTGCTGTCTGGGGGATACGTGCTTGAGCTAGGGGGACAAACGAAGCCTTTTGCAACCCGCCTCCCTTAGATATTGAGTGTTCAGAAACAAATCAGATTATGGCAAGAGTGACACATCAGCTCTGCTGCTGCTTTCAGCTGCATCACAGGAAGCAGGGTAATGTTTCTGTTTACTGCAGGGTGAATAGTTAGCATAGCCCAAGTCATAATCTCTTTGAGATGAGAAGCTGTGCACGCACAGTGAGAAGGTAACATTAGGAATAACTAAGTGCAGGCAGACAGTAGGAGAGGGGACTCTGTGCAGTATAATACAGAGGATTGCTTCTTCCTGGTTCCCAGGGCTCTCTTGGTTCCCAATTCATGTCTAGGGTCATCACCAGGACAATCCTAGAAGAGGCTCTATTACCCCTAAAGCATACTGAGACAATTCACACCTTTCCAACTCCTGAGCCCGTTGCCACCACTCCCTGATGATGAATGAGTGGGCAACTTACCACTGTTTTTCATCACCACCAATATTTGCACAACATTTCCTTATATTACTCTGTCCATTTGTTCACTTATCTTACCACGGCTTCCTGCAAGATGCCCAGCACAAAACTACACCCTTCTGATATCACAGCTATAATATGCTACTAGCAGGAAAACTGCAACAACATCATTTGCTTCACAAGCAATAATCTAGGATTCTGCCTGCCTTCAGGTATAAGTCTCACACAATTAAAACACAAATGAGTGTAATGTAATTTCACAAATGAAAAACCTTAGAAAATACTTTAGGAAAACTGTATGCTCATTGAGGCTGCTGAAAATCTCTTGTAAACTCTGCTACAACAGTGACTGTCTATACTTCCAGAAGTAATTAGCAATAGTTACCTGGCATTTTAGTACCTTAAATTAAAAAAAAGCCACAAAAACTTAGAATTTAGTAAATGTCTCCCCATTAAAACACCTGGACCTTTTTTCCCCCTCCTTTAAGGAAAGCTTCAAAAGGCTGGTTAAAAAGATGACATGTTAATACAATGAGAGCTTTTCAGAGTTCAAAGTATCTCAGGCACTCCTACCCTTAAAAAGCTCTTTAAAAGCCAAACACACATGAAACACATGAAGACTTTGATACAATTGAACTGTCAAATCTTGTCAACATGCTCATCTTATGAATTAAAAACGCTCTAAAGGCATTCTTCTTTTCAGCACCTTCTCTTTGACATTCACTTCTTTGGGCACGTAACTTGCTGTCAAATGTATTTTGTGTTGAACACAGTAAAGGCACAAAGAATAGTTGAAAGCAAAGCATTTCTGCCTGCAATGTAAGCTGTAGCTTATGGCTTCCCCATAAAGGTACTCACCACAGAAGCCAGTGCAGCTTGTGTGGTGATGACTGCATACCAGCCACGATTTACCAGCTCTGAGAAAAAGATCCACTTGTGATACAAATGGAAACTTGTACCATACTGAACTAGGAAAAAAACAATCTATTTCTTATCATTAGTCCACCTGCACAATACATTCCTAAAACTGACTCTTTAAATTCTTATTGTTAAGACTTTACACCAGCATGAATGCAAGAATACAAATGCACAGTGTCCTCAGTGGAAGGGGACACCTGCATGTCAGAGCATTTCCTCCTTTAGATTTAGCAATGAGTAAACAAGTATCTTTTATCTAGAATACACTCACCTGACCAGGTTTATTGGAAGTTACTCCTTGGATTTCCAAGTAGCTGAAAGTTAGTTCTAACTGTAGTTAGAAAAGAAAACACCACATTAGTGCAAACATCATCTTATTTTAAAGAGCACTTACAATTCTCAATGAGGTTAAGACAACCTTGAGCAGGCTACTGATATTTGACATCAGTTTCTGTAATTGACACTAAGTACTTGTTAATATCTCAGTGCATTTTTCATTAAAAGAATACTTACATTTGCTTGCTACAGCTTTAAATGATTATTAGAGCATATAGGAATACCACACTGGACATTTTACTGCAAGCTATAAGCACATAAGCTTATAATCAATTTTATGAAAAAAATTACTATAAAAAGCATCATTAATAAATACCCTACTGATATGTACTCTTGTGACTGATTAATCATTTATTACAATCCTTACAGCTTTGCATTATTCTTTCATTAGTTACATTGATCATAGATGTGAAAAATTTTACTGTACAGAAGCTAAAGGGACATGTGCACACAATGATATAGATATAGATATAGATATAGATATAGATATAGATATAGATATAGATATAGATATGAATAAAAATACCATATATAGATAGATACAGATATGAAGATAAATGCCCAAGGAGTGCTTTGGCTTGTCTAAAAGTATGAGAGGAAGTGATACATAAGCTTTGTCTCAGTGGTTTATCAATGACAGACTAGGCAGGGAAGAACATACAGAATCCAAATGGAAGCTTAGAAGGCAGTGGGGAATTCTTCTCCAAGGACAAATCTAGGGTTACAGGGAGTGTGCTAAGATCTGAATTCACAATTACGTAGACAAACATCTTGACAGCCGAGATATACAGAAAGAAACAAACCTCTTGGACTGAGTTGTAACTACAGGGCAAGACATTAGCTTGGTCATTTCCTTTTAGTTATTACTGAAACAATTGTAACTGAGCAGTCTGTCTGAACTGCACAAAGTTTCCTGCACTTTATCTTATCCTAGGTTCACAGTCAGGGTACTCCCAGGCTAACTGGCAAACACCATATCATTCTACTCCTGTATCTGTGAAAAAGTCAACTCTAAATGACTACTGGGGTGCTCAGAACCCAGGCATAGCTGTCGAGACTCCCTCCCTGTAAAGGCTGCAACAGCACATCAGGTACCAGCTTCCAACCATCAAAAAGTTTTCCAGAAAACTTTTGTTATTACTCTTTGCTCGTTGCTGCCTATTTTCTGAATCCTTATCCCTTCAGCTGCCCTGATGATTTGGCAGCATCAGAAGATATAAGCACCCCTCCAATTTCAGAGCAAAGTTCACCTTCTGCCAAAGGCCTATCTTGGTGAATGAACTTTACTCTGAAGTTTTTGAGACTTTGTGTGCTTCATTTCACACATTCTGCTGCAGCAGCCACAGCAAGCAGGCAGTTTCAAGGGTGCCACCACATCTGGTTACGAAGCAAGCGAGCACAGGGAACCGAGGCAGGAGAGACAGAACCAGCTCAAGCACATTCGCAGAGCTCACACCAACACCCTGCATTTTCACAAGTGTAAAGCATTCACTTCTCTTCAGTGCTTTACTTCTAACCTAGGGCTGGCAATCTTTTGTGATGACATGGCCCTGTGCAGTTGACTTAGGGCAGAAAGAAAAAAAAGGAAAAAAATAGACCCACCAAAAAAATCTGTAGCAGCTGTTGTTGTGTACTGGATTAAGGAGGACTACACATACAGAAGGGAAAAGCTCTTTTTTTCCAGTACTAATTAAATATTTGTTTACCTAAATCACAATGAAATTTTACGAGGAGAGTTTCTGTGATTGAAATCCTTCATATTTTGAAAATTATTTACCTATCAAATTGAAGGTTCTTTCTTTGCATCTACAAAGATGTATGTGCAAACAGATATCTATACACAAACAAAAATATCTGAAAAGTTCACACAGATCCAGACTCAAGAATTTAGTCTGCAAATCCTCTTGCTTAGAATTAACAAATATCAGGAAAAATGGCACTATCTGTACAGCTCGTCTTTGGTTCATTTTTCTAGTTACAAGTATGAACTTACAGTCCTTGCTTTGCAGCAAAAATGTAAAACACACTCTAAACATCATCTACCTCAAACTAAGAAATAATTTTTACAAGGTTTCAAAAGGCATAATCTCATTTATTACCCAAAATTATACGTTCCTGAAATCCTCTTAAAAAGCTATGCGTGCCTCTCATTTAGGAACCTTTCAGTTACCCAGACAGCTAATTTCACAGTTTTCAATTTTTTCAACCAAAACTTAATGGAAGTTGAAATACATTCACAAAACTGAATTACATTCCTACCAATATTTTATACACTTATTTGTGGGCTTGATGACACATCCAACATTTACAAGTGTTGCAGTTACATTTCATATAGATATGTAGCAAGAATTAGGAGGCTTTAAGTACTGTCCTTCCTTCCCAATCAGTCCATCTCGATTAGTGCAAATGAACTGGTGGGACCAGAGTGTGAAGTTAAGAGGTGGCCATCCTGGTATCTTTGCTCTAAGGATAATAGTGTGAGTTGGTATTGCAGTTAACCAACATGAATTCTTTTTAACTTTGATCCTTGTTTAGTAGATACATCTCAACAGCATCGTTTAGGGAAAAGTGAAGCTTGGAATGGAATGTAGCAGTAACAGTTACTCAGAGCTGGCCATCTCTAGGCATACTCCATTTTGTTAGAGGTCCCCAGAGAAATAACATGTCTTTGCTGGATGTTCTCAGCTGCCTTTCTAGGAGTTACTGCCTACCAGTTACATGGAAGTTCTCGGGCTCAGAAAGCTTCTGAGCAGCTATTGAAAATACTACAGACATTAGAAAATTTAAAAAGTTTCATTAACCCTGCTAGAAAGGCATTTTCAACCATCCTAATAGTTGTTCAGACATAAAAAGTTTAATTTTTACATAAATCATAAGCACTGCTTCTCATCATCTTCCTTCTATTTGCTATCATCAAAATCACACTTCTACTAGTGGAGAATACATATTTTAGATTTTAATGAAAACAAAAGCAAAATTTTCAACTATAAAAATCTATTTAATGAGTTATGGGAATTGTCTGAAACACTCAACTAAACAGAGTTATCATTTAGTACTCCAAACCCCAGCCTTCAAGAGCTTTTTGATGACTTACAATGGCTTTGCTATTGTTTAACAAGTTCATGATCAGCACCTGTCTATCATATTGCCATTGCACTGATGTCTGAGCTGTTCATCAACTGGATCTATGTTTCCAAGCAAGCAGTCACCAAAGCCTGTCTCAAAAAGCCCTGGCTGAAAACTGCAGTGATCCAAACACCAACAGACAACCAACCAGAGAAATCTGTGCTGCAGGGACAGGGTGATCAACTGAGGAAAATAAATATCAGCAGAAATTCAAGCTGCAGTTCGTCCCACCCGTCAGTCAGCATCTTCCAATTATAGGTGAGGATGGCCACATTTACCAGTGGCCATAACTGAAAATTTGGTATCAATAGCTCCATTTATTGATTCTGGTTTTTCTATAAAGTGTGTGTATATATACACACACACACACACACTTAGACACACACGTGTAAAATACAACAAAATAGGATGTGTGCCAGATTCCCATTCACCGATTCCAAGCTGGACAAGAGATGTTCTTTCACATCAGTCATTTTTATTCATGTGGAAATCATCTTTCTCTTCTACAACAGTCATTACAAATTGTCACAGGGACAGAAAAAATAATTCACCGGCATTGGCAAGGCAAGTTGCCAAAATGCTTTTCAAAATGAACCACAAAATCATTAGAAAACAGCAGAATTTAATAAAACTCAACACAGTTTCTGCCTCCAAATCAAATATAATCCTATTTGACACTACAAACACTAGAGGGAATAATGCCATCAGCTTGTTTGCACATAAACTGTCCTTCTATAAAATGCATTAGTCTCATCTCACAGTTCTTCAAGTTGGAGTTTACAATGCAACTCTTCAGCAACCTGCATTTTTAGAAGCTAAAATTCCTCTGAAAAGGTGTGTGTGTATAAATATATATATATATATGTACCGACAAATGCATTTAAGGCATATACTAGTAGAAGCCTCATTCTAAGTCAACATCATGCAACATACCATTCCTCAATTATCTATTTTTTTAACAGATGTACAACTATTAGTAAAATATACTATTTTTTTGCTACTTAGTGTATGTAACTTTCATTTGTTACCCCAGAGAATTTATAGAAACACGGTGATTTTACCTTGGTGGGAATCCGAGATGTTAAAAGAAATGCCCGACATGATGCCAACACCTATTGAAAAAATAAAGAACAGAATTTGTAAAAAACATTTACTATTATAAAAGATTCTTTTCCAGGAAAATCCTGAAACCAGATGAAAAAAGCCTCTAGCAGAGTGAGTGTAGATTCCCTCTGCTGTCATACACTGAAGGAAGCAAAACTGGGATCCGATCCAGTAGAACACAGTGAAGAGACTGCTGCAATCTGATCAGCTATAAGCTAGTTAGCACACCACTGAACTGAAGAAATGTATTTAATTAATCTCTCCAGATCATATAACAGAAATCTTAGTCACATTTTAAAAAGAAGCCATAACGACAAGTCCTACCAGGAATATAGGATGTACTTAAATGTAAGAAAAACACACAAGATCATCGCGATATTATTAGCAATATATGAGGCTGTGGGCAAATGGGGGAGTTTTGGACACATTTGGGACATTTTGAGAGTAAGAACGCAAAGATTTCTCATTGGTAGCACCTGCATTTCCTCTCCAGCAAAGGCAATGGAAAAATGCAGTTAGACTAGTAGGACCAGTGACTCTGGGGAGAAAGCACAACAACACTAATATTTTGGAAGCTTCTGCCAATCAAAATATAATGATTCTATATCATATCGCTCCAGTCTCCAGTAGCACATCCCACTCACAGATTTTATGCTTTGCAAAAGGAATGACTCATCTTGCAAAACTACAGTACTGTTTGTTGATTTACCTATGGTATTATCTGCCGTTGGCTACATCTTTTTCCAGATTGAAAACAAAAAAAAAATAAAAGAAAGAGACAAACTCTATTCGAACACCTGCATCAAAATCCCACAGCACATGGAGAGTTTTTCACACAGCTGGGACCTCCTGAACTCAGCCCTTCTCAGTAAGTGTCCAGGATCAAGTGATCAGGTTGACACAAAACACATACCTCGCTCAGAGAGGAAGAAGCAAGCTGAGACCCAGCATCCAGCTCTGGACACTGTTCAAACACTTCAGAAATTGGACTTCAGCTGAACAACATCTTGCTAAATCCTAAGAGCACAAGTGCTGTAGCAGTGTTGAATATTAGCAGATTGTTTCGGGGTTGATGTGATTAGACCCAGTTCTCTGGTTACCACTGGTGTATACAGAGCCAAACTGCTGCAGAACAACCCGTGCCTCCTGTAAGGCTCAACCCTTCACTGAAGTCCCCTTATGACAGGCTGGCCCTGTTACACAAGCCTGCTTCATCTCCTTGCTCACACGAAAGGGAGAGACAGCCTCTCGTGCTCTCCTCCCAGCTACACCTATCTCAAGTATCTCTTCCACAATCCAGCATGAAGAGAAAGGGGAAGGGCCTACCCAAGGGGTTTTTTCCCTGCTCAACCACAGTTTCCCCAGCCTAACAGCAGCTTTTTCTCACAGTAATAAAACCTTGATATTTTCCCTCCCTCGCCCATCTCCTCAGGGCAGCCACACACAGTAGGTGCACACCACTCTCCTGGGAGCCTCTAGGGAAGATCACATCCCTGTGCTCACAAAATAGCTTCACTAGCAGTAGGAGTGCCACTCTTACTCGTGAAGCCATCCACAAGCTGCCCATGTCTGAAGAGGGGTAGGTGATCAGGCATCCTCCCTGCACTGCCACCACCAAAAAAAATATCTCTAGTGTAACAGGCAGAGCAGCTTCTGGTCACACCTCAGATGCACAACTGAGACAGTCAGGGGAAAGGGAACCTTTTGAAGAATTGCTTGCCATATTTGCCTCCTAGGTAGTGGCCAACAGCATTAGAGATACCAGTGCTCTGTGTATGCCCCCACAGTGGCACAGCTCATTACAGGAAAATCACGTCACAGTCTTGCTATAAAATATTTGCTTGCCAATATGGGTTCAAGCTACTTCATGAGGCTAGAAAGGGTCGTTTTAACATGACTACAGTATACATGAACAGTCCAAACAACAAAGTTAAATGTAAACCAGGTAACCAGAAGGCCCTGACAAAATCACTTCAGAAAAGAATATTCCAACAGAGCACACGGCAGTGTGTGTTCTTGTGGCAGATGTACCAATGGTCCCAAAGTGATCTTTCTAAAACCAACAAAGCTGAAAAACCCACTTACTTTAAGGTGCATTTGCATACAAAGGAGAGGCCTGCTGTAAGATGATACTCCCCACTCAGCAGGTAAAGAGCTACTCTTGAGCAATAAGATGGTACAAAAAAAAAAAAAAAAAAAAAGGCCTGAAGCTTCTAATCCAGTAACACAAATTTCTACAGTTTTCACAGCTGAGACTCTCACGAACAAGTAATAGTTTGATTGTTACATAAAATCAGTTGAAGACACGGTCAATTATTACTGCAAAATTAATGTCCCATCATCACTACAGCAGGACTAGATTTTTTTTTTTTTTTTTTTTTTTTTTACAATGGCAGAATTGGCTAAGATGAGGCTTGGCATTTGTCACAACTTAAGCTGTTAAAATCTGTGAGTTCACATCGTGACCCTTGAAAGAATCAGCTTTAGTTTACTGCTTTCTGATTTTCTCCTCTAATATTTCTGAAATTTTACTGCAACATCTGCATTTTAATGTCACCATTTTTGCTCACATTTAGCAGCAGGGGAGCCCGTACCCCAGTCCAACCTGAGGCTTGCTGGATGAGCTGTGAAACATGAATGGTTTGTTTTCAGTGACTTCCTTCTCCTCAACAAGGCTGCAGTGCACAAACAAATAATGCCTCTTAAAGACACCGGCTCACCCATGTCTCTGACAACAGGATTCTGCATGGTTGTTGGTACTTGCAAGGGCAACAGAACATGTATTGCAGTCTGCTCAAAAACACGCACCACTCTAGTCCTTCCCTTGAGAAACACGATGCTGGTGCCAAGGGCAGAGGCACTGGAGGTGTTTTCACATCGACAGTTCAAGCCCCCTTTTAAGAAACAAGTCATTTTTGTGCAGGAAGACCCAGGTCTCTGCGCATTCCTCTGACAAGAATAACGAGTATGTGTGTGATTGCACAATTGTCTAGGGCTTTCAGAAGCATCCAGGAGTGCTGTTTTTCATGAATAGGCAGATTCTAGATTTCCTGAGGTTTTTAATTTCTTCATACAAAGAAACTAAAAAGCAGAAGCAGCCACCCTTACTCTCAAGCAATTGTCAGGAATTTTACCAAGAAGGTTCTGCCACTGTTATACTCATTTTGCACTCGGGGAACCTCGAGCACAGAAGTGTGATGGTCAAAGTCACTTGAAGTCCAGAGACTCAGAGCAGCAGACACCCTAACTCCAGGGATAACCTGGAACAAAGAGCTCCCTGGCTCACAACCCATCAGGAATGTCATCCGAGCACCTTATCATCTGATAACAAAATGATCTCACTTGTTCAGCTTAATGCATCACAACCCCACTCCTCCATAACCATTTTGTTTGGTCACCAGTAGTACTCAATCATTAATAAAATTAAAAGATCCCACCAAAAGATAAACACATGCAGGGTGAAGAAAGAGGCTCAGGAGTTGATTCATACTTTAGCACACCTGTAAGCCAAAAGGTCTGCAAGTGACTGATATGAAGGCAGCAAGCACATCCAGGCAAATTTTATACAGGGTACATAACCTGCCTGTTGCTCTATGCAAAGGACAATAAAAGAGAATTATATTTAGTTAACAGCAGCTTTGGTCTGTCTTCCTACTCTGCCTTTTTTTAAGCATAAAATAGGATTATGATTTGAATTTTAAATGACTCCTACTCACACACACATACCCGAGTTGATGATTTCTTAATGTTTTTATCATCCCAAATTCTGTAATGCTCCCTACACTGCTCAGAATGTACATGAAACAAGTTAAAATTCATCAAAAACATACCCCGCAAATTATTTCTCCAGAGATTCATGGCCTACAAGGTCATCTTCTATTTACCAGAATACATAATAGGTTTCAGTAAGTAACAGAGTCTCCGTGAGTATTTCAATATAACAAACATACAGATGCATTTCGTCATTTATTGTCAAATCCTAGACTTATTGCCCATTTTAGCACTGTAGGTTAAATTAACAGGGCTGCACTGGGTTAGCCCAGCCAACCGACCTGGCAGCCACTCTTGGGAAGATTACTAGAGAAACACAGCTCTGTGCTAATTGCATCTATTTTGCCAGACAAACCACAGCAACTGAAGCTACCTTACCTTGAAGCACTTTCAAATTCATAAGGAAATTAAAATCTTCTGAAAAACACTACTACCCTTTTTAAAACGCCCGGGAATAAAGAGTTCTGGAAAACACAGTAAGCATACTTGGCTTCGTGACTAGATATGAAACAAAATGAAACCAGCTCAGCACTTCATGGACCCTGGGAAGTTACACGATGCTCCCACCACTCACTACCACAGATGTTTTGAAACTTCCTTCTGCTGAAATCTCAAAATAAAGATGATTAACCAAATATTTTTCTCTTGCTGGAAACTGATTGACATAGATACTTAAAAGAAAACCCCAAACCAAAACCAACCAAATTTGTACTTTTTTTGATCAACTGCTACAATTTGACTTCTTAAAATGCACTTTGCCATCCATACCTTTCCTTCCACCACAGTTTCTTTTGCCGCTGGCATCTGCCATTTTGTCAGCCTCAAAACTGACCCAGTCTCTTCCATTATAATTTACTCGAGGAAGGAAGCATTTATAACAAGTTTTCTTATTTCTTATCACATTCTTGTGATAGCCATCATCTTGAGAATGCTTTGAATACAGAAGACAGTCACTTTTCTGTATATACCTTAGTTACACCATCCCCATTTTTATCATTATTCATTACTATTATTATCCAAAACATCATCATTTTTAAGTTTCCACCTTTATTAGTTGCTTTATGATTTCTCTCATTAGCTTCCTGTTGCTACTGCTGACTCAATATCTAATGTACACACAGTAATGTGAGGTAAAGCAGCAGCACTAATACAGTTTTTGTTTTGTTAAAACACGGATGAATCAATACATGTTAGAGCATCCAGCCTCCCTCAGTCCCCATAGGATTGACCGTTCATTTCCCGGGCTGCATGCCTGATGTTGTAAATGCTTCATCCTGAAGCAACTGGAGTTCGATTAGATAAAAGGCCCCTTTCAGCACCACGTTAGACATGTTAGAGCTGGGTTTGAGTGAGGCAGCTCCTGCTAAAAGCACTGAGCCTCCCGACACAAAGAGGCTAGCTGACATCCTGGAGGGCTTTTTGGAGGGCTGATTAGCTCAGGCACAACAGGAACATGTATGCTGCATCATCTGAAATGGTGGCATCACTTGGCATATGGTGGGTTTCTCCACAGAGCACTGACACCAGCGAAAAAACCCAGCTCAGCCTCAGTCTGAGGGCTTCCAGCACCACCACCTTCACCCACACAGCCCTCTCTGTTGAATTTGACTCTGATCATTCAGTCTCAACTACTTTTGAAGTGTCATCTATGAAAAACCATTGACAGACCTTATTCAGTCCTATCCCAAATGTCCACTTATTTATACACCAATACTAAAGCAGTCTTTTGCAGCTGGAGAAGATCTGTTAGGAAGGGGTTAGTGCATTTCAGTTCACACACAAAAAACTGAGTTTCTCCCTCCCTGAGCTGACCCTTAGCCAAGTTGAACACATTCCCAGGCTCGCCTAAGTCGCTGGTGCCTGTGTGGCCAGCCAAAGACCAAAACACAGTTAGGGGAGCTGCTGCTTGCATCAGTACAATTCTCTCCTGCCCAGGACAGGGGTAAGCTCTGCAGCACAAGTAACTACCTTAGCCATCTCCATGAAGGGCTGCCCTGCTGCATGTTTCTCTGTTATCATTCCTCAAGTCAACCACTGCTTCCTCACCAAGGCCCCCTTACTGGTGCCATGGACAGAGAGCGAGCCTG
Organism: Monarcha castaneiventris obscurior; assembly: GCA_026261815.1. Lineage (NCBI taxonomy): Eukaryota > Metazoa > Chordata > Aves > Passeriformes > Monarchidae > Monarcha > Monarcha castaneiventris. Next base: position 10,249,798 of record JAMPIT010000388.1, read on the forward strand.
CCTGCCATGGGAATGCTGTGCAGACCACAGCTTTTCACTGGGCCTTATTGCCACCACACTACTTTGAAAATTCAAGCCTGCTCTGTTATGGGTCACCAATTTCTGTATTTTCTGGATGGCAGAGGCTGGTATGGGGAACAGCTTTCAGCTGATTTTTTTTATTTTTTAATGTGCGCTCAGATATCAGGAGAGATGCCAATAAATCTGCTGGGTTTAGCGAAGAAAAGCACCTTTCACATTACTGTAGGGAATAAGGCAGGGGACACCACAAGATGGCACAACGGAGTGCTTCACACACATCTCCTTCTCACTCCAGATTAGAAGACCCATTAACAGAAATGCTTATTTAGCTCCAGGAAAGCTATTCAAATCTGCAGAGCAATTTCTACTTCAGAGGCAGCAATGAACAAATCCTGCCTAGAAGACAGGTAAGAAAAAAGTAACCTTGTTTTAGAATTAATAACAACTAAGGCATGGACATGCAAAGATTTGCCTAAAACAAAAAGGCAAAATGAAGTGGTAAAGCTTGAAAGAGAAGCTTGGAGTAAAAGGGCCCTAATTCTGATATTTGAGAAGAAACAGGGTAGCTTGGAGGTTTATCAGCAAATTACGACAAAATTTCCAGACATAACTAAATTTGTTCCAACAGCTTTAGCAACACTTCCACTCCACCTATAGGCAGTGTCCTAGCCCTGTGAACTATTTCTAAAAGATACATGAATCAAATTGTGCTTCTTTAACACCTGTGAAGCACAAAGAAACATGAACACTTGCTATAACCCTGTCTACAATGAGCAAACAATCCAGCTATTTTAGTAAAGGTGGGATTTCAGAAGAAACTGAGATGTGCTCACCTTTGGCCAGACATCACCTATGGCAGCAACAGGACCCATGCACACCCCAGCTGCCAAGCCCCTGTCAGTGAAGTAGCTTGGGATGTGGTCACCAGTGGTGCAGACTGGGACTGTCCTGATTTACAGACTTCTAAATGTAAAGTTGTGTATCTTGTGCTATTGGCCACAGAGCTGCTTGTGGAGGGGCAGCCACCTACTGCCTGTGTGTGCAGGGCTCCCTTGTTCTGGTAACCATGGAACAGAGTTTCACAGCATTGTGAGAGATGTCCAGCACTGAGCACTAAAGCCAACGCAATCCCCTGCAGACTGCAAAGCTTCCTTGTCATCCTGCTCCCCACCACACGATTCCCAACAACAAAAAACCAAAATGCTGTAAAACACTAAATACCAGAAGACCCACCTACTGTGTTATTTAAGCCTGCTCTGAGCCATAAAAATAGGAATCAGCAGCTGCATTTCAACAATTCAAAGTCCTCTCCATGGCACTGGACACATCCAGGGCTGATCCCAGCTGAGGCAGAGGAGGGGAGCAGGCTCAACCACATACCTTCACTTGTAACTCATCAATGAGGGCTAACACCCCAAGGGGGCTTGCTTTCTCTGTACCTACATTACACAAAAACAGGTCACTAGCACATTAGTGTTAACACACCTTTATTTTACATTTTTTCCTACTTTTGCTCTTATCTGTATACAGCTATTACACAGATTCAGTGTTGCAATTCAGGTTACAATGTGCCCCAGCAGGATACCTTCCCCAGGTACTCGCCTTTTACAATGTTCCAGACCCCCAATACTTGGTTAAAAAGCTGGTTGAAAACATTCTGTTGACTTGTAATTCAAAAAACCCTGGGCTCCACCATTTTCAGTGCAACAGTTTTTTACACTGTTGTACTACTTCTCTCCATCATAAAAAGACTGTACAGGCTCCTTTAGAAAAAAGCCTCCCATTACCTGTCCATGGTGTTAGTAACAAGGAACCTCCACACACCTTCCCTCCTCCTACACAGCTTCCTTCTGTGTTTACACGCAGCAGTTAAAACTGGAAGCATTTTGGTGTGCTGCATATGACGCTGTTTCTATGCAGAAGCAGCTGGAAATAGATTTTGCTATTACAGTGCTTTTATTCTTATCTTCTTTAATTTCATCACTTAGAAATGCCAGATTAAACATTTTGCAGTGATCCTTAGTGATGGGATTGCTCTCTAAGTGTGTCACAGCAACCACAATGAAGAACTTTAAAGACCAAGCAACAAAACAAAAACTTCAGGTTCAGAGGAAATGCAATTTGATCCACAATGCAAGCATTTTATAAGAAACACTTCTACAGCCATTCCTATTTGCTTTTAGCTACCAACAATTAAATAAAGATTAAATTACTAAAGTGCAATGCACATAGCTACACTTAAAATAAAATAAATAAGCATAGTAGAACAGTTTTCCTCAATAGCCACTGCCATAAACCACAGTTTCAAAAGCATGGACCTTGTATAGCCCCAAGAGCTAAGGGCCATAGAAAGATATCAGCTTAATAAATCTGTAGAATTAAGTCTTTTGTGTACTGTCCATGGCATACACAAATTGAAACACAAACACAAACCAGTGGGTGGAGAATCATAAAAACCCCCAAGCCAAGGCAGTTCTTTCCCAAAGAAAACATTGCTGTGAGTACAAGACAAAACTCTCTTCCCCACTAGGTCCTGAGGGGATCTGCTCCTCTACACTACTGCAGGAGCCTCACTGCTGTCCTCAGGTGCACTCTCGATTTCCTTTTCTTCCTCTTGCTTCCCCACAGTACCCCTTTTCCATCTCTATCATCTGTAAAATAGAAGTACCCGCTGGAACTAACACGACTGTGACAGCTACTTCATCCCTAATCACCTGAGCTACACTGCAAGACTTAATCTTTATATACTTTGATATCTTAAGACCATCAATCTTTCAAGAGAGGGATGGTGCTTGAGTGCTGAAACCAGCTACTTGGCCATTTAAAATCCCTAAAAGACACCACTATACTCACAGCCCCCAAACTCCGATATTTTGTTATACTGTTTTACTTTTTATAAGATGATCTCTTTTACAGCTATGTTATTTCTAATGTACCACATTTCTCCTCTGCTAAAGAAATTTTTTTCTTTCAGAGTTTAAGACACCTTCCAGAAATGGCAAAAGGGAAGCACACTACTCCCCTGTCCCTGCACAAGAGAGCAGGACTGAAAGAGACCTCCCTTTGCCCGCTGCTATCCCCACATGAAACGGGCAGGGAAAGGGAGGCCCCTTCCAGTATGGAGCATTCCCACAGCTCTCATACTTTATTATTTAACTGGTGGGAGCTGAAGATGGCTGGGGCATCCCCTGATAACTTACCCAGGGCCAACCACCCACCCACCAACTCAGCTGATGAGTAGCTACCATCTTCTGGGGAAAACTCACAATAGCTTTTCTCTCCTGCACTTTACTCTTACAGCCAGGGCAGCTAAGTAATTGAGGTGAGAACAGTATTCCCACTTCCTTGTCATGCAGGTATGTGTGCTGGACACCTTTCTTTCTTAGGAAATCCTGCACTAGACAAAGTCCCTCCCCAGCTCCCACTCTGTATCTAACAGGCAGGAAACCCAGCAACCAAGCCAGCTTTAAGCAGTGAGACAGCTGATTGCATCTGGCTTCCCCTTAGATGGGAAATTCAGGAATTGCCACATTCCAGAAAAGCAATTTTGCGTCTAACATGCTGCAAAAAAATACTTGGCAGTCTCCCCCACTCCCAAAATGCACTGTCTTGTCTACCTAAGAAGTACAAGCTGAATAAGGTGGGCAAAAACTGCTACGTAACCATTGATGGAGGGCTGTTATTCTTTGTGCTGATTTTTAAGTCTTATGATGTCAATTATCTAATGCTGTTAATTATTTAAAATGAATATGCTCCTATTCAATAAAAAAGCCATTTCCATAATTTCTGGTTTTGTGAAGATTCTTGAGTGTCTCACACTAATATTGCCTATGTGATGCTGGTGCAGCTTCTTATACAATATATTAACCTGGAAAAATGCATGTAATAACAAAACATCCCCATTTATCTGAGAGCAACATAAATTTCTAACAGCCAAATGGAAAACAAACAAACAAACAAAGTCAGGAAATATGCTCAAAAAAAGAAAATTACAACTTGCTGAATGCAAAACGCCGTAAATGATTCTGCTCTTCAAGTAGTTAAGTATAACTCTGCAGGAGTTAAGTACAACAACTGCTGCAATGTGGTACCCAACACTCAGTATCAAGTTACTCCTTAATATACAAAAGATTTCAGCAGTTTTTAACCTACCTATGCCTCTGAAAATTTGGGGGAAAATTCCCCAAAAATTTCCCCAGAAAGCCTTCACAAGATTCTGAAGCAAAAGTCTTCTAAGTCAAAGTCTTTCTCAGAACAGTTTTGTGCGTGAATTTTGGTTTTATAAGCACTGATCCACACGCTTGATGCTATATAACCACTGCTCATTTCAGAACACAAGAGTCTCAGGGAGAGGAAGAGAGCTTTTAAAAGGTTACTTCACTACTTTATTACTCCTAAGTTGTGAACTTACAACTCACTCTGCTCATCAGAGCAACCTACAGAAGTGTAAAGTGAACTTTATCCTCCAGAGCTTTATCATTTATCTAGAGTAAAAATGTACAAGCTCTTCAATTTGTGGACTATCTTAATTTTCTCTATGGAGGTATAGCACAGTCTGCCAGAAAGGAAAGTAAACCTGAGAATGACGTTTGCTCTTTTTAGATGGTAGCTTTAGAGGCAACTCTCTCCTCATTCTCCAGGCAACCAAGCCTTTTCTTCCTCTCGGACAAGCCTTTCCTGAGTCCGCTCTGGGACAGCTTAAGCTCTCCTGCTGACCAAGCCAATGTGCTCTCCAGAGCTCTTTTCTGGGGTACACAAGGCCCAGGGAGCTCACAAAGCACCATGAGGAGCAGCAGCACTGGCTGGGCAGCCCCTGGGAGGTGGCAGCACAATCCCCAACCTCAGGAGCTGACAGACCCTGCTTCCTGCAGGCCATGCTCCAATCTCAAGTGATCACCCTTGTTACACACCCTAAAAATCACCCTGGGTAGACAGAACACAGATTCAAAAGCTCTAATCGAGACATCAATGTTTTGTTTTTAAAGTCATTTCTAACAGCGAAAAAGCTGGTGTAGGGCCACAAACAAGAAGGGAAGGTGAACCACCTGGTTCTGCTACAGTCTGCACCGTGGTGAGACCACTCCCCCCACAGCCTAAGATGCAGGTGCCACCAGCACTGAACTCCCAGAAGGGTCTGGCACAACCAAAGGCAGCCTCTTCTGCAGCTGAAAGTGTGACTGTAACAAACCAAGGTCAGAGTAGCAGCCATATTGTCCAGCTACCAGCAGCATCAGGGGCAAGGAACACGGTGCTCCAGGTGAGCCAAGTGCCTGACACCTTCCCCACCCCACAGGCAGGTCCTTCAGGCTACACCCAACTCTGCACTATTGCCAGTCACCCCAGTTTTAAAGAAATTTAAAGCTCCCTTGAATAAGACAAGTCAGTATGTATTCTGACTGCAGCACGAACGGGGTTTATGGCATGCCTTTTGTAGGCTTCCATCTTCCCAAGCACCATTCTGCTCTTGCCATCAACACAGTCCAGCTGATTGATGATCAAAACAGAGAGAAAAATTAATACAGATAGAGCTTTAAGAAGACAGAATGCCTTCTAAGCATGGGACCCCTGAGAATATTATCTTTACCTGCTCAATAGCATGGCTGAAAAACAACTTGCTCGCCTACCCCTGGAGATGCACTGGGAAGCCTTCAGCTGAAATTCAACATATCACACACAAATTTTTTCATGCTGTATCTTGTCACTGTTCTACCTTTATGACTCTTGACACAGAGTGTTTATGTACACATTTGTGGCTTTTTTTTAATCTTCTTAACATAGGCAGTACCTAAGCAAAACAAAACCCCAAAAGCCTTTAGTAGTCTACTAGAAAGAGACTTCAACCCCAACATGTTATCATCAGGGCTTCAAAGCCACTGTTACACAAAACCCATGCTACAACCATGTTGAACCACTTCTAAGAAGCTATTGTCATTTTTTTTCCTTTCTTTTTGTAAAAAGCTGTGGTTCCTTTGATTCTTTATGCTGGTGAATGGGGTTTGGTTTGTTTTAACTGTAAAACCAAAACCAAACATTAGTAATTTTATTTCCAGTCGCTACTGCTGCCTTTTCTTGTCACCCACTAACTTCAGGTGAAATTTTAATATTTAGTTCAGGTGGTGCAAGACCTCCTAAGTGAAGTATTAGTCAGTGTCCTGCATACAGAGAAAAGGGGCATGGAGTTTCTAGCACTGTTTAATTCTATACCACGCACATCATCATTGCTGGAGGTGTGGTTTTGGCAGGAAGACACCAGCAGCAGAAAGTGGAAGCATGGGGATTTTGCCTGGCTCTGGGGAAGAGGGTGAGGGACTGCACTGCCCTGCACCAGGACTGTGCTGCCACCTCCATGCCAGAGAGCTGCCCTATACTGGGACTGTGCTGGCACCACCGCACCAGAGAGCCACAGTGGGGCCCAGCCTTTGTTGGAGACCTCACCAAGTGCTACCTGATTAACTATTGCTGGAGTTATACATCAACCAACAACCACTTCAATAAACTCATGTGGATTCAGTCAGTTTTGCTGGTATTCTCACAAAAGTCAAAAAGAAAAATGCCATTCAATCGTCCTGCCTAAATAGCTGATTAATGTGTCTCATCACAATTTTTCTACCCACTTGTTGTTTATCATCTCTTCTCAAGATCTTTTGTTGCTTGAAGTTCTAAATGTTTTCTTTTCCTTTTGTTGAACTTTGATACTTGTATCAACACGGGTTTTGTACAACTAAAATTAGAAGTTTTAAAGAAATCACTGTAAAGTTTTTGAATTACATGGCTAAGTTCCCAAACACACCATAAACAAACGATCACTGTCTTGTTAGCAGGTTTGCACAAAATTTTACCCAACAGGCTATCAGATACATCGAAGATTTGAACTCTGCCCACACACAAACACTTGTATTATAGATAATTAACTTCATTATTTAGATGAGAGCATGAGTGATGTCAGTAAAGCACAGCAATCAAAACCTCCCACAACTGCAACACTGAAACAATCCCCCAGCTTTATCTTCCATTTCTTCTGTGTCAGGGTCCTGTGATCACTCAATTTGTCTACCTTATCATTTTTTTATTTTCTTGCAGACTAGATGCAAATATCTTCTCTTTCCCTTTCTTAAATCCTAGCATTTCTCACACAAGTGCACCAAGAAATGAAGACGAGGAGAAGAAAGCATCCATGTCAACGTGTCTGTGATGGAAGGACCTTTCCAATTCAGTTGCATTGCAGACCTCACACCAGTTCTGAAAAGGCCACTACCTCCCCCTTGCTCATAAATTAGATGGGAACTTAAGAGATCTACTGTCTGCAAGTACAGGTATCTCCTAAAGTAGTGGTCATGGGAGGTGGAAACAATGCGACACTTACTGACATCTACTCCAGGCTGAGTAAAGAAGCTCCAGGAGACACTGCTTTGCTCAAGCTAAAAAAGCAAGAGTGCTCACTTATGTTTAACAGAAACAAAATCTGGCTTTTTGCCTCAATTACTTCATCATGATCATAAAGCCTATTTTCAATGGGGCCACTCCCACCCTAGAAGCTGTTAACATACACAGACATGTCGCAAAGGCCCTAATCTAAAGATGCATGTGACAGAAGCAAGTAGATATAACCCCTTCAAAAAGAGATGCCAAATACCAGGGTTTTAAAATAATATATCTATGCCCACTCTTTGCATGATAAAGACCACAGTGCTTCATCCAACAGTATCATCAGCATGGAGCCTGTAACCTCAGCTCCTCTCAATCTGATGCCTGAGAGCAGTTTCAGAAGCTAAGCATCTGTTGTGGTTGCTAATAAAAAGTCTGAAGAATTTTGCTTTCATATATGCAAAAGTGGGTGGGGGAGAGGGGGCAGTTTCACTTTCCTGCAGCCACATGATAATACATAACAGCTTTCAAAGTACATCATTGACTCACTCATGGTACAAATCAATCAATTCTATGAAGTTTCTGAAGCCTGGTAAATTAACTAGAAAAAAACACAAGCTTCTCTGGCTCCTCAGGGTTCACAATATGTGATCTGACCCTGGTTGTAACAATCATGTCACTATAAACAAATGATGAAGGAATCACAGCTGTCTGGAAACCTTGGTACTCAATAATGCTCCTTCCAAGGAGGTCAAATCCTATAGACTACAGGCTTCAAGGAGCCCTGCACAGAGCCAGTGCAGCAACAGCTGCAAAAACTGGAGGTCACTAAATGCAGATGTGATGTATGACACAACCACACAGGGCCAAGCCTCAGCTCTCATAATCCAGTATCATTCCTGGGGAGGGGAACACAAAACAGATGCTTCCCTGCAATCAAATCAGAAAGAGGATTTAATACAAAGTAAAAACAGTACAGAAGTGACAAATGTCAAGGTAATCCAATCTTGAGGACTAACACAGTAATTCTTCCTCTTCACTCAATTTCTAGTCTTTGCCACGTTTCTGCTTCCAGCAAGCTGAGTAATCAGTCCAAAGACTTCAACATTGCACAAAAATCTTCATTGTTAAGGACAGTAATTTTTATTTATCCTGTCTGAAGTTGCTACTTGTCAGCAACATGCCAGTATTCTGGGGAAGAACTTGTAAGAAGAAAAATTAGGCTGAGGCTGAGCAACCTCTTCAACTGTGTTTCTGTAAGATTTGTTGTATGAAGAAACGAGAGATTACACTCAGACACAGGAAGGTGAATGCATCTGGAAAGCCCGGGCTGCTCTCCTGACAGCAGCTCTGCTCATGCTCACTCAACATGCTTGAGACACGCTACACTTCCTGACACACAGCTCGTGCCAAGACATGCTGCATTCTGCCTACTGAGTTCATGTAAACTTAAAAGAGTGGCTGTGATCCTCAGATATCCAGCATCCATGGTTTCACCTGGATCACCACGGGCTTGGAAATCCAGGAGAAATGCACCATACCTGCCTTCAATATTCTACCAAGTTTTGGTTTGCCCCCACCCCAAGTGCACTCAGATAACGTGACCAAAGAAACTCAAATGCATGGGGGCTGGCAAGATCAAGGATAGAGGTTCACAAAAGGGTTAATCTGTGCCAAGTCAAGCCCTCCTGATTTAAAAGCTGTGAACACCTGACACTAACTAGGGACTGAGCTTTCTCCCAAAGGCAAGTTTACCCTGGGCTAAATTTGTTACCTTTCATATGCCTATATTGCAATTCCAGTGCACTCAGTTCTTACATTATCAAACGCACAGCCTGCCCTTTTGTCTGCAGCTGCTTCAGTGCTATTTGCACCATGCTTCTGCCTGGAGGTTTGTCCCTCTGCTCCTGTGCCCATAGCTTGAGAAGCTCATAATTGCCAGATCTGGGACACCAAATAATTCTTAGTGAAAGCCAGGAAGCTTCTGAAACCAACAAACAAGACACAAAAACATCTCAGTCGGGGATGTGTGTATGTGTAATGAATGAAAAACAGCGGCAACATAAAACTGTGTGAAAATATTTCTTTCCAGGTCACTTTTACCATGGAACGTGTTTTGATTCTCTAAATTCACTCTGTTGATGTTATAAACACACCCCTTTTCATTAGCAAATGCATAGAGGGCTGCAGAACCACACTTTAAATGGATGGTGCTGTGTCCTATTCCAGATTATTAGTTTGCAATGCCATCCCTTGCAGAGCATTTACTCCTGTGTACGTACAGCTAGTACTGCTTTTATAATGGAGCAGTGATTCAAGTATTTTCTGGTTCATTCTAACAAACTAACACAGACAGACTACAAATACAAGGTAACCAACAGTTTTAGAGAAGCAAAAAAAAAAAGAAAAAAAAGGTACTGATTTGTGTTTAATTTGCTGATTCCTGGAGAAGAGAGAAACCTTTTGAACCTACATACAAATGAGGCCATCTGGAAAGTATGACAGAAAGGATAAGACTTAAAAGCTAATATATTTAACAGACCCAAACAAACTAAAAATTATAATCAATGCTATCTCCACAACCCATAAAACTGGTACCTTTCTGGTACAGCTTCAGAAATCAATTTTGTTATCAAAATACAGTCAACAAATCTATATAACACACACACAAAAGAAAGTCTAGAGTTCAACAATCATCTCTGTCTTACCCTAGTTATTAATTAAAGCAGATGGCAGTGGGGGTGGGGGGGCAGTGGGGGGGGGTGGTAATAGCTATACACAATTTGAGACACTAAAGAGGGAGACATCAAGCTTTGTAACAGTCACAAAAATACATGGTGCCTTTTTTTCTAACCACATATTCACACAGAAATATTTGAGGACGATCCAGCATTAGAAGCAGAATTTACCTCCTCTTTCTTCCTCTTTTATGCATATAAACAGCTCTCTCCCAAGATCCAACTACATCCACTAAACCATTGATAAGCAGCAGGAAATCTAAATCATTCAATCCAAGATGAAAAATCTCCTAATTTAAAAAAAGGGAACTAAATTAATACCCTGGAATAATACATAAAACTGCTTGCAAAGCAATGAGCACTGCACCCGACTTGGCATTCCACATTCTAGGTCACACTGGCACAAAGCAGGCAAGAAAGTGAGGGAAATCAATTAGAAGTGAAAAGCTTCCATGCACGTGCCAAAATGCAGTCTCAGGATGCAGCTGTGTACCACAGCTAATCCAGTGTAACTCGGCTAACCCAGAGAGGCTGAGGCCCCTCTCCCCCAATTCCATCATGGTGCAGGGCACCTGCAAAGCCACAGAGCTGCTCAGGTGGCTCAGCCAGGCTGAGGGGCTCCCACCATGGGCACACACACGGTGTGTGTTCTCCAGCACCTGATGTAGGTGTCTGTTGCCATCTCTGTGCCACCAACCATGACAAGGGAGCCATAACCTGTGCCAAAAGGGGCAGGTGGCAAACAGAAATGGAAACTTCCTAGAATGGGCACAGCTGGCTCAGCCAGAGCTTGCTAGCCATCTTGTATTGGAAGAAGGGCCTTCCTTGAGAGATGGACAAGTTCCATGGTTTTAGTTACCAGTCTTTTGCTTTTCCTCAACAGTACAAACCCCCAGAGAGAGAAGAGAGGAGAGGAAGAGAAAAGAAAACCTAGCCTAACTCCTCTTTAGAAGTGACCAGCCATAAGATGGGTATCATTATTGCAGGAAAGAGCAGAAGAGAAAGGGCAATGTAATAAAGCACCTAGTGATGCACCACAGCTGGATGACTTTGAGTCATCCTGTGATCCAGGTACATAGAACCAGCCCTGGCAGCCCTTTGCTCAGGTAACCACCACCTGGCAGGTCACCCCCAGCATCCCACCAGGCACAGACAACTCATTAGGGAAATGCATCTGCTGATGAATCTGGCAAAGCTGCTCCCAGTTGAAAGGGCAGTGCAGGCATGGTGGATGTCCCTGAAGGAAAAACAAACACTGGAGGCCAGTAGGGCAGATCACTGGGGCACTTAAGTAGCACAGTAACAAGCCCACACAAGGGTTTATGTATTTGTTTAACCCCTACAGTATTGGGCTGCTTATCCTTAAATAAACGAAAAGTCACTGCTTCCTACAATGGATGAAAAAAATGCTACATGAACTTGTACTCAACTTTTCAGAAGGACCAGAAAAAAATCCAGCTCTCCTGACATTGCACTAGCTTTCTTTAATAGCTGTAACCCCTCATCTCTATTATTTTATAATCAGGGACCTGCTCAAAGTATCCACAGCATGAGCTCCAAATTTCAGTTTAAGAGTTAACTTGCACAAAGAAGCCAGTACTCGTTCTGTCAGTCCTTGCTCACTCTGGGGAAAAAGGAAGCAACTCAGACATGTTGCATAACTGCTCATCGGCACCGTCAAAGAGCTCGAACAGGAATTGGAAAACTAATATCACTGCTTCAAATAGGTGCAAAAATACACAGTGCAAAGCCCATTAAGAGGAGAGATGAGCAGACAGACATTCAACTCCTCTCACTGTCAGGGCTTCTTCAGAATAATTTAATGCAGGATCCAAAGAAAATTTCCTCCCACGTGTATTGATGCTAATTCACGGAATTAAAAAGCAAACCTAAGAATGTTGAAGCAAAGAAATGAGTTCACTGTAAAATCAGCTTCCAGTCTGGGTAAATCAATTTGGTAGCATGCTTCATTCATATGCCCTAACATACACAAGGTATGTCAATTTGGTCAAGTGGTCTGTAATTCTGGCACTCCTGCTATCCACAGACACGCAGGTGGTTTCCAAACAGCTCTCTCAGCTTCCATTTAGCTATTGCATCAGCCAAGACATTTGTAATTTAACAGTTTTCTAAAAGGTTCATGCTGCTTTTTTAAAGAAATAAACCATAATCAGAAAACAAATGTATGCTTGAATATCCTCACACAAAGTGTGTTTTGCTTGCAAATTAAAAAACAGAGGTCACCTTTGTGGTCAACTTCACAGCACCATGGAAGAAGAAATCGTGTCTGCTTGGAGTAAAAGAGGAAAAAGCCTCTATCTAATACAAAGAAAAGTATAGATCAGCTATTCAGTTGGTTAAATAGAAAGGGAAAAACATGAATACATAAAACCTGATAGTTCTCTTAAAGTCATCAGCAATCAAATAGAGGAAAGCAAAATAAACATGTTTTTCAGATTGGGTGTTGTCTCCATCTGTCCCCCTCCCCATATATGCACACAGGTATACAGTGGAGGGAGAAAGTACACAAGAAGGACACACAGATTTCTTTTCACAGGACTTCTTTGGTACTAAAGGAGCAGAAGACTTTGTCAAGAATTTCTTACCATTTTCTTCACGTTACTGTGAGAAGCAATCCATTTGTCATGTAAACTTAGCAACCCCTTGCAGATTACTAAAATAAAATTGTAGTAAACGTTCTTTTCAGTGAAAGATAGCATGCTTGGCTGCATGAAATCTTAAACAGTATGTAATAGAGTATGTTAGGTTAGTCACAGCATTTAACAGTGCTGTAACTATATTTATGTTTGCTTTCCAATGAGATCAACATGACAACATACAGCATCTGTCCCAGAACTGCACACAGCAATGACATTTCATTTTATAAAAGAATCTTCTCTTTCAAGGTACTAAATAAACAAAAGACACCTGAAAAAAAAAACCTGAGTCTCATCTTCAGAAAAATGCTCTAATAAATTACAACCTAAAATCAGACGTTTCAAATGACAACATTTGCCGGGGTCTCCTTTTTATACATTCACACAGCAACACGATTTCCATAAAAATAGCAAAGGTGGCCACAGAGTCATTGTTTGGGGTCAGCACGTTTGCGTTGCACTCCAGCCCTTGCCAGAGCACCTCTCTGAGCTCCCAATCTTATCACAGGGTCCTTGCCTGCTCCTGCTCAGACCTGGTCCCAGCCTGGGGTGCCTGCAGCTCCCCGGCCCTCTCCCAGGATTCCACTCCCCCAAGCCTTCTCCCTCTTGAAGGGTTAGGGGCACGCTAAATGAGTAGCTAAGCAGCCTTCTCCAACCAATAACCAATCTTATCATTAGAAAAACAAAACAGAGGAGTACAGGTTTGAAACAACAAATGCATATCCCAAACCCCACTCACCTAAGTGACTCTCAAACTCCTGTGATGGAGACCTGGGAGAAACCCTACCTTCTTCATACTCTCTCGACAGCTTTTCCAAAACAAGGGCCCGAACACTGTCAGAAAGGATTTTTTTAACTGTTCATAACCCCTTGGCTCACTGATCCACACAACTGCCAGACAAAACATGTTTTGTAACTTGGCTGGAGCTCTGAGCAGACTTTTAACAGCTAAAAGCTCAGGAATTGTCTATTAACCACCCTTGAGAGGCCTCCAGAAAGTATTTTATTTCAGGCTATTGTTTTGCTACCAGCTTTTCCAACAGCCTGTTGTTACCACAGCACATTCACAGCCTAACACCTCAATAGGTAACTGAATGGCACAACACAAGGTAAGCAAATCCCCCTGCCGAATGAATAGGGCATTTTCTTACTTAATTACAGAGCAGTTGTCCATCAACACATGCACTTAAAGACCCAACTCCAGAGTCTGCAATCATCAGAGAGCAGCCTTATGTAAATACACGAGAAATACACAAATACCCTACCCACTGTTACCCTGAACAACTGTAGATAAATAATATGAATGGTAATATATCTGATGAAGAGCAAAGATGGAAAACTGCACAGTTTTCATGGTTGGTTATTGAGATAAGCCACAGCCCAAGGCAACAGCCTCTACCAAATAGAGTAAGACTGCATTTCCAGCTTATTTTAACTACCTAGATTTTTTTTCTGAGAGAGATAAACCACATACTTGCTGTGTTATCTAGGATGCTAAGCATACGTGAAACGAACACGGCAGATAATTCTATTCCTATTCATTCCTGTAAAGGAGTTAGACATTCAGTGGTGAGCACCCACCCAGGTAAACGAAATAGTTAAGGAAGAAGTTCAGGAATTAATTCTACTCTGCTCTCTAGGCAGCTGTCAGACTGCAATGATGAGCAATTTATCTTCCATCTACAACACTACCCGCAGACAAGCAGAGTCACTGGGGAAGCCAGCTGCAGTCCACACCCTCCACAATACAAAATCCATGCTTCTGAGAAAGGAGACACCAGGGAACTTTGTCGTTTGCCCAGCTGCCCCATGAACTGTGAAATACTTGCACTTCTGTGCTTTTCCTTGTGTGGTGCCTGCTGCCTGAGCAAAGAAGAGGTGCCCCTGAGGGAGCAGCTCCAAATACATGGCAACCATCCGCTACACTCTTCCACCCCTGCCTTGGAATCAGCTGTGCCAATCCCCCACACGTTTGCATCTCGATGTTACCACAACCTGAGAAACCCCAGACGTGGCAGCTTAGGAAGCTGAAATGCCCCACTTACCTCTGGTCTGGAGGGTGCCACAGAGAGGCAGTCACACGTGTGCAGCCAGAATACTTACCCAAAGCATAAAATTCCCTCCCACACAGGAAGAAACAACTTCAGACCTGCAGGTAGGCAGCTCGAATCGATGGCTGCTGCTGCCAACTATGTGCAGGCACAAGTGTTTCACCTGGAAAAGCAGGTGAGAACTAGATTTCTCTTCCAGATCCACAGCTACTGCACCACGGGAAGTGCTGAAACTCCCTTCCTTCCTAACAGGGAGGGATGCCTGTAATTTCACGAGGCTGAGCTTTTATCAGGTGAGCTTGCAGTGATGGCAAGGCACATTTTTGTTACCTCAAATGCAGCAAGAAGTCAGAAACCACATGGACACAACTTGATGGCACAGATGCTGAACTAGTGTGATGGAGAGGCTGGACACCCCACATGAGAGTAGGACATAGCACTGGAGACCTGGGTGAGCAGTGAGGTGGGAGTAACAGTGGCCTGCACGTTCTGCAACTCCTGGTAGGTGTGTGAGGAACAGAAGAGCATGCTGAACCAGGCTAGGCCTTATCAGCTCATTGCACAATCCCATGACTTACCTACAATGAGAACAAAACCATCAAGTCTTATCTGTCTGTAACCAGTATCAGACTGTGGCGACTCACAATTCTGTGTCACCAATGACTCCAGAGAAGGTCAAACACACCAGCGAAATAAACCTTATGAGCCACTTAGTCGTCTTTTATGAGTAAATCCATGACATCAAACCACAGTCCGTCCCCACAGATAGCTAAGGGTGCATGAACTCCATTCGTTATAGCTAAGGGTGCATGAACTCCATTTGTTGTCCACAAAATCACCCAATTTACCTTTAGAAGCACTATTGACTACTGCTTAGAAGCACTACTGCTCTTCAGCCATGACTCATTGCCCAAAACATAAAAGAAATCGCTTTGCACCCTTAGGAGCAACAAAATACTTCTAGCTGGGAGCCATGAGTCATGCAACTGAAGTTTTGTCTGACTTGAGGTGTCTACTACAACTGAAAACTTCAGGAATGGGCTTGTTTCAATGTTGTTTGCCTTGGGTCATGTAAGTATTAACTTCCCAATTTTCATCAGCAACAATTAAATTTACTAAGCAAAGATATTAAATGATGCGCCTCTACAAACTATCAAATGTTATCATCAGAATAGTTCATCTCTGCTTTTTGCCACTGTGCATTACAAAACACAAAACTTATTTCAAAACCTTGAGAACATTCAGAAAAACTCATCTCTTAAGAGGGTGGCAATAAAATCTCCTTTCTACAAAGACAAGTACTACAGGCACCTCTCCTTTCTGGATGTGATGTTCTTATATCAAATACAAATTTCAACACTTTCCTGTATTCGTTTTTGCTGAACTGTATGATTTCTCTCTCAGTTCTATGGGGAAACTTTCAAACAGCAACTGAGATATGCAATACCAAATGTGATCAGGGGTATCACTAAAAAAAAAAAAAAAAACCAAACAAAACACCCAAACAAACCAAAAAGTAAAATAACAAAGCAGTTATTTTCTACTTGATATGTTTTTTGCCCTTGATTAGACTCTATCCAATATTAGAGGTACTGCTGTCCATTCTTATTGCCTCCTAGCCAAAAAAAAAAGTCATGGTTTTTTAATAAACACATTACATTGAAAACTCATTGAAGTTATTAATGATTGTAGGTGTTTTCCACTTAAAAGTAATTCCGTGCTGATTCCTACAGTCATTTCTCTCTCTACAAACCTAACTTATTATAAAGACAGAACCATCAACAAACAGGTGTTGATTGATAAGAACTAGCCTGTGATTTCACACAGACCTTTCTCCTGAGTCCAAAAGGGCTCTTGCCCACTCTGGGAAACCCCTTTTTACAATGGAAATGTCACACTGGTGCAGCATGAGACCTTGCTGACTTCTAAGTTCATAGATACCATTACTGATAGCAGAATTTCCCTTCCTTGCCATGCTCCAGAGGAGTGGCTTCAGTTACCAACACAGCTTGCAGGTGGAGGAGCTGAGCTCCCTTTGCTATGGCACTAAGCAGCAAGCAGGACAAAAAAGCCAACAGCAGGACTACAGAGAAATAGCTGCACCACATACTGTGAGATCGAAAAAGACAGGAAAAAGGGAAGAGCACAAATTAACCCAAGTAACAGTGAAAAAAGAGCTGCCAACCAAACCAAATGCAAACACTAATTGAAGTTTGCTCTGTAACTCATGGAAAGTGGTTGTGGATTATAAGACAAAACTATCTTTCAGATAGAGACCTGTCACCAGCTGTTTTGTGTGCTCAGACTCTGCTCACAAAGCAGTTTTAGCTGTGTGTAGCCATGTAGCAGCATCTCCCATTTCTAGATTTATGTACACATGCTTTCCAATTCTTATCTCCAGTCAGCGAGCCCCACTGACTTCCTCCAAGAAGACCTGTAGCCACCACAAACCTGGCTTATCGAGGATTTTTTTTTAATTGTGAACACATTTAATTTAAGAAGAAAAACATTTAGTTCCATCAGCACTGAAAAATCTGTGCATGTGGAAAAGCAACAGCTGCAGGTACGAAGCTGAACAAAACCAGCCTGCAACGCCCTTCAAAACAACTCCCTATCTCATGCTAAACAAGCAGGGCACACATAACTGACACGGTGAAAACAAACCATTATTTTTGTGAATGATCCACCTGCAATAGCTTAACCAGATTCAGTAACTGTTTAGCCAGAAATCTGGTCAGCTTTCTGCAATTCCTTTCCCAGAGATAATTACTCAGGAACATGCACACACGTGGACTTGTGCACACACAGTTACTCTCAAATGCTGTCCCTCCGTAGCAGAGCACAGGGCCTCCTTAATTGTGTCCTCCACACAAACCACACTTGATTCTCCCTCTCAGGCTCCCATCAATGACTGCACTTAATTAGGCCTGTTTACCAAGATGCAAGTTCAAGCATGTATCAGACCAGGCTACATGAGCTTCCTAAACTGCTGGGAGAGGTGGGGAGTCACTGTACAAAGGTCCAGTCTAACAACCTGTTCTGTCTCAGGGCACATGGAGAACAAAGCAACTCACATCAAGTATACTCCAAATGCAGATATCCAAAATGTACTCCTTTTGGCATTTTGACTGGGATTAAAATGTACTTTTATGTTTTCTGGACATATAAAGATGAATACAGTGCTTTGAATTATAGCAAACAGGATCAAAAAGATACACTGTAAGAGGCCCTTTGTGCTGTCTTGTAAGTATGAAACAGCAAAACCTAAGAAGTTTCATATTTTCATAACCAGGTGAAAACAAGCACTGAGCTCATACTGCAGAACAAACATGAACTTAGCTCTTGTACAAAGCCTCACCTTTCACTATTTGTACTCTATTCTCATCTTCCTAGTCTTGGAGTTTGTAATAAAAAAAGCACCACTATGAATCTTTTCACTTACTCAAAGCAATGAAACCTCTGATGGCTGCACATGCCCTAGCACAACTCCTGCTTTCCAGAAAATAAGGTATACTCAAGAAGGCAAACAAAGCCTTCCCAGAGGCTCTCATGAGAGCCATGTCTTTTTCCACAGAACATCACCTCTCTCAGCAGGAAGGGCTGCCCAAGCAGCTGAGTGCTTCTTGCTGTAGTATGCACAGAGGGCCTGACAAGGAGCTGCTGATACTGTAGGAAAGCATTCGGAAGCTGAACTCTCCTCACACTCGCCTGCAACCCAGCAGATTTACCTGGAAGCTGCAGCCTGCTGTCAGCAGCACCAGAGTGATTTTTTTTTAACAAAGAGAACATGACACCTGGCTCCACAAAACACTAGTTTGGATAATGCCATCACAAAAAGTAGGGCCTACTGTCAATATGCTAAGGCTGTTAGCCAGTTCATAATGGTCAGGGCAGCGTGGTGCTGAACATCTCAGCCATTCACACTCTGAAGATACAGCCTGGGCACACCATCACAAAAAGCAGCACCTACTATCAATGTCAACAACCCTAACTATTTTGGAGGGAAAACAGCACTATTTTGCAGGGGATCTTAGCCATCTTTGGTGTGGAATGCTGTCCAGGTGTGCCAGTGCTCAGAGGAGGCAAAATCCAGTAAGCATTCACTTAACCTGAGCTCCGCCAGAACAGCTGAAGCAGTTATTCCCTCCCACAGATCACACTTGCTGAGGAGTTATGCTGGCAGGTTGGGAAGTGAGCAGCTGAGGGAGAAAGAGAGAGAAGGCTGAGCAATAGAACTTGTTGGCTGGGATTTGTAGTTGGAATTGCAAGCTGGACTATGGCAGGGGTGCTGAAGCAGTGTTTTCCCCTCTGAAGCACTTCACACTGCACACACAAGTATGCAAGCTTCTGTCTCCACAGAAAAATTCCTACAGCAGGAACGTACTGTGAACAGATAAGGTATTTCATTCTGTAATTCATGTGAAGATATGTTTTTAATGAAGGTCTCCATCATCCTAAAACAGAAAGTGGAAATACCAACATCTGAGAGCAAAGTGAGGTAGGAGAACAATCCAATATAAACAACTATAATGAAAAAAATACTAATTCTACAGCTAGGCTATAAATCTTAAAGAAAGGAAGTACAAATCATATTTTGCTTTTATACTTATACACTAAAACCACTTGGATAACTACAGTTCAGATAAGCACGTTTCCAAAAGAAATTTAAGGCAGAAAATGTGTGACATGCAAGGCCCAGAACATCATGGCCTCTCCTCTAGGTCCTCTTTTTGCACTAGCCCCATCCTATTTAACATCTTCTCTGTACTACGCACAGCTAACAAAGAAACCCACAAACCCACTGTCCCTCATCTCTGAGAATACTTCTATGTAAACAAAAATTTTTGCATCAAGTTCTTTAGGGCACCAGACATACAGAAGTAAAACACCCAGAATCAATCATAATTTTTTAAATGCGTATTTTAAGCTTGACTAGATCAGACCACACCACCAACAGCTATGTCTGCAGTGTACACTCCAAACGACAAAGAGAGAAAAATTGTCCTCACTTTCACAAGGTGCATGGATTTGCCACTTGCGATATTCACTGGGGTAAAGGACAAGAGGGTTTCTGGTGCCCAGGAACTGTCCTTTCAACTCAACATGCTTGGTCACAATTCAGCTTCTTCAGGTGCCTTGAGTCTGAAAAGCTGGAAAGGCCACAGACACACATCCTCGCTTCTAACCTCTCTAAATTTAGCACCTCAGTGAAGTTGCTATTCCCTCCTTCCCCCTTCCCCACGATAAAGGCAGCACCGAAAAGGAACACACAAAAACCAACCAATCTGGCTCATGAAACATGAGCTACATTCACAAGACAAAAATAGAAAGCTTTCATCTTTCATTATCAGACACTCTACTGCACAGCACAGGAAGCTAAAGCTTGAGGCAACAGTAGGTTTCAAATACTCCTCAAAATGTGAGCGAGGCTTTCCTTTTCTGCTTTGTGAAAGGCTAAAAGAAGTTGGCTTGGCAATGACAAAAAACATTAGAGTCCAACGAGGCTCTCCAACAGCAATCCAAGCAGGCAGTCGTTTAAGCAATAGCATCGTCCTCACTTCATAAATTCTCCTGTTTAGGACAACCTCACTTCTTCTTCTCACTTCTTCTGATTCTAAAACTCTACGTTCTAAAATCTTGAAATAATTTTACATCTTTAAAAGTTTTAAGATTTTAATTTTTTTTTTTTTTGCAAAGTTCTTAAGATTTAGTCCTAGCCCCCAGAGGAATTCAGGAGAAAAAAGGAATAGAAAACCACAATTTCTAGGGAGTTGACGCTTCATGAACTCCAAAAACTGTACTTGCTTACAGCCCTCCAGCTTCCCTCTGTTAACAGCAGCCTGAACTTAATGGGGTTTGTATCTGATCCCTAGGGTTTGGGGAGGGCAGATGGAAGGCAAGGAAGGACCTGAGGAAAGGAGAAACACTGTACCCTTCCTCTGTCACGGTGTGTCAGGTTCCTCCAGAAGTCCCCTCAGCCTCCATCTTTACAGTCTCAACAACAGATTATGTAGCCATCTGCTGAGCTTCAGTTTTTTAAAATGTTTTTATTTTAAGAGAACTTGTCACCACGCAAAGTCACAACTCTTCCTCAAATACATTTTTTTGTCGTGGCTTGATCTTTTTATCTTATCTGCTCTTACGCACTCTGTAATTCCCCAGGGAAACCAGAAACGAACTGGTTTCACTCACCTCGATAGCTGGGAAAATGCTGTTCCTGAATCTGAATGGACTTTAACACACGGTGAACTAGAAACTATACAAGTCATTTAAATTTGTCCGAGTGAGTCAGTCTGGCTCTCTCCATCACTCACATCTAATCCATTCCTAGCCTTACTACACACATTCAGAGAACAGCTTTTGGGGTTTCTCATCCATTGAGAAATAGCATATTTCATGACCCAGACATGTGGCTTTGCCTCTTTTGACCTTGTAAAATCCTGAGACATAGCAGACAAACTGCTGCCTGTTTTGGTTTTTTTATTGAAAGTGTTCAGCACAGCAGCAGCAGAAGCACAACCTCCCTTCTGGGCAAAAGGACAAGGTGCCTGGCAGTGCTGCCTGTTGGATGGTACATCACTGAATGATGGAGTGAGCACTGGGAAGAGGAATTATTGCCACTCCTGCTTAGCGTGAATGAGCACACAGAGCCATGTAGAGGAGGAGCAGGAGAAATGTTCCATTAGGGTGAAAAAGAAAATGAAGACAGAGTTTTATGTTTTCCATGGCATTGCTATGCTTGCTTTTAAACAATGAAATGAAAATTTCACTTAGGCATCCCACAACGCTTGTGCAGACCATCCAACATCAAGATGCCCTTCAGCAGACTTTCAGTAGTCTCAAAATGGAATTAACTTTCTTATTTTACAGCCTGGGAAATTCAAGATGCCTGTAAGGCAAAGAACATGAAAACAGCAGCAAAACTCAAAGAGCTTAATCCACTCAAAACTAGAAAAACCTCAATAATTGTCATCTGTGGATTCTTAAAGAACTGACTAATGAAATTGCAGGACTAGGTGCAAGGGCTTTAATAAAACTATTAAGTATAGGGTGGTATATGATCTGAAAATATTCAATAAACACAGTAACTGGATTTGAAAAAATACAAGGCAGAGGAAGTGGCAAGCAAAGCCAAGTCATCCAGGCAACTACTGCTCACAAAAATCACCTCAGTAGAAACACAGAGTGTTGGAACACATTGTAAAGGTAGGCATCATTAAAGAAAGCCTAAAGGAAAGCAGAATAAGACACAACATCAGTTTGCCAACACCAGTGAGAAATATCACATCAGACCAACATGACTTTATTTCTCAATGTTGTAGCTCATTTTCTAGATGAGGGAAATATTATCTTCAGGTGAAAGAAACATTAGCTTTAACACAGGGGAGTACCCTAAAACATGCACCAGTGTTGCTGAGGGTGCTGGAGGTGGAAATGAACCATTTTAATGTGGGTAGGAAACTTGTTACGAGAGACAAAATGAGGGTTATATAGAGAACAGACTATTACACAAGTCGATATTTCACCTAAGACACCAATACAAAAATCATGAGCATTAAGTCTAAAAATACAAAAATCATCAGCATTAAGTCTAAAGGCCTCACCAGTAGATGGCTGAGGGGAGAGGCAACTCCTTGTGTGGCAGGGCACCAGAAAGAGCTCGGTGTACTGGCAATCTGAGGGGGCTGTAAATGTCCCTCTTACTGATTCAGTAAATCTTGAAAAAGACAAGAACTACTGAAATTTTCAATTATTTTAACTGGGACTAGAACCAAGTATGGTTAAACTACGGACAACACGTACCAGAAATTGGAATGCTCCTCACCACCAGAAAAGAAAGATATTGGATGGGTACCGTAGAGGGAAGAACCTTACAGATGGTTTGGTTAACATACAAGCACTATTTTATGATGTGATATGCCTGTAACAGCAGGAACTGGACTCAATGAACCAGTTCTCTCTTGCAAGAGTTTTTTTCATTTGTCAATTTTTAAACAGATTTTGATGCAGATGCCTCTTTCCTCTTCCACAACAGCTTATTCAAACAGGTGGTCATACAGTAAAACTTGTCAGAAGACTTAAAGACTGCACTAACTTTTCTGTTAAATATGCCTACAATGAGACAATACCAGAAGAGCTTCTTTATAGGGAGGGGAAGGAGAGTTGCTTTGTTTGTTTATTTTAAATTATTTTATGCTTCCTTGCTCTGATCAAGTCTTGAAGGCATCAAGAATCTCTGCAGGAACAAGTTCTGGGACTGGGTTCAGGGCAGCAACATCCAGCACACCTTCTCCTCAAAGTGGCAGAGGATAAAGGGGATGTAGCACTAACACAGCTGAAATGCAACAATGACCACACTGAGGAAAAGAGAGGTCTAACAAGAATTAGAAAAAGTGAATTTTAATACTGGCACTGTAAGGTCTGGATTTTTATGTAAGACATGACCTACACATTTAAATTTTACTTCAATACCCAGATTTCTTACTCCCCACAGACTAGTCTTTCCTCCTACTATTTGTGTGTCTTTGGTGGAAGTCTGGTGGAATTTTTATTAAACTCTTGTGCAGTCCTACAAGACATCTGGGACTCTGAGGATCTGTAGGTGTAGCTAGACCCAGCTCTATGCAGGTAGGTCCAGCAGTGCATTCATTTCTCCCAGACTACCTCCTGGAGCTACAGAATTCATGTCAGATACACATATAAAGCAAAATTCTATATCCCAATTCAGCTATTCAAGAAGATTCCCACTAATGAATCTCATTAGGAGTCTGGAGAATGGTAGATGTAATGATGGGAAAAAGAATTAACATGAGTCTTGAAAAAATGGCTAGCAAAAACTACCCACCCACAAGCACGAATCCAGAACAGTATGGTATGTAAGGTGGACAGAAATAGCTGCCAAGTATGATGCGAGCAGTAATAGAATATAATCAACAACAACAGCAAAACCCCAGAACAGTTGCTCAACTGATAAAAAAAGAATTGAAATATCCTTAAAATGAGTCAGTTAATCTGATCTTATTTATTCCAGTAAACTGCAGTAACAGGAACAATAACATTCCCAAACTGGAAGTGATTGTTTACTTCATATAAACACTAAGCCCAGAAATCTACATTGAAATAACATGCACTTTAAAGTGAATAATTTTTATTTATTTATCCATGACCAGTATTTAAAACAAAAACCCACTACACTTCCAGATTTCCCTGCTGCAGAAAAAAACTGCTGCCAGAAAAGTGTAATATAATGAAATGAATACCTACATGTCCAAAATACTCACATCCCCTAAAAACAGTTCACATTCACTAACAGAGGAAGTCAAATGGCAAGATGGCAAAGAAGCGGAAAATCAAGCTCATTTAGTGAGTGCAAGGATATTTCTATTTCTTATCAGTCCACCTCTTATTAGTTCTGCTAAAGAAAGGTTACCCTGGAGTTTCAAACAGCACACAACTGCCAGATATAAATGAAGCACTACAAATTTAGCCATAAAGATCCATACTGCACTTCCTTACAGCCTGCTGCAATTATTGTAATCTAGAGTTTAAAGCATTTTTGGCTGCATTTGAGATCTTACAGAGAAATCTGTCCTTTCCATAGCCTATGACTTGCAGCACACCCCAAAGACCAAGAGGACAAAGGAAACTTGCTTGCCATTCCCTGAATTTACTATACACACACCATTCTGTCAAGAGCCTTATAGTTTTTGGCATTCCTTTATTTACTCCCATGTTCTTCATCTACTGAATGATTAGGGAACAAGCTACAAAAGGGCTGTATTGTCAAACAGATCAGAGCCTGATGGAGATGTACAAAACCTCAATTTGTTCAGGACCTTGCCACTAAATCCAAACAAGTCCCTACACTTCAGAGGATCCTGATAATCCTTCCTTACTCTGTCTATGCTACAGCTTTGGGAAGGGACAGTGCCTTGGGCAGTGTGTAGCTGTGCCTAGATGGCATGAACTGCAGCATCCAGAAAAGCATGAATTAGCTGATAAAGCAGCCCAGCTACACCACTATGAAGCTACTGCTCACTAGTATCACCTCCTCCTTTCTGTACTGCACAGTTTCTAGTATCTGAGCTAGTGTGGTTTAGGCTTGCCCAAGAATCCCTAGCCATTACATTTAACAGTGTGGACAATTGCTTTTGGGTTTCTAGACCCCATTATAAATAAAAATAACAGAAGAACAGATCACACTGAAAACTTGAGGTTTTTTCAGACCAGGCCAGAACACAGCTTAGTCAAATGTCCTGCTCTTATCTACCCAGGAAATGCTCAGGCAGTGTACATGTGCTTTTCCGATTCCACCCAGCGATCCCAACAGCTGCCTCTGTTTATGGCTCTTGTTCACCTGCTTTGAGGAGCCAGCAGCAGGTCCTACTCGAGATCAAAGGACAACACAGCACAAACCCATGGGGCAGCCTCCATTAAACCAGGCACTTCCCACAGACAAGGCTCCTTCAATGTGCCGGCATTAACAAGTTAGAGATCACTCACAATGGGAGGAACTGCTTTTATCGGGAGGAAAGAAAGTTTAACAGGCAGTTTGGATGTATTTACTGTATTTCTTTGAAATGTCTTTACCTTAATTCACCTTTAGATTTTTTAAAGGCACTCCATACATGTATTTGTCTTGAAATCCTTAATCAGGGGATATACAACTCATAGAAGAACATGAGTATACTGTGCATATGGAATCTGATTAAAAAGCAGAAACATTTGTTTTGCAGCCATATTACTTAATATCCCATGGTTTTGGCTGATATATTATTCAGCTGAAATAGTGAGACAGTTTGGAGAAATGCTGATTCTGATGAAGGCTCAAAGCACTGCCCAT
This sequence comes from Monarcha castaneiventris obscurior, assembly GCA_026261815.1. NCBI lineage: Eukaryota > Metazoa > Chordata > Aves > Passeriformes > Monarchidae > Monarcha > Monarcha castaneiventris. The sequence continues at coordinate 10,275,473 of JAMPIT010000388.1, forward strand.
ATTCGTAAAGGAGCCATTTCACAAATGGCATCATATTCCTTAACATGTTTATCCTGAAGAGCATTCAAGTCCTAATTAGGAACAGAGCCACACTCTGCCAAAACTAAGAAAAAGTATATTTAGATATCATCTATCCCCAGTGATCTTGCAAGAAGACACGTAGCATATGGCAGATGAGAAAATCAGAAAAGGGGAGGGGGCAGAAGAGAGAAAGAGACTGAATGTTAAAAATACTTCAAAAGAATACTTTAGTGAAAAAAAAGAAAGATAAAATTGGGAAAGACTCACAAACACCAAGAAAACACTTTGTCATGAGCTCAGCATTTCATAGAAACATGTAGAGACATGTAGGCATTTTTAAACTAAAATGACATTGACATTTCTATGTCAATTGCTTTGCCCTCTATCTTTGTATTCACAAGAGTAGACTCGTCTTAGTTCTATTTAGTACCTTAAACTATTAATTATTTTTTAAAAATTTAACACCATTACTGAAATTCAACATTTCAACACACACACCCCAATGGTATTTCAGAATTCTCATTTTGTGAATATTTCCCAAAAGACGGTTTTGGTTTGTTATGGATTTTTTTTTTTAAATTTCAGATAAGAAAACATGAATTTCCTGTTGCAATGCTAGAAATTTCAAAAACACAAAATATTAATAAATTTCAGTATTACCACAAGGACCCCTACTGCAAGCTAGTGACCTTTCAGAGGTAACTGAGAATTTCCATGAGCTCACTTCAGGCAAAATTGTGAAGGGATGTTAACCTACCTTTTACCATTTTACTGCCAAGTCTCATAATATCTAGTGGTTTTCATGAATCCTGATGTTAGTATCAGAGTTATATAAGAGCCCATTTTATTCTCCAAAACCACCTGAACACAGACTTCAGTCTTGCAAGATAATCTTGGATATACTACCAAAGTTCACTCTAAAAGCTGTAAAATTGGAACACAAATAAAACCAAACCACTGCTTTAACAACAACCACAAACATCACAAACTTTTCATCTCCTAACCCACAGAAAGGTCAAGTGGAAAAACAGAATTCAGGAAGTTCTGCTGCACAGGTTTGAAATCTTCTCTTTGGTGAGAGAAAGAAGGCTCCTAGCACAGTTTCCTATACTCTGTGGAGGGAGATGCCAAAAAAAGTAGGTGAAATGCATTGGTTTTGCAACGTGCTGTCCTGTCACTTGATTGTAACAGCCCTTGGCAGGCTGTTTAAGAGCATGGCCCCGTACAGAAACACTCAAGCAATGCTGAGCCACCCAAGCAGCACACAAAAGCATTTAGTGCAGGTCATGGAAGTTGCCTCCTGGCCTGCCACAGACCCCATGCCAGGTGACTAAGTCAGCTTCCCAAAGAGTAAGTTGATCCACACAGAATTCTTACCTCCCGTGACTGATGCTGGAAACAACTTGGCCAAGTCTTGGGTTATCTCATTGCATCATTGCTCAGCCTTGGCGTATGCAAAGCAGGGGGAAGGGGGATGAGGAGTCCCAGAGCAGAGAAGCAGCAAGGAGGCTCCCTGACATGCGAGCAGCTGCAGCAAGCATGGCTGTGGAGAGCCTTCACCCCTCTTTGGGAGACTGGCCAGGATTAACACCTGGGCTGACTCAAGTTACACAGCCCCATCTATGAATGTGGACTGGTCACAAGCTCTCTGTGGGGCTAGAAACCAAAACCATCCAGCCACCACCTGCTGTGTGGTATCTGTGGCAGACGGAAGCTGTTAAAATGAATGTGGCGGTGGCCTCCAATAAATTTCTCCACATAAACTGTAAACCACGTGCAGCTCCCAACAGCACAGAACCGAAGCCAGGCACACACTCTGTGACACACGGTCAGGCTGTGAAGGTGAGGGGCCTGCAGTGCAGCTGCACAGAGCAGCAGAGAGGGCCAGGCCAGGCACACAGGCAATCCCCTCATCAAGGGCAACAACAGGATGGGCAAGGAGCCACCACCATGTCCTGACAGCAGATGACCCTTGAGGTGCTTCTGCCTCCCACTCTGTCCCAGTGGGGCAGACAGCACTTTATTTGCATACTTCTATTTGACTGAAGTCATCTTAGATTTTCAGAGAGCTGGTTTTAACCACATCTCAGTAAACAAGCTGGCAGTGCCCCAGGTGGCAGGGCAGCAGCCAGGTCTGCTCTCAGAATAATGCCACCTTCCTCGGCTGCTTCCATCCCAAAAACGATGGGGCACATGAGCTCAGGTAATGGGCATCCTGCTCACACACCCCTGTGCATCCCAAGCAGCCATTGCCAGATGAGGAGCCACTACCCACAAGGAAACCCCAGCTGAGCACATGCCTGGCCACATGCAGCCATCTTCATCAACAGACGTCATTCACCTACAGAGAAATCACTTCCATGAGGGAAAAAAACTAAGACTCGGGTGTTGACAGGTGAACAAGCAGCATGAATTTGCTCTCACTTTTTTGGCCTTCCCTTGCCTGTTTGCCAGGTCTTTCAGATATGTGCAATGACCACTTGGAACCTACCAGCCTGGGTGCCCACTCTCCCCTTGTTGTTTATCTACATCTCACTACAACTCATTCAGCAAGCTGTTACACTAAAGCATAAAAACAAGCAAATTATACAGTAGATAAAATGCCAAGCTCATCTTGCACTGCCAGCTCCATTTGGGAAAAAAAAAAGTGATGAAGTCTGCATGCATATTATCACAATAATTAGACACTTGTAACCAGCTGAACATCAGCATGCATGCTGAAATTAAAATTGCCCAGTTTGAAAAACTAAGAGGGCAGGATCTGTGCAGTCCTATCTTGAAGAAGAGGGAGGAAGTATTTTTTTTTTGGCTAATCAGCTCCTTCTCAAAGAAAACCCTACAGCATTTACCCTTTATCACTTACTAGAGAAGGGCTGTTGAGTTTGTTAACATTAACATGCTCATCAAAATCTTTTTTTTAAGTTGGAGAATTTAAAACTTGGCTGTGGGTGGCCAGACTTACATTTGAAAAATTTAAGCGTGCTATGCAGTTTGGGTTTGGGTTTTTTAACATTTGATTCTCTTACTAGCATTAAAAATACCTCATTCCTTAGCCCACTGTCAGTGTTAGTCTTTTTTAAACACATATTGTGTAGCTACTCACTGAGAAAGCCACTTCACAAAGTCTTTGTGAGTTTAAATGAAAACCCTATTGATTCCTAAGTGTTTGTTTTAAGAGCTCTCAGAATTAGTAGGTCAACAAATGTATAAATTCAGCATAGAATCAATCTTCACTATTGGTACTTGTCACATAAGATAATCCCTTTAAAACCAGCCTGCTCATCCTGGAGACACTATTGCTAACTTCAAACACTGAAGTAACTCCCAATCAAAGGATTCAATAAAGTTCAAAACTGTCAGCCCATGTTTTTCAAAATTTCCATCTTTTATTGTATTTTCAAACTATATGTCTCTCTTAATATGCCCTTTTACCCACTAAAGCAGTGACTTAATTTTAAGAATATTGCTTACTTACTGCAAAGACAAAATAGTAGACAAAAATTTGTTCTGTTTGGGAAAGGCAGTCAATAATTTTCTGAGGACATGTCAGCCAAGTTTTCCTGCAGTTGGAACTAGATGTAAAGCTAAGAGTATTCTCTACTGACACTTTTTAATACCAAAAATATTCCTTTTTCACTTTTTGTTTTCATACATTATGTTTTTCCATCTCACATTATCACAATGTCTTGAATCTACATCTTTTTAAACCCACAGGCTACAGATGTAATTTATTTTACATAATCTATAGTGAGCCCACTTCTCCATTCACTGAGAGTTTGCAAGGTATCTGTTTGAAATAATTTATTTCCTATTGAATTCTGTAACAGTGAATCAGCAAAAGGCACAGAATCACTAGAAGAGATTATGGGGATATAATTTTATTTTGGAACTGTATATTTCACATTGTCATACTTCACTGGGTAAACAGTACAAATTGCTTTGTGAATTAAGTCTTCATGAAGCAGACTGAAAAAAATGCAGGGATTCTGTTGCATGGTAGTGCCAGGTTTAAAAGTAGTAAGATGTGATTGGAATTACTGTAGTTGTTCTTGCTCTACTGTAATCAACTCAAGTACATAATTGGTAACAAGAAACAAAAATCTACCATGAGAATAAGAGAATCACATCATTTATAGAAGGCAATTAGTGCCTTGTATGATGAAGCAAAATGAAAATGATAACTCATTATTACCCATGATAGGTATTAATCATTTTATCCTCTGATGACTTTTCTCCACACTCCTATAAAGTTCAGCATTGGTAAGACAGAGATGGAACAAAAAGCTCTTCACCTGTTATTAGATCATTTTGAGATATGTTTGGGGTGTGACAATGTGGCTTCCTCCAAACATTTACCATTTAAATTTCTTTTTAAAAATGGGGGGATGTTCCTAAGGTCTTTAAAAGAAACTTCTCCCACCGCCAACATTTTATTCTCAAGAAGTTCTTGATACAGATCTTCTTTCAGATACTGTTTTGTATTCTTCTAGAAAAGTCATTTACTTCATATTTTATTGCACTGTTTCAATGAGAAATTGCAAACAGTTTGTAAGACCAGATTCTCTCTTACTGTTTTGAGAGAATACTTTCACGTACAGAGATAAGTCAAGCTGAAATACTCAAAATACTATCACAAACAATAATTATTAAGAATTGTTTAAAAAATCCTGGAGGTCTTCAATTTGCTGAAAAGTACAGAAAAGAATTCCCTGGCTAAGAAACTGGAGTACCTTGCCTATTTGCTAACAGACAGGCCTGCAGCTCTTCTTGTTAGGATTCACCTATCACTTCTAAAGGCTTGGCTACCAAAAAAGGCATATTCAGGAGATACATCTGTGCAAGAGATCCTGACCAACTCACTGAGAGCAAAGGTTTGGAGAGTGAAGAGGGCAATGAAACAGCGCTTCACAGTCTTCCATCCTTGGCCAGCTAAGAAATGGGTGAATATGGATGTGCACATCATCAGCAGCTGCTTTACTGAAGGATGCAAGATCCAATGCCTCGTTGCACGTGTCATGGTCAGGGTAAAGCCATTAGGAGCCACAGTTACGTTTCCCACCCTGCAGCACTTCCCTGGCAGGCTGTAACTCCTGCTGCACACACCTCCATGAGACAGCAGCTCTTACCAAGGTTTCTGACAACTTCCCTTCCTCAGCTTGTTTACACAATGAGACACTAACACATCAGGAAAAAACAGTGCAAAGCCAATGGCTACACACATGCAGCAAACAAAACTAGCGCAGCTGCTAGGGACACAGCTATGTGACACACAGGCATTTAGGGTGCAACACAGCTCCATCAGACCTATTGCTCAGACATCCAGCAAACAGGGTAAGGACAGACATCACAGATGCTCTAAGTCTCTCAACAGCTTCAGTGGCCCCGTGAAACTACTGCAGACAAAAATGTTCAAAAGAAACTAGAAAATATCCATCAGTATACCCCAGGCTGGGACAGGTCTCTGTTTCTTGAGAGTTTGTTTTTTAGGCTTGTCAAAAGGCACCTCGAGCTGTCTGACCCCTGCCAGAGTATAAAGCTAACAGGCAAAGTCCTCTTGAGTTTGTCTCTGTAGAAGTCATCTGGGGAAACCCTGGGATACCCACTTTTCCCTGGGTTTATGTTATGTCTCAGGAACAGTTTTGTTGAGACAAAGCAGTTTTGTGCCAATTCACAGCTCTGAAAACCACCAAAATCCTCTGAAACAGTCAGAAAAAAACCCCCCTTTTATTATATACTGGTTTTTTTTACCACCATCAATAGCCTAGAATAGAGGGGAACACACTTAAGCAAAATTTAGGCAACGTTTGATGCTTCCTAGCATCAAGCAATCCATGGAGCAGCCCCATTGCCAGATCACCTGACACACCTTTATTGCCCATGCAAAAGTAACTGAACAGATAAGTCCAAACGTTTCTATCACTCCAGAGAACAAATGGTTTCTCTCCAACCTTCTTCCTTGCCCTGGAAAAAGTTTGCTCAATGACAGGCTATCAATTATTAACTAAGACTTAAGACCGATAGTGCTCAGATAATAACTGCACAGGAAGAAAAAAATTATCCCAAGCAAACATTACTTGCAAAGACACCAAGAACAAACCTGAAACAATTCATATGGCACAACTAAGTCTCTAGCCATAAAGATTTTTTTCAATTAAAAAAAAAAAAATCTAGAAAAAAACCCCTGTAAGTTCTTTAACTCTTGCCTGAGAAGCCTCTTGAACACATAACCCTACACTGAAGTATAGGTACTGCATGAATAGCTGGATTTCAGCATGTGCCAACCTACTTTGCTGAAATAGCACCCAGATAACTTATAAAAATTTTATACTGCATTATATAAACAACTAACATAAAAGTTATGTAGTTCACTAGACACCCACGCTTTGTTTAGACCTAAAAGAGATACCTGCATCTGTTTAAGAAACATTAGGATACATTGAACTTGACTGTGAATTTACAAAGTCTGCAAGTTATTTGTGCCCCATGTGGCCACATACTTTTAGCCAGAGATTTAAGAGAAAGAAACAAGGAGGGACATGTAGCACAATGTAAACTTGTTCAGGAACTTCCTCCTGTATCAGTATAGAAAACAGTGAAAAAAAACCTTCAAAGAAATGGAAGAGGTCAACTAAAGGCCGTTTTACCATTGGCAGCAATAGCAGGCTGCAGGCCTGAAAGCCAAAGAAATGTCTTACAAGTCCTGTCCAATTTTCTATTCAGCCAGTTCACCTGGTTTTCAAGCTCCCATAAATCATTTCTCAACACTACCGCTTGCTTAAAAAACCCCAGAAATTAAAAGTTAACCTAGGCCATGTGGGAAAGTGTACCATCAGTGAGTGAAAACCCACTTTGATCCAATGCCACCATTCCCAAGAAAAGCCTGCAACACTTGGCAGAAATGCAATGTTAGACTTATGCTTTGAATGCCGAGCCTGAAAAAGAAGGAATCTTGCCTCTCAAAGGCACTTAAAGAGCAGAAAAACAAGTTCAAGAATTACTGATTTCATGAAAAATTTCTATTTAAATAAACTACTATTTCAATAAACTCCCAATGTACTCAGTAGCATATTTCCTAAATATTTTTAGCCTACCAGCATGGTTACTTCATGAGCTCTAACAGCTTGCCAATGAGGGTACAAAACTGAAATATGGGTAGGGAAGCAAGGTGATTTCTACCCAGTGCTGTACAGCCAGGGAGATTATGTAGTTCTTGCTACTCACCACCTGCTTTAAAAAGAAATATCCTTCTTGATATCCTCTTTTCCACTGCATTCCCAAGGGCTTCCTGCCGGTTTAACTCCTCCCTGTAAGACCTCTCTAATAAAGGTCTAATCCAGAAGACTCTGGCCTCTCCACAAAATATGTCCACACGAAGTTAGGCAGTTCACCCCAGGTCAGATGAGTGGCAGGAAAGAAGACACACTATCCAAACCTGAACAAATAAAGGTCAATCATCATTTCTTCTTTGGGATTCAGCACGAAGCCTTTCTGGAGGTATGGCCATCCTCAGCAAATGCAGCTGTCACTTAGATGTACTTAAAAGGGCTGATTTTACTCTGAGGGATTCAAATGCAAGTCATTTGCTCTTATTACTACAGTGGGCAATTTGCTAGGAACTAGAAGTATGGGAGACATTTACAGTAAAATCAACTTGACTGAAATTCTACTTGGTGTGTTCTTTTAGCACTCTGGCTACTTGGTTGTGCAAATTAAAGATTTAAACAACATGGCAAATACAAGAAAAACTTATGTTAAGAGTCTAGAATGGCTGATACCTTAGGTTTTAACTTTTGTATTTTTTAAATCCTGTACTGCTTAGTGTGTAACTCTGAAGTTTCATGTGGCCTGTTAGCTGCTGTTCTCTCATGCTGGTTAGACATAACAAACCTCTCTAGGTTTGCTCTTCAAGGATACCAGCACCCAAAATGCGTAAACTACAGCCTAGAGAAGCGGGGGCAAACTTGGGGTAATTACATCATTAACTGAGGTTGTAACTGGAGAATTAACCCTGATATGCAAATGAACAAAACTTATTGTTTGTTTGATGGATACTGGATCACGTGAAGAACCCATGATCCAGTGCCCATCTTGGGTGTAGCATTTTGACTGCCCAGGGTATACCTTTGAAGGCCCTTCAAATAAATACCTCCTTTTATTCTCTTGTCTAGTCTCTGTTTTTAGGTGGCCACCTCAAGGCATCAGGCTATACAGGAACATGCAAGAAACACACACTTTCCAAAATCAACTGTAACAAGTGTATGTGGGAGCTCTTCACAGCAGCTCCCTGCTTCACTTAGCTTTGTACTGTGTATTCTGTACAGGCACGTGCAGCAGGATTTTGGTGTTTGTTATCCTACATCTGCACCCGTTTCTCCCTTCAAAACAACATGAACACACAAATCCAGAGTAGAAGAATGCCTGTGCCCACTGCAACATCTAGGAGCCACAGAAACAAGAGGCCTGCTGTCCCAACAGCTGATCCTTCCCCTGCCACCCCTCCATCTCTCCCTGACACCCCAAAGCCTGCCAGGCTGAAAAGGTCCTCAGCCCTACTTGTTTCACTCTGTCCTTGCAGCTTTCAAAGAGCAGACACTGGGTGCTACTGTAAAGAGTATGGAAAAAAAAGAATAGCAGGAAGCAGGATAGAAAAAAACCCCAACTTTTTCTCAGTATTGAAGTTTTTTGAACTGAATTCAGTTTTTTGAACTGAATTAAAACATGTAAATCAGATCTTCACTAAAACAGCCAGCAAAAACTTCTCTCTAAAATAAATACTGTTATAAAAAGGGAAAAGTGCTGTATGGAACAAATTAATTCAGAAAACAATCACAATTATACAATACTTACCAGTAACAGTGCTTTTATTGCCACACATTCAGTAACCTAAACTTACAAGAAATTAAAAATTTCATTTCTTGTACAGCCAACATATGACCTTCTTCCTCCACCGAAATCACAAAACTATTAATTCATGAATTCAACTAAGTCCATGAGCACAGTAGCAGAACATCTAATTAATTCAAAAATCAGGCATTTCCCTGCTGACACATCAGCTTTAGGGGGAAGGTGAGGCTGCTGGGAGGGAAGCACAAGCCTGGGATCTGCTGCAGATTGACACCTATAAGCTGTGTGGCTCTTAAGAATTTTGGATAGAAACCTTTATTGCAGATTAAACGTGTTCAGCACAGCCACATGATAAAGACTACACTTTAAAAGAAGAGTAAGGGGAAACATCCACAATTGTTGTGGATTCTTTCTCTTTTTTTTTTTTTTTAATTACGGATGGTAATTAACTTAAATTAATATGGTTTAATTAATATGCATTATAATAATAGAATCATTTACATTGGAAAAGACCTTTAAGATCATCCAGTCCAACCATTAACCCAGCACTGCCCAACTCATCACTAAACCATGTTCCCAAGTGTCATATCCACACCCCTCTTAAATAGCTCCAGGAATGGTGACTCTGCCCCTGCCCTGGGCAGCCTGTTCCAATACCCCACCAGTTTTTCAGTGAAAAAATTTTTCCCAAGATTCAATTCAAAGATCCCCTGACACAACTTGAGGTCACTTTCTCTCGTCCTATCACTTATTACTTGGGAGAAGAGACTGACTCCCATCTTGCCACAACCTCCTTTCAGGCAGTTCTAGAGAGTGATGAGGTCCCTGCTAAGCCTTTTCTTCTCCAGGATAAATACCCCCAGCTCTCTCAGCTGCTCTTCATCAGACTCGTGCTCCTTCCCCAGCTCCATTGCCCTTCTGTGGACGTGCTCCAGCACCTCAATGTCCTTCTTGTGTTCAGCTTTGGGCCCCTCACCACAGCATTTGTGGTGTGGCCTCACCAAGTGCAAGGGGATGATCACTGCCCCCATCCTGCAAACTGTGACTGAGGCTGTTTGCCAAGGAAGGCTGGATGATACCATAATCACCTCACTGGGTTTAAGAGGAGCCTTGTTCTTTGATGTACAAGAAAAGTGACTTGTCCGTTTACAAAAACCTCCTTTCCTCACTGTGAAATCAAAATGGTCCAATAATTTTTGTGAGGAACTTCCTTCATAAATGGAATAGAAATTAATACAAAGGTTTATATCTTCATCCCAAATGGCAGGAGAAAAAACACCAGCACAGTTAATTATAAAAGGAAAAAAGTACTCCAGGGTAACCACAGATTTGGAATGAATGCTATTTCAGAGCCAAGGAATAGGAACTATCTAACACAGATGGACATCAACCACTGCACAAGCCTGACACTTCCAAGAAAACTTGTCTGTCAAGAAAAGCCTTGGATAGGCTCTGGAAACTTAAAACAAAACAAAATCACTTTATTTTCTCAGCAAATGGCACATATTATCAGAAAGAACAAAAAAAACCCAAAAAACTCAAACCCAAATCAAACCCTCCCCCAACCACAAACCTTCGACCAAAAAAGCCACCAGTATTTAATACAGCATTACTTGTTGACCCTCTAATACATCATATTTATAGAACAATTTTTAAAGTCAATGATTAGTTGATGAAACTTGGAATAATATTGAAAGGAATAAGATGAATGTATCCTTACAAACAGACCATGAAAATCTGCTTGTAGATAAGGCCAGGAACTTTTAGATAGGGAAGTAACTGAAGAAACTATCAGTTCTAGAAAATGCTACTAATTGACATGGACTGCTGCTCAGCCAAGGCCATGTTAAATTCCTGAACTTAGAGAAAAAGAACAAAGACTTATCAGAATTATGATTAGGTTTTTTTCTTTCTTTATATAACAAAAGGGGGGCTGCACATTAGAGGTGGGGCATGGAGCAGGCGATTCGGGAAGCTTGTCTCTTCCAAGTACCTCAGGCAATGGGGAAAGGAGAATGGTGGTGCAGCTGGGAACAAAAAGGGAGCTTTTTATCCCCGATAATTTGAGAGATCCCAGGGGAATGCCCCCTCTCCCTTTATTTGAATAAAGTTACTGGACTCCTCTGTCTCCTTTCTGGACATAAACCTCTGCCATTTTGAATTTTTCCACACCAATATCATCTTTTTTTATCTTACAAATAATTTGATCACATTCTTCTCTCCTGTTTTTTACTGCTGACTGCCTATTTGAATTTTGTCAGATTAATGTGAATCTTAATTTGAATTCTAAGAAATTCTTTAATTGTGTTTTATAGAAACTCTTTACTCCAATAAAACTTTAAATTTTTATGCTACACTAACACTTAAAGTCACTAATCTCATTGTGTCTTCTGTATGGCATAAATTCATTGAAACTTTGAGAAAAGGTTTCTATTATCAAAAAAATACTCGTGATATTTAAAAGACTTAAAGTAATGCTTAATAATGTAGCAATTACTATGAAAAAGACAGGAGGGCACATTAACTCAAAGCATGAGACTATCTATTTTTTAAATTATGAGTTACATAGATGTCTTTCTCATATAGCTCAGAAATACTTTACTGAATTTAAGTTTGGCTTTTTAAGGAATGCTGAGTGTCACTGGATTTATTATGTATAAACTAGGAGAGGCTGGTTCTCAAAACTAACAGCTTGATGTCAGATTTGTGAATGAACTGTTAAAGACAAGAAAAAGTAGATGATGAATAGCAGTACTCTAAGTAGTAAACCTCATGATGAGGAACATTCACAGCAAACCACCCAAAGCTCATTTCTCTGCTATTCACAGCCTTCAGCTTGTACCAGCAAATACTAGAGGCACCAGAGAATTTGCTGGAGAGATAACAAGCAATAAGTGTTTGGGGTTCATTACACTGCACATCTTTACAAGGTTTATTCTACACTTTCAGAAAACATTAGTGGAGAGTTACTTAAGTGAATTTCAGCTCATTATGGAATGATTATATTGGGTTTGTTCAGAGAGGTATCCAAAGACGTCGCTGAAGCCGGTAAAATGCCTGACGGCCACCTCAGAGGCCAGGCTTTCCCCACTGAACTGAGTAAGGTGTTTGTTGGGATGAGGCACGAGGGCTGAGCTAAACAGAACAGGGAATACATTAAGACCAGCTCAGAGGAAATTTCCACCTCCCAGGCAGCTGGGAAGGGGCAAAGCACAAAGCAGCAGCGAATCCGGCAGGCCTGCACGGCCCAGTCCTTGCTGCCCAGCCTGCTCTGATCCAGAGGGGCAGCGGGAGCCGCTGCCTGCCCTGCTCCTCAGGCAGAGCCAGCACACTGCTGGGGCTGAGGGGCTTCCACAGGCACCCATCCCAGCCTGCAGAACCGGGGCCACCACACGCAGAAGGCAGAGCTCAAACAGTAAACTTGGTAGAAATGCCTGAGCCAATTTCTCCCTGTCAGCTGGAGCACAGGCCTCTGTTTTTCTCTTTGTCCTTCTTAGCCCAGGCTCCTGGAGCTGGATTCCTAGGCTGTGCTCATTTCTTCCAGCCAGTCTTTAGACTCTCAGAGAATAAAGACGAAGCAAGACTGAGGCATCAGGCCTGCTAGTGTATGAATGGAACGGGGAGGACTTCCCCAACCTATGTTTTAGCTTGTGTTAAGTATGTGCAGCTAATTTTAGGACCTATAACTATTCTTCCTTGCTTTTGGATTGCTCCCTCTCACATCCTTGTCTTCTGTAGCAATACTTCACTGCCTTTTGCCTTGACTGAGGCATTACTGCTGCAGAAACAACTTCATTATTCTAAGAAGAATGTTCTGTTTTGTCATACAAGTTAAAGATTAATCAAGGAATAAAAAACATTTACCTTGTAACTCATCACGGCACAAATTCTTCTATAAAGTTGTAATATTACTACTGCCTCATTTCAATAGCAAGCTTTGTTTAACCTTGCTGTATGTTTCCTTTTGCTCAAAAACACCCTAACTGTAGTGTTGCATATAATTTTGCACCCTGTCAGTGGGGAAAAAAAAAAAAAAACAACCCAAAAAAAACCACCCAACAAAACAAATTATAACTATGTCATTAGTGTAAGCTTTTTGTTCCATTGCTTTATTCCAGTTTCAAAACCGGAGATTAAAGTTTTGGTGAGCAATACTACCCGTCACATAATCCTCCAAAGCCCCGGATCCCTTGCCACTGCTCCTATGGTATAACTGAGCCTTCTGTCCTCTGGATCAAACCTTCCAACTCTTTACTGAACAGGCATCCAAAGAGTTTGCTTGCCTAAATCCACAAGATGTTATGTTCTCAAAAAGGAGGGAAGAGGTAACAGAATTCTAGACCCTCCAGAGAGCAGCAGCAGCAGCACCCTCTGAGAGCTGAAGCACTTTGAGCAGGAGGTGCTTTGCAGAATTCTCACATAAGCCCTATTCCTGGAGAGGATTTGGCTGCCTTAACCTTGAAGTAACTTGCATACACTTTCAACTTTTGGCTATGCATTCATGGCATTTTTTTTTTTTTCAATGAACGCCTCTGTGTCTTAAGGAAAGTATTTATGCATGTAATGCTTTCCTCTGGAGGAAATAACTCTAAGTTAGATAAACAGTTAATGGGATGTTGTGGTTACAAGTACGGTACCAGTCATGTCAGAAAATATGATGTAACTGTTTAGTTATGCTTTCCAGACACTAAAGTACAGTATACCAGCATCTAAAAAACAACTTGAAAACATCAGTCTACAACATTGCCTACACCTATCACTTGTGGAATGGAGCGGGGGAGGGGGTTGAAAAAAAATCACTGTCTTTTCCCCAAATATCTTGTAACCATTTAAAACAAGTTTATAAGAGTCATTTCTCTTCGGTGCAGATTTAAAATCCTCCAATGCTGTAGCTTTTCAAACCATCTCACAGACTTATGACCAATTTTCTAAGCTCTCCACCATAATCAGTCACATAGCACATGGACAGGATGCTAAGCACCTTGATTTTGTGTTCTGCAAAACCACAAGGCTTTGTACCTTTACTAAGTGCTTTACAAACTGATTAACTACTTATGGACCAAATCCTAGAAGACACTGAATTGCAGGCTTTATTTTACATATAGCACATACACACACACCATTCCCAGCTCAATGTATTCTTACTCCAGTCTGTCATGTGTGCACACATTTGGGACCCAAACATGAAAAAGTGTGCTCTTCCATGGACACACAGTCTTCTCTGGAAACACAGCACTTTTCATCACCAGAGCCAAGGATGGGAAGTGAGCACTGCTGCTCCAGCAAAAACTACCAACGAACCTGTGAAGTCTGGATGGCCATGAAGGGCCCCAGAGGGAGAGCAGACATCCCTTGTGTTAGGAGTGGGCACCCACACTCATTTTGTTCAAACAAGTCATGTTTTCTGTGTTCATCTTTACCTCTCTCCCTGCAGGGCTGAACAAGCCAGCCCTGCCTTAGGACACAACTAACCTCCCATTCTTTCAAGAGCTCTGACAATTCAAGCCTCCTGTAAATAATTTATGCTGTAGATAGTTATTGCCCATAAGCAATCAGCTCTTCCTATCGCTTTGGAGTCCACAGCATTTCTACTGAAGTATTCTAAGCAGAATTGTAATTGTTATTACAATCCAGTCTCTCAGCTGAATAAATACAAGTTGATTATGTTAATAATGAGAAAGTGCTGTGCTCCTTGGGAAGCCTTTCCCTAAAGAGTTCTTACAAGGTTAAAGGTGAGTTTTGGCTGAGCCTGGAGTGCTGCAGAGCAACATGGCTAGGAGGAGGCAGGGGACCTGCAGGAAGGTGGCTGCAGCCCAGCCCAGGCACTTGGAGCAGTCAGGGAGGAGCAACCCAAACCCTGGCAGCAGAGACAGACTGAGCCACCTTCTGAATATGGACATCTCCTCATTAACACGAAGCTAGTGGAGCTCCCAGGGGAAATGCTGGCTGTTGACACCTTAGAGAGAGGCTTGCCACTCATCAGATCCATGGAAACAGGAGTGCCCTCAGTCAGCCCATCTCACCCCCTGGCTGCTAGTACACACACTTTCTTTCCTCCAGTAACTAACAGGACTCCTCTCTTCCTGCAGCAACTGCCAGCACTATCAAGCAGTTATGGTACTGGTTTCTGTGCCTGCAATGCTTGCCAGTAAATAGTATCCTGACAGCTGAAAACAGAGGGAAAATACCTTACCAAAAAAAAAAAAAAAGGTAAAAACCTGACTATTTTATGGAATCAGGAGCTCCACATACCAGGGACTTTGACATCAGTTCAAAATATGGAATTGCCTCAGACATCCTCCTTTGTAACTGCACACAAGTCACTTATGTCTGTGCCACAAGTCTCACCTCTGGCAAAGACACTCACATTTCCTCATCTCACAATGGTTTATGCAGTCCCAAGGCACAACTGATGTTTTCCAGTCCCATCTTCTACTGTCAGCCAGGCCCTGATGCCTGAATTCTCCCCTGCCAGCAAATTCCTGAGCAAGTCATTCAACATTTGTGTCTTTGTTTACCTCCCAACAATACACTGCACTGACTGATTTGATAAGGAAGTAGCAGCAGCCATATCACTCACTGTGTGGGTGGGATTCCCCTGCAAAATGGGGCAGGGAAATCACCTATCATGAAAAGGTAAAAAGGAGTAGGTCACACTACTTTGGATAATGCCATTTTATCACAACTTGGAGCTGAAACTACAAAATCCATAAAGACATGACTTCCACTTTACAAATTTATTGTCCAGTGACTGAAGCATCTCAGAACCAGAGCAATGCTATCACTTTCAGTCCTGCTGTTTCAATGTTACATAAAAACTTCTATTACTGACAAAATGAAGTACAAATGAACTGCTCAGTGTGAGCCACATTTTAAATGTGCAGCCAGAAATCATTATAAAGCAAATACGAGTTTATTTTCATTTGCTGAGTTTTACATGCATTCCAACAGAAACATTTAACAGTGAGGCATCTGCAAAGATACAAAGTGAAAAGCTGTATACACATTTTTTTCCTTAAAAATCCCCAGTATCTACTGATGAACAGGAGCTGCAAATAAATAAGTAGTCATTTTCACTACAAAGGTAATTAAGAATGGAGAAATCCTTCCTTGAAATAGGCTTTTTCAAAGAGCACTACCAACATCCATGTTCCAAAGTGATGGAAAAGAGGGAGTTAACTGCCAAACAAAGAGTACATTCACTTGGCTTAACATGCTAGCGAGTGAAAGGTAGAAAATCATGAGCCAAGCCAGCAATATGAAAGCAAAGCATAAATAGATACTTGCTTTCAGCTCAGTTACCTGACAGTGATTACATTATTACTGTTCACCTTACTGACACGTTTTGCCCCCTCGTTGGGGAAAAATTCCTCATTTTAACAAACGTGTTCTGATTCCTCATTGTTATGAAATTATTACTTGTTTCTTTGTTTTGAAGTTACAATCACAGAATTCACATTCCTCTAGGAAAATGACACCAGCTAAGAAAGCAACAGGTCAGTTTTAAACAATAGCACATTAAGAAAAGAAAAAAAAAAAAAGTAGGAAAGTTCATGTTCCTTAGTGATCTGAACGTCCTGTTCTTGCTGCCTGGTGTTAATCACCGGCACACGTCACTTCCTTCTTGTCCACCCGCTGCCGCGACGTGGGCGCTGCTTCTGCACCCCGCTGCCAGGAGAGGTGGGACAAACCAGCAGCAGATAGGATTGGGGGGATGATTTCATCCTACTCTTACATGTAACCACGCAGTGCCCGACGCCAGCTGGTCTCTGGGATCCAGAGTCACAGTGTTAACACCGACTTTTGAACAAACATCTTCATCCAATCAAACCCACGTAGTGCAAAAACACCACACCAGCCCCACCATAAACACAAGGCAGTAACTCTACAAAATGCAATCTTGTAAGAGAAATGTCACACGAAACACCCCCATTTCGTGGGATGGCTGTCATGTGCAAGCCTCTGGTATTCAGCATCAGCACTGGCCTTCAAATCCAGTGAAAACCAATGCAATTCCTCAACAGTATAGCTTGGCCTTATGATCATGATGATATGAAATTGCTTTTGTACAATGACAATTTTTCTGCAAACCTGTGGTAAACAAAGCCTTAAAATTTTTATTACTTCACTGCAGTAAACTGAGAAAAAATGCTATTAAAAGCAAGAGATATAGAACTCAAGGTCTGCCAGGAAGGTGGCTGGTTAAACAGATATTCATATGAATTAGAAGAAGCAAAGCCTTAGGAAACAGTTGCAAGTGCATCATATTCCTTTCAGAGAGCACCATCCAACCTTTATCCAAGTCAGATAAATGTACATTTCAATGGTAAAAAAAATATCTAAACAAGCACTGCTCTGCTTCTCCCTCTGTACAGATAAAACAGCTGTAGGCATAGACTACACAATGTGTGCTCCTGGAAAACTTTGTTTTGCCTGTTCCTATATATGGCACACCTGGTTGGCTTCCTAGTACCCTCCTGTCCCTCTCTGGAGCCCAGCGAGAGGATTTCCAAGTGTCTGTCAACACATAAACCTTTTGGATAACTGCAATCATCCTTCCTATTTTCAACCATGCCTAAAAGGAAATAACCCACTGCTATCTCCCAGACTTCACAGAGAACCTCCTCCATCTTCTAAAAGCTTTTTGTTGTTGTTCCCTTTTATGATGTTTTCCCCACCTTTATTAAGTTTTCTACTCTAGAAGCATGCCCTGCTTCAAGACCAACCTATAACTAAATGTGGAAAGAAAAATACCTAGAAACATCATGCTTCAACAAGCTGCAAACCCTTCAGTTCCAGAGAGCCTTTATCAGATGTAAACAACAGCTACCACACCTAAAGGAAAACAAACATTCCAGCTGCATGTTTGCCCCCCATGTCCACTGTGGCAACTCGGTATGATGCTTTCCTGGGCAAAGGCTGGGAAAGGAGAGGAAGCCTCCAGCACACTCCATGAGTCAGAGTCCAGCTGCAAACTTCAGATTTCGGGATACACAGCATCTTATCATGATCCTGCTTGATGGGTCATCATTAAGTCAGCTTCCTTGCCTACACAAAGCAGGGAGCATCACCAGCTTTCTACAGCCAAGGAGAATCTGCTTCTGCTGATTTCATCAGCCATGAAATAATAACTAATCTTTCATGTGATACAGTTTGAGGCTGAAGATGTATGACATGCTTAGCTGTAAGGATAAAAATACATAATTAAATGCAATCACAAGTCCCAAGGAAAAAAGAAAAGTGCCTCTTTGGATGCTTCAACAGCTTCATCTTATTTCCTAGAAAACACCATACTATGAATACTAAACAAGGACCTATCTAGCTATTAATTTTTTTCATAATATATCCACTGAGGCAGTCAATGCAATTTACATTTTTTAATCACTAAAAAATAAAAAAATAAGAAGAAGAAAAAAAGGAGAGGGAGAAAACCAGTATTTATTGTACTGGGAAGAAATGTCATAAGCTCTACAATATTTGGAAGCTACTACTTCAATTCTTGATACAGTAAACCTGAAAAGGGGACATTGGCCTAGTCCTGTTCTCTTCAGTTCTGAAATCCCCACACTTCTGCAACTGCTGGTTAGTGGACATCCTTCCCCCACCCCTGCGGTGGCATTCCTGCCTGATGTGGTCATCCAGCAATATACTGACAAGTCACCATTGTCAACTGACAGTGCAGCCAGTGCCAAAATCAATAACATATATCCCCTCACAACATTTTCTATAGGGGACGTACACTGTAGCACAAATTTAGAACAATACTTTCTGGAAGCAACATGGAATGATATGCAAAAGACAATTTCTAGGAGGACTTGATGGGCAGGTTAACACAGATCCACTGAGCAGTTTCAGAGATGGAGAACTGCACTTACCAATACAGCACATTTAAATCACACTGATAGGTTTTTATTCTAACAATTATAAATGGAGTCTTCATTGTCCATGCAGACATTTTACTGCCGTGTCTGGGTTCATGCCAAAAATGGAGCAATAAAACTAATGAACTGTCAAAGCAAAACTTTCCAAGGGAAGTTTAAAGTCACTGCACTCGGCATTGTAAGACTTTTATTTTTTTCCTTCTCACTTAGTGTATACTGAAATTCTGAACTTTTGTAGTGCCCTCTTTTTTTATTCCCTCCCAACCAACCTCACTCCTTCTAAACCATGTTCCTCAGGAGCATGGCAGCAGAAGATATTCCTATTGCTTAGGTATAGACAAGTAACTAATTATTTGAATTCAGAGCTAAATAACAATCGACAGAAAAGATACAGCAGTCTCCACAAAGAGATTCAGAGGAAGAGCTTAATCTGGATTCTCTCAGTCACTGTCTGGAGAAGCCCTTGTATCTATACACTGATAACAGAAGGAGCCTTGCTCACCAAAACTGAGTGGCTTCAGTTTTGACTGAAGTGACTTCAGACCCATCCTGCTCTAGCCTTCTATCACAAACACACTCATTTTCTTACCTGGTTTTTAATTACCCCAGTCATAAGAACAAGTTTTCTAAAATATCTCAGAAGTCAAAGAAATAATAAAAAAATAACTGGCAATAAGAAGTGTTGGTTTGCAAGATTTGATTCCACTGTGTTGGCAACAAAATCACCACTACAAACAACCTTCCATGCTACTTCCATATAATGCTCCACAGTAAAAATAATTCAGAAAATTCTGTTTCCCTACAGAATCTTTCATTTTGTTGATCCTCACTAAGAATGCAAATTAATGGAATTTATTCTCTAATTTTCCAGCAGTTACCAGTTATCGAGCAGGTTTTCAGAGGTGTTCTTTGAAGGTATGCTTATAAATGCAGCCATGAAACAAGCTGGATTTTCAAAAGGTCTAGACAGGTTAGCTGCAGAATGCCCTTTAACAGAAACCCTTACACTCAAAAAAAAATTAAAGCAGCCAGAAACATGTGGAATTGCTATCAAAGTTCTATCCACACGTTGCCACACCTACTTAATATTGCTTCTTAATTAGTAGCCCTTTGTTTTCTACAAGAAACACTTTAACAGAAAAAGTGATTCTCTCTGTTTGCTCCACTAGGGTAAACAGTAAATTTAATGTGCTTATCTCTCAAAAATAGTATGTCAATAAATTAGAAAAAGCAGGGCTTAGCCAGCACTCAGAGAGGTGAAGTGACAAACAAGAAAACACTTTAAGGTCTTCTTGTGGAGTGAATATTGATAAATTAATAGAACATAGGACATTAAACCATTTGTCCATCATTCATTCCTAAATATGTCTTTTTGAAGACACAGATGCACTCTCTTCCTGACAGTTTTCTTCCTTTTAGATATTCCACATTTAAAGCAAAATGGGAAGGATGTACTGTGTTTCTAACTCAGGTTTAAAAACAGCACCTTTATATACAGCTTTAAAAGATGAAATATTCCATCACAGAAAACAGGATGTGGCCAGTAATGTCAGTGGAACTACACAGCACTGGACACTAGAACAGACATGATGCCTGCCCCCACTGCATCCATGCTCTCTTATTTGGTTGGGTTTTTTTCAAACTTCATATTGTGTGACAGCCTCGTTCCTTGTTCTCATTTCCACTCCCATACCAATAAATCCCAGCTTGATCAGGCCACGTTAGGCCTAGCTGTAATGGAGCTGCTGGACACTCAGTGTTTCTGGTGGAATTTTTAGCAGCCCCCCTGTTGTTGTCCCAGTTTGCTGTGATGAGCAACACTTCTGTTTCCCCCACTCCTGCCAGGTTGGCCTCTTGCCCCCACATTAATCTGCAGTCCTGGTGTGTGACAGCACAATGCAGGCTTAGCTTAGCTCCCTGCAGTTCTGCTTTTGTGCTGTAACTCACCTGGCGGCTCTTCCCCCAGGAGCCAGCAGCATCCTGGTGCTCTGCAGCTTCAGCATGTCCCTTCGGAGAGCAGCGCTGCAGGGCAGGGGCAGGAGACAGGAGCCATGCAGAAGTCAAGGACAGGAGGAGCAAGTTTCCTGTTTTGATTTCTACCTTCCACATCATCCACAGAATCAGAGCGGTTAAAATAAAAGCCACTGTCTCTTGCCCTGCCACAACCACAAAGAGGCAGGTACACCTGCAGTCACACTGAGGGACAGACCTCAGGAACCGCTCCTATGGAGTTACACTTGGAGGATGAAAAAAAAGTCTGCCATTATTTCAGTTTGGAACTGGCTACCATTCCTACTCAACTGCATCAAGCACAGCTTGCAGCTTATACCTCTTCAAAATGATGCAAAACAGACAAGAAATACTGAGAAAGACAACAAATGCTTTTTTCTCACAGTTAAAATGTCATCTGAAGATCAAATCACCCTGGGAAGTCTCAAGAGAAGGAATGTACAGGGCATTACAAATCTGCTCTCAGAAAGCCATTCTCCAAAACAAGGGAAGGCAAACAAGCAACAGCTTCTCCATTGGACTGCAGTCCTGTTAGGGCAGAGGCCACAAAAAATTAGCCAAGAATCCTGCATGCAAATCACTGCATGCTCTTTTTTCTGCAAGGGCTTAGAGGGCTCAGGGGTTTCTGAAGGATTTGGGGGTTTTTCAATATCTGGTGATTTTAACCCAATCCTCTAGAAAGTGGGATGAGGTACTGGGACATCATTTGTTGAGCTGTCATATTTGAGACATAAATAAAATTGCTGAGAAAGAAAATGACATCTGCCACTTGGGTATAAAGGAAAAGCAAACAAAAAGTCTTAGCAGCCTATTAATACAGTAATAATTTTTTTCTGTGACTGGGATATATATACAAGAAAACTCTTGCAAAGCTGCTTATTAGTACTTCCATAGGAACAGACACCTGTTTGAAGAGGCAATCAATAGCTACAGAAATGCCCTCTGTATGCAGCAGCCTGGTAGATCACATTCAGCCACAGAAAGAAGCATCTTTGCTGAGATGCCTCTTGCACTCTGTAAGCAGAACCCTGGACCACCACTCTCTCTCCATTTCTTCCCCACCACCCCGATCAGCCTAAATATCCTTGGCAACATGCACATTGATAACAGGCTGGCTCACCTGGGTTAGCAGAGACAATCAGTCACCCAGACATGCTGATCATCTGAAACAAGCACAGCTGCCCTGCTCACCAGAGGACTGTGACATTGTGGTTGTTGGTGTCATGCCTACCAGCCACCTTAGGCAATAGCAAAGCTCAAGGAACACTTTTTGGTGTTGATGACATCAACCAGAAAAGTTCATACAAGAAAAAAATGCTTTGGATTCTAGACATTTTGAGTTTTTCCGAGAGTAGCTTGGGCCATTTTAATAGCTAATCATTAAACTTGTCTCTTTTTATATCACAAGCCAAACATATCACCACAAGCAGTTCACATTTCCTTATTATCTCCACTCAAGCAGCACCTACAAACCATTTTAGAAGTGAGGGCCCACTGTCATGCTTGAATACAGACATTGCCCCACCCCAAAAAAACTTTCAACATTTAAGACCAGACACCACAGTGCAGCAAACAACAGTAGGAAAGAAGGGAGTGAAGACAGAAATAAATCCTCATGTTTACAGAGAACAACTGCATCAAGAGGGCAGAAAAATAATTAAGAGTTCTTCAGGGAAGGGAGAAAGACTAGGAGCTCCATGAAATAAGGCATTCAGTGGCTATATCATATTTACCATGGATTATTACCCTTCCCAGAATATTGTGTTTAAGCAAACATTCTGTGAATACAAAATAGGATCCCATGGCTAATATAATAAAGTAGACTCACAGCTGGACTTTCAAAAATTGCCAAGATAATATTAAATCAGAGCAATGCAAGTCACCAGCTCAGAGGCTGCATTCTGAGAGGCCTGTTACCAGCACTGTAACAAGAAATCCCTGTGTGCGAAGACAATCTTGTGTTATTTCCTGAATTGTCTTCACTGCTTCTGTGAAACATTCCCCTCTTGCTATCTAGTCCAGTTGGGTTTTGGTGATGGATTAGCCAACACTTTATTCTGTACATCTTTGATTTAAGAGCATTTGCCTCAGGTCTTTTAAATTACTTTGTTTAATTTAAAGTAATTTTGATCTTTGGCTCTTTGGAAGAGCTGTTCTCAGAGACAAAGGGAAAATTTCTGGTATCATGGTTAGAGCAAAGGCAGTGGGAGACAGCTGATGAGAGGCATTTATCTCAAAGGGAAAAGCACACCTCCTTCCTCCAGCACTTGGTGGGACTCCAGCCATGCCTGGACCACAGAAGAGGCACCCACGCTGGCCACAGGAAGGGGACTGCTAAAGCACTCGTTGCATTTCCCACATTTACTGTGGCAGGACAGTATCAAAGGTCTCCATTCAGGATGGTCAAGGAGAGCCTTGCAACTCAAGAGACCTGTAACTTAAGTAACCTGCTCTTGACCAAATCCACAGTCACTCAGGGTTGCTCTACAACATCTCTGAACATTTCTCCCAGCAGCTTCTTTTCCTGAGAGAGGAACAGCAGCGCTGGACACTTCAAAGATCACAAGGAGGTAGGAGAGGTGTCTAGCAGTTGCCACAAAACATCTGCTAAATGCACTGCCACAGCCCACAGCAGTCAGTGCAATAAACCATTACAGGCTTCAGAAGACAACCAGAAGCTACAATTACAGTGCCACAGCAGCACAGATGGAGAGAGACCAGCAGCACAAGCAAGAACCACACACTTGTGGAAACCCATCACAGTAAGAACACCCTGCATGCCAGCGGGATACGCCGTTCAGGAAAAAGGATGGTTGTTACCCGAGGCAGCACCAAGCCACTCTTCCACTCCACAAGCATGAAAGCAAAGTGCAAAGAAGCAAGGTGAAAAATAATTTTGTGTAATGTGAGCTAAAAGACTTAGGCATTCAGCCAAAGCTGAAGCCTAGGTGACCCCTTTGGTCATTCTCTAGTCACAGAGGGGGGTTCACCCCACCTGTTCCAGAGCTGTTCTTCAACTATTTAACTAGGTAAAATAACAAACCCTTTGCTTTTAGCCAGCTAAATGTGCAGCAGATTCTGTCTTGCCCAGGAGACTAGGGTTAAACTGAGCTGTGGTCTCTTATTTAAGATGGAGATGTAAGGTTAAAACACCATCTGAAGAACCTGGGTCCAGAGCTCACTCCTTGGTTGGTATCACATCTCAGCAGCTTGGCAGCACATGTGACAAGCTGACCACCACACAACAGCAGGTGGGTTACCCAGGACTCGTCACAGTTTAAGAGCAGGCACGCAGGCAAACACCAGCTGTAACAAATATGTCAGATATTTGAACTCCAGCAATTCAGGCAATTGTTTGTGTAACCCCAGCTAACATTTTTAACCTCTTTAGCTATGCCTGCTTCGATATACCAGATACTTCTGAAAGCTAAAGGATTTTTTAAAACATCACATCCAGGAGACAGCTGTTCAAGACCCCTGTACAAAAGGAAGAAGAAAAACACAGGTCCATATTTAAAACCACACTTATAATTGGAATTTTAGCCAATACCAAGCTATCACTGAAACTGCTGATGTGGTTGACTGCTGATGCAATTACCCAGCCAACAGCCCTCCTTTCCTTTCCATCCCAAATAAAATTTACATCAGAGCAAACTGCTCCTGCTTAAATCTAATGTAAGTAATGCAGATACCTGAGTTTAGCATAAAGATAGACCTCAGCACAGCTACTCTTATGGCCAACCACTGATGTCTACGAATTGAAACAACTCCACAGCTGTGGATGAGCTCTAGATTAATGTATCTGTATCCTTTCAAACACTCTTTGCAAGTACACCCTTCCCGAGTTGCTAGTGTCACCATTTTAACCACAATAATCCTAACCACTATCACTGCATGTGTTCTGTAGAATTTTGCCATACTGCAATTATTCTTTGGAGAGGGAGGAGAAAAACAGAAAAACAAACCCAAATGAGTTCCTGGCCCCTTCAGGTTACTTCTCCCTTTGCTGGGGCCTGATCCTCACAAACACAGCAGGACTTCCCCAGCATGGACTCACATTTCTATTCTCTTCAGCAGGCAAGGCAGACACACAGATCTCATTGAGACAGGGGTCTACAGAGTGACGCTGGACAATTGTTTTCCTTGGCTCTGCATCCTCTGATCTCCTAGTTTAAAAACCTTCCATTCCCTATAACCTCATTTTTAATTGCAAATTGCACAACGGTTTATTTGTGCATTCTTCATATACAGAGAAAAGCCTCTGCCAAAACAAGTACTCCTAAAAAAAGCAGCTGGGTTAACTGAGGCAGACTGCAAGATCTTTGAGAAATGAGGCTCATTAAGTACTTAACACTAGTGCAGTGTAAGCCCTTCATTCAAACCTCAGAGCACAGATTTCCATTACTGACTGAAATAAAAGATCCAAGAGACAGGGAAGGGGAGGGAGGAAATGCATTTGAGCGTTTCCATCTGCTTTTTCCTTCTCGGCACTGTGAAGCCCGCTAGCTATAGCTCACAAGCTACTGCAGCACACTTTGATTTGATACCTGGCTTCTGTCTGCACTAACAGGTATAACTGCCCTGCAGCAGCCCGAGTCTGCTCAGCTTACTCACTGGCTGTCACTCCACTCAGCACAGCAGACCACGGTAATGGGCAGTTGATCTCTACCTGGAAAGCCTTTTCCCCTCCTCTTCTCCAGTGAAACATGAAAACCCACCACAAAGAGCTTGGTGTCTCGCCTATGGCTAGCATAATAAATGATAAAGGAAATTCCAGGATAGACAGAAGGTTCAAAGTTATTGCTATGGGTTTATTCCTTTAAAACATCCATAGGTCGTTGCTGCTCTCTCTTAAGGGTGGGGCATTACAAAGAAATCAGCTGTGGTGGTTATTTTTTTAAACATGGGTAAGAGAAAAGCTGCAAAGGCCAAGCATGTCAAAACTATTAGGTCGCTCCTTAGCAATCATACAACTCTCCACATTTCCACAGAATGCTTTATCAAAGGAAAGATGCTTCAACAAAGGGAACATAAACTTGAGTGTAATGCCTTGCTTGAAGGGACAGAGCACTCAGAAAATGAAAAGCAGAAAGGGAATAGTTCTTCAGAGAAGGAAACGTAACAACTGTGGTATCAAGTTTTGAAGGGATCAGTGGACTTCTCTACAAAGGAAAACAAACCGAGTGAAGCATTTCTTTCACTGAAAAAATAAAACTGCCACAGAGACCAGGGAATTTGGTTTAACTCACTTAGCTTAGCAGTAAAATTCTGACAGTATATGACTTCTCAAAGTTACTAGAAAACTTTTCAAATACATTTTAAACACTAATGAACTTCTAAATGGAAACTAATTAACTTCTAGAGAAAGGATTATACCACATATGCCTCTGCATAAGGGAAGAGTTTCCAGAGTGAGTCAAACTTTGATCCTGTCTTACATCTTGCAAGTCCTAACTAGACAACCTTTTCTTACAAGATCGAGAAGAATCGAGGTCAGACAGTTTATTCAGTACACACACAGACAACTGAGAAGTGCAAAGAAATTAATCACTTGAAGACCAGTCAGCATGGTCTTTCACTGTTGTCATTTGACATGGTCATTCAACATTCTCACTCCACAGCAAAAGCCATCCTGGCCACGTAAATACTGTCTTTTCTTTCTACTGAGCTACACAGATAGGTCTCCCTCCTAGACCTCTTGTGTTACAGGAATCAATCCCAAAATCAAATTGGGCCAAAAAATTTGAAAGCCTCCAGTTTCTCTGGCAATTTGTATAGGTCATATCCACTATTTAACTACTAAAGAGCAACGGTTCTTCTTTAAAAGCTGCAGCGTTGTTTCCAAGCTAGTTTCTTAGCAAAGATATCTATTTTTCAGCCTTATCAATCAAAACTAGATAAATACTTAGGGATGCTTCCCAAATCCTAGCACACCTTCCTGAAGTCTGCCTCAAATCTGTGCACAACTCCATCAAATCAGATACTTATGTCACCAGTCAAAACCTTCTAGGATTTTTAGTTGCAAGGATCTGACGCAGCCCCTACCAGACCCATATCTTCCTAAGCAGCATCATTTCACATTAACACAGCTGCACTTGTGTATTTTCAAGGTCATTTGAAAAATTAGCAGATCTCTAATATTATAAATATTTTCCCATGCCCTTGCACACTCTGTATTTATTAAATCTTTTACTTGTTCTGCCTCACAATATGTTTTTCCCTACTTACAATTAATCTGCCTGCATAGGGTTTCCTTCAGAGAAGAGCTTTACATCTCAGTTACAGGTGACATTGTCTAGAGCTGAGACTTTGAGACAATTCCTTCCTGGTAGGTTTTCCCTTTGATAATATATTGCAACATACTTAGTTTGCTATAATGTGCAAGGAAAAAATATATATCTCATAAAAAATTAACATTTCGAAAGCAGAAGGGTAGCCCATATTAGTGTAAGAGAGAAATTTTTAACTACAGATTGTTATTTATTTGTCTAAGTCAGTGGCTGTGTCTGCCCCAAAGTTCCCAGAATACCACAGCTTATTAGTGTTCAAGGACAATAACTTGCCCTGCAGAGAAAACACTTGTCTAGGAGAGCTTGGCACATGGAATTCACTGGGAAAGCACAAACTGGAAAGTACCAAAACTACACCACAATAACTTAGATAATCAGAAGACAGAGAAAATGTTGGAAGAAAACTAATTTTTTAAAAAAATATTTTGTTTCTTAAGCCCAACTCAAACAGCATTTTTGCATGATGTGTGTTTTCCCAGCTGCAAAGGGGTGCCTTTCCAAAAGGGCCTGCCTTCTTATGAAAACAGACAGCTGCTGAAAGCTGACATTTATGGGTCCAGGATTCAAGACCTTACTCTCCTGTCATTAAACCATTCCCCTCACTCCATGCAAATAATCACCTTTTTAATTTGGTGGGGAAAAATAAACAACATTGATTTGATTTGCCTTGGTCTGGGGACATGGAGGGAAGACCCAAAGTACACACTCAGCATGAATGGGTGTAAGATGATTTATGTGGTGGCTGTAATAGGTGACAGCTCCACTCGATTATTGGATGCTGCTGCCTAGAGGTTTTCATACATCTGCACCTCAGTATTTAATGCTATTAAATAATCATACTTAACATTCACTCAGTTATCAATATACTGCTTTGAGCTGCTGTTCAGATTTTTATTACCAGTAAATCTAAAGAAATGAGCATGACAGCAGACACAACTGTCAATATGGCCTGAGGTAACATATTTTCCTTCTGGCTTTCTGTCACTAGAAGCTGCCAAATCCCAACTTTCTAACTCTTCACCAACAAATACAACAGCTAAAATGCAGTGCAATTCAGAGTTAATGCCATCCTTGTGTACTCTGATATAATTCTATCTTGTCAGATACCAGAAGCACCAAAAAGAAAAAAAAAAAAATGGGGGGGGGATTATTTTCAATTATATATTTGTTCACAATCATTCTCAAAAAAAGTGACAAAAGGCAGAAAGAACAAAAGCAGTGGATACCTCAGCAAAGCACTGTTTTTAGAGGGCAAGGTTTTTAAGCCAACAACCACACACTCTTCTCAGCAAGCACCAGCAGCAGTGTAGGCTAGTGTTCTCACACAAGCACTCACTCCTTCCAAAAATGTTTGAGAAACAAAGTTTACTGAAAAAGCACTCACAGAAGTGATAGTGGGGCTTTGCCCCATGATTATTCACAGAAGACAAACATTAATGTTCACAACAGAAATGTTTCCAGCATCTGCAAGTTTGGGTGTGGAAAAAACGTTCAAATACCCAGTAAGGCAGAATCAAGCCTCTGAGTAGTGAGTGCTGAAAGAGCTCTGCCTGAGATTTTCAAGGAATGGTGTTAAATCCACCTAAAAACAAACACGATGGCATTTTTATAAACACATGTCCAGACGGAGGAGGTAAGGATACAAATTTATCCAATTACTCATTCACTGCAAATGACACACTTGGTTCCAATTAGTGCTCCCATAACTTGCACGCTCTTTGTGGCTCTAAATCAAAAGGAAAGTTTGACCCTATGCCTTGGAAACTTAAGCGTTTCAGCAGATCCAGTGTCACTGAAAAGAAGAGCTTTCATCTGATAATCACACCTTTGGCACTGAACCAGCACTCCTTAGCAGAAAGGGGTGATACACCTGGAGCTAAACCAAACCAGTACTGACTCCAGCTCTATCAAGGGTCAGGACCATCATGCCTGACCAGGACCATCATGTGCCACCATGGCACACTTATCCTGGAATCTGGCATATCTCCTCTGAGGAGATGCTACGACCCAGAGGGAACTGTCCTGCCATTTCAACACTGAGTGGGAGACCAGGAGCCTACGAGTCAGGAGGAACTGGTTTCTGGTAGCCAGCATTTTGGGGAGCCTTGCACACCACCTGCCATGCTTGTGGCTACCCTGACAGCTATTTCAGCAGCTGTAGGGCTTAGAGCAGATGCACAGCTGCCCCTTAGCCAGGTAAGAGTGAAGCTGTGGAACTGCTACAGTGATCACAGTTGAGACTAGATTAAAACCCACAAGTCTGAGGTGTGGGAAGGTTCAATTTCTTGGACTTCTTTACTAATAATGGTCATAAAAAACACTCAGCATGTAGACTGAGTTCCCCAAAGCCACTTGAGCTCCATCGCTTTATTCTCAGTTTCTCTTCACCCAGTGAGATAAACACTAATTGACCTGTGCTCTGAGAAAAAAAAAAAAACTTGTGCCTTTCCTCACAGGTCTTCTGCTGCACAGAGGAGGACAAGG
Organism: Monarcha castaneiventris obscurior; assembly: GCA_026261815.1. Classification (NCBI taxonomy): domain Eukaryota; kingdom Metazoa; phylum Chordata; class Aves; order Passeriformes; family Monarchidae; genus Monarcha; species Monarcha castaneiventris. Next base: position 10,305,003 of record JAMPIT010000388.1, read on the forward strand.
TTCACAGCGGTGGTCTGTCAAGTACAGAGAGCAAGAAGGTGGCTCACTCAGCAGTCTGAGTAATTCCTCTGGCTTTGATCTCACTCTCCCTGGCCTTGCTTTCAAATATTCTTCAGGCAGTCTCCCATCTGCTTCTTTGTTCTTTTCTAGGGGAAGAGTCAGCTCTTCCACTGCTAGTTATCTTGGATAGCAAAACTGCTGTCCCAGATTACTGCTGGTGTTACATCCAACTGCACGAGAAATCCTGAGGTTACCTCTCTTGACTCAAGAGAGGAGTCAGACAGAAAAGGAATCTCACAGTCCCAAACTGATTATTTTCAAAGCAAACAAATAAATACACACAGGTAAAAACTGAGCTAAAAATCTGCCTTGACTATATTTTCTGAGAAGAATCAGGACCAAAAGGCCTTTATTTGGAAAGATACCATCTTATCAAACCAAAATCAAGAGGTTAACTCTGTTGTTCTCCCTTTGGAGGAAAACCTGGTGTCCTGGATTAGTATCATGTACGTCTATAGCTCCCAAATATTGGAATGCTCATCTAAGAGAGGATAAATAAAATACAATGTAATAAAAACTAGTCAGAACACGCTTAATAAGGAGTGAAAGACAAAACAGTGCTGACACAAGATACAGCTTACAAAGGAAACCCAAAGCCCTGATTTGTCTGTTGTTCTCAAATAATCATAAAACTTAAGCCAAAAAACTTCAACACTGCACATCTACGCTCTGTTAATTTAAAAATAAAACTTCAGAAATCTAGAACTCCTGTGGCCCATGTTAGAAAAGCATGTTAGAAAAGCACACCTTTCAGTTTTATGCTCTGTGTTCTTAATGGGGGCTGCATACCAGCTACATCAATACAGAAGAATGTAACAACATACAAACTACACAGTATGAACATTAATTTTCATGTAGACCTAATACACTATCAGACCTCTAGAAACATTTTTCCAGCACACGAGATACTCTTGTTTCTGTTTCCAGTAGGAACCTGGAAAAATCTAGCATTTATTTTTTCATGACTACGTGGCTTAAAGAACAGGACAGGGAGTATCTGCCAGCCCGTTAAGGAGCCTGGTCTGAAGAGCACTTCAGCAGAAAGTAAGAATGCATATATTTGCATTAAAAAAAAAAATTGATAACCCTTCTAGACTCTCAGCAGAGGTTCTTGGGTTCAGCCACAGTGAAAGGGATTTTATGGCACTTGTCAAGCAGAAAGCATGCATTTAATAATGAATAAACGAAGAAGATAAAGCTACAAGAACTCAGCAGCACAGAAGGTGAACCAGGCTATGGTATTTCACAGCAAGTGTCAACAGAGGACTGTGCTCAGGCTGAAACAAATGGGCCTTGCAGAATCTGCAGATGCACTCCCTGTCTGGGGAAAAAACACATTTGGCAACTGAACACCATCTTGATGCAAGAGGCAGCATGCTGGGCTCGCAAGATTTGATTTTATTGCTTCTTGTTTCAATTACGCTACTAACCTTAAAATAAGAGTATAACATTACAATCTTTGAAATGGATATAATCTATGTGTGCTATATTAGGCAATACATAACAAAGCAGCCCTTTACATCACAGACCGATCTAACACATCAACTTGTGCAACATTATAGGCCCTGGTACACGTTCCTGGGAGGGGTGGTTACTATGCACACGTAAAAGCTCAGCACTCATTTTACGCATGAACTCTACCTACAGGAATGGAAAAACATCAATATTTCCATTACAGATGCTTGAAAGCTACCTTATCACTCAGTGGCATAGTGATAACTGCAAACCACTACGAATCTTTACCTCCATGAAATGCTCAAATCAGCTCAGGACAGATTTTCTATTACAGGGGAATTAAAAAAAAAATTTGAAAAGGAGAAATTTCTTACAGTAGCATCCACTAAATATTACAGCCAGAGGCTACTGTAACCCAGATACTAAATTTCCTCATGTCAATGCATCCAAAATGCCCCAAGCATTAACCTAATGCCTTTGTCCAGCTGGCCTGGTTCCATCCCACACCAACAGATCCACTAATCCTCAGGCTGTGCAAGAAACACTGGACAGGGAAATCCAATCCACTGTTTACCTTGCAAGTGTGTGGGGTCCAAAAGCCACTTGAGAGTGCTCTTACATAAGAGATTACAGCAAAGAAACCAAAATCAGATTTTGGTCACATCTTAAGTAGATACAGTTCAACATAAGTGAACAGATGGATTATTCAGAAAGCCAAAAATATAACAGATTGGTGTTTAATGGATTTTTCACCACCAAAGTTTAAATGACGTGGCAAGACCAATCCCACTTGACCATGTATTTTTTGGTTTTTTTTTCTTAGACAATGCCATCAGATTATCCAAAGGTCAATTATGAAAACTTTTCTGCTCCCCAAGGGAGGGTCATCCAATATCCATGAATGTAAAGTCAATTACCCAATTTACTCAGTGTCCTTCAAGATACTAAGTGGCAAGAGCTACACTGTACCAATCAACTCAGCTTTGCAAAAATGTATCTGGCCCCTATATGTTTAAGGACTTTTTCAGCCTACTTTATTATATCAGGTATTAAGCCAGAGAACTGAACCCAAAGGCTAATGTACAGCTTGAAACAGTTTGGGGGAGAGAGGAGCAATGTCTGCACTGTAGCAAGTCTCTCATGTATTTTAAAACACTTCTGCAATCCTCTGTCCATTTGCTGTATTTCCCACAAGGGTATTCCTACATAAATAAAACCTATTCAAAAGTTGTGAAACAACCACAACAACTTTTCTTTCAAAGGTAACTACAATGGCACAAGTAAACAAATAAATGTATGAAAATAACATCTTTTCCCAAAGGTTCTCAAATTACTTTACAGATAACTAATGCCCAGTGAGATTGGTGCAGTATTTTTGCTGGTTCCATGGAAAGTACACTTGAAGAGAACACAAAAGTACAAGAACAACTAAGGAAGCTTGTTTAATTCCTGCCAGGCTTCTGCCAGAGTCTTATGTCCCTGCCAGCTCTTCCTCTCTCTGTTCCAGGAAAAGCTGCTATTACCACTTCAAAAACAGTGACGCAGGGAGGTGGAGAAAGTTATTCCTCCTCTTTTTGGTAGTTCTGTCACACAATACATTCCCTTTTGCACAAGCTGAGGTTTTTCAGAAGTACTATCGATAAAGAAAAAAAAAAAAAATAAAACATAAGCAAGTGAAGATGACATGGGGAAACATTTCTGAGGCTGGCCCCTCATAGAACCTGCATGGTAAAAAGGCTGGTGAGAGCACGCAGCCTCTCTGTTAGACTCCCTTACTCTCAATTCTTCAGTGCTCTGAAAGCAGTGAAACCAGTGAATCCCTTCCTCCCATCACGTTCTGGAGCTGAGCAGCACCATGCAGATTTCTGCATTTGGCAAGAGAGAGGTCTAGCATTACAGAAGGAATTGTGCAAGCAGAGACACCTCCTCCCCCACTACAGTCCAGCCTCTTCCAGCTCCCTTCCAGCTTCCCTGCACGAAGTTACACAAGGAACAGCCACACTGTGGATTTGGAACACAGAGGCTACTGCACAGCAAAGCTTTCTTTGCAGCACATCTCAAAGTACACCCATGATGGCATTCCTCCTCCCAGGCACCACCCTGCCTTTGCTGGGAGGCAGAGAGCACAAGCACCAGGCAGCTCTGGCTCCCCGGCAGGCAGCACCTGGGAAGGCAGGAGAAAGTTGGTTCCTAGTGCTCTGTCAAGCACAATTCACTGACCCCTTCCACAAAAGGTTAATGCTGCTCCATGCTGCACGAAGAGGCACCATGGACATCGGCCAAATCACAGCCCAGAGAGCAGTGGGAGACTGGGGCAGTTTAAGAGGTGAAAGGGGAGGCCAAGGAGCTGCCTTGCCAACGTTTCCTTCAAATATGCATATGTCCTTAATGCCAGTCTTGATATCAAAGAGTTCTCTGCAATTCCTCTCTTTATGGTGAGAGGAAACAGACACTCCAAATAGAAGAGCAACATAAGGAATATTCTAACATAAACAATGGAAGATAAAAATAGAAAAATGAGACAGAGAAAAGATGGAAAAAATGAAATAGAAGAATAATGTACTTGGGGTGGACTTAAGCCCTTAGGCTGAACAAAGACCTACTAAAGTTGCATTAAGGCTACATTGTGATAAACTAATACCATGTAAAAACCTGCAGAATTTTAATTTCACACAATTTCACGCACATATAAACAACAGCAGATCCATCTAATAATGTTACAAGAAATACTTTAAAAGGGTAGCATTACACTAGAAGTATCACATGAAACTAGCATTTTCTTGTTTTCTATTTTTTGCTAAATGTTTTCAAAATATTTAACACTGAGAAATATATTTCCAAGGCTTACAATAAGTATTTACTCAGTTTCAGAAATCTTTGTCAGCTGGAAAGGGTTACAGTTTAACAATGACAGGCCAAAAAGGCAATCTATTTTCAGTGTCACCATTAAACCTGCAACCATCTAAAATCTTTCTAATTTGAATATGCAACTTATAAGAGCCGAGACCTGCCCATCTTAGCTTTTTTAGCAGTACTTAATGTAGGCAAAAAAAACAAGCAACAGTTTAAATTTGTGGGGAAAAAAAAGGAAAAAAAAAAAAGAAAAAAAAGAAAAGTCCTTGCTGTATTAGGTGACTCTGAAGGCTTTTCCTGGCATTTGGCAAAAGACTGAACACACACTCTTCTCCAGATAAGCAGCTTTTCCAAACTTCAGCTGACATGCCTATGTAGAATCCCAAGAGAATCAGCATTCAGTTTCTCCTGCAGTTTGCCAACATGGTGTAGCTAAGCAAGCAAATGGTAGGAAACTGGCTTTGAAATAATATGTGAAGGAAATAGTACAGATTACATAAAATACAGTTAAATTCCATCAGCAGAGTCAAATCCCATAGAAAGTGCCTTCCCAAAGTAAAGATAAAACTATAAAACTTGGGTAACAAAGCATTGTATTCACAGATGAAACCCTTTTAAAGCTATTTTACAGTCTTTTACACTGCTGTAACACTATCCACATCAGCTAATTACATTTAAATTGCCATGTTATACGACAGTTCTTTTATTGTTTTAACTTTCTCCCTTTTCTCAGCCCAATCACTCCTGTACCTAGAGATGTGGAGGGAGCAATGCAAGCGAGTTGTGTCTATTGTACTACCTTGCCTCCCTTGGGACAAGCATCATTTGCACAGCACTTTGTTGAGATGCTAGCAGTTGGATTGGGGTTTACTGGTGAGGTTTTGCTTGTTTTGTTTTGCTTTTGGGCTTTTTCTTTTGTTTTTGTATTTGTTCTGTTTTGTTTTTAACCAAAGGGAGCTGCTTTAGGAAATGTGGAAAGAACCTAAAGCCAAATTACACAAATAGCACCATAATGTCCAGCATGAACCAAACTGCCACTGTGACACAAATAAGATAGACCTAGCATAGATTTTGATTAGATTGTAGAACAAGGAAGCAGAGAACTTGGCTAGCAAGACAAGATAAAAAGGTATACAGAGTAAGTTTATGGTAGCCTACAATATTTTTTAGCATAGCAGCATCATATTCGGTCCATCATCCCTGTATTTGCAGGGACACTGAGGAATTTGGGGATATTTGTATTATCTCTGTAAGGAAAGGAAACAGAAGTGAGGGAATATGGGCTGTTAGAAAAATGGGCATACTAGAGTGAGAAGAGGTAGACTAAAAAGCAAATCCCAATCCTGACAGCAATCTGCACACAGGAAAGCTTCCAGGGACTTCTTCAAGCAGAGGACAAGGAAGGACAATAAAAGGAAAATACAAGGTAAGAAAGGGAGCATAAAGATACCCATAGTGTATGCAACAGTTGTACCCAGAATACACCAATATGCTTTACCAAAAATGCAGGCATTTCAGCACCTTCTTGAGATGAGAAAAGAGAAAGGCCAAAGCCTGTGCTTTTCCGCCACTTGCAAAGTACAGATGTAAAGACCAGCACAGTCAAGATACCTGCTTGTTATATTTTAAATTCATTTTTCATGCTACGATAAAAATAATAAATGTATAATTTATTTTTGGGATATGCATAAACTTACCAAGTGGCAGAAATTATTACTCATCAAAGCACCAATACCTAACAAAGCTAATATTTTTTCAAGTATTTACTTGCAATATTGTAAATACCAAAAGAAGAGATTGCCATCTAAAGCCAGCTGTACTAAAAATCCAAACATCTGTTTGACCTACCTTCACTGCTCCCTGCCTAAGGTTCCTCAGCTCCACATTGGAGTAGAGGCTCATATACATGGCTATAAAAGGTATCATGCTTAAACATCAGCTGCTAGTGTTTGTTAAGACATGAGCCTCTGAAAGGCTTCCCCTTTATCAATAGTTCAGTGTGAATAGTTTCAGTCTTGCTAATGGCCTTCAAGGCAGAGAGGGAGAAGCCTTTTCATTCAAAGGCTGACCCTGAAAAAACACAGCAGTGCCGTGTCTCCCAATTCAGATTGGGGTCAACAGCCATTTGCTTCCTTTAATCAAATCTGAGTAGATACTGCTCTGCAGCAACTATCTCACCCTCTTGGTTTCCTCCCTGGCCCCAAGAACAGGGTATCTATAACTTGGCTCAAATCCTCAAAATTTCATGGAGCTCTACAAAAGCAGCAGTTTGACAAAGTCTTAGCTACAAGGGAAGGATTGCTGTTCAGTCACAGGACTGAAGACGTGTTCAGAGAAAGCAACGTGTACTTTAAGTGCCTACTCCATAAAGACATGCCTCTGGCAAGCATCTTTGAGGCACAAAGTGGAAATGGCTTGCTCCAAGTGACCTCAGCTTCCTAAGCCCTGGCTAAGAGAGTGCTTCCAGACATCCCAAACAGACTGCTGTCTGCCTCACAGGCAGCACACTGCTAACCACTGCTTCAGCTGTGGAAAGGGGAAAAATTAGTTATCGACCCATCTAAAAAGCACAGAAACAAGCACCACTTGAAAATGCAATGCAGGATGAAAATCTTAAGGGGAATATAGACCCAGCACCTCCTCTTGTAATTTTCCATCTCCACATGCACACCTTGAGGCCCATCCTGCTGTCACACAGGCCTTCTACTGTATGCAGGGATACAAATGCCACTTGTCAGCCAGGGGTATAAGCTGCACAACATCCACACCCACGAGTCCAGACCACAACTCTTGTATTTATTTTTTTTTATAAAGGTCACTTTGCAAAGAAGATCCAGAAACGTAACCTGTTCAAATAAGAGCTGCTCCTCACTTGCCAGCAGTTTCCACCCTGTGAGCACATTTTCAGTAGCCTCACAGGACACACAAACCCTTTTAATTTGTATCAACACTAGCAATGTGACTCCTTTTCTGAACTTTGTAGTAACCAGTTTTGTTTTGCTAGCCTTAAATTTCTCATGCCACAGCTATTTGGATCTTACTCTGCCACCCCAACTCTCTGAGCCAGGGTCTCTCTTCCCTCATCCAGCAGGCCAATTAGTTTAGTTAGGTCTGTTTCAGAAGTGTAGGGTTACAAGAATCTTATAATTACATTTTGCATCCTAACAGTTTGTCATCTGAAATAATCAAATTAGGGAAGCTATCACTAAGACAAATATATCACTGGTGAGTTGACTCAGAGTAGACATTTCAGAAACAGGGGGAAATGAGACAGGACCAAGGGCAGAAATCAGCCTGGGGACTCAGGTAGCTGTGCAGAGCACCATTAGCAGCAGCTAAATTTAAAGAATAATTTTGCATCCTGGGCCTGTAATTACTTTACACAGAATTAAATTATCACCACCATGAGAAAAAAAAATGAAGCAGAATTGTAGGTGAGCTAAAGTAAGTGTTTCAATAATCAAATGAATCAGTGACATTCACCAATTTTCCACCACAACAATGGTTGAAGAGAGGGACTCTGAGCAACAAGAAGCATTTTTCACAGTACACTGCACTAACTCTTCACTTAGCAGCCCTTGCAGCCTTTTCCAAGTTTACTCTGTCCTCCTTCACACTACTTAAAAAGTAGACCACATTCCCTGCATGAGAAGTCTTTTCTTAAAGTAAGTCAGGCAGATAAAACAAGCTGTAAGAGGAAAAAAAGAAAAAAAAGAAACACCACGCAAATATGGACACTGCTCTTCCATTTATATATGTCTACCAAATAATAAATTCTGTTCCCCTCCAAGTCTTCTCATTCTTGGAGAAAAAAAGCCTTCAATGGCGAAGAGTGACTGAGACAAGAAGTCAACCCTAATGCTCATTTTCTATTTTTTATTTCCAGCTTTATGGAAATTATATGACATAATCAGTCTTCTGCCTCTTTTACACACAGATCTCAATGAAAATCCTTGCTTAGGAAGGCTCCATTTCATAAATAATGGTGGCAAGGAGTCAGGCCCTCTGAAAGCAAAAGCACATTAGCAAACCACTTTGGTACATTATATATTCAGCAAGAGAAGTGGAAAGAGTCTGGCAGTTTAAAAAGGAAATGCTTTCTAACTGGGTTACAAGAAACTGACAGGAGGAAAGATTCCACGATCAATTCAGAGCCACAGCGGATTCCTCCCTCCCACCACTTTTTTTACCCTGATAACTGTTAGAGCTGCGTACAGAAAACCAGAACCTGCTAAGAGTGAGATCATGTTCACATTTCCTCCTTCCAGAACACAGATAAGGATGAATGCACCTGCAGGTGAGTGTGAAAATGCAAAGTACACAAGCCAGGACAACAGCAGGTGCTTTCAGGGCACTGAGAGAGGAGTCCCTTTTTCTTACCTTTCCCTGCCTCAAAACTAAAGAAAGGGAGAGCAAGTGAGCTGCATTTCTGTCCTCCCAAACCATGGAAAGAACACGCTATAGGTGCAAGAAATCATCTTGAATTTCTACACTTGCATGCACTATCACAGCAATTCATTGAACCACTGAATCATTGAACCATAGAATGGTTTGGGTTGGAAGAGACCTTAAAGATCATCTAGTTCCACCTCCCTGCAATAAGTGGAGACACCTTACACTAGACCAGGTTGCTCAAAGCCCCATCCAACCTGGCCTTGAACACTTCTAAGGATGGGGCATTCACAGCTTCTCTGGGCAACCTGTTCCAGTGCCTCACCACCCTCACGGTAAAATATTTCTTCCTTACATCTAGTCTAAATTGACCCTCTTCTAGTTTAAAATCATTCCCCCTTTTCCTGTCACAACAGGTTCTGTTAAAAAATTTGACCTAATTTTTCTTGTAAGCCCACTTCAAGTATTGGAAGGCTGCAATAGGGTCTCCCTGGAGGTCTCTCTTCCCTGGGCTCAACAACCCCAACTCTCTCAGCCTCTCTTCATAAGAGAGAGGAGCTCCAGCCCTCTGATCATCTTCATGGCCTCATCTGGACTCACTCCAGCAGGTCCATGTCCTTACATTGGGGGCCCCAGAGCTGGACACAGCACTCCAGGTGGGTTCTCATGAGCGTGGAGTAGAGGGGCAGAATCCCTGGAGAGACTCACTGCAACAGGTAGGTGGGCCATGTCCTTCTTATGTTGGGAGTCCCAGAGCTGGACACAGTACTCCAGAATGCTAGGTTTGTTAATCTTCCCACCAGTTAAAGTAACCTCATGGATCAGTGTATAACATAAACATAAATTTCAGTGAAACTTGCACATGAGTATTTTTTTAAAATGTTTTCTGTTGTGGAAACAAATGCAACTGCATGACTGAATTAATAAATTCTATTTCCTGCAGTACTCTTCTTAATTCAGTTTTTTTGTAGCAATCTTACAGGCCACAGTTCAGTTGTATTCTAAGAGGCACCTTGTAAATGTATTAAAATACATTTTCACATCTAAGTATTTTTTGATTACTCTACCTCACTTCATTTAGATTTCCTGACATGAGGGATGAGCCAACACCTACCTCCTTTCATCTTCATAAAGACACACTTAAGATATATGTCACAACAGTCAATGTTCTGGGCAGGGAAGAGGAAACACCATTATTTTTAAAGAATGTCCCTATTTAACATCATTATCACACACCAGCTGTCATGATATAACGTGTGAAATTGCACACATTTTATGTAAAACCAACCTTAGACAACCCTGTGCTCTCAGCAGTTTAAAAGAAGTGCGTATTTTTTAAGGCAGGATGTGAAATTTATCTCTATTCAAACAGAATATCATGGATGGATCAAGACAAAAGATGAGCAATGGAAAACAAGCACCAGAGCTTTTAATCCCAGAATAGTTTTGGCAGTGCAAAATACTACTGCCTGCAGCCAGAGACTGCCACTCTGATAGCTGAACAGGCACAGGAGCTCATACGGGCTTGTCTCCGTTGCTTCAGTAGTCAGCCACATTGTTCAAGCAGTATTCAGAAGCCACATGGAGAGCACACAAAATGGCCATAATTGCTCCTTTAAAAGTAAACACAGATAGTTTGTTGTTTTTTTTACATAGAACTCCAGTCTTTATAAGAGAGTCTTTGGAAGCAGAACATGAAATCTCAGACCATGTGCACAGAACAAATATAAACTTCTTTGACAGGAGTCAACTCAATTTTTTGTTTTAAAAGCCCATGGAAACATATGTCCCAGAGAAAGTGACAAGGACATATGAATTGCTCCCAGGGAATTTATGTTGGCCATACAGTACATTTTAAGGAGAGCCACCTGCCAAAGCAACTGTCTCAATTTCAGAAGTAGCGCTGTGATATTTTAACAAAGAGAATGTAAATGACTGAGGGCAGAAGTGTAACAGAGACTCCTCAATGGGATTTCCTAATGAAGTCTTTTGGTCACTACATCACATCACACTACTCTGTAGCCTTAAGGTCAGGAAAAAAAATGAAACAAAAAATCAAAACAAACCCAGCAACAAAGCAAAGAAATGCAACCAAACATATAGAGAGCATGGCCACTTGCAATATTTCCTTATCTTTTATGTCTAAAATAATATTAGTTTGGAAAAGAAAACTAATCTCAAAGGCAAATAGAGCAGCAATATTCTCTTTTCCTAATAGTAAAGAAACAAAAAGTAAGATGAATCCTGAATTCTGGCCTGTCCTGAAACCACTCCTGAAAACATCAGTATTTCATAAGGATTTGGTCAGATTTATTTAACTTACTGGCTTTAGCCCACATTTTAACTTCTCAATGGTTGCTGCTAATTACAATAAATCTGAGAGGAAGAAAAAGCAGTAGGAAATAATCAGCAAAATTATATATAAATATCTTGGCTATTTTGAGGGGGAAAAGCAGCACCACAAACACCAAAGCTACAAAGCCCAGTCCCTACCAGCGTTTGTCTGTAGGTGACAACCTGATAAACACTGAGGCCTCTGGATTTAACAAAACAAAAAACAAACAAACAAACAAACAAACCCCAACACAACAACAAAAAACTGAAGTACACAGACCGGGCATTCTGCCTGATCCCTTATGGTGGCAAAAGGTGGAGGCCTTAGAGGAGGGAGTAGGTGTAAAGTTTCTCTTCTTTTTCTGGCTGTCTCCCCCCACACCCAGCCAACTCTATTATCATCACAACTGAGATGTCTCCATACCCATCAGCTTAAGCTGAAACTGGAGAGAAGGTCAGAAGTTGTCATTGTGAGGAAAAACTCCGCAGGCACTCAGCATGATGCCTTAAACCTTGCTCTCACAAGAAACCAGGTTTAAACAAAACAATCACACGAAACCAAAGCTATCCTCCACTGATTAGGAAAGAGTGACGTCTTTATCTATTTTAACCCAATAAGACTACTGTTGTGAGAATCACATTGAAGCCAAACACGGCTGGTCCCCTCCTGCAGGAGTCCTCTGCCTCTGTCTGAGGGGCACCTGCAGCCAGCTGGGGCAGCCTCCTCAAGGGCTCTGCCAGAGCTGGGCTACCTGCACCCATCACAGTGCAGGCACGTGGCCCCAAAAGTAGGAACGAGTCTTGACCAGGACTCCCCACCTTGCCTCAGAGCTCTGGCACTCAGCTCTGGCCTGAGCAATGCCACAGCTACAGCGGCGCTCGGTGCCTTTCCCAGCTGAGGCCACCCCACAGACCCAACTGCCCAGCCCGGCCTGGGGTCACTGCAGCGCTGGTGACCACCAGAGCCCAGCTGGCCCCAGCCCTGCTGAGGGTCTCCCTGCCCCACAGAGGGACTGTGCCCCACTGGGGAGCCCCATGATGTCTGTTCCCCGTGCCCTATGGGGCACCTCGTCACCTTTCAAGGTCTCCTCCATGCCTGCATGCTTCCTCACTTTCCCCAATGCCAGAGTACCCAGGTGGGACTGGGGTTTAGCCCTAAGTGCCTGAGGACTGATTTTCTGCCTGTTCAAGCTGGTTCAAGCCTTTTCAGGGTTGGATACCAGTTTGCTGCCCGCAGACCTGAGATTTGGTGCCAGCAGACCAGAGGCAGCTCAGCAGCTCATGATGTTTACTGTTTTGTATCATTATGACTAACTGAAAAACTAAATAACTGCAGATTGAGATTACTGAGGCAGCAAACTCCTTGTGCAGACTGAAAAAATCTGGTTTATATCAAAATTCCTAGACATAATTTCCAAACGCTGGCACCCAAAGCTGGGATCCTAAAGCATCTTAAGGCAAGCATGGTCTTTATCTGCTAACTTCACCCATTTAATACTGAGGACCCTATTGCAAGCAACACCAGAGGTTTTGCAGTGTTTTTTCTTTAGTCTCAGATGCTAACTTCCATCTTAATTATCAGAGGAATTTCCCATAGCAGAGCAATTTAAGTAGATGGTCACATCCATATTCTAGTACTCTGTACCTCAAATACACTGAACAACAGAGCCAGAGGTCAAGTGTTTTTATAGTTACCTGCCAAGTGCAGTCATTTTTAAATAATCTCCCTTTCTCAAAGTGGTACTGATTTTGCTGGATTTCCCTAGGAAGGAAGGATGAGAGATCATTTAATTAAAGTGCAGATTTGGGTGTCAGGGCTCAGTGCCAGCCTCTGTGATCAACCTCCTCTAAAGCCATGAGCACATTTCACAACGGCTCTGGGGCTAGCTGGATGAGAGCAACTGGTATTTTCTTCCTATTAAGTGCTGGACCCAAAGCATGGTACCTACTGTAAACATCCAACTACTAATAAAATTCAGCCTAAAATCTCAAAACTATCCATTCCCACACGTGCACTGCAGTGACAGTACTCAGAAGATTAACGTTTCAAAACTAAGCTCTCAGGAGCTGAGGAGCGCTGGCATGGAGGCTGCCCATGCAATCACATTTGAGGGCTCTGGTGCGTTCACTTAAGGATGTAGTCTTTAATTAGTGAGCTGCTTTTGCTGCCAACACTTCATTCAGCATTCTGTTTGACAGGCTCACCCAAGGCACAGCAACTTGGTTTTACCCACTCCGGTCAGAACGCGGCCGCATGCATTATTTACTGAATTCTCTTAAGTTCCAGCTCTGAGCACAAAAATTCTTAATTTTGCTGGCAGATTTCTTGTAGCATTTAGTATTAAGCACTCACCTACTTCTGAAGCAAGGTTATTTATTTTCAGCATCTCTCTACTGATGAGAGAAGGGTGTATGGCCTATACTTTGCAGGTAAGAAGTGAGACTGTGTTGACACACTAAGGCCAAAAAGTCTCCGTGAACTTGAGGTACCAAACTTAAGGTGTTTCTGGTGTAATTTTTTCCAGAGCATTCTGCATTTCAGAGAATTTTGCATCCACAAAGTAAGCCATAGTCTCTATTGGCCTTTGCCACAGCAGACAACATTCAGCACCTCTGCAAAAAAAAACAAAACAAAACCCCCCCAAAACTACAAAAACACCCCAAAAACCCAAACAAAAAAACCCAAACCAAACAGTCCTGCATAAAGATTTACACATGCAGTCAGAGAAACATTGTAAAACACTATAAAAAAGGTAAAAAAGCATCTTTAGTGATTTGTACAGCTTCACACAAGGCAGTTTTCTTCTACGGCAAAGAAAAACAAAATCCAACCCCGGCAATCAATAATCAATTTCTCAAAGAATAAAAAGGGTTTTTTTCCCACCAATATAAATCCCCTGCATTTCTGCATCAAAGAACAAATGGTTCTACCAGACAACATCCAGCAAATCATTCCCCTAAAACACTTTGTGCACTGGTGACAACATGAATGCACACAAGAAGTGCTCACTAACTCATGAACCTCTGAAAGGTTCTCTCCCTTTCAGTACCTCTTCAGTTATGGAAGGTGAAAGTCCCCCACCTGAGACCATAGGAAATTAAAGAGAGAAAAAACACCCAAATCATCACATATAGGCATTTTACTGCCAAGTTGTACATCCCTCAGAAACCTCACTGATGATTCAAAGCTTGACATTCTCTTGGTCCCATCAGTTCAGAACAGGATTTCAGTATTTCCACAATATATTTCACTATTGATAATAGTTATGATTCTGTGCAAGTCAAAAAGTCAATCAAGTGTAACCACTTCAGTGAAACCCGTCAGCCTTCCCCATAAACATGGGTTTCAAATAAATAGAGACAATCAATCAACATTCACATATTCAATCTATTTCCAGTACAGAAACTGTAAATCAATGAACTAGATGTAACACAGGCAGATATTAAGCAGAAGATATTTCAAATTCCTAAAGTAGAGGCTCTCACAGAAAAGTGAACCATTATCTACAGTCGTACTGCCCAGGGATAGCAACACGTACTTTAAGAAGATAATTCAGAAGTGATTAAAAAGTTGTGGTTTTGAAAGACAAAATAGCACATCTGCATGGGGAATGTACCTGATATCTGTAACAACAGCTTTTGCAACAGAACTTTCAAATTGTGCAACAGCATAAACACAAGACACCAAATCTCAAGTATCTTGCAAAATATTATGGCAGCATTGTACTCATTGGTGTTTGTTAGTCTAGGAGTTCTCCTAATAGAGAGGGATCAAAAGAGCACGGAAATACAGTTCCATGTCTTTTTGCATACTCAAGATAGCATGCAAACGTAGCAGCTCATTACCACAGCTTTCTTCCTATCAAGAGAGGCCAGCAAAACTATTCTTGAGAAAACAGGAAAGCATTCTTAAGTGAGATTAATTTGACGCTTTCCTCCACTACAGTTTTAAGAATGACAATTTAGAATCCCACACGTTAAGCATTTCTCTTAAAATGCAGATGTATTAATAAGAGATGATGTAACAGAGAATACTAAAAAATACAAATAGTCATTTGAGTTCAAAAAGCCCAACAGTTTTGCTGTTGCTCTTCACTGCATAACAGCTTCAGATTCTCAAAATTCTACACTCTTCATTTTGCATTTCTTGGCCACTTACGGATGTAAGCAGGAAACCTAACCAGCAAAGGCAGCAAAATATTTTAGAATAGGTTCTGATAATAGCTTGCTTTATCATCAGTCCACAACAAAATACCCTAAACTCTGCAAAATAACTCAGTGATAAACAAGTGTGTATACACATGCACAGCTGCACACCAACTTCCTATGCAGGCTATCAAGAAATTAAGAAAAAGTAAGAAAATAAACTACATGGGTATCTTATGGCACACACAAAGTTTAAAGAATACTTCCAGAGGAGAATTTATGCCTTCTGAAAAGATACTGGCTTTTCCTTCACAATCAGAGCCATTCTATTGTACTTACCAGTATTTTGTTATCCACTTTATCTCCCTTGGTTTCCAGCTTTACTTTCTTCTTGACAGAAATTTTGATTTTCCTCCCAATAACATCCCTGACACTTTCTGAAACAAAAGAAAATACCTTAATTAAATACCTTCAGTGTCAACACAAGAAGGGAAACAGATGCCACTGTTGAGTTTTCAGAAAGAGTCAGAGCTACGCTGTTCAACTGCTTGCACTCATGGAAGTCTCGTGCACATGAACCAGTACCAGACACAACCTAACACAAGTACAACTAAGTATGCCATCTACTCAATAATTCGTGTCTACTATGATAGGATTATTGATGTCATACGCCAGGATTCTAAACAGAGTTTGATATTTCTTTCCAGTATTACTTACATATCAAAAGCATTCCCAAGGCATGCCACAGCACTGCTTAGCTCTGCTCTGGGAAAATACAACTAATTTCTCACTGCTATTATTTGTACCTGAAAAGCTTGCTAAAGCAAATTAGCTCCTTGCATTGCACACATTTTAGCCTTTTGTTAATATCGGGGAGGCTAATTGGGTCAGGCAAGGGAAGAGCAACTGTTCACACGTTTTGCACTCTGTGCATTTAAGTAGCAAAGCAAACCGAGCAGACTTGCAGATAGTAACACCTGGCAGCTATGCAGAGGATGCTATGGACACAACACTGGTCTTGGTCCAAATCCCAGCGACAATGTAGCCACGTCGCGGTGCCAACACCGAAGTTACATTAGTTGCCATAATGGTTTAATATGTACATGCATACACATGTATACACAGTCTCTGCCAAGCATGACACGAGCCAGCTTTTCCCCTGAACATTTGCACCCTGGCCTGAAGGGAACATACACACAGGGAACTGTGTCTAGAAAGCTTATACAACTACTGACACTGATGTAATTGAGAGATAAACAGAGGAGTTCATCTAGAAGAGCCAATTTGGCACCTTCCGTAAGTTTCACTCCCCAGCCCCCAGTGAAAGGGAATGAGAAAGAAATCTTTTAAACACATTAACCTATTTCCAGCCCTACAACTGGCATCTGTATAAGGCAAGCCTCCACCCTCTCCAGACCCATACACTTTGCCCTCAGGCACGCTTAAGTTTAAAGGCAAAAATTAAAGATAATAGGCTATTCCTAAGGCTTTTAGTTATAGTGCTCTGTATAGCGCTTTTCTGCACAATTTTCATCCAGCAGTCAGAAGACGTTAGCACAAACAACACACCATTTATTAAGCCTGGATGTTTAACCCAGGCCACAGCGTTCTGCCTGCAGGGCAGAAGGGTGTGCAAGTCAGAAACGTGGCTGGTCGGAGAGGCTCTTCCCCAGAAAGAGCTCTTTCTGCAGAATCGGCATGTCTTCCCCAGGAATTTTAATTTTCCCATCAGGAAACAAAAGCTCCTCGGTAGCCGCGGCTTGCGCAGCGAGCAGCCCGTCCCAAGCCGCGGCAGCCCGGTGGCAGGCAGCCAGCGCGGCCGGCTCCCGGAGCAACCGCTTGGTCAGGAGCCAGGCTGCGAGATCCCGGAGCCGCCAGGTAAGCGCAGCCCCGGGGAAAGTCCACCCTGATGTCAGCTCTTCTCCCAAGGCTTCCTCTCCCATCGGCAATGCCCAGTTTCTGGTCTTTCTGTCCCTGCCTGGGAACCCAGAAGCAAGCTGACCACAGAGTCTTTTTCATAAAGTCCTGTTTCCTTGCAGAAGGCATTGCCGCTCTCTTTGCTACTTTACCTCTACTTGCAGCCTCTGCCTTTCGGTTTCTCCTCTCCTACAAACAGCTCCAAGTGCCTACATCTAGCAAGGGACTTCCTCCTGAGGCACCTGCATGGAGAGACCCTCTTCCCTTTGCTGTCCCACAGGTTCCACACAGCTGAAGTGGGAACGACTGCAAGCCCTCAGCTCCAGCACTCTTACTCCAACAAGCCATAAGGGAGAGAAGGGGCTTGGGACTCCAGACTGCACAAAGCATCATCAGGATGTTAGCTCCTCACAAAGCTCTATCTGCCTGAAAGGGCTAGGAACACTACTACTTCAAAGATCCAAGATTTCATAGGTACTCTCCGTGTGACTGAAGACAATTCCCTCCACATTGGGTGGCAAGTGGACTCACAAAGTAAATTTTCAGACTGAGAGATGGAAACATAGCATTAAGGTTCACATTTTAAAGTGTTCATCCATTTCTAATGCTGGAGACTTCAGACATCCACACCTTGGAGGAGTGGATCCAGGTAAGCCAACAGTAAGAGAGGGTTTCTTTGAAGACTATGACCTACAAGACCTGACAAAGGTCACACGGGAAGTGAGTAACAGAACAAAACCTGCAGCTCAAACACTCCTACCCCCAGTTTAATCTCCACACTCCAATCACTCTGCGTTAAAGCACATCCTTTCATCCTGCTCTCAAAACATGGTTATTACAAAAAGCCTATTTAAAGGTTAAATTTTAACCTGCAGACACGAAAATACTGCTAGAAATTAAACTAATCTACATGAACAGATCCCCACACCCCAGAATAGCCCTTGACAAATCAAGCTGAGTGGGTGCAGGGCATCAGGGCTGGGGGGGTAATTCTTAAGATTGTTCAAAGCCACCAGAGGAGGGAATGCGTGAAGATGCCCACCTTATTCTTCCCTGTAATATGCCACCACACCTCACCTACGATACTAGAGTGCAGACCCATGGTGAGTAAGAAATACTGTGTATTAGCACCTCAAACATGCCTGGCCACTTTAAAACATAAAAACTCCACAGTTTTGACCATAGCTACTCCTAGAACACTTCCCAGCTCATCACTTCTTAGCAGTAAGCTACAGACTACAGTGTGTCTGTAAACCACACGGTTTGGAGACCTAAAGGACTGCAAAACAGAGCTATTTTGACGCTACAGAAAAAGAAATCTGCAGCAGCTACAAATGTCCACCCAGATTTTACCAATATTTTATAAATGCTAAAACGAGTTGCTGACTGATGAAACTGAAGGAAATGCAACAATGTAAATTACCTAGGTAAGGTCTGAAGGATTGTATTCAATGCAACATGTACCTTGTTGCCTGACAAATTTCACTTTCCATCTGTCATTACGGCAACACTTTAAATTATTCTAACGCTGGTGAGATCGTTAGATAGCTCTTCAACAGGCAAAACCAAAGGAAATTCGGCCTGAACAAGGTAGCTGAGGGCCTGGAGCATCAGACCTGTTATCCCCAAATGACACTGCTTACACACACGCCGCGGTAACGATCCATTTATTGGAAGCTCCCCAAAAGCAGTGACAGCATTTTCAGAGTCCTCGCCATCACCTGTGACTTCCTAAGCGTATACAATGCAGGACGGGGGCTCGTGTGCATGGGGCCGTAAAACTTTAATTACAAAAACCCTCACTCCCTCCTACGTACAGAGGAAAACGAGTCCTGAACTGCGCAAAACCCGGGGGGATAAATAAAAAAGCGCCGAGCGGAGCCGCAGCCCGCGCCGCCAGGCTGAGGCGCTCCGAGGACGTGCCCCGGTGCGGGAGGCGCGGGGGGCCGGGGCAGCTTCACCGCGGGTCTGCCCGCGCCCGCAGCCTGCCGGCACCCCCGGACAGACCCCTCCGGGCAGGGAACACACACCGTGCCCCGCCGCGCCTCCCGAGGGCTCCGTCCCTGCCCGCGGCCGCCTCCCCGCTGCCCGCCGCAGCCCCGCAGCCCCCGCCCGCCCCTTCCCCGCACGCAGCAGCGCGGCCTCGCCGCCCCCCGCCGGCTCCCTCGAGTCCCTCCAGCCGCGCGCGGAGCCCCCCGGCCAGCCCCCATGGCCCTTGCCCGGCTCCACAGACCCACCCCCGGATTCCCCCCACCCCCGCCTCCGGCAGCGCTGCATCCCGCGGCCGCGCACGGCGGCCTCCAAACTTGCCCCCGCGGCACCTTCCCCCGGGACCCCGCATCCCCCATCCCCGCTGCCATGCCCCGTCCCTTACCGATCAACTCTTTGGGGACGTCGGAGCTCTCCTCGGCCATGGCGGCGGCGCTGCCCGGCGCCCGGGGGTGCCCGGCGGCGGGGCTGCTTCAGCGGCGCGCCGTCCCTGCGCCGGGCGCGGCGGGCATGCACCCAGCGGCCGGGGGGGGAGGAGGAGGAGGAGGAGGAGGAGGAGGAGGGCCGGCTGTGAGCCTCGCTGCGGAGCGCGGGGTGTGCGTGCGGCTGCGAGCGCGGGCGGAGGGAAGGGGCTTCTCCCGCCCCCGCGGAGCCCGCTCCTCCCGCGCTACATGCCGCCCCCGGCTGCCGGCGCGGCCAGGAGCGACATTTCCAGGGAGGGATGGATGGCCCGCGGGCGGCCGTCAGGCGCGGCGCTCCGGGCTCACGGCGGCCCCCGCACCGGCTCCCCCGCCCGGCACCGGCGGGAGGCGGCGGCTGCCCCCGCCCCGGGAGCGCTGGAGCCCGGCCCCGGCCCGGCCCCCGAACCGCGCGGGAGCCGCCGGGAGCCGCCCGCGCCCACCCAGCGCCCGGCTACAGAGCGGGAGCTGGTGGCGGCCGCGGCCGGGAGCATCGCCCTTAGGAAGCCATCGCGGCGAGGGAGGAGGAGGAGGAGGAGGAGGAGGAGGAGGGTAGCGGGCTCGGAGATTTAGCGCGGCGGCGCCGGCCCCTCCTTCGCCCGCTGCCGCCGATCGGCGCTGCGGCGGGGGCCATCTGCCGGCAGCCCCGGGAGCCGCGGCCGCACCGGCAGGGCCTGGCCCCCGCCACCGGGTACCACCTGAGGCAGCGGCACCGGCCCTTCCCAATGGACCGTGCCTTCCACAGCTGCACCCTCAGGCTTTGCCCCGCGGGAATTCTCCTCTGGGGTCATTAAACACGGGTGTATGGTACGAAGGGGGTGGTTGTCATCGTCAGGTCAGTCCTCGCCGCCGGGGAAAGGGATTGCCCAATTCCTTTCCAGAAAAGCTGGATCACTTCGAGACCTGGAAGAGGCTAACCTTTGGTCCAGAACTCGTCTGCCTCTCCCTCGCTCCGTCACGTTATCTCCATGGGGACGGCGGCTGCCTCGGCACCTCTTGTGAGATAACGCCATGGCTAGAGACGACTTAGCAAATTCCTTGTGCAGGGAGGCTCGGTGTTGCTGAGCATGTGCTACACTGAAGGGAACCAAACATGCCTCCTTTCTCAGGACCAAATTAAAATCCACAAGTTGCAGCATTGTGCTTGTTGCACTTTGCCATTGAGGATTTTGTCATGCGGTAACAGCCACATTATAGAAACACAGCACGTGAGCTGCCTAATTGCACCCATAAATACGAGCACAGAAAGATGCTTATTGGGTGAGAGCAAAGGAAGAGGCTCGGCAGCCCTGGAAATTCTTCGGCTTGCTTCTGGTAGTGATGCCTGGTTTCAGTGAAAGGATCAGCTTCACTGCAGCAGGATTGTGATTGGTCGCCCTCCATCCTAAAGGGGTAGATTACTGCATAAACCTCATGTTTCAAGCACTCTACAAGTGTGTGGTGGATCTGGGAGATCAAAGTCATTTATGTCTAATTAAGAAGTCTGGAATGCATTAAGTGAGAGCAACAATGTGAATCCAATAAGTTATTTTGCTAGTACAGTACCACACAGCTGCACCCCTGTATGTCACGGACTATTGTATACCGTGGTCTTCAGAAGAAACATGACCACTTTGAAATTGGTGTCACTTGTCAAATAAATGTATCATGTTTTCTCTTGGCACCAACCAGATCTCTAAATTATGCCAGAGATGATTTCACCAACACAGATAACGTTACTACCGAGATGGATATGATTTGCACTCTCTACAGTTTGCTGTTTACATGTAAAGAATAAGCACATCCTTTAAAGAAAATAAACAAAAAGTGATATATTAGTAAAGTAATAAAGTAAGCTGTGTGCTTTTAATATACAGCAATGTCAATGAATCCTATTTGGATATGAATATATATCTCTCACTAAAATGCACTCTATTGCTTTTGTCCTCTCTTTTCCTTACGGTAGCTGCATCTTTTCATGATGGATGCAGAATACCTGCTGACCTCTTCCTTTCCTTTCTGCCAATTTCTCCTTGTGGCTCAGCAGAAAACTGCATTTCTTGCTCACTTGGTACACATAAGCTTACTTCCACCAATGACCATGGGCCTGGATTCTTCCTTTTGGCAGGAAACAAAAAAAAAACCTGAGAATTGAATATATTTTCTAATATCCAGAAGGGAAAAGTTAGACAATCAAGTCTGTATAGGAAAGGCCGTGTAATTTCATACAGTTACTGAGGTATTGAGCCTAATTCCCTGTCTTCAGCTAAGACTTCTGGAAAGAAAACTTCTATTCCATCACTATTCACCTGCTCTACCAAAAATATATCTTTTTGGATCTATGATCTCTTAAGCATGACAGTTTCTCATGCTACTACACCACTGTCTAGTTTCTGGCACAGTATTTGAAGCATGGACCTTGCCTCTTTGGCTGCTGCAAAAATGATGAGCTGCTTCCATGCCTGCCTGCCTGTAGCATTCTGCTGGAATACTGCTAGCACCTCCTCCACCCCACTTTCCTACCATGAGCTGGCAAATACGGTGAGCCCAGGTTGTGTAAGAAAAAAAAAGAAAAGAAGAATGAATGATGGCAGGGCTTTTTTTGTTTTGGTTTGTGTTTTTTAATTAGCAGCACTACAGGCTAATGAAGTAGCAGTGCCAAGGCTACTCTATAATTCCTGCCTTGGTGCTTAGGAGACTGGACCTGGTTCAAAATAGGGAAGGTACAAACTAAACTCAGGTGGATTAGTGCTTCCAAGACTAGGTTCAGTCAGCAAAATGCATAGTTTCCGATTCCTTGTTCCCTAGACAGGAGGTAGAACATGATGACATGATTGCCCAGGCAGGGTGCTGCTCCTGCTCCTCCAACTACAGTAATGCCTAGGTATTGGCACTATCACAGTGTCAGTCTGGCCTGTGAAAACAAGGGCGTTTCTAATCCCAAGGGTCCACCTCCCAGTGCAGAGAGGGCTGGGCCACCATCCCAGAGATCCCAATCAACGCCCAGAGTCTCCAGAGACTCTTCTCTGCAATTTACAGGCAAAGCCTCACCATGGAGAGTTTGCTGGCTTTGTAAGAAGGTGTGATTTTCGTCCTTTCCTGTTGACCCTTACACTCCACCACTCAGTTCAGCAGAGATGCAGCTGTCACTGGCATCTTTCCCAGTGGCAAGGATGCTTGAAGAAGTTCAGCCCCCTACAGCAAGTCATCCATATCCACTTGTGGCTGTTTACCACTTTCCATGTTGTGCCAGTGGGAGAAATTGTTTTACTGTCTTGTAACCTGAATTAGTAAAGGGGGGCAGAAAGGGGATTTCTGTCATTTCAGTAACTGAATTTTAATTGTGTTTTATCCTTCCTTGCCTGCCAGTAGAGGCACATCTGCACAGCTGAGGAGAACAGATGTGCCCAATTTAAACTGCAACAACAGAAGCAGATGCAGACGGGTTTCCTGTCTGATCTCAGTGCCATTCCCCTAACTCTTAGGTGCACTTCATGCCCTGGCTGCTCCCAAGCAGTCCTGGCTATGTTTGCAGGGCCTCATAACCTCGCTTTAGTGGCACTAATGCAAATGATCACAATGTTAGGATCACACTCCAGTAGAATCACATCATCAAGGTGGGAAGAGACCTTTAAGATCATCAAGCCCACCTGTCAGCCCAGCACTACCACTGAAACCTGTAAACCGCTAAACCACACCACCCAGCACCAGATCCAGACGCTTCTTCAACACCTCCAGGGGCCGTGACTCCACCATGTCTGTCCCTGGCCAGCCTATTCTGAAGTCTGATCACCTTAACAATGAAATATTTTTTTCCAATAACTAATCTGAATCTCCCGTTTCCTCTTAAGACCATTTCCTTTAGTCCTCTCACTGTAGGCACAGTAGAAGAGACTGGCTCCCACCTCAGCACAGTCTCCTTTAAGGTAGCTGTAGCTGTAGCAGTGCAGTAGCAGTGCAACATTGCGTATCACTGTGCTGGTTTGGCCAAAATCTAGCAATACATCCTCTGAGAGAAAAACCAGGTTACAACCACCCTTCCCCCCACCAGGTTCAGGAAAAAAATTTTCCTCCATGGAAAGTGAAAGAGATAAAAACACACAGGAGAAGTGTAATAATGCTAAATAGTAAAATCTCTTGCAGTGGAGAGAAACCCGGGAAGATTTCAGAGTCCTTCTGTAGATGTGGTCTCTCTCCTCCTCAGAGCTGGGTTGGCAAGGCCGTAGGCTGTAGGCCACCTCTGGGCCTGAAGGAAAAGTCTCCCAATGTGTTCTGATGTTGTTGAAACAGTCCAGAAGAGAAAAAAAAAAAAAGAGAAAAAAACCCCAAAGTCCTGGGAACCACGCTAGAGAAAAAAAAAAAGGAAAAAAAACCAAAGAGCTGGCTGAAGAAGCAAAAAAAAAAAAAAGGGTGCTTCCTCCGTACTCCTGCAGCCGGGGAACGCAGAGGAGTCTCTGTGTCCTTGGGAACTACTTTGAAAAGTTCGTTTTGTCTTTTTTTCCCTCCCCTCTCGAGCTCAGTTTAAAGGCACAGAAAAAGGCACAAAATTAATTTTTTGGCATAGAGACATGATAGGGGATACACATCATAGAGTCACCCCAAGACACACACGTGCAGCAGGCACACAGGGAATGGAAAGAGGCTGCCTTGTCTTCTGCCAGGGCAGAAGATCTTTGGAGTAATTTTAAAAGTCTTTCAAAGGATAACTGATTTGCCTGCCAAAGGAAAGGGGATCTGTGGGGTTTTGTTGAAGATACTTTTTTTCTAAAGGCTGCTCAAGTTGTTGTAGTTCCTGGCATGACAGAAATGCTGATGAGGGTAGTGGGCTGGATTGTGTGTGGGTTAGATGGCTGCAGGGGATGTTGCAGCATCCAGAGCTTGTATTTAACTGACATGAACAGAGCAGGGAGGAACAAGGAACTTCAGAAGACATTGATCAGCAAGACATTGACACAGAAAGGGCTGTGGAGGGGAAATGTCCTCAAAACTGCAGCCTTTATGCATCAGATTAAGCATTAATTGCACAAAGTAACTTTTGATGGAGGTTTGACTCACCTCTTGCAGGTCTATATTATCATGGCACCTCACAACCTGTACTGACATACAGTATAACATATTCCTTTTTCCCAGCCTGTCTGCTGCCCTTGTCCTCCTTCTCAGCCTAAATCCTGTCATCTCCTGCAGATAAGGCAGGTGTCAATATGAGCTGTTGCCAAGCCATGTCCCCTGTCATAAGGCAGGGTATTTATAGTCTCAAGTGTTGTATGTCCTCCCTGCCAACTTCTCTGGCCCTTGTATAATGGCTTTAGCACTGACGAATCTCAGGTTTTTTTCTGAGAAACAGTAGAATGAGGTCATCAACATCAGGAAATGATCAATTCAATGATCCTGCTGAAGCCAGTGGAAAGATTTCAGGTGCCAACAGCAGGTGTCAGACTGACATTCAAGTTGCACCCTGGAGTCAGCCTGCTGCATCATGGTGGGAGAAACCAGGTGATCCAATCTGATTTGCAAAGCTGCCTTGCAACCTGCAGTAAAAGCTTGGAACATCCCATAAAAGACAGAACGTCTCATAAAAAACAGTTGTAGATATAAATGACCCAGGTTTGCCAGTTGCATTTCTTACAAGTTCAAAGGTTAGAATGCCTTTGAATTTGTCTCCTGCCCTGGTTGAAGGCAGACAGGACAGGGCCATACTGTCTCATGTACCACAGTACCAGCCAGCCAGGAGTTTCCAGGAGCAGTGTCATTTAAGGAAGTGTTTCATTTCAATTGCTGCAATTAATACGGGCATTTTTAAGACCAAAAGGCAGTTAATTTGCCACTCTGTGGAAGTATATGAAGCACAATTAAGACACATGCTTCCAATTATTTCTGAGCCCAGTTGTTCATGAAATCTACCCATCCATGCCAGCTTTATTTCCACTCAGCCTAAAAATAATTTATAGCACTTCCAATTTTGGGATCTCTCCAGTTGTTTGTTCATTAGAATTTTTACCCAATAAATATCTTTCTGTTCATTGTCTGTGTGTGGTGATAACATTAAATGTGATATTTAGGTCTCTCATGTTGATCACATATGTTTGGAAACCTGTAGATATTCCAGGACTTGGACATCCTTTGACATGAACCTTTAGTTAGGGAAAGAGCAGAAAACAAATAGCTGGCCAATTGCACAGTGATAAATATGTCTTACATGGCTGGGTGATTAGATGCCATCTTTGCATATCACCAGTTGAGACAAAATTGATAGGGAGAAATGTGTGTCCTACATCAGACCTAGTTTGGTAAAGGAAATGACACACTTTGTAAGTAGTCTCCTGTTGTCATCTGCGACTGAGTCTTTTCAAACCCTTTACTCCATATGCTCCTATGATTGTTTCAGTACCTTGCACTCAAAAAAAAAAAAGCATTTTGTCTTGATTTTAAATAGGTTAAATGCAGTAGCAAAGATGTATGTTTTGATAAGGCATACTTTGATGGTAGTGTTAAGAAGAGAATTACAAAGGGCAGTTGATGCCTCATGAAAATATTAAAAAGAAAAAAAAAACTATTCAGACTAATTCTGGTTACTCCACTGTGTTTGGAGGGGTGAAGGGATAAAACCAGGCTCACCAGAGATAAGCCTGGGAGCAGCATGCCAATGTTTGAGGGACAGAGCACTAGAGAGGTCCTTGTCTGCTGTCTCAGTGGAGATAGAGGATAGAGATCCATGCAAGGGTGTGAGGACTGATGTGTTGGAAATCACAAAAGCGCCTGAAAATAGTCAGGTAGGAAATGGCCAGGTCAGAAGGGCTTCTCCCTCCATAAAGGTAGCAGGACCAATGTCCCAGCTGAGGTACATCTACACCAATGCATGCAGCACAGGCAATAAACTGGAGGAACTGGAAGCCATAGTGCAGCAGGAAAACCAGGACAAATTTCTACTGCAGAAACATGGTGGGATGACTTGAACAACTGGAGAGCTGCAAGGGATGGCTACAAACACTTCAGAAGGAATAGGCAAGGAAGGAGAGGTGGTGGGGTAGCCCTGTATGTTAGTGAGTGTTTTGATTGTCTGGAACTTAGTGATGGTGATGATATGGTTGAGTGTTCATGGGTGAGAATCAGGGAGAAGATCAACAAGGCAGGTATCCTGGTGGGAGTCTGTTATAGACCATACGACCAGGATGAAAATCCAGATGAAATATTCTGTAAGCAGCTGAGAGAATCTCACAATCACTGGCCCTTGTACTCGTGGCAGACTTCAACTGACTACACATCTGCTGGAAACACAGCAAAGAGAAAATAGTCTAGGAGGGTCCTGGGGTGTGTGGAAGACAGCTGGCAAGGGAACTAGGGAACGCACCCACTGGACAGGTTGTTTTTAAGCAGAGAAGGAACTGGTGGGTGATGTGATAGCTGAAGCCTGTCTTGGGCAGAGGGGAGGTTTAGATTGAATATTAGGCAAAATTCCTTCACTGAGAGGGTTGCCAAGCATTGGAACAGACTGCCCAGGGAAGTGGTGGAGTCACTCTCCCTGGAGGTATTTAAAAGACAGGTAGTTAGGGACATGATTTAGTGGTGGACTGGGCAGTGCTGGGTTAACTGTTGGACTTTATGATTTTCACCTAAATGATTCTAGTATTCTATGATTATTTTATCATATATTTCTATATTCCTCTTGCTTCAAAAATTTTTAGCAGGCATATTTGTGTAAAACCAGGATCATTGTTGCTTAAGAGCTCATTTGCTTCTGCTGCTTAGCTCTCCCTCATGAAAGCATAATCCTCTGCATATCCCATCACACTTAGACACTTAGAATTTGTATCACTTCAGATGTTGAACTAGGGGCAAAAGCAGATGATTCCTAAACACACAGTTTATACTGGCATCCTGGTTTTCTCTGTTCTGTACAAGGCATTACTAACAACATGTGGAAAACACTTAGCAAGATACTGAATGGAAACTTAGCATTTTAAAGTGTTTAAAACAGGTATGTGAGCATTGCAGCTACTCAGGTCACCTGTCGCTAAGGCAAGCTCCACCATTTTTAGGGTATGTGAAATCTCATCTCTCCTCTACTGGAGACTTTGATCATGTCAGATGTCTCAGCAAGCCTCTTTTTCTTACCATTGACTCCAACTTAATGGATCAACATTCCCCAATTGGTTTCCAGCTCTGTGCTACTAACTAGTCCCTGTAACTGAGGTGGTGAAACTCCACAGACATTGGTTGTACTGGCTGAGGTTACTGAAGGAGAAGACAGATTTTCTTTGTAGCAGTGAAGCGGATGAAATGAACCTGTATAAAAATAAATCTGAAGTAGTTCTGACCTAAATTTCAAACTGAGCATGATTCTCTCTCCTTTTTAGCAGTTTGAGCATCTCTCTCAGCCTTTACTATTCTTACTTCTTCCCCTGCAGAAACTACTAACAGCCTTTCCATCAATACCAATACCTTCCATTCAACCTAGCAACCTCTGCTACAAGAAATATGTTCTTTAAATCTCAAAAAGCTTTCTCAGAAGCAGCACATTCTGCAGAGGTCACTGATCATATGGTGTGTCAACAAGAGCCTTTAAGAGAGCATGCTAAGCCTAAATGGTGAGACACAAAACCCTCCAGCTCACACTGTGATAGCCTGAGAGACAAGGGAAAAAACAGTGAGAAGTGTGGAGGAAAAGTTATCTTGGACTATACTGCTTTGGGACCAGAAAAAGTTGAATATGTAGTGACTAAAGAGAACACTGGCAGCAATTATATGTGAATTTTAAGTGCACAACAAGCTTTCTAGCTACACTGAGCTATCAACATTTTGAAGTTCAGCCACTTTTATGAAAAGTTTGGGATGTGGCTACAACATGCAGGAGTCTCCTTTCAGACACAAGGCCGGAACTCTGGTGTGTGCTGTAGCAATAATATTTGGTATGGTACTTCTGCTCCCTTTGCACAAGCTTCTTGCTGTGGAGGAGCTTGCACAGTACAGTCTGAGAATCTCTGCACACTGGTTGGTAAATCATTTACAGAACTCTTGCAGAATCATGTTTGAAACTAAAATTGTGTTGGTCTTTTTCACAGAACGGAGTATTGCTCAGCTTGGTACAGTACTATTTGGGGGGACTAATTTTTTTTTCTTTGCACTCAACTTTGAACCCACCTGGCAAAATCCACAGTTATCTCTAGCTTCATGAGAACTCCATGTGAGGATGAGATCTTCCTAGAGATCTCCTTGCCATTTCCAGAGTGCTCAGAGTTGTCCCAGATGTTTTGTAAAATAAAGTAAGGAACGACAGTCATCTCTGGACAGCTTACGAAAGTTTTACAAATAAAATATGGAGGAATTAGCAAGCAGAGAAAGCAATGTGAGCAAACTGCAAGAATGTCCTAGCTGCATGTTCCTAATATAAAACAGCATCAGATGTGGTATTGCAATGTAATAGGAATTTACTGGCAAAATGAGATTGCCATTTCTGAGTCTGGCCATAACAGGATATTAACTTAAGAGTTGACTAAGAGTAAAGTTGAGGTCATATCAGGTTTTCTGGATGGATATACCTCAGCAATGACTTGGAGAAAATTATTTTTGAAGTGCTATTTTTCACATTCAAATCATCACTCTTCAGACCTGAAAAAACATCCTGTGCAATAGGATTATCACCAACACACACAACCTCCTTTCATCAGTGTACACACATATGTTCTTCTGAGTAGGTTTGCTTCCACATATGGCCATTTCAGACTTAGTGAAAAATGGTATCTTTTGGCTATTAATTCCGGGCCCTATTTTTAATTCCTAAAAGGGCTGGTATTTGGGGACAAGTGCCACCACTGATCCAAATGTTTTGAGGGGTTTTGGTTTGCTAAATGGGTAAGAAACAGTTCTCGCCATTCATTGTGGCCCTCAGGGTACTGCAAGGAAGTCTACCAACAATTGAGGGTATCACTTCACATCCCAGTTAGGTGTTCTGCCTACCAGCAAAAAAAAAAAAAAAGAAAAGAGGTAAAATTTACATCAGTAGCTTTAAAAAAAAGCTACTGGCCACACCACATGTGTGAAAAGAAAGGCTGTTTTTCTATTAATAAACTGAAATGCCCAGTGACGAATACTGAGACCAGCTCTGGGATCCTCAACACAGAAAGGGTGTGGACCTGTTGGAGTGTGTCCAGAGGAGGACCATGAAGATGATTAGAGTGCTAGAGCCTCTCTCCTATGAAGACAGGCTGAGAGAGCTGGGGCTGTTCAGCCTGGAGAAGAGAAGGCTCCAGGGAGACCCTGTTGTGGCCTTTCAGTACCTAAAGGGAGCTTACAGGAAAGCCTGAGAGGGAGGGACCTTTTATAAAGGCATGTAGTGGACATGTAATAGGATAAGGGGCAATGGTTTCAAACAGACAGAGGGTAGGTTTAGATCAGATATTAGGAAGAAATTCTTTACAGTGAGGGTGGTGAGGCACTGGAACAGGCTGCCCACAGAGGTTGTGCATGCCCCATTCCTGGAAGTGTCCAAGGCCAGATTGGATGGGGCTGTGAGCATCCTGGTCTAGTGGGTGGCATCTCTGCCCATTGCAGGGAGGTGGAACTAGATGATCTTTAAGGTCCCTCCCAAACCATTCTATGATTCTGTGTTGCTGGGGGATAAGAATGATGAGCATGTAGGGCCTTGTGTCTGTGCTAATGAGCTCCTGTAGCCTTCAAGGGTCTGTGGAGCACCTTAGTCACTATGCAGTGATGGAGAGTTGTTTGCTAGCTGGCACTTGGCAAGCTCGAATCCAGGAGCAGCTTTTTAACGCAATGTTTGCTTTCCAGGGCTGAGAGGGGTTCCTGGCACGGTTTATTTCTGGAGTATACACTAAGCCTAAGCATGCTCAGTCTCTCCTCCCTTGCACGGTGAAGGGTGCTCAGAGAACTTCTCCAATACAGTGAAATCACCGGACATTTTGCTGCAGAGGCAGTGATCTGAAGCCAGCAGCACCAAAGGAACACTTTGAGAACAGTAGGAGGAAAAACACTTGCAAAATTCCTGAGATAAGCCACAAATATGATGAGGTTGCGGAAGGAAAGCCTGCCTTGAAGTTCCATGGAATGCCATCAGCAAAAACAGCCTAAAACATTTCTGCTCACCCTATTAGCACATTTCATTTCTGGGTGTACTGGTTTTGGCTGGGGCAGAATTAATTTTCTTTGCCGCAGCCTATGTGGTACTATGTTGTGGAGTTTTGATGAAAATAATGTTGATAATAACACAGATATGTGTTAGCTACTGCTGAGCAGTGCTTACACAGCATCAAAGCTGCTTTTACTTCTCACACTGATGCACCTGTGAGTGGACTGGGAGTGGGCAGGAGCTTTGGAGGGGACAGACACAGGGCTGGGGGTGGGCAGGAGGTTTGGAGGGGACAGACACGGGGCAGAGCTGACCTCTGTGACAAAAGGGACATCCCATACAATACAACACAACGATCTGCAATAAAAACTGTGAGGAGTTTGCCAGGACTGCTGCTGTTTGGGGACTGGCCAGGCACTAGTTGGCTTGAGGACAGCAATTGGTATTGCTTGCATCAGTTGTCTTTCTTGGGTGGTTTTTTGTTGTTGCTTTCTCTGTGTGTGTGTTTGTGGGGGGGTTTTGAGTGTTTCTTTGTTAGTTTCCTTCCCTTTTTACTTATTAAACTGTATTTATCTCAACCCATACATCTTCTCACTTTGCCCCTCCTATTCTCTCCCCCAACCCACGGCAGGAGTGAGCAAGCAGCTGTGTGGGGCTGAGCTGCCCACCAGGGCTAACACACAACAGCAGGGCTGTACTGAAATCCAGGTGAGAAGATCCACATCAAACACAAGTCAGAATATATTGAGAACATACTCATAAAGAGCAGATGCTCCAGAAAAATCACAGATCATCTTTTAACTTGCTGTGAATGTTTTACACCTTGTAAAGACCACACAGTAACTAAATGTATTTGGCATTGGGAAAGAATTACCCACATCAGAATGTAATCAGTGATGTGCAAAGCACAAGTTTATGAATAACTATTTGCAGCTTCTAATCTCCAGCTCACATTTTGATCTCAATTACAGATGCCTTCCAGTCAGGGGAGCAGAAACAAGACCACATTTTATTTAAGGCAGGACATAAAGATTGCAAATAGAAAACTCTATGACTGGCTGTAACATTCACAGTTTGTAAACTGTGCTTTTCTGTCAGCAGTGTAGGTCAAATGTTATTATTTCTCTTCCACCTCTGGACAATTTACATAACAAACTAGTACAACTTATTTCACAATCAGCCTGAAGTTTGCTTTTAGCGTAGGAGCACCAGTTCTCATCCAGTTCAAATGCTAAATGATCGCTGAAAACAATTAATGGTTACCTCCCCAGTGGAGTCATTAATTTCATTAGAGATTTTTGGAAGCATTTTCCCCAGTCACCAACTTTTGCTGTCATTTTCTGTAACACCATTTCTCAAAGCAAAAATATATCAGATTATTATGATTATGTGCAGTAAAACAAAGCAGTGTCAGGGATGAGTTCTTCTTTAATTTTTTTCATCTTCATTTCAACAGAAAGGATCCATTTAGCAGCCTTCAGTCTGCCCCTAAGTGGTTAATGTAGTGTTCAGAACAGGTTTTTATTACCCTTTCTTCCTTCCCTGCCTCACTGCACACACGCTCATCTTTTTTTTTTTTCCCTGCAACTTGATGCTTTTGGTTCCTTTCACTGTGTATTATCTGCTGCTGGCAGTAATCTCAGCTCTTCAACTGACAGCAAAATTATGAGGTGCTCAGCACAAGATGACAATTTTCTTTCCCTCATTCTAATTCATTTGTGCCGCCATCAAGGAATCAGCGTCATCTTTTCAACACGTTAACAGCTCTCTGCTGATAGAAAGCATTAGCTCCCCGTTCTTAGCAAGAGGTCAAAAATTATTTTTGTTTTGTAACAACCCATTAAATTTTGTGCTTTGGAAAATTCCATTGGTCTCTGATTTCAAGCAGCTCGGCTGTTGTCTCGGTTGGCACAGAGGGAAGAGAGGGTTTGCTGTGAGATACCAAGTGACACAGGCAGCTAAAAGTCTTTCCTAGAGAGGACTGTATTCTACCACCAGCGTGGTTGATTACTTGCTTGCTTTTCCTTTTTTTTTTTTTTGGCTTACTCTTAAGATTAAGTCTCTTTGTTTCGGTATTCACACAGAGGCTCCTGGCATTCTTTTTCTACCTTTAAAATAGTTTTTAACTAAATGTTGCTGTAGGCTTTTTGAAAGTTAAAAGAATCTGGGTCTATATATTACCGGACAAGATATCATCTATTTCTGTATACATAGCATGACTTTATTCAGTCTTCTACACAGATGAACTTATCTGGGGAGACAAGTGAGTTCCCTTATTCCCAGGCAGCTTCATAACAGGAAACCGTGGTCAGTGTTACACACACTCATTTGCATTCAGTGTAACAGAAGCTGAAAATCTTTGTCAGACAACTTGCATTAAACTGCTCGGTGAGCACAGTTGTGTTTCTGATGCCTGTACAGACAGATTACCAAAAGGACCTTAAATAAGCCTGGCAGCAGACAGAGGGGTCTGTAGAGACTGAGGGGCTGTGCTGACCCTGCCAACATCCCCAGGCACTGGAGCAGAGCCCAGCTGACCAGCTCAGTTCAAGGACACGTGAAGCTGGCAGTGACGCTCCTTGTGCTGCGAGCAGACATATGGTCCTGGGTTTTCCCACCTCTTTTTTAATTGCAGCACATTTAAATATGAAGGGTAAAACTTGGAATAAGTCAAAACCAAAATAAGGAGAATGAGAGATGGAAACAACCTGGTTAAAAATATCCCATACAGTGAACATACAGTAAAATATGCATACTGCAATATTTTAAGATAGGGTTGGGAGGAAGCAGAGGTGGAAAACTGTGGGTTTGGGTGAAAACAGAAGTTGAAGAACTAATTCAGCATTCACTTCAGCACTGTCAGAGCCCTGGCAGAGAAATCATCAAGACTCCTGAGATCTGCAGCAGTGATAGCAGGACACTCAAAGGATAGGGTTTGAGGAAGGGAAACCCATTCATTGGGGCAGAGGTGGACCACAGAAAAAACCCCATCGATATTTTGAAACTGTTGAGGAGATCCAGCCTTCTTCTACTCCATCTGCCAGCCACAATTGCTTCATGCATCTCCAGGGAGTTTTGAGGGGGTCCTGACAAAGGGTATAGGCACTTCTGCACCTTTGCTGAGCACGAACAGTCTGACACAAATCAGGCTGACTGCTCCTTTCCAAGGGCAGTGTTGTCGGCACACTTCCCAGGAAACTAGGAGCTCCGTGAACCTTTAGTTTATTACTGTTACTCAGGGAGTAACTGTGTATCTATTTCCAGTTTTACACCAGACAGCATCTGACATTAATGTTCTTTAATAAACAGCAAAATGTGTATTGGCATCATCTCAGGGTGAACACACATACAGTTAGATGTTTGGCAGACCTTATTTATGTTCTACCTGCACCTAAGAGTGATCTTCAGGTTTTGTCCCACGCTGTCCTGTATTGTTGGATTTATGCATTTAGCTGTGATTCAACAAAAAGAGGGAAAAAACCTGCCACAAACACAAAGACTCCACTCCTCCTCACTCTTCCCAGCTGCACACACCCGATCGACTCATTTCCTTTCCCAGCAAAGGAATTAGGCCCCCGCGAGGCGGTTATTTCCAAAACAAGGATGTTCAGCCATAAAACTTTTGCTTTTGTGTTAAGGAAAGTGTGCCAGATGTCCTTGCAGCACAAGGGACCGGCCTGGACACGAGCACACAGCGTACACCAGTTAGTTTGGGGAGATGCAGTATCTGCCAATGGATTTAATGCAACACATGCCAGCACACTGAGTGCAGAACGTGCCAAAGCTGAGACAGCAGGGGATGCTCACGCCAGGGGATGGAAGCTGCCCAGTGAAGCCTTTTCAGTTCCCTGTAGTACTTACAAAAAGTAATCTCTCCTGAAGCAACTTCCTGCTTCACCAGACTTGCGATCCTCCTTTCCTTTTTTTCCAAGGGCATTAAATTATCATTTGCTTCTTACTCCCTTGGAAGACCCACCTAGTTTATGCTAATTCCCTTGTGAAGTGCAGCTTCTCCCTAGAGACCTTTCACAGAGCTTGCAATGTTTTCTGTGTGTTGATGATTTCCCCATGAAATAGGCTTGATTTGAAAGAGAAAGTGTTTCCTTGAGCTGCCAACTCAGTCAAGTCTCCAGCAGCTGAGCTGGCTTTCTTCCACCTTAAGCTGGAATGACGCTAGTAATCGAGAGTCGTGCTGATAAGCTCCCGGCTCCGGCGGCGCCTGTGTGACCCTGTGGCCACCAGCTGCCGCTCCAGGTGACGGCTTGGTCTGTGTGGTGGCTCTAATGCCATCACATGGGGGAACCCACTGTGCCAGCAGAGCTGATGGTGCCCAGTGCTGCAGAGGGGTGCTAAGGAGGCATGAAGAGCACAACCTAAGGCCTGGAGATACCTACTCAAGTGAAAACACACCATCTTTACACCATCTTTAATCAATTTTCAGTGTGTGAATGCACTACTTTGCTGCGGACTGGACAGAAAGAATTTTTCTTCCCTTTACAGCTTTACCCAAATGTGTATGAAATCCCTAGAGGAAGACCAAAATGCCTCCCTCCTCCCTAATATGACACCATAGAACATAAATTCATGCATGTTCAGACACAATCTCGCTCACAGGGGAGAAGAAACCATACAGCAGCACTGAAAGAGGCAGTTCAGAATGCCCCAAATCACACGTGCCGTGCAATTTGTATTTCTCCTCTTTGGCAAATCAGCGCTATTCTCTCCTGCTACCACTCAGCGTCGGTACCTGAATGCCGAACTGCCACTCGGGGCACACGGAGTTCACCCGGGGAACCCGCAGGGAATTCAGTGTCCATTAGCTATAGTAAAAGGGAAAAATGTCTTTGCTATGTTTCAGCTGGACTGTTAGTGCTCTGCTAGGATTTCTGAGGACAGAAATGCTGTTTATAAAGCATCAGTTTGGCAAGAAGGTGTTTCATTACTGAAACATTGTTAAAAAATCTGGCAATTTAACAGACATGTAAATGCTGAGCTTTTTGAAAGCCTGACTTTTTTTCCTTTTTTGTCACGGTCTTTTTCTTCTGTCACTTGTTATTCTGAAGTGTTGTTTCTGGATGTGTCTCTAAAGCTTTCTTGTTTTTGCTGATCTCTTTCACATCTTCATTAAATAGAAACGTTGAGGAGAGTGCAACTTTTTAATATATCTCATCAAAACTGAAATGTTGCAGGAAAATAACAATGGAATTAAGTTTTAATTTAATCCATTAGCTATGCAGGAAAGCTGTGTATCTAATACTACAAAGCATCTCCATGTGATCTCCTTACAAGGTGAAAGGAGATTTTGCAGCTGAGTTTTATGCTTGTCCTTTGCATTTACTGGCTTTTCATTCTCTTTTTCCCTAACTGCTCTTGCTCCAGGAGGAGCCATAAACTTTGTTTCAGCTCTGCTTGAGTACAGTATACCAACCACTAGTTCTTCTTGTGAGTAAGGAATGACACCTTGTGGCCATAAAGTGCTAAAATAAAAATAATCCTATTTCATTTTGGATAATCTATCCATTCCCTATAGGGCAAAGTTTTCTTTAACCATCATTTCTTTGAGGAGCCAAATAAATATCAGTATAAACATGGGTTTGTGCTTTTTCATTTATGTATTTATATGGTTAAGAACAATTACACTACTCTCACTGTCTCCCAGGGAGAGAAAATATCTTTGGAGACTTTGCTGACCTAGCAGCCAGACAGGTTTTTTTTTACTCCAGCCAAACTATCCTTCAAGGAGAAGGTAGCTCAAGGATCGTCTCACTGGAAGACTTCACTCCTAGTTCTTTGCCGGAATTTCAGGAACAATTTTTCTCCATAAAACCATTTGCAAAAACTGGCCAAGCAGGAGTAGGATGATCTCCCAGAGAACTTTTCTGAGACTATTAGCCCTGGTTCCCCAGCCCCTTGTCAGACCTCTCCAGGACATACCTTGACCTAGGAAGCAGAAGAAATGTGCGAGCATGCCATCATAATCTGGGGACAGGATGAGTTTTGCCTTCGGGATATTGTTTCTGCTTCCACCATAAAACTTCACCTTTGATATTCTCTTTAAATCACTGGTTTCTTCATTTCATACTAGCAAAAAACAAGACTCAAAACCTTTTTAGCTCAAGGAAATGGAAGTGTAATGGGCTTAAAACACCCCTCATTCCAACCTGGCATTTCTTCCTATGTGGGGATTTATTTTTATTGTTTAAATTGCACCAACTCCTAGGAACTCAGTGTGCTGGGCTTGGTACTAACAAAATATTCAAAGGTAGTTAGACATCACCTCATGTTCTCTGTGTCTACATAGTGGACAAGAAGAATCTGGTGGGCAAACTGGGTTAAAACTGATGGTGTGCCCTGGGAAGATAAGAGTGAAAGAGGGATAAACCAGACATTTCTGTGTTTAGGTGATGTCAGATGAGAATTACTTGTACTTCAGCATGGAAAAGGTGAATTCTGAGCAGAGATGCCAGAGAAGGTATGTCTAACTTCTTCAGGTATTGGCTGAAAGCTTTGCCCAAGGGAAAAAAAAGAGTGAGGAAGACAATGCAAATCATCTTCCTGCTCTTGAAAAGTTCACTGGGCTAGTCCGGAAGCTGGCAATAAAAGTGTTACCTGATTCAAGCTCAGTCTGTTTTGCCTGTGCAGAGTGCACAACTTCTCCCAAAGTACAAGAGTCATCTCTTGAAGATGCCCAGGGAAAAAAACCACTCATGTTTTCATGGGTGACCATTAAAATGATGTAAATGGCCATTTGTCCACAGTGACAATGTCAGACACTTTAACCCATGCAACAAATGAAGTCAGAGTAACCCAGATTTTCCAGCACTGTTGCTTTTTGGGCTTTAAGATCACTTTTCAATTAACCTTTATGAATTTGAGAGCTGAAAGACTCATCCAAACCTCTTTCCTAAGCAAAGGGCAATGCTTGTTCTGAACTTGCCAGTTTGGAAGAATTTGCTTTGCATTAACATTTTGCTTGTGCAGGAGCCCTTCTGGACATCGCATATCCTTCCAAGATACACAAGCCACATTTCAGGTTGGTAGCAGTAATATCTCTCTTTGCATCTCATGTGCATCACCTCATGTGCATCACCTTCTATGTCATTCTCTTTGTTTTCTTCTGTGTTAAGTGATGACAGCTCCTTCTCCACTCACTTATCATATCAACCAAGTCAGTTCTCATGATTGTGCCACCTCTGCTCCAGAGCCAGTGAACATTTTGGAGCCCCTGACAAAGGCTGATCCCAGCACTTTGCTGTTCAGCTGCAATGGTGTTTCCAACTGAACTGGGTGTCTCCAACACTGTGTGAATGTTTTCACACACAGAGTTCCAGGTCAGTGTAAAGTTGTGTGGATTGCACACACAACTGTATGTCTGCCAGTCTGCCCAGAGGGTGCCAGATGGATTGAATCTGTGCCAAACCAGCTGGCAGCAGCAGGAGGCACCCAAGGCTGTCCCACCGTGGCACGTGTGGTTGTGCTCCTAAAGGGGGACAAAGGATGAAACACCTCTTGATGGCCAGCCCAGGGAAAATGTACTGATGTGGGGTTGTGTACAATT
Source organism: Monarcha castaneiventris obscurior (assembly GCA_026261815.1). NCBI lineage: Eukaryota > Metazoa > Chordata > Aves > Passeriformes > Monarchidae > Monarcha > Monarcha castaneiventris. Next base: position 10,343,227 of record JAMPIT010000388.1, read on the forward strand.
TTGGTTATGGCCAAACCTGAAGGGAGAGGAGCCTCAGCATTTCAAAAATGACCCTAGGACAAAACCCAGGAATTTTTAGTTTTCAGGACTGAAAGGGCCTGTGTTTAATGTAGGTAGAGGACCTTAGTAATTGGCACTGCTTTCTTAGCTGAATCCTTGGAAACCTTTCAAAGCACAGTTGGAGAGGGTCCTGAGAAATGTCGTTTGACCCCAATCTGAACATGGAGCTAGACCAAATGCCCTCCAGAAGCTCCTTCCAATCTCAATTTTTTATCATTCCCTGAGCAAGCTGTGTGACACAACAAATCGAGTTTCAGACCAGAAAGCTTCCAATAAAGCTGTGATCAGAGTCTTCATTTGGAAGAGAAGCTCACACCTAACTCATAGTTTATTTACATCATGATGCAAGTGCTGTCACTCTGCTGGAGACACAGGATGCCTCTTTTTGTAATTTTATTACAAATATTTGGAACATAACTTTCAAGTTTCAGCTTTGGCAGCCTGGAAGTTTCAGAATTTTAGAAGGAAAAGAATGTGCCTATGGGATTGAGGCAAACTACTTTTGAAACATGATTTTTTGGACTCAGTGATTTGTTTTTATTTTCTAGATGACCACTGATGTGTCTTCACAGCAGTGCACCGGGTTCAAGTCTTTGATTCTCTGCAATAAGCCTAAAAGATTATTTTTATACAGTCATTTCTTTCAGAGGGGAGAGAGGTGGGGCAGAAACAATGCCCAGAAATGTTTAATCAGGCATGCTTTTCTAAGGCAGTCAGTTAGTAAAAGCATCTGAGTCATGAGCCAGTGGAAGGAAAAGTTTCTGTCAAACTATAGAGAAATTTGAACCCATTTGTATCCCACCTGGTCTCTTGTGCAACCTCAGTTTGAGAATACAATAGGTTAGAATACAGGTTCAGACTTTTCTTTGGCTTTGAGTCATGCCATTAGGGTCTCCATCAGATTTATAAAGTCAGAAATCATGAAGGCAAATGTCTGCACTGGGACTCCATATAATATTAGGCGCAAGAGGTGGTGATTCTTTGTTGATGTCAATTCTAAGAGGTGAGCAGCACCTTCTGACAGGATTATTAAAACAGACAATTTATCTGAAGGGGTAGTGGGAGGTAAACAATAACTCATCTTTAAAAATCTTAGTCTAAGTGCTACCTCCTTCTCTGGTTTAAGGTAACCAAGTAAGTTATAACTATAGGAGATAATTAACCACTCCTTATTCTATAGAATATTATTTAAAATTCTTGAAGCATAGTAATAATCACTATCATATAAATACAAAATCTGAAACCAAGGAAATAAATTTACTTATAGAAAGTCAATTGTGAAGACTGAAATGCAAACAGGGTGAGAGCTTCCCTCATCATCCCTGATATGGGACTATATACACCATGGTGCTTGCAAAAGCATAACTCTGCAAAACAAAGACATCAATTTCTGGCCTGTGAAGTTCCTGGAGTGCTGTGTTTGGTATTGGAATCATAACGGACAAAAGGTAACTTTAAAGAGAAAAATGCAGAATAGAAACATAGGGCTGGAGAAAACAGCGATGTGTTAGCAATCAGCAAATATTTTAGAAGAGCCAGAAGGCAAAAAATAGTCACAAGAATACAGAGTTCAGCTCAACCCAGGAAATTTGAGATGAAATTAACAGATGAGTTGACAAGGCTATCAGAAATGACACTTTAAAAGAGTAAGTAAGGGAGCAGGCTTCAAAGGACTGAAAGCAGCTCAATAAATTTGGGAATGGAGATCACTTAAAATCATACTTATTATTGATTAAGAGGCCTTTAGAGTGAGACCTACTTCTCTAATAAAAGCATTCTAATAAAGTGTTCCAAAGGTTCTTAACAGACACAGATTTGCTGTGTAACTTTCTGATGTTCTGCTTGGGTGCACCTTTCAAGGAGGAAGACTACAGTAAAGTCATACTGGAAATGTCCATGTGAACTCCACTCTCACAGCAGCTCCTATTTTAGACATCCTCCTTTGCAGAAACACAGTCCTACAGACCCTGAGTTTATCCATCTGAAAGGGTTTAACAGCTGGTTTTGCTCTCACACCTGGGAAAGGCTGGATAGCCCAAAAGCCTGGCTTAATGAACTGGTTTCACTGCGCTGGGTAACTGTCTGCAAGTGGAAAAAAGGGAAGTTTAGGAAAAGATTAAGGAAACAACAGAATTTTGCCTTAAGTACAATATATATTTATTGACCCATAAGTGGTGCAGCTGTATTTTCAATGTTTGATGAGAAAAAGCTAAGATAAATATTTCAAGAGGTATGACTGTCATGTCTCCTGCTGTTATTCTGGGCCAGCAACCTAGTTTTAAAGCTTTTTTTTTTTTCAGAGGTGAGCTTCCTGCAGTGTTTCTGACTCAAATCTGTGTACACACATGGGAAGCATTAGATGATCTGTAAATCCTAAATGTTCAGTGCTTTGTGGCAGGTCCTGTAGAATAGCTGAGCACAGAACAAGAAATCTCCCACAGCTACCTAAAAAGACTTCTCAATGTACAGTGGTATGCCAAGTTTATTGGCAAAAAAAAAATCAAAATGCTTGCCAATCTTTGAAATTGTTTCTAAAAATATTTATTATATATGTGATCATCCAGTTGAGGTTTCTGGAATGATTAATCTAATTAATTTTAGAAGAAATTGCCTGCAGACCAACAAGTAAAATGCAAGAAGAAAGCATTAATTAAGATCACATACTGAACTTTAAATAATTAGAAAGAAAATATTGTGCCCCCAAATACAAAATTTGTCCATGGTGTCTTTGTCATCCCTTTTAAAGAGTATATGAAATCTACATCATGCTTTTAGTATAGGGTGAATAAGCCTATCATATCTTCCCATTTAATGAAGGGTTGCAAGAGGCAGCCCATGTAGCAACAAAGAAAATGGAAAGCTTATTTTTCACATATTTTTTAAAATACACATTGAGGTCAGGGCCCCACTGAAATGTGCAGCTGGAGGAGAGCACAAGTGGGAGGTAGAATGTGCAGCTGGAAGCAATTTCTCCAGCATCACGCCTTGGCCTGGTCAAGGCTGCTTTGGCCCCAGAGCAAAGTGGTCATTTAAAATCATATGTAGAAAAGAGTATCATTCTGACCACATTTTTCCTTGTGAGAAGCTCTAGAACAACAACCACCTGCTCTGATGGGGCACCTACTGCAGCCTGCACAGTCCTCTGATGGTACTGTTGTGGAGAAATTACTCATTGATGCCACAGTCATATCAGATTCCCAATCTCAGCCTTGTCCTGTCAATGTGCTACTCCTTACAGGTTTCAGTCAGCCCTTGATGTGGGCTGGAATCTCTCTTTTTAACCTGAAGGCTTCAGAAGGTTGACTGCCACAGCCAGAGTGAGGAAGAATTAGTATTTGCAGAACAATACTAATACTGAGCCTACTACAATTGTTTAAGTCCCTGTTTCACCACTACATGAGCAACTCACAGCGTTGGGCCAACACTCTCTACCCAAGATAAATGAAAGGGGCAGCTTTACAGCTAAACCTACACAGGAACAGGGTATGTGTTTTCCAGTTTTAAGCATTTCAGAAATGTTCTGGGGGCGACACACATTCATTTAGCCATCGCCTTGACTTTTAATAAAAAAAAATTCTAAGTATTATCTTAATTCTGCAGGGTAGTTCCAAATTTCAGGGGGTTGGAGAGCCAAAAGAAAAGTGTTTCTCTATTAACACAGAAGATGGGTGAGGACCTGAAGGCTGCATTTCAATACCACTCCCTGACATGGGAATGAGAGGTCAACCCCTTGCCATACCTCAGCCATGTCACAGAAAGCAGCTATGGACAGAGGGCAAACTTTCTGAGTAGCTTCTGATTTTGAACCTCTGGGCAATCATAGTGATTTCAGCAGGGTATTACATATTTCAAGAGAGAAAGCACTGTTGGACCTGTCATGCTGGATAACACAGACCATCCCATCCCATCCCATCCCACCCCACCCCACCCCACCCCACCCCATCCCATCCCATCCCATCCCACCCCATCCCATCCCATCCCATCCCATCCCATCCCATCCCATCCCATCCCATCCCATCCCATCCCATCCCATCCCATCCCATCCCATTCTCCTTGCACTGAACCAGCTAATGCAGGATAGGGTGGTTCAGCTCTAAATTAGAGCATTGCTATCAAGGCATGAAGACTGTATGTATTCACTAGCTCTTAATTGCTTGGGCAAAATCCAACATCAAATACTTGCATTTAAAAATAAACTGGAAAATGTTCCGTTTCCGAATCGAAAGCCAGGGGGAACTGGTCAGTAGGTGGCACAAGAAGAGCACTGCACTGCACTGCAGTATGGGATCTGAGCGGCCAGGGTTGTATCCCCAGCCAGCAATCCTGCCTTTCCCCCTCGCCCTACAGTATTTATAAACCCTGTTACTCAGTGATTTAACTAACTGAATCATTGCACTGAAGCACACAGAGTGAGGGGCTTAAGTGGAAGCTTTCTCTGAAATGCTCCTTATTCAATCCCTGACTGCACTGTGTACTCCTTACATCCACTAACATCACTACATCAACTGTTTTCAAGTATTAAATAAGATTGAATATCAGTGTACAACAAAATAGAAATTTGGCATGCCAGAGTACAATGCTCTGACATTTAGCAGGGTTGTGGTTTGCTAGCTTGAAAAGTTCTTGTTTATAGTGCAGTCAGAGCACCTCAAAGCCATTCAGAGTGTTGGGGGAACGTAGCCCCACAACAGATCCCTTCTGCTGAGGAAAAGGTTTCAGGAACTGTGTTTGTTTACCAGCAGCATGTGAAGGAAGAAAATAGTAGAGCCACATGGCTTGAGGCACCAGTTTGTGGTTGTCATGATCTGCAGGAGGTCTCTGTCTTTCCAGAGGAACAGCAGCAGCTGCTAGACAACCACATTGCACTGGGAGGTCAACAGCAAGCATCAGATTGAGCAGTTATATTTAACCTTAGGAACTCCGTGATGACTAAAAGATGTTGCCTTTGTTGGCTGATGCCTTCATTAGCTGTTGCCAAGGGTTTTCTTGTAGGTTGGAGTTCCAGGAGCACCATGACTGGGTGTGAACCGGCTCCACAGTTCCTATTCCCTCTGTGCAACTGCATGTCTCTTCCTCTCCAGGATGGTTTTAAAGGAAAATGCAGAAAGACACATGTACTGAGTGCCCTGCCTTGTGACTCTGACATGTCATCATTCATTTACAGGAGTAACATTGAAGGGGTGGTGGTGTCAAAAACGATGTGCATAATTAAGCTTTTCTGAATGTCTCCTTTGCACTCTGGTGCCAGAGGGATGCAGGCAAATCACACAGAATGTTATGAAAAAAAAAATAATACTGAATTGGAACCAACCAAGTGTAAAAATTATAACTTCTGCCTACTCTAAGGTAAAAATACATCTACAAATAGCTAGTTCTAAGCTTAGGTGTGCTTGTGTTTAAAAAAGAAAAAAAAAGGGAGGAGGACAAACATAAAACACTGAAGAAAACAAGCTATCATCAGCACAAATACACTTGTCATTGTAATATATTTTCCTTAAACAAGCAAAATTGAATCCTACCTAGCCCATCTCTTATATTATTTTATTTGTCTGCATGGTTCTAAAAAGACAATTATAAGCACTATTAAAGCATAAAATACACCAAAGCCATCATACTTTTCTCATTTCAGGTCTAATTTCTGTTTCCAGCCCACACATACCTGCTGTTACATCTCATTTATTGCTGTAAATTATGTGCATCAGCATCAGTGCAAGTAACTGATGACACAGATCACAGCTGTGCTGAATTCTAATCAAGAAGTGATTTTTCACCACCTAAAGTCTCCTCTACTCCTATTTCCTTCTTCCTCAAGTAAAAGAGGACAGGAAGCCTAATTCTGAGATATAACTTATTAAAGACCAGAAATATTCTGGGATTGTCAAAGCAGCTGAGGCTGGACATGGTGACCCAGGAATCCCGTTCACCCTGGTACAGCCATGGTTTCAGTAGACCTAAGCATCACAGAATGAGTCCTTCTTGATAGAAAGAAGAACAGGTGATGGTGCCCATTGAAATACCAGAAGCAGGTTGATGGGGAACATAACCTGCTCTCTGTTATGCCAGCAGTGTTGCCCACCACAGTATGTGACCAATTCACTCTGGCCAGTCTCCAAATGCACAGTGACACAAGACTCAATGTGGATTCTTCATATTTTTCAAAGTGCTTCTGCACCATCCATTACTTTCATTTCTGATCAACTCCAAACGAATAATCTGACATGACTGTTGCTTGGCAAAATGTAATGAGCGTCTGTGGAATTTCATATCTTGATGTGACAGTGATTTGTGGGTTTGCTTTTAAATCTCTAGGCTGCTTGGGGTTGTCATGCAGAATCCGGTGTGAATTCCCAGTATGGATGAGCTACGCTTGGGCTTTAATGCAACCTTCAGGGGAAAATAACACTGAGTTTCTTCATATTCCCAACAGGGATTCAAAATGCTACATTTAGTCCAGATCAGGATTAATCAAAAGAGCTTTAAATGAAGCTCAAATGCATCTGCTGGATTTTACCTATCATTACAATGAGAGGACAAGATTTACCTGCCTATGTCAAGAGCAAAAAATCAACTATAGCCCTTTGGATGACCCTACTGTGAGATTCAAATGGCAAGGAAACCTGAAACCTGGCCATCGACCACTCTCCAGTTACACTGGTGCATGTGGCAGGGCTTGCTGTCCTCGAGCCCAGCCTTCAGTGGTCTCAGCTTCATGTGGCAAGGGAAAAGCTTCAGGAATCCTGCTTGGTAGGATACAGCCTATACATGTGCAACACAGCCTGTGTACTCCAGACCCATGTCTTAGATTTGTTCTTGCCTGGTAACAAGTGTGCAGTATGTGTGTGTGTGTGTAACCTCTTTCTTGTGACATAGGGAACATTTAAAGTAAACCCCACAAATGTATTTTTTGAGGCAAAGCTTAAAGGTATGGGAGCAGGGCCTAAATTGCCAAATGTATGTTCAGACTGGAGAATGAGATGCTGCAAAACAGCCCTGTGGAAAGGGACCTGGGGATCCTGGTCAAAGGAAAGTTGAACATGAGTCAGCAGTGCCCTGGCAGCCAGGAGGGCCAAGTGTGTCCTGGGGGGCATCAGGCACAGCATGGCCAGCCAGGCAAGGGAGGGGATTGTCCTGCTCTGCTCTGCACTGAGGTGGCCTCGCCTTGGATATTGTGTGCAGTTTTGGGTGCCACAATGTAAAAAAGACATTAAACTATTAGGGAGTGTCCAAATGAGGGCAATGAAGATGGTGAAGGGCCTTGAGGGGAAGCCGTGTGAGTGGCTGAGGTCACTTGGTCAGTTCAGCGTAGGGAAGAGGAGACTGAGGACAGACCTCATTGCTGTGTACAGCTTCCTCATGAGGGGAAGAGGAAGGGCAGACGCTGACCTCTTCTCTGTGGTGACCAGTGACAGGACCCAAGGCAATGGCCTGAAGTTGTGTCAGGGTAGGTTTAGGCAGGATATTAGGAAAAGGTTTTGCACGCAGAAGATGTTTGGGCACTGGAACAGGCTCCCCAGGGAAGTGGTCACAGCACCAGCCTGATGGAGTCCAAGAAGTGTTTAGGCACTACCCTCAGGCACATGGTGTGACTCTTGGGGATGGTTCTGTGCAGGGCTTGAAGCTGGTCTTGAAAACCCCTGTGTAGGGCCTGGAGTTGGACTCGATGATCCTTGTGGATCCCTTCCAACTCAGATTATTCTGTGAAATACAATGGTTGTGTGAACTTGTTGAAGAAGGGGCCTTTTAGATACATTATAAAAGAACTGCCTCAGGCAGCAGTGACAGTGTTGTGAGGGGCACTCTGGGAATTACTGTATATAACAAAAGTGAAATTAGATGTGAGAAATGCTGACCACCCCTACCAGCGCAGCACTGACATGGACATGCTAAAGCTGTATTGCCCTCAAATGCTCCTGTTTCCTCACAAGGCAGCAGCGGGGCTAAGGTTTCAAATGCAGGCCACGATTTTGTGACCGGAGTGCACGTGGGTTTCTGCAGGGCTCCCAGATATCTTCAGCTCCCTCCTCATTCCAAGGTCCCCGTAGCGCAGCACCTGCAGTTTACACGTGTAAACTCCAGCCCGCTCCGCAGAGGCTGGGAAAGGCTCCGTTCCTGCCATGGGCACCTTCCCCCGCCCCAGGAGAGATGCTCGCTCCTCGCCTCCCCCGGAGCTCGCCCTCCCCAGGGACTGAGGCCGCGGCTCCTCCACGTCGCAGGAGCTCACGTAGACACCAGGCGCGGAGAAATCGGGATGAAATTACCGTCATGCATAAAACATGGCATGGCGACAAAGGGACGGCAGGGCCTCGGTGGCCGCCCGCCGCATCCTGCCGGCGGCCCGCAGGCTGGCGGGGGGCTGCCGCAGGCTTGCCCGGCGGGGAGCGGGCCGGGCCCGGTGGCCGCGGGCACGGGCGGCCCCTGGAGCCATGGACCTGTCCCCGTGCCTGCACTGGGTGCGGAGGCGGCTGGGGCGCTGCCGGGTCAGGCGGAGGCAGTTCTGCCGTAAGTGTCGCGTCTCGGCTCCTTCCCCCTTTCCCACTCCCTTGCTTGTGCCCTCGGTGCCTGGCACCCATCCCAGCGCCATGGAAAGAGACCCTGCGGCGGGGCTGAGCCCCCCTGCCCTCCACAGGCCCGGGGCTCTGAGCTTGGCTGCTGAGGGCCATGGCTCTGTGTCCCCTTGGCTGCTGAGGGCCATGGCTCTGTGTCCCCATGGTTCTGTGTCCCCTTGGCTGCTGAGGCCTTTGGCTCTGTGTCCCCTTGGCTGCTGAGGGCCTTGGCTGCTGAGGGCCATGGCTCTGTGTCCCCATGGCTCTGTGTCCCCATGGCTGCTGAGAACCATGGCTCTGTGTCCCCTTGGCTGCTGAGGGCCATGGCTCTGTGTCCCCATGGCTCTGTGTCCCCATGGCTGCTGAGAACCATGGCTCTGTGTCCCCATGGCTGCTGAGGGCCATGGCTCTGTGTCCCCTTGGCTGCTGAGGGCCATGGCTCTGTGTCCCCATGGCTGCTGAGAACCATGGCTCTGTGTCCCCATGGCTGCTGAGGGCTATGGCTCTGTGTCCCCTTGGCTGCTGAGGGCCATGGCTCTGTGTCCCCATGGCTGCTGAGAACCATGGCTCTGTGTCCCCATGGCTGCTGAGAACCATGGCTCTGTGTCCCCATGGCTGCTGAGGGCTATGGCTCTGTGTCCCCATGGCTGCTGAGGGCCTTGGCTCTGTGTCCCCTTGGCTGCTGAGCAGAGCCCTGCGGCTGGGACTGTCTTCGTAACGGGATGGTTTGAAAGGGCCCCTTCCCAACACAGCTGAGCACTTTTTCACTTTTCTGAGAGAGTTATGGTTTGTGGGGTGAAGGGGGAATAAGGAAAAATGCACAATGATACCCTCTCCTCTTTTTTGAGCAGCTGAGGGAATCAAAAAAAGTTTGGTTGAAAGGAGCATAACCAGATCGGTGGTTTGTGAAGTATCACAGTGCAGACAACACTCTGAACCTGCCCACTCCTTACCGTGCACATCATTGATGTATCTATGTGTGTCTATACACACAAACACATACATGTATATATACGTGTAAATAGCTTTACTGCAAGTTGCTGGGGTGTATTATTCACCATTTCACCATGGTTTTACTGGAGGTAGTTTGCTTGCCTTCTCTGACAGACCATATATATAGAGATCCAGCCACTTCTAGCTCATTTATTCAGGCTCCCTTTCAGCTGGCACCTTGGAAAGAAATGCTGCCAGCAGTTCTGCAGAGACCCAGAAAGGGTAATGTATCTGTGACAACTGAAGAAACAGAGGGGATTTCTTTGGTTCAGTCAGCTGTAGTGTCTAACCACTCCTGAGGAGATGCAATGCAATGGCTTGGGAGGATGGGCTGGGCTGGCCAGCCAAATGAAGCATCCTCTCTCCCATCAAGGTGGTATATTGTAAAAGGGATCTTGGAATGAGAATGCCATTAGGAATACACTGCAAAAGGATTAATATGATAAAATGAGCATGCTGTCTGTCAACTCTGCATCGAGTTAATGTCATTTCCATATCCTAGTTTAGCCAGGGAGATAACAAGGTCTGATTGAATTTTTCTAACTCATAGCATGGAAGTATAGAGAGGAAGCTCTCACAGCTACCTTCTTAAATATTGTTTTGCCATGAATTCAACTCCAGTGTGCCTTTCAGGTGGAAAATATTACTTGTAGATGTCAGAGAGACTGATTTTCCTAGTTGTCAGTTGACTGTATGCCCTGTTCACTGGTTTTGAATGCTTGCACCTTTGTGAGTATTTTGGTCAATTTTTTGGCTGTTAATGAAGTAGGAAAACAGAAACAGTCTTGTTTCCTGTCTACTTAGGATTACATTCACCTTTTCCATATGAAGTTCCCTGCTCTTCAAAAATATGTAATTGGCAGATAGTTTGTAAATGTGTATGGAAACTTCTTGCCACAATATTCGCTTTGAGCATTAATTATCTTGTGAATACATATGTTCCTTACTTGTGCTGTCCAATGAGTTAATAAGGACTACTGCCAAATGCACCACTTAGCTGGAGCTCTAAGAATGAGAAATTCGAGAACAGCAGATGCTCTGAATAATTGAAGTAGGTTTCTTTGGTTGACAATGGTGCTATCTTTGCACATCTCTCAGAGCCCCTCTTTTTAGCTGGCCTCTGCCTTAGGGAAACATTGCAGCACTGAACCAAAAGAAAGGGATAAAGATTTTTTATTTTTATTTGTTAATGAGTCTGAAAAATGCTAATCACTCAGACGAGTGTTTGTTGGCATTGTTACTAGAAATAACTTCTGGCATCTTTAATTAGGTTGCTTTAGCCTGCATCAGTGAAGAAGCACAGCTTTCTGTGAACTGTGCTGAGGCCAGTCCTGAGGAAGGACTGCTCATTGCAAATTCCTTGTGTACAGATTCAGTTTGTCCTCTTCAGCTGCCTTCTGATGAGGCACTGCAGCAAAACTGCTGCTATTACAGGAGACGTTAGTCTTCTCTTTAAAAATGTGCAGTTTAGAATTAAAAAAAAAAAAAAATCTAGTGAGGAAGCTACTGCTGGCTGGTTTTCGAAGTCTCTGTGAGCACAGGCTGTCATTGTACCTCCTTGTTAAGGCAGCCATTCAGAGAAACAGCCGGGGGACTCTGCAGTCCTTCTGTGCCTGCCCTTGTGGCCTCATTTTACAGCCGAGTCCCCGAAGGAAGCTCCCTGCAGGCACGTGTGCTCATGGCAAAACACTGCTTTGAACAAAGGCACGTTTTCAAATAGAGAGCAATAGTTTCCTCATTTTCCTCACTGCCTGGCTGGATGTGGCTGTCCCTTCAACCAAGGGGAAGCAACTGCAGCTGGCACCAGAGAAGCCCTCTGAGAGGCTTCTGACATTCACAAAATTAATCCTCCATTTTCACCTCGCAGCAAGGGTTGGTTCCAACAGGGAGACATTGGACAGAGAGTGTAAGTTCATGATACTGCTGTAGAAAAATGACACTGGAAATACTGAAACCTGCTTTTCCTCTGGACACTCCTGCGTCTATCCAGATGGAAAAACATTGTGAAGCTTTCTTGGAGTAGGTCATCCACAGCATCTCAGTCTCACTGGGCTCTCTGAGGTCTCATACAGGTTGGCCTGCTTTTCCTTTCATTTCCACTGTCCCAGCCACACATATGGTTCATGAACCTCGTAGGAACTTGGGGTCTCCAAGACTGCTGCCTGGCTGCTAGGTTTGATTGAAGCTGGCCAGCGGGTTAAAAAGTGTTAATGATCACTGTGCATAATGCATCCTTAGGAAAACAGGCTAATAGGTCCTGCTCATGCCAAGGCTGGAAGCTGAGCTTGGATCATGTTAGTAATAACTGCGTGGAGCAAGTCTTAAAACTGCGTTGTGAAGAGTCTGAAAAGCAGCTGTTTGCTGCTACTCCCCAAAATGTACTTGGCTTCTGGCCACCAATGCATGTTAAAGCCCTGGGGATCTGTGGGGAGGAGGTTTCTCTGGGTTGTCCTGAACCTTAGCAGATGGGGTTTGCACAGAAAACGTTAAGTGCTCACTCACACTGAGATAAAGGATTGTATGTGCCTGACACAGGACAGCAAACAGGGAAATTCTGCTGGCTGTGTAGCTGAGGGCTGTTTTGGATGGCCTTTGCTGGCTTGCCATGCCAGCCCAATACTCAGAGGCTGCAATGTCTCTGGTCATGAGTGGTCTCTGCAGTTCTGCAGGGTTGGGCCCCTCTGTACCTCTTCACATACTGCTGAAAGCATTTGGTAAAAGGCAAGAGCTGGGGAAGCCACAGCAGAAATATTTAGTGACTTGTTTAGAGCCATAACCCCAGCTGGGGCTGTGGGGCAAGACACGGGGGGTCACCCCATGAGCACTGGCCACCACAGCACTCTGATGGGTCTGGTTCTGGTTCTCGTTCTGGTTCTGGTTCTGGGTCCAGGTCCATGCCTGGGTCCAACCCTTGCAAGCACTGACTGTCATCAGCAAACTCATCCTGGAGTGCTGCCAGGTATCTGGGATCCAGCCATAGTGTTTACTGTGCAAGGGTGGGCCTAAAAGGCTGTATCCTCTGGTGCTAATGTACTCTCACAACCTGTAACACTTAGGGCAAGGAATCGATGGCAAGCTTTAATCAAATCTCGTTAAGTATTCATCGCTAGGCACATTTTCTCCTCACCAGCAAAGCCTACTAAAGTAATGTTGTGAAGAGTCCTTTATTATTTCTAATCCAAACTGGCTGTGTAATTTAGAAAGCAAAAGGTCTGCTTTGTATTTCAATTTGTTTCCAACTGAAAAAAAATCAATTGCCACAAAAAATCTGGGAAAAGAAAGAAACCAGGAGCAAAAATGTCATGTGTAAAAGAAAATGTCAAAGCATAATTTGTACATGAACTGCGTAGCCTCACAATATGAAAATTTACCTTATTTTGTGGTATGTGCAATTGGTTTATAGAAAAAAACCCCAACATACAAGTCACTGGTATTCGGGAAAGCAGGCAAGAATATTGTTTATATTCATAAATGGAAATAATTTATAAGCTAATAGATGAGCCTGGATTTAAACTACACTTAAATGGCAATAAAAAAAAGTGCACTGTTTATCCTACTCATTCTTGGTAATAATGTAATTTTAAATTATGCTTTTGTTTTGGAAAGAGAGAAGGAGATTGTTTTCTTGCAAAGGAGTAGACTTCATGCAATGCTGGATACAAGAGCTATACTTTTCTTCTTACCTCAGGGAGATGTTCTTTGGAAACATAGTGTTACGTACCTGAAGGCATGTGCCCCTTGAAGTGCTGTAGTACTTATGTGGGCAAAAAACCTTTCCTCAGAGGGGTCCTTTCAGGACCAGTGGAGATTGATGGATTTCAAAAACATCCAAGGCACAGTTCCTTATCTCCTCAGACCTTTGACGTGTGGAAAGAAGAATATGCAAGTATGAGTAAAATTCACCCATGGCTGTGAAAAACCTCTTCCCCCAGAGCTTTTGTTAATTCTGTGCCCATGTGATGCTTAGACTCAATCCTTCAGTGACTGGAAAATCATAATGGGATTCAAGGTACATTTTGAATAATGATTAAAGTACTGAGAATTTCACATCAGTAAGTCTTTCAAAACAACCTCAAGAACATTTGCACGGTTTGTTTTGTTTTTCTTAGTATTGCACCTCGACCATTCATTTTTTGGTGCATTTCAGACAAGCTGGAACTTCTTTGTCATTATTCATTACAACTGGGGAACCTGAAAGCTTAATGGTGAGTCTGCAGCAGTCCCTTGTCAGGGCAGCTGGTGATGAAAATGTAGTAGATAACTTTGTATAACATGCAATAATTCACAGGTGACAATAGTAAGAAGTCCAAGGAAATAGGTGACGACTCCAATTACCTGAGGAAAACAGACAAAACCTTCAGTAACTTAAACCAGTAGCAATAGTTATTTTGTTTGTTGTGTTTTACCTCTTCCTTTAGAAGAGGTCCTTCCTTATACTCTGCCTTATTATTGTACTCTTAACATGTAAAGCCTCCTTCATGTCATCCTTCTGGATGCCACCAAACCTTAGCACTTCTCAGCTGAATTATCAGCAAATCTGGTAAGTCTCATGCAGAAGAGTAGAGGTCTCATACTCAGCATCAGTTGGGAGATGTGCTGGTGCAATAGCTCTTTTTGGGATGGCACTACTTCTCCTTGCTCTCATACAACACAAGCTTACAGGTGTCCTGGGAAGCCTTGTCAGGGATGCCTTGACCTTAGGAGGCAACTGCTGAATGAAAGGAAGCTGTTCAGTCACCAGCCTTCTCCCGGCACTTGTGGGACTTAGGATGGATTTCACCTGGGTATAAAACTACACTTGCCAAACACTAGGGGCACTGCAAGGAAATGACTCTGCCCAACAGCCAAATGTTTCCCTTTTTCCTTGCATTAAAACTGTTACATTCATAAAATGGGGACTTCACCGCTCTGCTGAACATTCTTAAAACCCACAAGCCCTACATTTCCAGAGCATGCCTTGCGCTAGATAGCTTTGCTAAAATAAAATCCATACATAAATCCAAAGGAATTAAATCCCTGAGTGGGCCTAGGGCCAATGTCATTTAAATCCCTCCTAGACTGTACTTAGAGGTGGAGTGTAAGCCTTGCACTACATGGGGGAGATGGGAACTGCCCAACAGCATCTTCTTCCAAGAAGAGGGCACAGCACAACCTCCAGGTCTGAGCTCCTGCTCTGAAGACAAAGGGAATGGAGCTGAGAACTGTATGGGCCTAATCTAGTCCCAAAACTTCTACATGGATAAAATTAGTCAAGATAAATCCCTCTTGTGGTGATCTTCTGAAGAGGCTTTCAACACTTTTTTACGAAATAGGTAAGGATTTAGCAGTCACCTGAAAATAATAATGATATGTTCCAAAGCTGGTCATTTAAACAGTGGTTATAGTGTCCACAGCACAGGCACCAGTGACCCTGTGCCAAAAATAATGGCTACTTTTGTTAAGCCTTTTAGCTCTGTTAATCCTTTTGATCAGAGTAAGGAGCGATATATTGGAAAACTAAGCTGGAAAGCAAACAGCGAAGGATGAGAAGGAAGAGGCTATGCCTGTGCAGAGTGGAGTACATCAGGGCAGAAGAAATGCACAGAACACCTAAGAGCCTTAAAAGCATTACTACAGTCACCAGGCATGGAGTGGTCACTACGTTGAGCAGCTGGTTTGAGAAGTCCAGATAAAAACATGTAACTTATATTTTAAAATATGAAAAAGAACCAAATTTAGCCCTTAACACACGAAAACTTAAACCTGAGCAGGATAAATATGTCACTGGTGTAGACGCTGTGGCATGGTGTCTATGATGAAATGGTTTTTAATACATTGGGGATTATGATCCTGTGCTGTAGGTACAAGTTGCATTTCTCAATGCTTCCAAGTGCTGGTGGTAGCTTTCCAAGAAAGACACCGGATCCTGAAGTCCTCTTTGCAAGTCACCTTCAAAAACCAGTGTGGGCTGCAGTCGCCCACGGCTGAACTCTTGTACCTCTGCAAGAACTGGGTGCTCCTCTTGAGGAGAATCCGAGTTACAGAGGTATTTTTAAAGCATTGTATTAAATAATGGAAAGCAGCTACTTTCTAAGTGATGGACAGCTGTAAGGAATATCAATATGCATCACACAAATTCTGGGAGGAATACAGACCTCCAGTGACATAGTACTATCATGCTATTAAAATTGAAAAATACTTTTCACTTTACTTAGAGTTGCCAAATTTTTTGAAGTGAGCTCTTCACTTCTAATTTTCCTATCTGTTGTTCCCCAACATAACCAAACGAAAGGGGCTTTCATGTTTGTGACAAGCAAAGCTCTCCACTTCCAAAAATGTTACACTCCTTGCTCTGATGCTGAAATCAAATTGCTGGGGTAAATTCTCTGCATGCAAACGAGCATATTCTAAAACAATACAGAAATTAAGCTCAAATGTCCGGTTTTGTTTTTAACATACAGATTTTAGAGCACGAGGAGAAAACTTAAAAAAAGGTGAACATATTCCAATTATCAAGGAAAAAGTCTGCAGTAAAATAACAGCAATAATCTTGTCACCAAGTTTGCAAAACTGCTTAGTAGGAGTATCTGTTATGTACTTTTGCATAAGATGAGCAGTCGTAATGCTTTCACACCACCATGCTTCAGTGAAACTAGGCCCTTTTAGCTAATACAAAATGTGAGATAAAATCTGAATCCTTGTATTAAAACAGCTTCTGTTGCATTCACCAAACCTCAACAGAGTAGCAGCTAGACCCGCAGTTAGGGAGGAGAGCTATGCAGTGCAGAAGCGTCTCCCTTTCCCACTGCTGATCATCCACAGAGTGCAAGAAGACTGGCCTCTCCCAGCAGCAGAAAACATAGACAGGGACCTTAGAGTCTGGCCAGGTCAGAGGAATCATCTTATGGAAAATATGGAAGATAAAGTAACTCCCACAACCAGCTTTACCCTACTTACCCTTTCTATTTAAAACCTGTATTGAAGGGAGTTCAGTATCTAAGAAGGTTTAGTTTTGGGAAAGGGATGGGCTGATGCATAATTGAATCATTTCTGGTTTGGAGCGGCAGTACAAAGCCAGGCTTTTGCACTGAGTTCCTAAAATCTAACCCAAAAATGTCAAATCACCTTGAAGCAGAAAAAAATAAACTTCTAAGAAGAATGTAGACAGAGCAATTCAGTTTGCCTATAATTGCTTGTATTTCCTTTGCTTTTCTAGTGCAAGAATGCTGGATAAATCCAGTGAAATTTAAAACTTAACTAATTAATATTTTACCTACACATGCATATGGGGGCGTTTTAATATACTTAGATGCTCTTTAGAAACACTGAAGCATTGCATTAAGTTTTTCAGCTGGAACTGAGAAACTACGACATTTTATTATAGAATCGTAGAATATCCTGAGTTGGAAGGGACCTATAAAGATCAAGTCCAACTCCTGGCCCTGACAGGACAGTCCCAAGAGCCACACCATGTGCCTGACAGCATTGTCCAAATACTTCTTTAACTCTGTCAGGCTTGGTGCTGTGACCACTTCCCTGAGGAGCCCGTTCCAGTGCTTGACCACCCTGTGGTTCCATCACGGAATGGTTTGGGTTGGAAGGGACCTAGTTTCAACCCCACTGCCATCTTCTTGATGCTGAGTGTTAGCTGATGATATCTCTGTTATGAAAACTGTCGTTCTGTTAGTCCTGTTTACACACATGGGGTAAGCCCACAGCTCTTGAGTGAACTATTTATTGCTCATTAACACTGTGCTTGTGGTAGTAAGCTTGATTAAGCCATTTCAGATTTCCCTTTGTGCAATCTCATGAGCTGGTGTGACTGCTAACAGGGACTGACTTGGGAGCTTGACTCAGGCACACACTTTCATGGTGCTTCCTATGCACTTATACTGGGAAAAATTTGAATTATTGCAGCACCAAGAAGATGGTTACCTGCTGAATATTGAGAAGTGTACTGCCATGGCCCCCAACAGGAGGGACCTAAAGGAGGATCACAGAAAAATCCCATTTCTGTGCAATATGCAGGTGGGATGCAGAGCTAATCAGCCCAGCCAGCCTGGGCTCTTTCTGACATGCAGCTGGAAAGCTGTAAGCTGTCAGGGGATAAAGGATAAGGAGAAAAGCATCACAGCATTTTGGCAGGTAGCAGATCCCCCTGCACAGTGACCAAGAGCCACAGAGACAGGCAGCAAATGTGCAGGGAGGAATTTCCACAGGAGATACTTGGTTCACAGTCTGGTGACTGCGAGCCTGCCATGCTGTACTTCCCTCCTAGCTGATGGGCCAGCCAGTGGAAGGGAAGGATGGACTTCTCTAGGAGGTGCCACGCCTCACTCCAAACTGAAATGCTTTCTGCTTCAGTCATTTGCTTGGAAACGTTTTTAGGTGCTTACAAAGTTATACTCTCCCCTTCTTCACTATGCATTTCTGTGGGGCAGGAAAGAGGACAGGGAATGTCAGTACTGACACTTCCTCAAGCAGCTCATAGCTTGGGCAGATGTTACTTGGCTACACTCTGTGAATAATTTTCACAGTTTGCATTACAGTCACATGGGCAAGAGATTTTGAATACATATATAAATCAGAGCTGAGATTGCAGGAAACAAGTTGGTAGATTTTGAAGCAAACAAATGCATATAAAACTGAATCCCTGCCTGCCTGCCTAAGCCCCAACCATGACATCTGAAAAAATACTTGTAACTTGTTTAGTGACATTTTCCATGGCTGCAGGTCCTGATGGCACAGGTTGGGTCTGACAATACAGCTGAGCTGCTCAAAGCCAGCCACCACTGGAAGCTGTGAAGAGAAGTCACATTAGCGGGTTTAGGCCCTCAAGACATGTCAAAAACCCAAAACCCCTTTGCAAATATCAGCAGAAGGTACCTAAATACCTTTGATGAGCATGAGTTTGCATGCTTTCCCTTGCTAATCTAGGCAGGTCCCACCACGCATCTGATGTGTATTTAACATCAGATTGGGTTGTCAGGAAGGACAGAGATTGCTTTTTCTCTCAAACTGGGGACTGGGATGTGTCCTGCTTGCCCTGCTGAGCCCTTGACCTCTCAGCTGTCTGTGCAGACATCCGTGTTTGAAATCCATGTCACCCCCACAGTCCTGGCTCAGAACAGGGGTCCAGGGAAGCCAAGGAGCTTCCAAAAGGCCACAAGTTCATCAAGAAGAGGTTTACTTTAGGGCAGGAGATAGGAGTGATCCTTCTCCCATGGAGAAAGGGCCTCCTTTACAGCCACTGCCTGCCTCCTCTGTCATCAGCACATAAATATTTTACACGAGTACTCTGGAAGCACAGTGAAATGGGTATTTCTAAAAACCATGGTTATTTCTAAAACCATAAACTATGTTCAAACATTATCTAGGCAAAGGAAGGGCAGGAAAAACACTTCCCATTGCAGCAGGTCTGCATGGTTTCTGAAGGTGGGCTGGAGATGGAGTTTGCCTGAGTCAAGTCTGAAGGATCAAATGCTTAGAAACAGCCCCTCTTATTTTGGTATTTTATAACTGTATGTCTTCTGTGCAGCTATCACCTGTCCCCAAACTCCAGATGAGTGGCAGAAATATCAGCCCACATTATTTACATTTTTTACATGGATTGGCGAAATAAGGGCAGCTTCAGTTTAAGTAAGCATTGGTAAAGTACCTGCCCTTGGTTTGGTTTGGAAACCCTGCAATAAATCCTGATTATACAGGAAACTAACTTGATGACCTTGATTTTTTGATGACCTCAAAGAAATGTACTGCAGTGTTTTTTTCTGCTCTTTCTAACAGTCACTGTCATCATTAGCTACGAAGAACACTGTCACGTATTATTTGTGAGTCAGATCAGTCATTTGAGATCAGTCATTACTACTGACATTAAAGTTCTCACTATTTTAAAGATACATTTTTAAAAAAAATCTTTGGTCCTTGTGGCATCTTAAACCTGTTGTAGTCAATGTGATATATTAAAATGATGGGAATTTGGGTGCTATTGTTATATTGCCTTTTGTATTTAAATTTTTTCCATTCAAGTACCCATCAACAGAGGCTCTAAAAAGGTCAGAGGGAGGTCTGGTAGACTAAAATCAATCATTTCCATGGTGCTACCCTGCTGAATTAATCAATTAGAAGTGTTTTCAAGGATCTTTTGTGCTACTTCCAACACTTGTGTATTGCTAGACTATATATTCAAAGAGTCATGCTGCATGAATTAGCTTTTGTGGAGGATATGCCTTTCTTTACTTCTTAAAAAAAAGACTGTTCAGTTGGTTGCAGGAAATAAGTCTTGTTCAATGAGTGCTTCCCTGGGTAAATGGTCAAAGATGTGTCTGTGTGAAAGCACTAGGCACAGAAAATTCATACCAACAGAATTATAGATTATACTTTATATGTAATACATAAAATATAAAAATAAGCTAGTGTATATATTTTAACATACAAAGAAGATTTTAAGGACTATGGGAAGTGGAATGTGAGATTACCTGAAGATGATTATTTGGCTCATTGTGTTTCAACTCTAGGACAAGGGACTGTTGTGATCTCTCCCTCCATCTTTATTTGACATGGTGTCCTTCACCATACATCAAAAGCTACACAGTTCTTTTCTCTCATACACATGTTAAATTAAGCCCTGCAAAAATTTTTAGTAGAGTATTATCTGTTCTGGGACTATGGCTGAAGATCACACTCTTGTTTATCTGGCACAGAGAAATGTGGGCATTACCTTTGAACTATGACACAATTATTTTGGCATTGCCTTAATTAGCAACCATAACTGCTAATTAAAAAGAAAACAAGGTACTTTGTGTCTCAGGTATTTTCATTAAATATAATTTCCTTTAGAAAAAAACGAACAGTGGCAAAACCAGATTTAAAGGCTCTTCCAAGCCGAAGTTTTTTCCAGCATGGGCTCGGCGTGCGTGTGACAGTAACGTGAGCAAGGTGGCCGTGCTGTGTGTGCACCGAGGGCTGGCAGGGTGCTCTCGTGGGCACACCCATGGGAGGTGCTGTCCCTCCCCCTGGAGAGGAATGGGGGAGCTGCCCTTCTGCACAGCTCTGGGGAATCCCCCTCCTGAAATTGCGCTCTACTCTGATTTTTCATTTATTTTGCAGGTTTTGCTCTTGCTGTCACTGGAAAGCAGAAGCTCAAAACCCTCTTGGTGTGGTGGCAGATGGGGTTTGGGGGGCATTTATTCCTTCAAGGCAAAAATGTGTGTCCAACTTATGATTTCATTTGTGTGGAAACATTACAGTGTGGCTGGGGCAGAGATGCTGAGTTGTTTATGCCAGACCTCTAATCAAGCTCTCCGTAGAAAGTGCCAAAAATGAGGCCAGTTTTTTTGTCTCAGTTACTTCATGAGAATTATTCAGTCACGTAGAAACAGTATGTCTGAAGACAAATATGCAGGTTGGTATTGCAAGTATCTAATTGGAAGCAGGATAAGGCTCAATAAATGCAAATCAATTGCATGCATGATAAACCTGTATGTGCTGCTAAATCCACTTGAATTACTAACACAATATAGAGCAAGTCTGGTGGTCACGGCTCTTTGGTGGCACAGTTTTGCTACAGCAAACAATCAGGGGATTTAGTGGTCCATGCTCCCTGCTCTGTGAGATAAACATGCCACCTTTTCCTTCCAGTCCCTGTGAGTCCCACCAGAGACCGGGACTCCTTTTTTCTCCCACTGACAGATTTGCAATTGGTTCATCAAAGATGCAGCACAAAATCCTTAAGTCTCCTAAAGTCATGTTTCCCCCTTTGAGGTGAAGAGGATAAGGTACTCTAGGGGCTGTGACTTTCAGTGTGATATATCTGGTGCTCAGCTACCCCCAGATTATGTAGAATTAGGTACAATTTGTCTGGCATTTATGTCCCTGAATGTGAAAGAACCCAAAACAAACAAACCACACGTGAAGCTGAGGGGGAGTGGTGTAATTCTCCCATCCTTGGTTTAGATGGGGCCATGAAGGGACAAAGGACTAAAACATCCTGCTCTGTCTGCCGAAGGTTAAACTTGCTGTGACCTTAGTAACAATCACAGTCGAGCCCTTTGAGGGAGCCTGTGTTTCAAGCCCACTGACAGGAGATCCAGTTCTTCTTTCAGATGAAGCTAAACTCTGTTAGTTCTGCCTGCAGTCATTGCAGTTATTGCCAAGGTTTCTGCACTCTGTTAGGGGTATGTCCTGTGCAGCTACATGAAAGAAATCAAAAGGTAACAATCCTTCTCAAAACTTACATAGATCTTTCAGCCGTCGGTCTCAAGAGGGATCACCAAAATTTGGCTCCTACAGAGTACAGGCTTACCCCCTGCTGGGCTTGGATCTCATGCCCACCTCCTCACAGATGATGAGACCTCCTGCCTACTAATTCAGTGAGACAGGTTTGTCTCTGTGAGGCTCTTCCCAAGACGTTACATAGGGTCTAGAGAAACACGTTTGGGGAAGACAAGAGGACAAGCCATCAGCAGCCTTACGAAAATGAGCCTCCAAGCTACTGTGCCTGGGTGGACCAATTCCAGCTCCCTTTTCCTGACTCTGCAGAGAAAAAATTCCTGCCATGTTTCCAATGCCTTCCTATTTGCTTGCTATGAGAAAGGCCGCTGATGATCATCACAATGGGATTTGCTCATAATATTTGTACATTACTCTAACACACATCATAATGTGACTGGTTTTGTCCCTAAGCATTACACAGCTTAATTTAGATGGAAAAATTAGCACAATTATCAACTGAAGCCAAAAAAGCCATGCTGGGATGCTGCAGTACATCAAATTAAAGTGCAAGATAGGCTATATGAATATATTTTTGTTCAGATAATGTGTTAGCCTATAAGCAAGGCATTTGTCATCCTGCGTGAGATGTTTTTCTGAGAGTTGTGGCTTTTTTAAGAGGGCAGCTCCCCAACAGAGCAGAAGCATGGCTACTGCTGGTGGCTGCAGTGTGCATGCTCTGTGCTGGCCCTGTACCCAGTGTGGATGCCGTGCAGGCAGCCAGGCAGCTACCCACTGCCCAGGGACTGCTCATGTCCTAGAAACACCCATTTTCAGAAGGCAGAAAAGGATAAAAAGCATGAGGGAAGCAAAGCAGGGCAGTGAACAGCACTGGGTGCCAGGAAAGGGTTGCTGATTTCCTGTTAGCACTGGCCTGGTCCTGCACAGGGAAGAGCTTTACACAAAGGTGGAAAGTAAATGCACTGGGATATGGAGCTGGAGTTATTCATGCTAGTGCTCCTCCACATTTGTTCAGTTTGTACCCCCTTATTACTGTAGTCGAGGTTTGGCATGATCTGGAGGAAGCTGACTTTGGTCTCATTACCTTCAGTTCCCAATTTCATACTCATTAGCCACGATAGTTTAATGCAAGTCCTGTCTTTTTCTGTCATTATTTTACCATCGGTGTTCCTTTGTTAAATACACAGAGAAGCTATAAATGGAGATGTCGATAGAAATGAATTTGTTAGCTTGTTTGAGGGAGCCTAAGTACCCGTGACACTCATTCACACCCAGCTACATTTCACTTTACAGGACAAGGCTTCTGGCACCATCCAGCATTTTCTGTAAGCACCTACAGCTATCCTCCAGAAGCACTCAAAGTATTTTGGACATGTTGCTAATTAAATCTGGGCTACAAGAGGATTTAGGTGGGACCAGCATTCCTGACAGTTGTAACTGTTGAATAAGGAAGCAGCACAGCTGCTTTGTGCATGTGCCATATGCACATGCTGGTGCGTGTGTTAGAAGTCCAACAACCCACCCAGAAGACCCAGCTGCTCGAGGAAGTTGTTCTGTAGCTTTTCCTGATTGAGATCCATCGATGGGCCCTTTTGGGAGTAGATGAGTGCTGGTGTCAAGGGCAGGGTGCACAGGACCACCATAAGGCCCATGTAAATGGCTTTATCCTGTGAAGGAGCCTCCTCCTACAGCCTGGGGAGACCAGGCTGCTGCACTGAAAATGATCTCATGTCTCAGAGGTGCTGAGATATTTGGCAACCTCTCTGCAAGTCAGTAATGAAACTTCGTGGGGGTGTGCTTACAGGTGAAAATATTGGTGATTGTAACCCTTGAGGAGCTTTGGCTAGTCTGAGTCTCTCTGCTGCTGGGGGACTGAGGAGGGCAGGTTCCACCACAGTTGCATTGTGGGTCAACAGACTTTGTTCTTTTTTGTTTGGGTTTGGTGTTAGTTTTTTTAGCCTTTCCATTATGCTCAAGCACAGAGGACAACACAAGCAAGCAGATGAAATTCTGATTTCACAACACTTTTTGAGATCTTTGTAATAGGTTTCCACTGCACTTCACTCACTTTTTTATGTGCCTAAACAAAACCTCTTTTTTTTTAATGTGCTTAAACTTATGCTTGTAACAACTCTTGTGATTCTGAAAATATTCCTTCGCCTTTGTTCCCTCTGCCACTTCATTAACATTGCAACAAAAGTCAGGAGGGATTCAGGAGTGGTAAAATTAACTTTGGAACCTCTTTTACTTTGGAGGATGATATAAAGACTGTGTAGTTGGTAACTTGTGTATTATCTAGTGACTGACTAGAAGGAGATTAGTTATGGCTAAAAGACAGTATTGAGGTGTCAAAAATAAGAGCAAATGTTCAGTTTGGATTGGAAGGCTTCCTGCCGGATATCTGGGAGTGGTTTTACTTGCTAACTGCTGACGTTCAGTATTTAGCAATAGGAATACTTAAGAGAGGAGAACCCAGAACAGCCACAAATCCACCATGTTGCTGAAATCTGTGGGAGGACCGGATGCCAGATACCAAGTACTAACTTTGTCATTATGTCTAATTGTATAAACTGTATAATGAATGGAGGGGTCAGGAATATAACCCAGCTCTTCTTAATTTCAGCATCTTCCAAGTCTGTTCTCTCACTGTGAGGTAGTTGCTCTGTCTGAAATAAGACTCCTCGCAGAAGAGAAGGACATATTGTCACTCCCACATTAAAACTGCTCAGAGCTAACAATGATGCTGGTTATTAAGTTCAAAGTATCAAATTAATAGTTGCAGTGAGACAAGACTGAAGGGGACCTTCTCTTTTCAGCCTACAGATGTAACTGAAAATGCAAAACACACGTTTTTGGGCACAGAAGCTCTTCTTCGGGTAGGAAGCAGCAGACTAAAACCAAGTCATGTGTACTGGGAGTTAAGTAATACTGGAGAGTTTATCCTAACGATACTAATCCTTTGATATCTCAAGGGAAGAGCATGGCTTGTAACCATGAAGTGATGGGGAATGCTAGACAGAAAAAGGGTGATGAAATCATTAGCCTCTGTCATACAGACAAGAAATAGGTGACTATCGCATTAAGGGATTAACTAGGATAAGATGTGGGAGAATTATTGTATGTTATGAAATCAATTTCTCAATTGCATTTATTATTTTTTAATAATAGTAGCATTATGACTTCTATTTCCCAGTCTAGTATTTGGAAATATTTTGTGGACTTACATTAGGGGTTTTTAAATGTTTAAGATATGTCATGACATGCATCAAGAAAGGCCTTGCAGGATGAAAACAGAACCCAGATGCAGAGAGTGCTGATATTGCAGTGTTGGAAAGAATAGCACGCCAGCTTCCTGCTGTGCCCTGGGCAGACACATGGCCTTTGGGACATTTTTCTATTTTAAGTGATGTGGTGGGCACTCATGAGAGAGGAACTGATAGTGCTATTTTAACACCCCAGTTTCAAGAAACAGTCAGCTCACAAAGCCAGACCAGTTCCTGCTACAGCTGCATCTTCAGCCTCAGTCTGAAATGTCTTCAACCCCAAAACTACGACAAGTGATCATTGTAACTGAGTTCTCCTCTCTGCATGTCACTGTGTGAGAGCCTGGAGCCCGTGAAAGGTGTGTGCTGAGTTAATGAGATTGACCAGAAGTGAAGAACATTGAGAATGTACATGAAAGGGGGGGAAAGTCTGTTAGACCAGCCAGACCCCAGAGACACTGTCAATGGCTGCAGCAGACTTGAAGATGAGTTTTTCTACTTGGCTACAGCTGGGTTTCTGTAAACACAGATTTCTGTTTGATGGGTTCAAAGAGGAAAATGGTGGTAAGGGAAGAAATGCCTGCAAATGCCTTCTCCAAGCATTGACTTCTACCCCTATCTATCTTTAAGCAGTGGGATGATTTGCTTTTCCCCCACCTTTTTATTTTTCTTTAAAGAGAGTGTTGCCAAGGGGTGTGCTACGACAGCAGCATCCTGCAGTATGTTATTTGCTTCCTTCCTAATCAAAATATTATGGAGTTGTTATTGCATATCCCTGCTGTAATTTTGGAAATGTAATCCCCAGCATTTGGGGGATCACACTCCTCCCTGCCATGTAAACTTCCTAAGTGGATTCTCTGCCAAGTTTTCAAGTGTTCCAATTTCAAGTTATTTTGATCTTATCTCTGTTGTGTTTCCGTAGTGCCTTTTACCGTTAAAGATTCTTTATCACAGTCAGAAATTACATACAATTACACTCAGGATCTGTGAACACAGGCTGTGGAGTCCAGAGCTCTCTCATTTAATGAAGACTGAGCAAAAAAAGTTACCTGGGCTGCTCCAGAAAACCAGTTTGAGGAGAGGCACAGATTTTGTAGCTCCAGTTTGAACTGCTGGAATCTGGCTCCCCTAACTTTAATGTACCCCACATTACAGAAGAAGATGACCCCTCTAACTTTATCTGGTTTGGACTATAAGTCTTAATAAAGAATCCTAGAATTTTCTTGTGTAAAAGCTGCAAAGTTCTGTGAAGAGAGCCAAGCTGACAGGGGTATAAAAAAGAAGGCGTTTTGACATGTGACTAGTGTCCCTAAAGGATGCAATAGCACAAATAGGTAATAAATGTCCTTTCCTGATTCCTGAAAGCTCTCTGTAGAGCTGGGGTGTCCTGTGGGAGTTCCCCCAGCAGCTGCTTTTCACTGCCTGTTGAAATGCCTGCCGTGCGTAGCAAGGGCGTCGATGGTTTGAGATGCCTTCACACAGACTCGCCTTCGGTCCTCAGCTGTGCTGCTGAAGACGCCTCCCCTCGGTGCCTGCCAGCCACAGGGCTTGGAAACACCCGCAGCAGCTCCGGCACAGCTGCGCTGCCTTTGCTCCTGGCACACAGATTAACTCAAAGATGGAGAACATCGTGTAACAGCCCGAATCTTTATGCTGATCCTGGGGCTCTTCTTCCTTCATGGGGAAGAACTTTGTGTACTTTAGGATGATTACATATTTGATGATTTTTTTTTTTTTTTAACACCTTTTCTTAGCTGCTTGCTGTTCTGCCCTCTTTCTTGGACACCCAGGGTCTCACAGCAGAACATTGCATGGCAATGGAAGACACATTCATCCTGGTGAGACTCAGGCACTGTAATCCAGGGATTCATTTGCACTCACACACTCAGAGTTTTCTTTCCACAGCCTGAGTTAAATGCAGGGACTGGCATCCGAGATAAGAAGCATACCTTCTAGTATGACTCTTTGGAAACATCCATAGCATATCTTGGATCAACGAAACACTTCACACACCAAAATTATGCACCATGCACAAAGTGTACTTGTGTAGATATGCTGAGGTAGATGGGGGCAGAGACTAGCTGAGAAACCAATGGAAAACTGGCTTCAGGAGTGGAGCTTTGGCAACTCTGACCATCCCATGGAGCTGGCAGGACTGTGAGGTGCTAAGGTGGCAGACAAAAGCAGAGAGTAAACCCAGAGTGCCTAATTTACTTACCTTGGGAGCAGCTGAGCTAGCTGCTCCAGAGTGCCGATGACACTTTGCCATAGCAAGGTGAGCACTGCCTGATCCACCAGGCACTGAATGAGAGGCTGAAGAAAATACTCAAACACAGTCGGACATCAGTAGCTCTGCCATACCATGTGCTAGTGAGGAATAACCATTCCCATCTCCTACAGAAACTGAGCTTCGCACCCTCGTGAAGCAAGCCAGAAGCAGCGGGGTCCTAATAGTCATTCTGAATCCTACCTCTTATTGCCGTGGAGAAATGGCTTTCAGAAAGCTTTAAGAAACATTTTACATCAGCCAAAATCTTGATAATGCACAGAAAAGCCCTGTGTCAAAAACTCCATGTGATACTAGTGAGGCAAGTAAAACATTCATTTATGAGAGTTTTTCTCCCCTGGGAGCTGCTAGTGTTGCTGGAACATACTTTGCAATCTTGGATGAGCATTCCCTGGTTTATACCCCGTCCTCCCTGGGATTTCAAATTGCATGCAAACCAGCACTCTCCTGCTGGGACAGTCATGCAAATAAACAACTCGCTGTTATTTTATGACTCCACTTGATTTTCTCAGTGAGACATTTCTAAGCAGCAAATAGCAAAAGCAATAGCACATAGCATCATCTCTCTGCACTTACTTGGAGAGCTCTAGCACTTGCAGCTGGGCACTGCACATCCTTGGATGTGGGCTGGCTTACATATGAGCCTCCCTGTCTTCCATTTTCTTTATTACTAGTTTTAGCAAGCCTTTACTTATGTACAGTATTTCCTTTTCTCATGAAAACTACCAGCAACAGCTGATTCATGATATTATTCAGCTGAATTAACCCATACATTCCACACCACAAATAGCAAATGTTCTGCCCCTCTATGTCATGTACAAAAAGAGTTTTCCCACCCAGACTGTCTCAAAACTGTTTTATCTGAACATGGTCGCTCTCTGCCGTGCCCTGTACCTCCCAGCAGCTTGTGTGCGTGTTCCATCTCATGTACAGCATGATATCAGATGTTTGCTGTCATGAGTGGCCAACTACAAGCAGAGCTGAACCACTGCCAAGCACAGGGGCTGCAGCAACACTTAAGCATCCCAAACTTCCCCTCCTGGCAGCCACAAGTATCAGGTGTGGTTCATTTGGGGTTTTTTTTTTTGTGTAGACCCAGCTGTGAGGTCAGGAAAGGACAATGTGGGAGGAGCCCCCGGCAGGGCACACAGGGGCACTGAGGACTTAGAGAGGTGCTTGTGGGGAGCCAGGCAGCGCTGGGCTGGGGGACTGGGAGCAGCTGTGCCTTGATTTCATCAAGGGGGCTGTTCACACATAGCAATCATCCTGCTGCCTACCTGGTTGGGGTCCCAGAGCCAAGCCTGTAGTGAACCCATCTGACCAATGCATCGCATCCACCCCTTGGCACAAACCCAGCAGTTTCTGCTCTAGAGTCCATTCCTGTTGCAAAGCTGAGGGTGTGATACGAAACCACAACATTCATTTAACTTCAGAAAGGGGATGTTTCACCCAAAACCATAACTCTTTTGGACAAGTACACATTTTTGTTTCCTGAATCAATCTTTGCTCTTTTGTTGTCCCTTTGACAAGTGACTGTCAAAAAAATTCAGGGGGAAGGCTTGACATTATTGCAAGTAAGGGCTTCTTACATATCTTGCTCAAGGAAAATAAGGAAAAAAAAATCCCTAATCAATATATTTCCTTTAAAATGTACATAAATTCAACTTACTTGCTAAAGGTGAACTTTAAATATTGCATCAATGTTTAGTCTTCAACTGCAGCAGGTCAGAGCTGGCTTAGATTTTAGGCAACATTTTTAAAGGGTGGGGACCACAGAGCACTGGGACAGGCTGCTGAGAAAGGCCAAGATCCCCATAACCCAAGGTCTTAGGGAACAACTTAGCCAACATCTGTGTAGAGTGGTCTCACCATGGGGCAGAAGAAGTAACTTGTGCAGGTCTGGAGTAACATCTGTAGGCTGGAAAATTGGGTGGAGAGAAACATTCTAATGAGGTTCAACAAGGGAAAGTGCAGGGTCCTGCACCTGGGGAGGAGTAACCCCAAGTACCAACAAAGGTTGGCGGCTGACCTGCTGGAGCTCTGTAGAGAAGAACATGGGAATCCTGGTGAGTGACAAGTTGACAGTGAGCTGGCAATATGTCCTTGTGGCCAGGAGTGCCAGTGGTATCCTAGGATGCATTGGGAAGAGTGTGGCCAGCAGGCTGAGAGAGGTGATCATTGCTATCTACTTGGCCCTAGTGAGGCTACACCTGGAGTGCTGTGTCCAGTTCTGGGCTCCTCAGTACAACAAAGACAAGGAGCTACTGGAGAGAGTTCGGGGAGGCCACAAAGGTGATTTGGGATCTGGAGCATGTCTTGTATGAGGAGAGCCTGTGGGAGCTGGACCTGTTTATTCTGGAGGAGAGAAGACCAAAGAGGGGATCTCATTAATGCGTATAAAGATCTCCAGGGCGGGTGCTAAGAGCGTGGGGCCAGACTCTTTTCCGTGGTGCCCAGCGACAGGACAAGGAGCAATGGCCATGAACTAAATCACAAAACGTTCCACAGCAACACGAGGAAGGACTTCTTTACATTTAGGGTGGCAGAGCACTGGCACAGGCAGCCCAAGGAGGTTGTGGAGACACGTCTCTGGAGACACTCCAAACCCACCTTGGCATGTTCCTGTGTCAGCTGTTCTAGGTGACACTGCCTTGGCAGAGGGGTTGGAGTAGATGATCTCCAGAGGTCACTTCCAACCCTAACAATTCTGTGATTTTGTGATTCTGTTTCTTCCAACCCCATTTTAATTTTCTAGGCTTCTAGGTCTTTCCTTTGTACCTCTGTCCTTAACTAACGTCCCCATTCAATGTAGGGTAGCAGCCAGCAACAGCTCCCAGCATGGTGCCAAGGTGGGAGATGGATGCCATGCGGGATACAGGAGGAGGCAGGAGAGGAGCTTCCAGATGCTCACCACCTGCCTGAGCCACAGGAATGGTGATGGAAGCAGAAACACCATCTCCTGCTGAGGAGATGTGGCTGCTCCATGCCATACATCACAGGCTAGGATCCCCATCATCATCAAATGATGTCTTCACCACCTAGCTGTGCTGCTTTTGCAATCAGGCTGTTGTTGTGCTAAAAGAAAAATAAACAAAAAGACCAAAGTGTTCTCATCTTAAGTTGCTCTATGAATGCGATGCTCAGCTTTTAGTGCAGTTTATTTTCCTGGATTGCCAAAAATCTGCTGATGAGGAAAGTTGCTGAGGGTTTATTTTGTGTCAAGAGGGCACACGATGTAGAACACACCCTGCGATTTGCATAAGGCGACTGAGCACAAGCTGCAGTAATTTGTATTTATTTTATTGCATCATCCTTAAACATTTTTCCTGGTCTTTAAAGATTGACTTACTGTCAGGTGGAGTAAAGTGTTTTCCATGTGGCAGAGAACTTGTTGTTAGGCAGTGACCTCCTGGAAATTGCACCACTCTGCTCAGCTTCTGCCATGAGAAGACATTTTGCCAAGTAGTTTCAGCAAGAAATCACTCTCTTCCATTCACTGCCGTGGATTTGTCTGATGACAAACCTTTTTGGGTAAACCTGTTCCTGGTCTGTGCCTGAGTTTTCTCAACTCTCAAATATTCACAAGAGTTATGTGGCTGCCGAGTGTTTGCTGGTGAAATGGGCCCCACCAGCCACACACATGACCAGAGTTTTCAGATCAAGAGGAAATTATGACTGATTTCTACCTCTGCTAGTAAGTTACTTAACTTCACTGAGATGGTACAACATGTCTTGTCAGAAAGTTATTTTGGATCTTTTATGAGAGAGATTTTCACCCTCAGGTGAACTACAACTTCATTTAGGGTTTCAGCATCTCTTTCTGTCAGGAGGTGTCTCTCTCAGGCCTCCTACACAGCTGCTGAGGCTTACCTGGGCCAGGGGCTTAATTTAGCTGATGCTACACAACCAGCCCTTCAAACTCCTTCTTTCTTTGTCCCCTTTCTCTTCGTCCTCTTCTTCTGTGGAAAACTCTGGCAAAGATGTATCCAGATTTAGCTGCAGTACCTGTGGGGCTTTCTCACTCTGCTTCTGCAATTCTATAGTCCCATGACTTATCTACAAATTATAAATTATTTTCCGGAAAACCATGTTTCCAGCCCATAACCAGATTAACAGATTGCATAGCCAGTAGGAGCTGGTGTTTGCTAACAGCAATTTCGTTGGATTTGCACTTGCTTTCCAGCATAGTATATTTGTGTTAGTTAAACTTGACCTTTTTAAAAGAAAAATGATGTCTTCTATTCTTAGGTAAGTTTATTAACTGTATACCAAAATGTTGTACATCTCTGTATTCCCACTATGGGCCTTTGGGGGGGGGGGTTGTTTTGTTGGGGTTTTTTGTTGAATTTTTATTTTGTTTGCATCTTTTCAAAGTGTAGCAATTGAAAATTTGTCTTGAGTTCAATTCCTGACACCTAAGTAAAAAACTCTCCCACTATTTGTTAGCAGGAGAGGGAATTTCCATTGGCAAAGTTGTGCTCAGAAAGCTATACCAATATACTTTTATTTCTCATACAGCTTGAAATTTCACTCCTTTTAATAGGGTAATTCCCAGGCATCAATTCCCAATGACCCCAGGGTGATTAAAGATACATATCCCAACTGCTTCTGCCGTCCTTCCCTTCCCACCATATCAAAAGCCGTAAGAGGAAAAGTTGTTTCTCCGCCCACCTTCAGTCTGTTGGCACCCACGAGGCTGTTTTGTACCCAGTGGTTGTGGATGCTGCAGTCGAGGGTGTGATGCTGTAGCTTTCCACAAGCTACCCTGGAAGCAGCTGAGATGGATGGAGCCACCATCCTTCCGTGACCCTCGGCAGCCTCGCCTGCTCCTCACTGCTGTAGGTTGTGAGGCTTCACACGGTGGCTGTCTCAGCCGTTACCACTGCTGGATTGCCCTGGGGAACGTCACTGGGACCTTGTTGAAAGCCCCTGGCTGAGGGATTTGTTTGCTGTCTGTTATCTGCAAGTGCCAGGATGGGCTTGGGGCAAAAGCTGAGTGTGGGAGACCAGGACTTCTTCCTCACCCTCGGAAAAAGCCACGAGGCTAGCCCAAAACCAAAATGCTGACAGCTGTGTGCATGGTGCATTACTCTTGGTGGGACTGGTGTTTGCTTGAGTCTCAGTTTTGATCTACAGTGTTTTGTGTCTGATGGTTCCTTGGCCTGTCTACGGCTTGGGAGCAGAGGAGACACCCTAACTCCAGCAGTCAGCATGGATTTTTGGTGCACCAGGCCATTAAAAGCAGCTATTTCTGTGCAGCTTGTGATGTGAAGCTTGGAGGCTCCTAACTGAATAAAGGATGTTATAATCTCAGATCTTCCTGTACCAGTTCTTTCCTCAGCACTAAGACACTCAGCAAAATAGCTGTTCAAGTAATACTTTGAGAAACAAAGTGCCACAATGCATTAAAGAGAACATAGTGAACATGATCAGAAGTGAAACCATGCAAGCAAAGCAGAGGAAAGCTCTAGGCAAAAACAACTACCACTGAGTCCTTGGCCTTGGGAGTGTGTTTCTGCCCAGGGCAGGTGACAGCAGGGCTGTGGGGCCCAGGCAGAGGTGTGAGGAGCAGAGGGAGAGCCCAGGCCTGAGCACAGAAGGGCTGAGCAAGCGGTGGAGGCACACAGGGCATTTTCTAGCCATGCCCCCAGCAGCACATTCACACAGTCTGTCCCCTGGGACTGGTGCACAATCCCTGCAGTGCCTCCCAGGGCCACTGCGACCGACTGCTGAATTGCCATGAGTGCCTCGAGTGTAGAGTGCCTCGAGTGCATCGGCCATCTGGAAGAGAGCTGCCTCCTGCCTAAGAGTGTTGCCATCTCTTGGCTGTGTGGGTCATGCCCATCTGACTGTTCTCCCATCTCCTTGGTTTTCAGATACTGTGCAAGTCCTGACCAGCACCATCATTTTTTTTTGTTCTTTATTCCATGCCCAGGCAAAAGTCTTGGTACTGCCTGCAGGTACCAATATCCTCCTTGCTGAAGAACACCATTCCTATTATTATGTGTCAGTCACCCTGCAGTCCTTGAATGCCAGCCACATGCTCCCCTTCAGAAAGGGCTGGTTGTTTTTTCAAGTGGCTGGGGTTTGTGGGTTTTTTGTTTGGGGTCTTTTGTTGGAAGGGCAGGGTGGAGCTGTAGGACTGTATAGAAACCAAAAAGATGTGTCTTCATTTATATCCTTTTAAACCTGCATGAAACTTCTGACCATCTCACCTGGTTGTTAAGGCCTGTACGTCTGTCACAGAGAGAAACAAAACCCTGAGTGACAACATTCCTGAACCAGGAAATTTTGAACGCTATATTGCCTGTACCCAAATGTAATATCTTCTAACATTTCATTTGAATTTGAGCAGCAGATAGTAGACCGGAAAACAAACCCAGCTCTTTAAGGTAAAACTCAGATTAAATCTTTCATTTTACACTCTGTGCAGATTTTATCTCCTAAATATTTGATGCTATCCTTTAAATGCCTACTTCCTGGCTCTTCGTTTTGCAAGTGATGAGAACATATCTAGTCTAGCAACTCTGTATCTTCTGAATAGATCACACTGTATGTGCTTGTGCTGGCAGTCATTGCTTCCTTGATGGAGGAAATGAAAGGAATCGAGTTTTTCACCATCTTGGTGATAAGAGAAATTCAATACCTTCATTGCCTACGCAAGCAGAGAGTCTCTTTTTAATCACATAGTACTAAAAGCAAATGAGTTTACCTCCAGATCTCCTACCATGGATTCATAACACATCCCATATTCATCACATAGAATAATGAATAAATAATGTAGGAAAAATGCTCCTAGCTATGAGTGGCATCCTTATTACAGGAACACACAGCATTTCAGACTCGAGAAATCTGAGGAAACTCACTGAAATGAGTTCTAAAATAGCTGCCAAAAAAATTCACAGAAGGCCGGTATGAAATAGATGTGGCTTCTTCCCACCAGAAACATCAGCAGGTTAAGAGCAACTGGAGAAGAGCTGTTGTAACTATCCCAGAAACAACAGGAGTGAGGTCCAGCCGATGCTGCAGGAGCATTTCGCACCCCGTGCTGCTGGGGGGTTTGCTGAGCAAAGGGAACGAGCTCACTTCAGTCCTTGCTGTGAGGCACCAGCCCAGCTGCTGGCCCACAGTCACACAGTAGTTAGGCCTTCATTACTGCATTTTAATTGCAGCATGCTGTAGAAAGAAGAGAACCTCTCCATCCCTAATTTCCACGCCTGCTGGATAAATCTGTGAGGGAATGCCAACCTCACATGAAAACTCCCTGGTTTTAGCCTCAACAGTGGCACCAGGAGCCAGTGCAGCTGGCTTTTATTGGTATTTTTAGGTTGTGGTCTGGGGGCTACATGTCTGTTTCAGCTCTCTCGTGCCTCTCTCAGCCCCTTAGGTGACTGTCCCTGGGTCTGTCCCTGGAACATCCCTCTGGCAGTTGGTCTGGTGGGGCAGAGCCGAGGAAGGGGGGTGCAAGGAGGTGCTGCTTGCACAAGGAAGAGTTGCTGTGTGCATTGCCCCATCACCCTGATGCTGGGCTAGACTGCTGTAGCAGGACTTGCCAGGAATGACAGACAAAGTAACTGAGTGGAAGCACTAAAAAACCCAGTCACTAAATTAATGCACTGCGTAGAGGTAGTCATGTATCTGAGGTTGGGTTTTGAGCAGTGAAACGAATAAAGGCAATAAATGAGGAGTGAAATTTAGGATAAGTAGTTTGTAAGTCGTTCAGTGAGAATCCTATGTATCTTTGCATGCAGGGGAGTTCTCATAGTAACCAGCTTTGATAGCACTACCCTTGCCCATGAGGGTTTTGTGTATTTTCAGAAAATCTCATATGTCTTTTGTTGGTTCTCTTAAATGAGCTGTGGCATGTAGGCATCTTCCTGACACAAGCAGAGCTGCTTCACTGCCCTCTGCCCCTCAAAGAGCTGCTGAAAAGAGTTATTTGTCCCTAGCTAGAGTTACTTGAGTCAGTTGTCCCAAGAGAGAGAATCCTTCATTAACTTCCATTTGTACTTGGGTAATTCATCAAAGGAATTATTTAGCGTTCCCAACGCTTGTAAAGTAGCAGTAATACCATATATCAACCATTCCTGCCTCAATACATTTTAAATACTCAATTTCCTGACTACCAGCTGACTGTATAAGAAAAGGGAGCAACACCACATATGAGAGAGCACACACTGTTGGTGGAAACACTTGTTGCTGCAAGTCTGGCTGAAAGGATGAAGGACCTGGAAGACCATCCCTAGTTGCAAAATAAGAGTAAAGGACTGAAAAGGGATCTGCTGCTTGGTGTATTCTTTACTTTCTGCACAGAAAACTGCATTTTTGCCAAATAGAGTCAGGGTGTCAGTGCATGGGGATTGGGTCATGTTCTCTGAGCCTTCTGCACAACAGTCTTTGGACTGAATCACCTCAGCTTTTCACTTACAGACTGAGAATCCAAAAGTCTTTTTATGTCGTGCCAATTGAAATAAAACCTTTTCCTTGCTGAAAATTAATTATTGAGTGTTCTGCTGCTTTATAATATATTTATGTGCTCTTGGGAACCTCTCCCTGTAAGAGAACAGAAAGCAACATCTTAAACGCAGCTCAGGCAAGCGAAGTGCCCAGCTGTGCTTTGTGATGCCTTTCCTGCATGTAGATCATGAGGTAATGAGCTATCCACAGGCAGTGGGCAGTGCCCACACTGGGTATGCCTGGATCTCCTGAGCACTGGCTATGAAATGGAAGATCAAGAGAACCCCGATGTTCAGGGTGGGCTGCTACTCCTGTGCAAAGTGCTTAGCTAAATGGACTTCCCTCAAATTCAGGTTAAATGAGCATTGTGCATGCCTGCAAGGAGCTGTATTCTATTTTCTGCTGAGGTTTCCAGCTGAGCTCATGCCCATGTCAAGTGCACTTTCCAGGGATGTGGCAGGCACCGTGACTGGCAGCTGCCATAGCCCCCTTATTCTCATTTCCCATCCCCAAAGGGACAGATGTGTGCATTGGAGTGTTTTGGTGACCTTTATGCTTCTGGCTCGTGTGAGTTTTTAATTAATGTAATTTTACTGTCATGTATATGTTAGGGAAGGCCAGCTAATGAAGAGCAGTCTGGGCTGGGGAATGGATCACAGAAGCTCACCAGCTCTTGTAGTAGTCCTCTCCACCAGCACGAGCCAGCCACTGAGGAACGTGTCCCTGTCTCAGGTGGCTTTGCTCTGCTCATGGAGCTGTGGAGCAAGCAACTGAGGGCTGAGAGCTCACCCACAGTCAGGTCTGACAGATGGAGGCTGTCCTGTGCAGCACAGCTTTGCTCTGCCTTCCCTGTTCCCAGAAAACAGGGCTTGAGCAAGCAAGGATTCCTCACCCCTGCTTACTCAAGCTCATTAGGGCCAGGCAGTCACTTGACTGTGACTGAAGGTGAGAGATGAAGGAACAGGAGAGCATGGGCTGAAAGCTCAGTGTATTGCTGCTCTGGTAGCTCACTCTCACCCTCCAAAAGCAATTAAGAAAGTAAAATCCACAAACTCATAGGGTTGGGTCAGTCCTTCTGTTGCTGTTATGCTGTTAACATATTTTGTGATCCTCCTACGCTGAGCTTCTTTCTTCTTATGCTTAACCTTGACCACCAAGGGAAAAAATCATCTAACAACTTCAAATTCAGTGATTCATTCCACAAGTTATTGCATTTTCTAAAACACAGTCTACTCTAAATTCTTAATTGCAGACTTATCTCCTGCCTCAAAAGTTTGCTTGAAAATGGAAACAGCCACATTCAGGCACACTTACAGAGCTGGGCCTGCAAACACAGCAGTGATGGATTGCTCACCTAAATGCTAAAGCAAGTGGGGACCAGGGGAGATCTCATTAAAACCTTCAAGAGAAGATCTTTTGCTTTGCTTTAATCAGTCACAAATCCCCAGGTGTGGTAGAGGGACAAGTGGGCACTCTGGGAAGAGGTGTTTGGGTGAGTTGGCATTAGGCAGCATCCCAGCCTTGTGGTGCAAGGAAAGAAGAATCAGGCTATCACTCTGACAAAGCACTCAGAGGGAAAATCTCAGTAAGCATGAAGAAGTAAAGATTAAAACACTGTGGAGGTTTCATGTATGAGAAGGCTCATACATGTATGAGGAGTTTCCTTCAGGTATTTCCTTCCCACCTCCAGTTCCGTGCTGCCCCCAGCAACATCCTCCCTGCAGCCTGTCTGCTCCATTCATCAGCTGCAGGCTGGAACAGCATACTTTTTGTGTGGAAATAACATTGCTCGGATGCTAAGAGGAAAAAACCATCATTATTTGCTTTTAGGAAGGAAAACACAGCAAAAGCAGAGGGCTTGGATTCACTCAACTCTTTATTCAAGATGCAAACCCGGAATACCAGCTCATGAGAGTAACCAGATTTGGTTCATGGCCAGCTGCATAGGTCTGGCTGTGTTTCAGCCAGGGGGCTTTGCCTGCACCCCCTGCACAGACGAGCTGTGTGGCTCTGGAGGAGATCCCCCCACGTTTCCCACGGCAGCCTCCATTTTCACAAATAACTTCCCAGGCAATGCTGGCTTACACCTGGAAACCCTAACATAAATTTGTCTGCCTAGCATCTTTCTTTAGTCTCTTCTAAGTCTTAAATTTACCAGAAAACTTGCCAGCAAGATTCAGAGACCAGATTGAGATTAATTTAAAATCTGGCCGACAAAAGAAGGCTCAGATGGAGCCAACGCTGCACTGAATATGTCACCAGCTGCCTTTCTTCTCTGCTCTGCTCCAAAAGACAGCCTATCTACTTCAAACAGGCAGCCTCCCTTTTCCACCTTTCTCAGATGTTTTTAAGCAACCTAGTTTCACTGGAGAGCAGTCCATGGGGGTTGGGGTTTCTTACTTTGAAAATGTGAGACCTTCTGGGCATCAGCTACCAGGAAAGTGCCAGTCACCAAAAGCAGGCGGTTTTGGAGGGTTACCAAAGTTGCTGCAGAGGCAATTCTCCACGGGGAGGAGAAAGGTTCAGAAATTGTTCTCAGCCAGCATGGTCCACACTGTGAAACCCTTGCAAAAAGGAAATGGTCTTCCTACGTGTCAGTTTTGACATCGCCATCCTGTTTCTTCCTGCATTTCAGCATGCTAATTGCTTGGAAAGGTGGGGGGTAAAAGATCTTATACTTAGATCTTTGTGTAGGTGCTGTTGCTAAGATGCACGATGGAAAAAAGAAATCCTTTTTTCTTTTGATTTTATTCCCATCCTGGCCATACTCTGCAGAGGAGCAGGGAGGAGGGGTACCATTCCCATTGCACACCAGCCCGGGCTCTGGCAGGAGGGAAGGGTGCTGTGGCAGGGGGCAGACACCCAGTGAGAGGTGGGGAGAGACTCTTCCTGAGGCTCTGCCTCACACCACACTGATGGCAAAGATGAGGTGCTGTGCCCTGGGCAAGGCTCACCGCTGCTCACCCAGCCAGTCCTCACTTGGATGCTCCATCCCGCCACCCTCCCTGAGCAGTATCATCTCTCTGCCCATCTCTACGACTGGGTGGACAACGTGAAGTCAAATTGAGATAAAATATACTTTCCCCCCCACTCCCAAATTTTTTCACATTTATTTTTGTAGCACTCTGTGCAGAGAGCATGAAGTAGGGTATGCCAGTGTGTCTTCCACAGTAGCTGCTTTGTCACTCAGTGTAGATTGCTACTTTGTTATCACCAATTTCTTGTCTCTTCTGCAATTTTGAAACCTGTGTCAAGGCTATTAGATCAACCATAACACTGTCCTGTCCTAGAAGACCCTGCCCACAGGGATATGCTGTTTGTTTCTGGTTTTCCTTCTTTTTGGCCAGCTTATGTTATTTTCTGTCAGCCATGAATATTATTTCTGAATTGCCTGTTGTGTAAAATACTAAAACTCATTAACATCAGACTGAGCCATTTTTTGTTTACTGTGAGAAACTAACTCCACAGTCCACTGCTGTTTAGAAGATCCTTGCACTAGGTTCAATATGTGTGTGTATGGTTTTTGCACAAGAGTTAAACTTGCTAGAAAAGGAAAATTCAAGAGATGCAAACAGGAAGAAAAGTAATTGCATGAAGTGCCACATTTTGCAGAAACTCTTGTTGCTATTTTTACTTTTCTGTGTTGTACTGCTCTCTCTGAAGTTGCTCTCTCAGCAAACAAGGCCAGGATGAAAGACAGGCTGATTAGCAAAATCAAGGCTGCTGAAGAATCACTGATGCAGTGGGTGGTGATCTTTCCCTGAGCCAGCTAAGCATTAGTGCAGCAATGAAGCAGGAGGGACCCAAAATCCTGGCCATGTACAGACAGTGCAAAGTTTTAGGTACCTTCTATGGGTGAATTTTGTTTGGGATACCATGGCCAACAACTGCCACTATTTAAAGGTGGAAAAGCTGCTCTTTGCTTCCTGTCTTAAGCTACTTTATCTTTTCAGGGTAGGGAACTGCAGATGCATGCAAATGTTTGCAGAGATTTCCTCATTCTAAGATACTCTACAAATGCTATCATTGTTTGTCCACCCAGCTGCCAGAATTTCTTCCTGAAAGATATGGATGTGGCTCTTCACTACTTTCTTTTGAGGGACCCCAAATCCACATTCCTTCAATTGACCCCCTTGTGCTTTTCAGGGAAGGGAGAACAGTTACTCTTCAGTTAAAAGCAACCAAACCCAAAAGTGCCAAGTAGGTCTGCTGTGGTCATCACACTATTTCTGAGCTGCTAATCACTTCAAAAAATTGCCAAAAGGGAGACACTGTGCTAAAAAAAAAAATTAAAAAATTCCTCTTTTCTGCCCTACTTTGTAGGAGCAGAAATGAAGCAATCCCTCCAGGAGAGCTATTAGCAGCCCTGTGCACATCCAGCCCCTGCACATGCCCTGTACCACTTGCTCAAGGAGGAAGGCAAACAGGGCGGGGATGCCTTGCGGTGAGGTTTCCTTTACCACAGGTTCCGTTCTCAGCTATGCTTTTATTCTAGGGCTTCAGAAGAAAGGAGAAGTAAATCCTGCTGTTGCAATTATTCAGAGAACTCGATCCCAGAGTGTTGCCAATGTACCAAGAGGCTGTGAACACAAAAAAGGGACATTTTTCAGAACAATTTCTCAAAAACCTAACTGAAATACAGAACGGAATAGGCCCCTCTCAATTTAATCTTTTTTTCCTTAACAAGGGTGTTCTCTTCTGCTGGCACATGCACAATTGGCAATATGAGAGCTTTTCCATCCTTTGGCAACCACTCTTTTGTTTCTCAAAAGCCAAGATGCTCCAGCTTTAATACAACCCCACTACTGACTGTGCCATGGCCACCTGCAGTGTATGGACTGGAACTGCGGAAGGATCAAAAGCTTGAGTGTTCAAATTGCCACTATTTAGCATTAAATGCTCAGATCCCCTGGGACCTTGGTACCGGGAGTCAGGGACACATGGCCTGGGAGATAGCACCTAAGTTAGGGCCAGTATCAGCAAAAGTTTCACAGAAAATGGACTGGGCTTGAAACCAAACGACCTCACTGCTGAAGCTGGTGTTACACCATCATGTCTTTGCTGTTACCTGTGTGAGCTCCAAGGAAGTGATGCCTTCCTACAAAATCGAGGAGGTTCAAGGTTTAGGGCTGTTCCAGCTCTTGGAGATACGGAATTTGTGTTAATGAAACTTACCATGTTAATGAACCTGACCATTTGGATGCCACTCTGACAGTCACACCTCCACCGCCTGAGACTTTAACTGCTGAGACCGACGCCCCTTACCAGAGGGAAGTTCCACTGAACCAAGGGGTCCCCCATTTGACTCCATGCGCACATCACGCTCAGACAAGTTTCCCTTATCCCCTCAATCCTAAGTTTCCCATGGCAAAGTCCCAGACATCTGGCTTCTTTAAGTAATTTAACTGTGGTGCTGTGACATAATAACAGCTCAAGCTGGCAGGCCAGGGGGATCCCAAACAAAAGAATTCCTGGGCTTTGATACCCTTAGTCTTTGCACCCACTCTTCACACCGCCCGAATTTCATACTCCTGCCTGCAGCATTATGTGCAGCAGCAATTCCTTATATCCACTAGTCCCTGCTAAGTGGTGCTCTGCAAGAGAAATGTTAGACAGTAATTTATAGCAATTTAGGGACTGATGAGAAGAATGCGTTGTAGGCAAGGGGGAAATGCTGAGACTTGGCAGCGTCCTGGAGATGGAAGCAGCTAAGTCAGACTGCCTGAGAGACATACACACTTGCTCCTTTGGGATCAGCCCCACGCAGGGTCTGAGCCATCTCACAACGAAAGCTGCCCATCTCACTCACAGTTTGACAGAATATGGGAGAATGTAAGAAAAAAAAAAAAAAACACTTTGGCAGAGGAAAAAAAACCCCACACTGTCTTGCGAAATACCTGAGATCAATTCTGTCAAGAGCCATCTCCCAGCAGCAGAAAGAACACTACAGGCTGGAGCTGGAAGAAGCAAAGTCTAGGGGAAAAGGCCAGCTCCTGAACTCCTTTCAGCAGCTGGAGAAACTGGAAACACAGTGTACACAATGAAGATCAGCAAAGGTCCCCAAACTGAATAGTCCACAAGCAGAATTACAAATGTGAAGGAAAGGCATCCATCCACAGACATGATTTGTTTGTCAGTGTGACCTGGGAGTTTAAAATAAATTACGTGGGGCTTTCACTCCAATAATCTACCTAAAGGGAAAGAAAGGGAACTCACATCTTTTTGGAAATATTACTAAAATAATGTTGTGAATCACCTTGCAATATCCTTTGCCTGGGATGGAAGACATGCAGCTGAACAATGAGATGACTTTCTTCCCTGTATTTCCTCCAACACCAAAGGTAGTTAGTATTGGAGGAAAAAAGTATTATTAACAAGAATTATGGTAGAGAAAATTGGGATGGTCTTGTGGCTTTGGCATTAGAATATTATTAATTAGAATATATTAATTAGAATATTGTTCATTAGAATATTGACCTCTTGGGTCAATTTTAGAATTTGTTCACATTGATAAAAGTATTAAATACTTGATATCTAACCTTTAGTAAGACACAAGGTTTTGATGCTTAACAGGACTGAGCATAGTTGTTGGTTTGCAGACTGCT
Organism: Monarcha castaneiventris obscurior; assembly: GCA_026261815.1. Taxonomy (NCBI): domain Eukaryota; kingdom Metazoa; phylum Chordata; class Aves; order Passeriformes; family Monarchidae; genus Monarcha; species Monarcha castaneiventris. The sequence goes on from JAMPIT010000388.1 coordinate 10,385,645, forward strand.
TCTCTTTAACAATTTATGGAAACAATCTGAGGTGCTTCTGAGAGAAACCCATGGGATTTAATCATCAAAGGATGAAAAATTCATCCTCTATTCTTTGTTGATGACTATGACCTCACTGGATTACAGAGGAAGAGGTGACAAAAGAACTAGGAAGAAAGAATGAAGGCGAAAGCAAGCAGACATGAAGATTTCTTTTAGAAAGAGAAAGATAATAGGGATACTCAAATTGCTTGAAATAGCAAAAATATTCCCATCCCACTCAAGAGCCACTGGAATGTGCTGGACCCCTCAAGCAGAGGGAAAATTTAGCGCTCGGCTAACTGTCACTGAGAAATAAATCTAACAAGTAGAAATCCAGTATTACTCAATAGCTGCTCTAGCAAAACACCACTGAATATAACCTCAAGGGATCCCCTATTCCCACTGCCCTCCCCTAAGGCAGAATCAGCTATTCTTATATTATTCCCAATAGCTATTTCTCTGCTCTGTTCTTCAAAAGCCTTATATATGCTTTGTAGGTTAAAGCAGCACTGTGATTCACTCAGCACTGACTCACCCAAGCACTGTCTTTTGCTGCTTCACTGTCTTGGCTGTTGGAAAGTACTTTTTCCTAACTTGCTTCTTCCTATTTTCTGGTGGTTCGCTACCTAATCTGCCTCCTGATTTGCTTCCTCCATTCTGCAGTCTCACTTCAGGACACTTTGTTCACAACAAAGGTGAAGAAGAGGGTTTGAGTACTGCTCTTATTTCCTATATTCGTTCTCTCGCCCTCAAAATGAATAAGCTACAGTTTCTCCAATCTTTTTCTTAATTTCCCATTTCCTAGCCCTCAGAGAGGTCTGGTCGTTCCCCTCAGGAACATCACTGAACAGTCTCAATCCTCCTTGAACTGAGATGTCTGAAAGCTGTGTCCTGCCTTGCCAGAGGCCTTACTAACCTCAAACACTGCCTGAAGTACTTTGTGTCTCTGCCTTTGATCACACCTGATGACAAGCTGTCTGCTGGTTTTGGGTGCTGTTGCTGAATCCCCTTTTGCTGCCTGCAGCCTTTGTTCTGAAAACAGGCTACTAAAGTAGCCACCCCTCAGCCTGCATTTATAAGGATTATTCCTGCTGGAGCATAGTACTTCACAGATCATTCTCTTGCATTTAATTGTTTCCAGAGCGCTTCTCCAGTTTGTCACTATTAGCTTGAATTTTGATTCTGTCCTCCAGTGTACATATGCTGGGAAGCCTGGCATCTGCAATTGTAATGAGTGTGATCATATCTATTCTGGGATATTAAATATCATCTAGGATATTAAAGTATATATTGAATAATAGCCGATCCGAGGCTGAGCCCTGCAAAACCATGCTTGACCATTTTCTTATCTTTTGATAATGAGCCACTTGGGAACTACTTAACTGAGTACAATTTTCAGGATTATATTCATTCTGTAGGGGTTTCATTCAGCATGGTTTGCTTCCTCCCTTTGAATTGAAATAATATTTTTGCTATGAGAAGATAGTAGGCCAAGTGATACCGGAATGAAAAAAGGCTGGAAGAAGCCAAAGTCACCTTTGATGTGCTGGTGGGATGTGTTAGGTGTTGCAGATTGCAGTGTCACACCTGAATGGACACAAATGCCACTCACCTCTGGGGCATGTGATGGGTTCCCTGCTCACAGCGGGGTGGGGAACATGAATGGACACCAGCAGGGCACCAACAGCACGTGTGCCGTGGCTCCTGCTCACTGCAGTGTGTGTCTGCTGGGGAACTGAGCAAAAAGCTAAGGTAGTACAGAGGTCCGCAGGAACCACTGTCCTCTCTGCTGGGTGAAAGGTTCCTGGAGCCTGCCCTTTTTCAGCTCTCCGAAATGCATGGTGTGTATTTCATAGCCCTGTGAAGATTTATGCACAGGGCTCCCAATATCTGTGAAGTTGTGTGCAGTGAGTCATGTCTTCTACTGGCCTGGCTGCTGACTCTCCTTCTGGACAGTAAAAGGGAGAAATTCTCCCAGGTTTTCTCTGGAACTGAATATCCCTACTTTTAAAAAAGAAAAAAAAAGTGCTTAGATTTTTGGCAAAAAACATGCAAAAAGTTTCAAGAGTTGGAAAGAAAAAATTACACTAAGCTCAGTCAGACACTGACACAGACTGTCTAAACATATCTAAGTCCCTGGAGTCACTGTAACTTGCAAATGAGTTAACAACTAGACAAGTTATTGTAACTCTATTTATCAGGTTTCCGAGGAGCATGTTTTGCTGGAGAACTGACACTGCAGCAATATCCTGAGCAAAACTTTTACAAGTACTCCAAATGCATGTGAACACTCACTTTCCCAAACTAACCAGTGTCAGCCACCTTTTTCTAGGTTCTCTTTCATACTATCTCCACCTCAGGGTCACCTGCCCTTCCTTTATCACTTTTTCCCCCCTCCTCGTTTTCCATGTGGATTATCCCAACATATGCAATCTTCACTCCCAAAATAGCCTCAGAAAAGAGCAGGGCACTAACTACCCCTGTGACCCCCAGCTTCCTGTATCTTGAGAATCTTTCTAGTGCTGGAACAGGAGGAGATGTGAATAGGGCAGAGCTGTTTCATACACAGAAAATGGCCAACTCATCTCTCCTGCCGCTTGTGGAGGTATTGGTAATTTAAGGTAGGGTTGAATTAAAACAACCCCAAAACTTCTAAATGGCATGATTTTTTACACTTCTTTTTCATTAGGAATGGCTTTTAGTCCTGTATTTGAGGATAAAACATCAGAACACTTGACTTTTTCCTGGATCAGAAATTCTAATAAACTCACTTGCAGGGGAAGAAGAGTAAGGTTGGAGTAATGTAAAAGAAGCTGCTGTAAAAGTTGTGTCGTTTTGCTTGATCCGCCCTTGTTTTTGACATTTCCCCAGGCTCCCCCGCTTTTTGTTGACAGGTTCTTAGAAGATGGGTGGTGACTTTTTCTGAGAGCAACATCAGATGTGGTTACATGAAAAATATGCACGTGAGAGTTTTGCAGTGGATGCAAAATTGACTGGGGGCTTCTTTTTTTTTTTTGGTGTGGAGTGGGGCTTTTTAAGCCAACAGGTGCAAAGAAGTTACTATGTTTCAGAACATACTTCTTGTGGATGCAGAGGGGAAAGACCCCAGATATGCTACAAAAGAAAGCAGGAAGACACTTTGTTAGGCTCATGGTTGAGATCAGTAAGCAGCAAAGACACGGCCACAAAAACTGCCAGGGCAAGATCCTGCTGCCCCAAAGGCAAAGATGGAGCAGGAGAGGGGGAACCTGGGCATCCATGCGAAGTGGACAGTTTTTTTGTCCGTGTTAATTTCTCCTGCCTCGAGAGAAAGAGCCCTGTGCTCCCCTGGGGGACAGGTCTCTGGAGGAACATCACATGCTGCGAGCAATGTAGGTGAGGCTGCTGTCAAGGGACGATGTGGGAAACGGGAACGAATCAAAGCAGCTCCTCTTTGTGCATCTGCAATGGAGGCTGAGTCATTACCATTCATCACCAGCCCGACTGCTGTGTTAATTCTGGTGACAGTTGTTTTCGGGAGAGAGGACAGCTTTTGATGCCTTTTAATTCCTGAAAATAAAAGAAAAAAGGGCTGTCAAGGTAACAGGCATCCGGAGAGGCTGACTGAAAACAGTGGGTAAGGAAATAGCTTTAAGTCCCAGGGAAATGCAGCATAAAAGGGAGCTGCCACAATAACCAGGACAGTGTGGCTTGCTCCTTCACGTTTCTGAGGGAAGCGCTAAATGGCTAAAACTTCCCATGCCCAAGTTACAAATGAGCTCCAATTGCAGGACAGCACAGGAAAGTTAGCATTGCTGTTGCAGTGTATTTTCTCTGTGATTTTTCTTGCTAGGCTGTGTCTGGTTTAAGTATTCACATCTGTATTTGCAGCATCGTTTGTCTTGCAACTTATTCTAATCAAGCCCAAAAACCTTCCTTAACAGAGCAGAAGCCTCTTCTGGCCCACCCCAGTCCTCAGAGACTGACATGCTACACAGCACCCTGGGGCAGTTCAGCCACTGACTTTACAGGAGCTCAAGATTCTGCCAACCACTTCCTGCTGTTTCAAGGAAACCATGGGCAGCAGCTGCCCATTGCCGGGAGTGGGTCTTTCCAGGAAGCTTTAAGGCAAGATACACCCTGTGGCTGTCTTTCCTTCAGCACTTCTCCTTTCCCTCACCCCCAGCAATCATTTCACGTGCCGGCTGTGCCAGCCTTCGCAAGCTCAGGGGTTCCCAGCCCTGACTGTGGGAGGCAGTGCCTGGAGAGGTTCCAGCCTCCTATGCCAGCACCCCTTCCCTCCAGACTGGTGCTTTTCCTCTGCAGCTTTCATGTATCTTGCTATTCCTCTTTCCATACCTCTCTCTCTTGCTGATCCTCTCTTCTTCTCTGTTTCCCCTCATCACCCAATAATAGTGTTTCTCTCTTTTTATGACTTTCTCCATCTACTCAGCACCATGGCTGGAGGGCTGTACTGAGGCAGAGGGATGCTACTGAGCACAATAGGGAGCAGCTACTATCTAAACAGAGACGGTCCTTGGCTGAAAAAATAATTTCAAATAAGCAGAGCAAGAGAAAGGGTGAGGGAGGATGTCTAGAAAGGAGGAGTGACTTCCCCAAGGCTGTCCAGCAGGGCCAGAAACAAGTCCTCTCTCTTGCCTGTTGGGCCAAGGTGTCATCTCTGTGGGGATTTTAACAAGTGTAATTTTAAAGCAAAGCCAAGTACGAGGGGGTCCTTTTGGGAATGGAGTTCCTTAAGGAGTCTTGCTGTCGTGGCAGAGGAGCAGCCCAGCAGGCAAACCACAATGCCCCACTAAAAACCAGTCCTAGGATGCTCTTGGCTTCAACTACATCCACCTAGGAAAATACAGCTTCCCAACCCTGGAAAGGCAGCAACGCCCAGATTGTGCAGCCAAGGCACCTGATGGGACAGTGAGGGGGAGGCATGAGCAGGTAGGATGCAGCACCACTTTCCAGGGACCCTGCACCCAGAGGAAGGCTGTGCACGAGCTGGGAAGGGTCTTTTCAGCTTCCTATGATGACCAAAGTGCTGCCATAGGATTTGCTAATGAACATGGCCTGGGCTGGAGTGAGATCAGGTGCTTCAAATGGACTTGTCCCATCTTCAGTTCAAGTTGTGCAGTGCCTTGCAGACACACACTATGAGAGCTTTAAAAAATCCCGACATAATAACTAGAGAAGAGCTCATTATATCTGCTTGTGACTCATCTGCCGGAAGCTGCAGTGAGCACGGGCTGCTGTGCTGGAGTCTCGCTTCCAAGGGTGTGGTGACACATGCAATTACTAGACTGAGTAATCACTGCTCGGTACAGGTTTACCATCGTTACCTTCTAACTTCTGATAGCAGAGCTGTGGGGGACTGCCAGTGCTCGGCCCCACAGCAGATAGACACGCATATGAAATATCCCTGAGTGCACCAATTAAGACAGCAGGGCGATGCAAGGCTCAGACACTACCTAAAGGCCAAACGTATTTTTGTACAAGTTTAGAGTAAGTTAGTTTGTAGGTAAGGTCCACTCATAAACTGAGGGACCTGACACAAAGGGGTCAACTTGCTTTATAAAGTTCAGGCAACATGGTGACAGAATGGAGCAGTCTGATGCAGAATTAGTAGTGACTCAAGTAATATGCCAATTGTTGGCAGACAGCAAGTTTTACTTTGGTGTTGTTCTGTTGTACACCTGACCAGGAAGGTCCTTAGGTTTGGTAGTGCACCACAGACTGGGACTCAGATAAGTGTAACTGTGAGAATCATGTCCCTGCCAAGACATCTGCCCATGGGGCTCCTGCCATCGCCTATGGCTTTCCAGCTTGTCCACATGTCCGTTGCCATGGGCCACCCCAGTGTGGGTGAGAAAGTGATGTCACTGCTGCCATGCTAGAAGAAAAATTAGTTCCATGAGTACACGACACTGAGAGAGCCTGGGGGGTTTCCTCTTGACACACTGTCCCTGGGGTGAAAGGGAGGAGTTCCTCTGCAGTCCCAACAGGGTGAGTTGTTCCCCAGCTCTACCTCTGCCACCAGAAAACATTCCCATTCATATGCAAAACTCTTACACCCCGGGCTTACACGGCTGCTGCTGCGCAGCTATGGCATTCAGCAACAGGGCAGGGTGCATTTTGAGCCTGTCCTGCCTCCTCTGCTCTCAAAATCAACTTCTCTCTCAGCAGTAAGGACACCCCACCTCAAAGTTCATCTCAAAGGCTGACTATAAAAACAAGAGGCGTCATTTGTATGAATGAGATTGTTTTCGTAAGTGCAGATGCGGAAGCTGTTACCACCAAAATGTTTAGGAAACTGGTGAAAGGAAACAGTCGAGCTGTAGCGTAGGAACAGGTTCAAGCACTCGGCTCTGGCTGCTCTCTGAGCTGCGTCCTTGCCACGATGCAGCACTCCCAAGAAGATTTGACTGCACCCGGAGAAGAAGATGATTCCTTTGGGGAAGGTAAAGTCATCTTTTATTAAACTAATCTTTCTCCTACTCAGACTAGAGACCGTTTTCTATCCTGGGTGGTATTTCTTGTGTAAATCTGAAGTTGTCTGTGGGCTTCAAGGTCACAGGGTGACCAGACTCTTTTTCTCCTTAGAGAATGGAGAACAAAGGGACCACAGATACAATAAAAATACTTTCACATTGGTTCAGCAGCTTGTTCCCTCAGCAAGGAAGTTACTGCAGAAGAAAGCTGGGGGGACACCGAGTGTATTTTCTACAGTGGCTGCCCTGTACAAAGTAGCACATTGGGCATTCGACACCACAGGTGCAGCTGTTATTAAAGTAGTAGGGGCTCTTTACAGGGGCTAAAGGTTACTTGCTACTTAAAATATTTGAGCAAAATTAGCGTCCTCCTCTCCAACTGCCACAACCTGGGAACCAGTGTCATAATTTCTTATCCCTAAAACTGCTTCTGCTGGTGCTTGACTCCTCGTTGCTTGCATCCTGTACCACCATTTACATGTGTACTGAGTGCTATCAAGTCAAAATAGCAGAGATGCAGATAAGAGGGCCCAGAGGAGGAGGAAGAATCTGGCCCATGGTGTTCAATTTCTGCCGCTGCTCACTGCTCCCCTTTGCATTCAAGCCAAGGGGAGAACTTGCTCATGCAAATCTTCTCCCGGCCCCCAGCCCTCCACAGTTTCTAAGGGAGTTGGAGACACAAAGAACTGCCTGGATCCACTCCAAAGACTGTGAACCTTTAAACTCACTTTCAGCACAGCTTCAGCAAGCCTCATTTAAACAAAGCTCAGCTGCGGTTGGTATGGAAAACTTAGCAGTGAATAGTGCCAAATCAAGTTATCTGAGCCCCAGTGAAAAGCATCAGCTCAGAAAAGAAAGCAGTTTCAATGATGTTCTCTCTGTGCTCAAATACATTTCTCACGTCTCTATGCCCCCATTTCTCACCCTGTATCGCAGTATGGGCTCAGAAGGGCAAGAATTGGCAGAAAGAAGAGGTCAGTGCATTTGCATTGTGGAAGAAATCCTGATAGTCCAGGAAACACCTCATGCCACTGGGCAAATCAGCTGGCATTGAAAGCACCCCACTGCATTTGCTGCATCCTGCATTCAACACAGGTGGATGCTGCTTCCCAGGATAATCATCCACATGCTCTGACTTGATACGGACATTTTCAAGTGCTCTGAAGAGCCAGTGGGTTTTTAAGCTTCTTTGCCGTTTCTGAAACCTTTAGCCCATGTTCTTAATCAGAAGTGTAGAAGGGAAGGAGAGAAATGAGGGCAGGTTAGTCACCGTATATATTGTGTTATCTGAAGGGAATGATACACCACTTAAAAAAGCTGTTCCAGCCTCTCAGCTAAGATTTTTCTGGCAGGGCTGATCCAGAAACAGCTAGAGGAGGCTCTGCTGTCCAAAGGCAGGAACATTTTAAAAACCTCTCCATGACCCTGTTTGAAGCAGGAGGTTGGAATAGATGACCTTGTGAGGTCCCACCCCACCTGAGGTACCCTACGAGTCTATGAGCTGGTGACATCCTCTTTAACTTACCTACATGTAACTGGGAACACTTGTATCCCAGCTGCTCTCTCAGACAGAGGGATTGTTGGCTCCCAAACCTGCCAGCTGGAGAGCCCAAACAACACAGGCACAGTGCTAGACTTCCCCTTCAGCCCCTCTCCTCTCTCTTGAACGGGTTAGCAAGGAAACATTCGCTTTTTGGCTGCTATTTCTGGAGCGCTGTTGACCCTGGACAAGGCAGGGCACTCCCTCGGGCTGGGTGGGATCCGAGCAGGGAGGAGCAGGGCCCGGGCCGGTCACAGGGCAGCCCCCGCCCCGCCCGTGCTGCACAGACCCAGGCGCCAGCCAAAACTTAGTCGCAGCCAAAGCTTAGTCGCACATTTTCAGGCCAGATGGAGGCATTTGTCAGGCACTGTGCAGCTCAGTGCAGACCTCAGCTCTCAGGGCATGGGCTATTTTTGATTATTTTCCACATCCAGCCTGATGTGGAAAGTGGTGATGGCAAATCTCTGTCCAACTTTTTAACTCATCCCAAGGCTCAGCTACCATCACAGTTAAAGACAGCTACATTTTATTTCTTCTAGCACGGATTTGTCTAGTTTTTTGGAGTTACTTTCCCTCCTGTCCAGGAGAATTAAGATCTCACTACTGCTTGTGCATATAAAAATCCCATATATCTATCTACGGACTATATTCAGACCACTCTTACCCTTTGCCAAGCAGACTGTTACCAATGACTGTTACTTTATAAAGTTTTAATCTTTTAAGCATTTTCATGGTTCTTGAGACCAGTCCCTTGGAGATGTGGACACCAACATGGAGCCCAGTGCTCCAAACTATTAGACCAGGGACAAATTCAGAAGTTACATGATATGTTTTCTCATACTTTTTAAGTATATATATGTCAGGATCAGTTCAAGGACCTGCTGAAGTCCTTTCAGGTTGCAGTATCACATGAGGGTCTGCTCTTCTCAGATTTTTCTCTTTAAGCCTCAAGTCTTTCAGAGTCAAATTTCTCAGGACAAAGTCAGTGCTATCCCATCAGTATGGCTTATCTCCTTTGCTTCCAGCTATGCCCATACTAAAGCCAGATGAATCATCTCACTTTCTCAAGTAGGCTGTTCTCCACTTGCCCAGACATTGTGCCATCTGCATATTCAGTCAATCACTGTTTAAAGTTCCCTTTCAGGTCACTGACATAGAAATAGTTCAATCCCCTGAGGAAGAACCAGTCTTAGTATGTCCTCTCTAATTTCTCAGCTGGGTTACATATGCAAAGATCTCATGTGGTACCAAGTATTATTTCTTACTAAAGTCTGAGTACACTAACAATACAATTATTTTCTCTAAAATCCTAATGAGTGCTGCTGATTGTATTCCATCTCCTTTAATTTTGCTTGTATGACTTCTACATCAGCTATTCCTTGACGAGGCCAAGAACACTGCCAGGCTATCGCATCGTTAGTGACACAACATTAACTTATAGCTCTCTGGAATTCCTCTGGTGTTTTGAGTTTTCTGAAATATCAACAAGGAGTTCCTAGGATAGCTCTTCTCAAAATTACAGTTTTAAATTATCTTTTGGGAAAGATCAAGGGGTCAATATTTTCCCATTGATATAGACTGTAAGATGGCACTGATATTTTCCCACATACAAACCAATACATTTGTGAAAACTTCTGTATCTTCCTCAGCATAATTCATAATTCCACCATTTTCATTTACTTATACTCCAATAGGCATTGTTTTTCCTTATTTTACATTAAAATTGCAGGTCACAGAGCTGGGTGTGACAAAATAATCTAGAACTATCTTCACAGAAATGTAATAGGTTTTCAAAGCTTTGAAATGTTCATCCTCAAAGAAACTTTGTTAGCTCTTTCCCTTGTTTTGTAATAACAGTGCCTTGCACTGACATGGTGCTTTCTCCTTCAGAGGTTCCTCAGAGGTTTTGCAAGTGACGGTGCTTAGGTTCATTGAAGCACAACTCCCTCGTCTCTGCAACGTGGCCAGTGTTGAACAGGGAACAGCTGTAGTATGAAAAAGTTTTGAAGAGAAATTCTTTTCGCCTCTTGAAAGTACAGGCAGTGATAGGTTTAATTTCTTTTAAGCCCTGCTCACTATGTTAACTCAGAGCAAGTGTCTTCAGTTACTCTTACAATTTTGTTAGGTCAAAACACCCACTTTGGGCAAAATGCTGTTTAATTTTTAGTGACTCTAAGTGCCTGAGATTCTGAAGTTATATTTCATTAAAAAGAAATCCCTTCTACTAGCACAAGGCTTCCCTTCAGCACTGCAGCCAAACAGGTGTGGATTTTCCCTGCCTCTGTGTAAGATGAGGACCCAAGTCCAGAGAGGGAGAGAGATCTGGCCACGAGTCAGCTCTCTTGGCAGACCCTGGTTTCCCTGGGAGGAGAGCTGAGGGCTCACAGGGAGGTGTGATGCCACCATACCAGCACAGCCTGTGACTGGGACCAGAGGCTTGGCACAGCAGGAGCTCCTAGATCGAGCAGACACATCCATGAACAGAATTTGCAAGCACTCAGCAAATATAGCAAGCATATCACAGAATCATAGGAAATGCTGAGTTGGAAGAGGCCCATCAGGATCATCAAGTCCAACTCCTGGCCCTGTACAGGAACATCCCCAAGACTCATGCCATGTGCCCAAGAGTATTGTTCAAATGCTTCTTGAACTCTGTTAGGCTAGTGCTGTGACACTTCCCTGGGGAGCCTGTTCCAGTGTCCAAACACCTGCTGGGTGAAGAACCTTTTCCTGATATCCAACCTAAACCTGCCTTGAATCAACTTCATGCAGTTTCTTCGAGTCCTGTCACTGGTTACCACAGAGAAGAGATCAGTGCCTGCCCCTTCTCTTCCCCTCACAAGGAAGTTGTGACTGCAATGAGGTCTTCCCTCAGTCTCCTCCAGGCTGAACTGACCAAGTGACCTCAGACACTCCTCATACAGCTTCCCCTCAAGGCCCTTCACCATCTTTGTTGCCTTTTTTTGGATGCTCTCCAGTAGCTTAACATTATTCTTATATTGTGGCACCCAAAACTGAACACAGGGCTCAAGGTGAGGCCTCCCCAGTGCAGAGCAGAGCAGGACAATCCCCTCCCTTGCCCGGCTGGCGATGCTGTGCCTGATGCCCCCCAGGACACACTTGGCCCTCCTGGCTGCCAGGGCACTTCTGACTCAGATTAACCTTGCCATTGACCAGGATCCCCAGCTGCCTTTCCACAGCTCTTCTCTCCAGCCTCTCCTTCCCCAGTCTATGCACACAACCAGGGTTGCCCCATCCAAGGTCCAGAATCCAGCACTTGCTCTTTTTAAACTTCTTACAGCTGGTGATTGCCCAGGCCTGTGATTTGTCGGGGTCTCTCTGCAGGTGCTCTCTGCTCTTGAGGGAGTCAACAGCTCCTCCTAATTCAGTGTTGTTGGCAAACTTATTTAGTATTCCTTTGAGGATTGGGTCCAAATATTTGTTAGCACTGATCACCGTATCCAAACTGAGAAAGCACAGGAAAAACAGAAATCAGGCTGTGATTTATTGCAGATCTTTTCATGCAGCTGCTCTACACTGACGCCTCCTCATACCTCCACTTCCCACCTCCTGTATATGTCTTCTGGTTGTACATGGGGTAACCATGACCTCCCTCTCAGGTCAAAGCTGACACAAAATCCCATCAGTGTTTCCAAAGAATGGGGGGGGGGAAACCAACACCGTCTTTTCCATTACATTCATTAAGTGTGTGCTCTAATTCAGTAGACCAGAGCCCCATTTTAGATGGTGCACTGCACAGTGTCAGAGTCCCAGGGAGGGCCCTTTCCTTGCCCAGGACTGACGTGCTGCTTAAGGCATACAAATACATTCCAGCACTGCTGCCCGTCAAGGCTCCCAGCAGAGCAGTAGCTGCATCAAATGTTTAAGGTGTGCTTCAAAAATGCACCAGATGCCTTTACATCCTTGTAAAGCCTGCCTGTCTTTTATAAGAGAGAAAAGAGCTTTAGTTCTGGGGTTTGGGACCAGCTTTGAGGCTTAGCTGAAATGAAAGGTAGCTGCTGTACATGGTTATGTGCACTGCCTGCACATAATGAGGTTAGGGATGTTAGAGAAAACTGAGGATAAAGCCTTGGATGTTAACTTATAGTTGAGACTTTATTTAGCAACAATTCAGGTTAAGCAACTTTTCTCTTCTCCTAAAGCAATACCAGACACTGCTTTTCTTGGACATACAACTGCAGTGGCTTGTCAAAATGTCACAGGGGGACATCCACGTCCCAGCTTGTCTGTGACCCATGGGACCAGGTTCCTTTCCATGCTGCATCTAACCCTGCTTTGGTGAGACCCCTCAAGTGTGACCCTTCCCCACAGAGTACATCAAAGTGGTGTAACTTTAAGAGAATTATGTCTTCTGAGGATACTCTTGTGCATATCAGTATAGTATTCCAGCAGATGCCTACCTCAGAGAAATACAGAGATACCGTTTTTCCCATGTTTTCATGCCAAAGAGTTTGACATGGCTACTTTTTATCCAGTATACAAGTTCCCAGTACTTCAGGAGGCTGTTGTAAGGATGAGCAGCCCGGAAGCTTCTCCTTCCTGACTGCTGGGAGACTGTGGATCATTGTCCTGAAAATCTTTACAAGTCCCACCAACCCTACTTGTCCTTTTGGCTTATCTCACATTCCCAGAGATGGAGAAAGTGTGTGCTGTACTCCCTGCAGCCCAGAGGACGAGAAGTCCCATCACCAAGGCAACAGTGTCTGCTTCATCCAGATAGATGGATTGTAATGAGATATTTGGCCTATAAGCTCAGATTGAAGCACCTTTCTGCAAGAGCATGATCAGACCTATTTAACATGCAGGCCAAGGATGGCCAGGAAAAAAAGGGTGCTGTCTTATGAAGCATTTTTGTTATTCCTATTTACACTAAATGCTGCGCTCACCTGCTTCTCGCAGCTGCTTCGTGTTGGTTGTGGTCCATGGGTGGACACAGAGTTATGCAGACAGGGGAGAGAGCTTTTTGTGGTCAGAGGAGTCAGTGTGAGACACCCATCCCCACCCCAGACGCCCCCACACTGACCCACCCGCAGTGCTCCGGCACTTCCAGCTGTCGTGGGCAGCTGGAGGGATATTTTTAACAGGGCATCGCACTCCATATATGAAGCAAAAAAGTTTGAGCCCATGAGGCCCAAAATGAAAAAAAAAAGGATTGAAATGAGAGACACTTTTTGTTAATTTCTCTACTATTTTTTCTCTACAACTTTCTGCTTTGTTCTCTCGCTATTTTTTAATTAAAGATCTTTGATCTTTTTGGTGTTTCCTTCTCCATTTCTGGAAGGCAACTTTTTTGGTTCATGTCTGTTGACAATATTTCTAGATCACTAATAATAACAACGAGGGGAAAATCCAGGTCAAATAAACAAGTGGCATTTAACCAGCCCTCAGAGAAAAGAGGAAGGTATGTACAAGCAGAGAGAAACCACTGATCAGGTGTGCTTGGGGCGCCTTCTAAGCTTGCAAAACAAGTGTTGCACCAAAGGCTGAAGCAAAACTGCCTTTCTTTTCACACATTTTTCCCCTCCTGTTTTTACACAGCATCTTTACAAAGTTCCAAGAAGCACAAGATTTTTGTTGCTCAGTCATTAAATTCACAAAATAAATGTGTCTTGGCTAACGTGAGTGGGTGGTGTAAACAACTTCACCCCTTTAATAATTCGAGGCACAGCTCAGCCGCCTGTGAAATGAGCTTCCGCCTGCCTGGATGCTAAACCAAAGCCTTGTGGTTGGTGTACCATGGGTGTGACAGGCACAAAACAACCGGGTCAGGAAGTGCAGAGTTGAAAGGCAAGGAGTGAAAACAGTCTGTGTGTATACATGAGGGAGGGGGAGAGAGAAAGAGAGTAGTCAAGGACTTGACAATGTCACAGAGGCACTAAAAAGTTGATGGTGGGAAGAGTACCCGATAGTAGGATTTCTCCTATATCTCAGCATTGCTTGTGCTGAGGGGGTTGTCAAGCCACAGAGAATTTTAAGCAGTGTGTTGCTGATCTGGCATCCAGGAGCAGGGATATGGTTTGAGGCAGTTGTTTATGCTGTGAAAGAGTCACTGATATTCCTGTGTCTTTGGCAACAGGAAAACAGGTGAAGCAAAACTGCTATGGAAATCCTGAGCATAAAAGGCTTCAATCTAACTTAAGGGGGCTGGCACTGGCTTACTCTGGTTTGGTTTCAGGTAGTCTGGGAATTGGAAAGTTCTGAGATGCAGAGCTTAGAAATGATACCTTGAGTTCTAATAGTTGATAAAAAGATTGGAAGACAAAAAGTGAAGTAGAAAGAAAAGAAGCCACAGAGAGTGAGAAAATTAACCGGTATTTTGGGGAAAAGCCCACTGTGACCCAGCCCTTGCCTGAACAGATGGCAGTGGATAAACACAACTGGCTGCACCCAAGTTGGGACAGTTTGAATGACCTCTATTCCAGCCCTCTCTGAGATTTAGTGTTCTAGCTCCCCAAACTGGTTACCTTATGTTCCTCTTAGCCAATAGTGAGTGTGTATGAGAAGGAGGGAGGGCAAGAGTTGAAACAAGAAGCCCCTCCAGGTGCCAATTCAGAGCATTGGAAATAGGGATCCTTCACTGCTGGAACACCTGGGCTCTTTCACTGACCATGGCAGTCCCCTGGTGCTAGCCTGGCAGCAGTGGGCACAAGTGTGGCTGGTGCCTGCAGGGGTTCACAGCCCAACATTCCCACCCACAGGGCAATGGGTGGCTGATCCACTGCAGGAGCCAGGTAGACTAATCTTTGTGATAGCAGGTTCAAGAAGGAAGCCCTGCAGCAGCTGCCTACCATTAAAGTGATATTTACTTGAGTTTTGCCTCTAACCGGGACCCAGTAGTTTAGGTAATGCCCACACAGGCCTGGGTTAGGTTCCCCCAGTGCCCAGTGATGCTTTTAGTTATGCCCCACTGGGAAAACTGCCTGCACTTGGTGCTGCTCTGTTGCCCCGTGGTGGGGGAGCTCAGCACCCAGGCTGCTCCTGTAGCCTCACTAACCAGACCCCTGCCCTGGGTTTACTGCCCATGTCATGGCATTGCATGAGCCTGCCTACGATTAACCACAGCCCATTCCACAGGGAAGAAAAGAGTCCCAAAACAGTCCAGTGAAATAAATGCTCAAGCCCAAAATCTCAGGTGAAATGACCACCCTGGGAAGCAAACCTCAAAATTGCCCCAGAAACTCAGACAGAGCTCTCTGAGGTGCCTATAGCAGTGCACACAGGGGCTTGCAACAGCTCCCCTTTCATCACACCAGGCCGCTCCCCAGGCCAGACCTGCCTTCCTGCCCTCCCTGTGCCCAGCCCTAGGGGAAGTGACCTGCAATGATGAGCTTTTGTGCAAGTGATCCTCTCTTCACGCTGTGTAACACCAGAATGAAGAGCCCCCAGCTCTCCTCACTCCCAGAGGAGTGCAGCTATGGTTCAGGTATGGCAGCAGCTCAGCGGTGTCCAGGAGGTTCCCTGGAGGGGTGTCACAGGCACCTGTGGCAGAAGAGAGAGGGACAGCCTCTCTGAGGGGCTTGGCAGGATGGCTAAAAGCTCTGTGAATATATTCAGTATGTCATTAACATAGAAATTAAATTTTCAAGGACTCCTGCAGGACCTCAGGGAGATGAGCTTATAAAATCTCACATGAGTCCCACAGCTTTCTCAAATTTGTGATTAAGATGCCAGTGGCTAACAGGGTTGGCCAGCATTCAGGCTCCATGGCCTAAATGGAGCTTTAATCACATCCTTCTCACTTCATGGTAACTCAGAGCAGTAGAAGAGCTCTGTTGTGAACGTGGATATTGTCTACAAGGCACCGTGCTCTTTTTAGCAGTTGGTTGTGTAGAAGTGCAGTTTGCCAACTGAGAGTTTCTCTAAGTTTTGGAGTCCTGCTCACTGTCTTCACACTGAACTAACAGATTTCCTTTTCTTGAGGGTATTGGAGAAAAGAGATACTTTATAGATGTAGATAGATTTGAAATGAGATAGCGCCTCTGAGATCCTCCTACAAACACAAGCAAGGAGTGCCACACTAGCAATCCCAGCACACACTTAACAAGGGAGGCTCTTTTTTTTTTTTAATTGAGAGGGGTGGGAATGTTGAAAGGAATCCATACAAAAATATTCTCAAAGAAAAAGAAAGCCACAGGAGGAGCAGAGCACTCCAGCACTGCTGAGCTCAGCTCTGGAGCTGGACGTGGGTAGCTTTTTTTTTTTTTCTAATTTCCCCATTGAAACACAGGCAGCTCGGGAGGTCCTGATGTGCTCTGCCTCTTCTGTCGCTCTGGGGAGCTTCCTGCCCACTCTATTCCTGATGCCTGTTGTGAGCCAAGGAAGAGTTAGCTTAATCAGCAACACCAGCCTCTGAGTAGTGCCAAGTTGTTGTCATTAATCACTTCAAAAATCACTGCACTGAAAATAGTACACAGGGTCAGATGTTCAAAAACTGGCATGGTTTCACTGGTGTCATTTAACCTCAGCCACAAAGCCAGACCACACCCCTAAAGAAACACTTCTTATTTGCTTTACGTATTATTTGTGAATTTTAAATCCACTCACACAAAGCTGCTCTTCACCTTTCCTAGAGGAAATAACTGCTATGAGTGGTCAGCCACCTCCAGGTGAAGGCAGGCTGGACCAACAAGGAACCTGTATCCCCCCCAAGACATGCCTGGGGCCACTGGTCTGAGGGTTTGCTCAGAGCTTCTCTTTGCTGCAGACCACCCCCTCTCCCTTGGAATCTCAGTCCAAATATTTGGCAGATGCACTTGGGGCTCATTACATTACAGAGGCAGCATGTTCACTGCGCTCCCCCGAATGGCATTTTGTGTGTGCTGCACTTGTTTTGTATTTGCTATATTTAAGCCACAGAAATATGCGCTGGTGAGGAAAAGAGGGAAGTGGTGGTATCTTGGAGGCAGGGAGGGAATGAAAATCATTTCCCAAAGCTGCAATCCTCTGTGCAGAATCCTGGCCCACAAGAAGGAAAGGAGCACAGTCTCTGCAGCAAGGACCTCCCTGGGTCAGCCACACTGCAGTTTATCTGGGAACAATTACAAGGCAACTCTGGTGTTACGCTAATGTAACTGAGGATGGAAATTGCTTGAAGCCTTTGCGCCTGAGGACTCCTCCTGGGTTTCTATTATGAAACTGCCATGTTAGGGACATTCAGGAAGACAGGTGTGTAGCACTGTAGGATTCATACATGGAACTAGATTTTTAAACTTGTCCGGCACTGTTTGCTCCTTTTCCTCCACCCCAACCTTTGCAACCTTCTACCTGACCATCATTTACCCCAGACCATGCTCATCACTCCCACAGCTCCTCCCCTTCCTGCCATGACCTGTGGGGCTCACAGAGCAGGAGGAAGGCAGGGCCTGTCTCTACACTGCTGCTGGAGGTCACAGCAAGGCAGGCCAAAGTCCTGGGTACTCCTGACTTGCTGTTTCAGTCATGGACTTAAGATACCTTTGATGTTTGCTAACATGTCCTATAGTGTCTTGCCCCATAGAATACAATCTTTCATGATCTTTGGTCCTTCTAGGCCACTTGTCTGCTTCATAGCATGGGGTCACAGAGGACCAGAATGTACTTGGGCATGTATAGAGAAAGGTTTTCTCCTCCTCTGTGTTTTAGAGCTTGCCTAAAATGCACCTCTCAAGTGCAGGTGAGGGTGCAAGGGGGGTATGGAGGTGAACATGGGCTAGGGCCACATTTTAACTGTAGTCCTGATGTAAGCAGCAAGTTTCAGCAGCAGGCATTACTGCTTGATAACATGAGAAGAGATGGCCTCAGTCCCTACGAGAACCCCCAAATAGATTCAGGATCTCAGCCTGCTGCCATGATGGACAGTGAAGGCTGTGGCAGGGAGACAGGTCTGGGCATCTGAGAGCCAAGAAACAAGTAAGAGGCAAGATATTACCTAATGATTCAAGAGGATCCCAGTGAGGAAGCTAGGAACATACTGACTTTCTGTCTACAAAGCTGAATCCCTTCCTGGAGATGGTGTAACAGGGCCTTCTTGATCTTAAGCATGTTGGTTGTACTGGGACAGGCAGCCCTAAGCAGGGATCTCACATGCTGCAGATCCATGGAAAGCAATGTGTTCCACTCCCTGCACTCCTTCAGGCAAGTTGATTTCATAGCTGCCCAGCAGCAGGACTTCAAGCCAGCCCATCACCAGCAGTGTGGACAACATTGTATTGCAGTCATGGTCCCAAAAAACAGGCTCATAGTGCCTGTCTCTCCAAGTCTCCGATCCCTCCTATAGTAGCTTTGATCTACTGCCTGCCTTTCCTGACTGCCAGCTGTCCAGGAAAGCAAAAATTAGTTTCCAACAGTTTTTCAGATGCCTTAACTAGAAAACAAGGAATGATTTTCAAAAACGAGAGACAGGGAAAAAAATAAGGCTAGAGCTGCAGCACTAGACATGCCATCCACACACTTGGCGTGCACTTAAGAGCAGCTCAGCCAGCCCTGGTTGCTAAGCAGTCTGAGAAACTGGAATGTGCTGCTCCCTCCAACCCTGCATGAACATTGCCACCTAAAACCTGCCCAGAAGAGGTATCAGTGCTGATTTTGAAATGGGTTCTGGGGGGAAAAAATGCAATTGGTGGCTCCTTCGTCCTGCTCTCTCAAGTTATATACATGGGGACAGGTAGAGTGAGTGTATGCTTGTGCATTCACCTCCTGAACACCCAATGCTGCCAGAGGCACAGGCCATTGTGGGAGGTGTTCTTGATCTGAAGGCAGCTATCTCAGACCACCACAAATGCAGCAAAGTGGGAGAACAGAGAAAATAAGGATTACCTAGGGAAAGTGCTATCTCTGCGGTACATCAAAAGTTAAAGGTGATTCCCCTTTCTGTCCCCAGCCCTCTCCCTCTGCATCCATAGCTGTTCCCTGGCATACCGAGTGTGTCCTGGCCACCATGCCACAGGATACAACCACTGCATTATGCATTATGTTCAGTCATTCCCAAAGATCCAGCTGTGCTCAGCATCTGGCCAGAAGTCCCAGGACATTGAATTTGTTCCTGAATCACTGCAGAAGATCAGCACTAGTAACTTTTCCCCACAAAGTGCTCTGGAGCAGCAGGTGGAAAGACTTGCAAAAGCACTATCATGAGAAATGAGGAACTTGAGGGTGGAGCAGCAACACAGTGATGGGAAATAAAAGGGGGGAAATGATTGCAACAGTGGTTAGAGGATGCCAGCAGAGAAAAACAAGTGGGTATCAGACTCTTCTAGAAAGAGAGCAGGAAGTGTTACAGGATGACAATGAATATCCAACAAGCCGGCCAGAGAAGGTGTAACTACAGGAATGGAGTCAATCCAAAGAGCAGCACGGGCAGGGTGCAGTAGGAGAATTGTGGCAACACTCTAATATGTTTAGTTGGAAAGAGTTGTGGCAAACTTGCATATGGTCAGAAAGTTAAAGTCCTTGCCCAGATTTCTCATGGCAGGGGTCAGGCTCTTGTCTTTTACCTCTCCCCTAAAACCTTTCCCAAGTGATGGTTCCAGCACCTGCCATGTTCCCTGCTCTTAAATATGATCATTCACCTGTATCTTTGGACCAAGATCCCCAGGTAAGAGCAGTCAGATTTGCACCCTGTGTTCCCACAGAAGACTTGCCTGGGTGCGATACCTGCTGGAGATGTCCTGTGGCATGTCCATCAGCAATATAAAGATGCCTTGCACATCCCTTCTGAGCATGGCAGTTACACAGAAACACAAAGAGACAACTTACATCGAAAAGAAGTGTATAAATGATCTTCCTTAAAGGCTAGGGCAGGCCTGATCTACCTCAGGCACCCAAAGCTCAAAGCTGTGCTCTGCCCAACCATCCCCCTCCTCCTTTGGCCTCTTGCTAGTCTGAACATGCTAACAAGAGACCTCCATGCCAGTTGCTGTCTGCATGGTCTGCTGAGTATTGCCACCCACCACCAGCCCTTGCTTCCAGGTGAATGAAGTCACCCAGGCCTGAGCTAAGTCTTTGTATCTGCATAACAGACATACATCCCCACAGCAAGCAGGGAAACTTCAACAATATCCCACATCTTCAGGGGGGTCCACACAGAGCCCTCCCACACAGTATCTTATGGGGGAGAGAAAGAGGCTTTCCCCCAGACCTCTAGCCAGACTACTGAGTCGTGCTCCCCCTTTCCAGGTTTCTCTAGCTCTGCAACGGACCTGAAAGCCTTCTGCTCTCTTGATTCAGGGGATTCAGTGGGCTGGAGACTGTGTGGCAATGGGGAAAGTGAAGTGCTTCTTTATATATCCACCCCCCTCAGAGCGATGTGTAACTGATGCATATCTGCCAGAAAATCCTGCCCAGCCCTTTTGAGAAGCTTTCTGAGTGCCTGGGAGGAGCAGAGCATTTAGGCATTCTCAGACTATAATCTCTTCTCTGATAATCCTGATTTACTCTTTGGCCTGGAAGCAAAGGCTAATAGAAAGCAAAGTGCTTCGGCAAAGCTCAGCAGGTAATTTACTAGCTGTGGTTCAGGTGTCTCAAGTGTAATGTGGGGTTACCATTGCTGAGAATTAGTGTTTGTGAAGGAGCACTGGAGCTGTCAGGGAGATGGGAGTACACCCTAATTGTCAATTACTGCTTTGAAAAGATCACTGTTTTCTGGAGACAAAGCTAAAATCAGCTGTTGTCACTTAGAAATTTCACTGGGGACACTCATGATGACCTATTTTTAACATAACAGAAGATTACGCTGCAATACCGTGAATAATTTATATGCATAGTAGCATGATCACAGCCACAACACAATGGCAGCTTCAGTTCCTGCCTGATGATGGAGGGAGACAGAGCTCTCTGGCAATTTCCACTGAATTAGCAAAACAAGACACACGTGGAATGACTGTCCCGAGCCTTTCAAAAGCATGTGTGTCAGGATGAATACATGTCCAGAAGAACTAAGTGGGGCAAAGATTTTATCTAGAGCATCCATAAACCTTCTCAGTCTCCCAGCTGTTTCAACAAGCACTGAGGGCAGAGAAGTGGGAGTGTGTGTAGGCCTTGGGGTGATGGAGAGGAGGAGAGTAGCTTTCTGCATTTGCTATTCTAAACTATATTGAGAAACAACTCATACATCCCTATCACATGTATTTGCATAGGATAGAGGAGATTTCCTTGAAAGAGGAGGCTGCAATATGAATGAGGTAATTTGCATCTGCAACCTTAAATTCAAAAAACCTTCTGCAAGATAAAATCAAAAAGGCCAGAGGGAATTTGTAACAATTGACCAGAACTGTAGGAGGCTCCAGGTTGAAGTGAGATGCTGTAATTAGTCTATGGCACTGAAAACCTTTAACAAATTAACCAGGCTTCCATAGTGAGAGCTGCCACCCCCTAAAAGGCTGAAACGGACTCAAACACATATTAAGTATGCATGATGAGACATTTATAGCTTTCAGCATTGCCACAAATATTTCCTCTCCTCTTTCCCTGGCATTCCATAGCCCAAAGCGCACAGCTGCTTTTTCCAGAAAGCGACTTCTCCGCCTTTGCCTCACATCCTATGTGACACACATGAAATGGGGGAATAGTTGATTCAGTCAGAGATGTAGAAAGGTCACCCTTAAATCTGCCTTGGAGCTACAGCAGTGACACTGCTGGCAACAGCCCCTACACTTTTCCTAGGGAAGAAATGGGTGCCTCTGGAAATGCCACAGCTGTGTGTGCTGTAGAGCCCACCTGAACTCAGAAACCCTGGAAATGGCCTGTAGGCCCCAGAGCTCTGCATACCAATGTGAAGAGCATCCTTTTTCTGCTTTTACTGAATCTGGAGTAATTTTCTCTCATTTCTGCTTTCTAAGGCTACAGGGTTTATTTTAAGCATACAATATAAATAGCTCGTGTTCATTATTCCTGCTGAAAATTACTTAAGATGATAGGTCATCTTGAACTGGGAGCTTGGATTTTTTATTCAGGGACAGTTTTGGGAGTGGTTTTACATGCACAATGCTCTGTAAAAACCTGTCTTCCTTGTCATTTGCTTAACTTCTTCATACAGTATCATTCTCTGTGTGACAGGTCAGTGTACTCAGTGAAAAACATTTGCATTCAGAATAGTGAGTCTACCTATCCTGACCCAAATGGGGAAAGATACAGGAATATGGGGAGGGTATCAGCATTAACTTTGCAAGCCTCCTTCCAAATTGTGTCTATTTACTAACCCCATAGATTCGCCAGGGTTTCCCTCTGCCCCTCACTCCCTTTCCTCTCTCCCCCAGAAAAGAAGCACTTGCAGCTGTTTAAGAGGCACAAGGGAGAGCTTGTTGAAGGACCCTACAACAGCTTTAAATGCTGGCAGAGGAACAGCAAATCGTATAGAAAATACAACATGCATGTTTGGTACTTCTGTTGGTTGATGTAAAGTCCAGCATTAAAAAAAAGTCTGAGAAGGGAAATGAAGAAGTCCTAAGGGTAGCAATAAATATATGCAAAATCCATCTCTCTCTGGAGAGACATGTTAATAGTAAATAGCACTATACATTTTGGAAGAAAGACTAAATTTGAAAAAAATAGCTCACAAAAATACGGTATTCCTGCCTTTTTTTCTTGGGGTGACAGGAAAGATGCTTAAAGGAAGGAATGCAGGGTCCATTCATTGCGATGTTCTTTCATTTAAATCCGCCTTTAACTGCTGTCTTCAGCCCGCCCCATATCCAAATTTAGAGCTTTCACACACACTACTGAAGGCAGCGGAGGCTGCAGCGAGTGGCCCACCGGCCCCGGGGAAGGCAAGCGGCGGCAGCCCGTTCCCTGCCCCATTCCACGCGGGAAGGGTCAGAGGGATTTTGCGGATGTTCCGTCTTTGGGACAAACGGCCGGAGGGGCCAGACGCATCGAATGAAAAATCGGAAGCGCCGCACCGCCGCCGCTCCCCGAAAGGTACGGAGGCAGCGGCAGCGCCGGCTCCGCCGCATCCCGCGGGCCCAGCAGGGCTCCGCACCGCCGCACCGCCCGCGGGTGGGGGCGGGCCGGGCCGGGCCGGGGCCGAGCAGCAGCACCGCCCCCGCCCCCGCCTCCTGCTCCCTCCCGCAGCTCCGCAAGGAAAAGCCGGCCCCGGCTGCCTTCGCTGCCAGAGCGGCGGTGCGCGGCGCCGGGCGACGAGCTGCACTCGCTCCTCCTGTTTTTAAATATTTAATTTTAAAACTTTAATTTTTTTTTTATATTTTTTCGTTGCTGTTCTTATTATTCGCTGCTGCTGGTTTCCGAGGTGCGGGCGCTGCCGCCCGGGATGGGGCACCGCGGTGCCCGAGCAGCGCTGGGCGGCGGCGGGCGAGCGGCGTCCCGGAGCGGGCTGTGAGGCGCGGCAGCACCGCTGGCAGCACCAGGTACCCGGCCGGGCTCCCGCAGGGATGCGGGCCCGCAGCCCGCGTGGGGAGGAAGGGCCGCTGCCCAGGGGGACGTGGCCGAGCCCAGCTCCGGGGCTGCGGGGCTGGGGAGCCGCGCTCGCAGGAGCGGGTCCCGACCCCGCTCCTCTGCCGGCGGCGGCAAGGTTTGGAGGAGGGCAAAGGTGCACTTCTGGGGCGTCCTGAGCATGGTTTTAGGCTGTGATTGTGGAGGAAATCTTGGACGTGGGTGATTGCTGAGGGGCATGAAACTGGCTAAATGTTTTCTCACAGGCGTGGAAGTGCTTAGCCTTGTTTCCGTAAAAAAGTCTCGGCGTTTCCTTAGGTCTTGTCTTTCTATTTCCAGTGGGCTTTTATGGTATTACTGGCTGGAGGAGAGCTCAGACCCTCTTAAGTTCCCTTTTCAGTCCTCTGGCTTGTTCCCAAGGACTGATGCAAATACATTACACACTGGCATTGCTCTTCAGTTTACCTTTGAATGCCCTGGTTACAAAAGGTCACCCTAATCCTGTGACTGGTCTGTCTTTCTATTGCTGTGTTAGCCGAGCATTTTGCTGCCTCTCATTCAAAGTTTAAAAAAAGCTTTCTGGAAACTATGTGCTTGTGGCCATGCTGCCTTTGCACCCTTTTATCCATCTCTCTGGGAAGAGCTGAGTGTATTCCCGGTGTAATTTCAGCATTCATTAATCTGGCCGTGCATTCAGCCACGCTCGTCTTAATTACCGTGTTTGAGCTGCTGTCACGCAGCTGGAGCCCGGGGCAGGGAACACGCTCCCAAACAGAAACATCATCTTCTCCAGTGGCTAATTAGGTTTCACAAGTATCTCTCTCCTGCGTAAACAAAAGTAGGAGCATACCCAAACAGAGAGCTTAAGGAAGCAGACAGGAGGAAGGTGTATTTCCTGAAAGATTCCTGTGCTGGTTGCCCAGCTGTCTTCGAGATCTTTACACACCGGGAGGAGGTAGAGTGTGATCCGGTTTTTGTGGCCGGGCTCAGAAAGATATCCACTGGCATGGGTTTGGAGCCCTGCTTTATAACCATAATGGGCAAATACGACAGATTGTTCCACGTTTAAATAAGTGTGGGTGGGTATATATGTTGCACAGTGGGAGTCTAAAAGAAGCAAAGTTTTATCTTTTTTCCCATGAATCCAGCGTTTTCTGTTCTAGTAACTGGAGCCTAGGATAGTCACTTAAGATGGTGTCTGTGCTGCTTGCAAGTGCACATAAGCACTTGTGCAGTGTGAACTTTTACGATCCCAGCATCCATAACGTGATGCTGGTTTAACTTTTGGCGTCCAAGCAGCATTTCCTTGATAAAGTGTGGGCTTTGGAGGTTTTCTTTTTTGTTTTTAAGAACCAACATGTTGAATTTTGTTCCAGGGTCCTGCATAAGAAACAGAGCACATAGCCTTTTCATGTTGCTGCTCCTCTCTAGAATGACAGTACAGTTATACCTTAGAGGTTTTTCTGCAGCAGAATTAATATTTTTTAAATGCTTGGGAATGTGTAAGTGGAGAAGTG
Source organism: Monarcha castaneiventris obscurior (assembly GCA_026261815.1). Lineage (NCBI taxonomy): Eukaryota > Metazoa > Chordata > Aves > Passeriformes > Monarchidae > Monarcha > Monarcha castaneiventris. The sequence goes on from JAMPIT010000388.1 coordinate 10,410,583, forward strand.
TGTGGTTAGTGAAGGAGCATCTGTAAGTGAAAAAGGTACTTTGCTTGCCTTGTGCTTTCAAGGCACATGACCATTTTATTCACCTGTATCACAGAACAAACACTTGGGCTAAGAGTGGTACAAAGCATGGCCTCAAAGCTCACAGCAGCATGTTTACATGCCATGCAGGGTTACCTTTTGCTCTTTGATGTTTTGAAGCCTGAACAGGCAGAAAGGTAACTTCCACACAAAGTGCACTGCTGGAAAAGGTCCGGGGAAGCTGCCTTGCTTTCCTGCTGGGAAGAAGTGGGAGTGAGAGCTAAAGGCAGCATTGGCTTTTTCCAAAAAAGGGATGGCTGGTTTGACTTTTTTTTTTCCTGATGCTACACATGTGGCAGTGACAAGCTGCTCCCAGACAACCCACTTAACTGGGGTAGTTTTCATCAGGCAAGCTAGGCTGCGAGCAGCAGGGAAATAGACAGCTTGTGTCTGTGGCCATTCAGCCAGCACAGAGCATCAGCTGAGAGCAGACTGGGAAGGAAGTGAGGAGAGCAGTGCCTGAACACACGCTCCTGGCACGCTGGCACGGGTTTGTTAGAGAGGACTGGGATGTGAATTAGTATCAGATAGGGGCCTGTCACATTGCTTTCAAGCTGTGTGGTTCCTGGATGACTCTATTAACAAAATGGGAGGGGAAAAAAATGGTTATTTTCTCACTTAGCAGGAGCTTGGAGGTCATTGTTTTGTTCACTTAGCTTATAGTGCCTGCTGATTTTCTGAAAGGGAGGTGGCTAAAGAAGTTTCTTAGCAAGAGATTTTCAAAATTAGTCAGGAAGAACACGCTCTGATTTTTTTTTTCCCCCTGACTAGTTTTGCACAGGTTGTGGCACTGACTCCAAGATGTGCTTGCCCTTTCAGAAGGCAGAGAGAAAGAACTGGGCCTACTTTAAATTTAAAGTCAAATATAAAGTCTTTCGAGAGCAGAAGCAATTTTGCTACGGGAAACTTTACAAACCATGGTGGCTGCGCTTTTGGACACACAACAGAGTCAATGAGAATTTAAGTTGCCAGCGTCCTTGTTTCCCATGTTGTCCTTCAGACAGTTCAGTTACACTGGAGCAAAGGCAGCAGGGCAGTCTGTGAGCAGAGGAGCCAGGCGGCTGAAGCACGAATGGCAGGATGGGCTTTGCCAACTCCCCGTGAGAGAGCTGGAAGGAGATCGGCAGTGGAAGCCAACCCTGGATGCAATAAACTGGATCATATTATATCTCTGCCTAATGTCAGGAATGGCTTAGCTAAGGTTGGGCAGTCAGCTCGGTTTGAACTCCATGACTGTCCTTCCCTACATACCCCAAATCAAAGCAGAAACTGCATTTTCTTGTCCATAGGTGTTCCACAGCTTGATTTCTGCTCCTCAGTGCAAACACTGCTCATGCCCTCACTTATCTGAACCCATGTGGGCTGGGTGGCTGGCTGGGGGCTGGCTTAATCCTGTCCTGTCCCTTCCCATAAAGCTGGTGCTCTGGCACCTGAAATACTTCCAGGCAGGTATTTCAAGGGGAAAGAAAGCAGTGGATACCAGGTAATCTTCTCTGAGAAATGTCATTACGCCCATTTGGCAGCCTAGGGACAAACACCTTCAGCTCTTGTTTCGCAGCAAGTGGGCACCAGTTTTATCTCAACCTTCACAGAATCATGGAATGGCTTAGGTTGGAAGGGACCTTTAAAGGCCATCTAGTCCAGGCCCCCTGCAATGAGCAGGGACGTCTTTAACTAGATCAGGTTCCTCACAGACATGTCCAACCTGACTGTGAATGTTTCCAGGGATGGGGCATCTACCACCTCTCTGGGCAACCTGTGCCAGTGTTTCACCACTCTCATTTAAAAAAAAATTATGTCTAGCTTAAATCTGCCCTCTTACAGTTTAAAACCATTACCCCTTCTCTTATCACTACAGGTCTGCATCCAGGGGATTTGGATTCAATCCCTTGAGTTTTTGCTCTTCAGCTCTAGCTTTGAAGTGTTTTTGCTGCTGGGTCTGGTGCTGTTGGGAAGAAAGAGGATTCCCTCTCCCCAGTCCCATCCAGGTTAATTGGGGAGCTGCAGTGAGGCTCCAGGAGCAGAGCCATGATCAAAAAAGACAGTCCCAGGACATGCTGCCCCATGGGATTTGGTAGGTGTGGAGAAGGGCAGGTTCCTGGTGTACTTGAATTGCTTTTTGGCAGCCACAAGTACAGACTTTGCCATATTCTTTACATCCAGGCTCTGCACCGTGTGGCCTCAAGAAGAGAGTCCTCTAAGCATGACACAAGAAGTAACTGGCCTTTTTTTCCTAAAGTTATCTTTTCCTGATGCCTTTTTATGTTGCAAGGGTATCCTGTAATTTTTACTTCCCGACCAGCACAAAAGAAATGACGGATTAGCACAGAATTTTGCGAGCATCTTTCTTCTTTTCAATGGGAGGAACAAATTGAAGCTGACAGTTCCCTGGAACCGGCGCAACACATGAAGTAGTCACAATAATACATTTTATCTTCCAGCCCTTTTAAAGCATCAGAAGCTCTCTGGTCTCTGATGCCTCCAGTAAGCTGACCTTGGCTGGCAGAGCCAACCACCTCATTACTGCTGTCCCACTGCTCACAGCCTGCCCTCTCTCCTGGCCCTCAAACAGCCTGATTAGCTGCAGCAGCAGAAATTGCTTTCCAGGTTGTGCAGCCTGCTGGTAACCCTTCAATAACGCCAGAACTATTTCAAATAATCCCTTCTGAAATCAACCTTTTTTTTTTCATTCAAAAACCTCATCTAGCTGCAACACCCAGAGATCTGTCATAGATGACTTTGTCCTGAAAAGGCTCATCAATAGGAAAACTTTTAAGTCATCCATTAACTCCAGAAAGCAGTTGCAGCAGAGAAAATCTTATCTGGTCATCACCGAAGTTCTGTTTTTAGCTTGTGCCTTTACCTCTACAAAACACCAGTCTAGACCAACCCTATATTTTACTATTTTGACCTTTCTGTTTGAGATTACCAAAGGAAGGAACTCCTTTTCAGTGAAATCTGTAGGAGACAGGCAAATAAGCACCTGTAAATAGTGGCAGGAGGTTCACGTTTCAATAGACCATGCAAGGTTGAACACCACAGCTTCCTTTTTCTTTCTCCAAATTAACATCTTGCTGTCTTCCTTTTTCTTTCTCCAAATTAACATCTTGCTGTCTGACCAGCCAAAACTGCTTGATTTGCCTCTCAATGAGGTGTCCTTCTTCATTGTCAAATTTATCTTGCATCTGCTAGAAGACTGAATCTGAATAGAGGAAAGAAAGTTTTATTGTCGTGAATGTACCCCTTGAAGATGCCTTAGAAGCCGTAAGGATCGGGGCTTGTGCTTGGGTTTGAGATGGTGACACTGGTCTGTGGTACTGCTGCAGGCAGGTAGGGCAGACAGTGTAGCTCTATATTCAAAGTCTGATAGGCATTTTTTTTTGTTGTCTAATGTGAAGGAAAAAGCCTTTCCCATAATAAAACAACTTGACATCCTCTGTAAGTATTCAATTTTAAAAGGTTTGGTTTTAAAACTTTTTTATTGTGGTACAGAAGTAGTGACATATGTTACAGCTTATGCAATAATATCCCTGCAGGTAGTCCATGGCCAGTGAGTCTCCTTGGGTATGGACACACCTTTTTCTCTGGTCACCCTTGCAAGCATTGCTGGATCATGGCAGCAGCAGCTTTCCCTTTGCACTTTCCCAACCATACAGGCACATCAGTGGGTGACAGTGCTGTTGCCAATGGTCAATTAAGTGTATAATGTGTTGCCCTGCATGACTGACTGCCCTTTCCTTGTCTCATTCAGTACGTCCACAAAACAGTGTTCTGTTAGCTCAAAGAAGGACTTGGGTTTTCACAAAGAGGTGCTGGTGGCACAGGAAGCAGTTGGCTGTGAGGTGCTCTTTGATCCATGAGGCTTTTCCCTGAATTCAGTGTGACACTTGCAGGCCACATCTACTTACATATACACAAAATCTTATATCTAAGAATAGATGTCTGCTAAAGTAAACAGAAGAATGTTTAGTTTATTTCGATGTTCAGATTAATAAAGCCAAGAGCTGGAATTGTTCACTAAGTCATCTGTGCTCCACAAAACCAAACCAAAGCTATATTAAAAATGCTAAGACTCAGCTGAGGCCAGAGAATAATCAGCTTAAAATTCTGCCTGCATAAACTAAGGTTTTGCTTTCTTTGAAATCAGAGGGGAACGTTGCCATCATCTCCCCAGATGGCAGCTGGACCACAAAGCCTTGTTCCTTCATGCAGGGGCAGGACTGGAAGTGCTTTCAATACATTTGATTTCCATGGCCTATGCTGAAAACAGAAGTTCCCTGAAGATTAGATGGCTTTTCATCTGCAGTTATGCAGCAAAAGGTTGCTTTTTCCTCGTTCTTTCCTAACTCTACCCTTAGAAAATAATCTTCCTTCCTGGTGGAGAAGTGTAACAACTCCTATCTTAAACTGAACTCTCTACACAGGGTTCCTCCAGACACTGTTATTTCTTGTGGGCATGTCAGGCTTCCACCAGATGAGGAAGACAATTACCTCCCTTGGCAAAAGGGAGAAATAGTTTTCCACCCTCACGAAAAGCCACGATATCCTCCTTCTCCTATATCCTGAATGATGGTCTGTTAATATGACGTGAATTGGAAAATGCAGAAATCTCAACAGAGAAGGAAAGGAGAAAGGAAGGGCAGCAGAGGACAAGCTGTGGGGTCATTCCTAAAAGCTTGTCATTAGCCTGTGATGGCTCCAGTAGGTCTTTCTTTTAAATGGCAGACTGTGGAATAGCAGGGATGTGCCAAGATGTGCTGCCTCAATTTGTGAAATGAGAAGTTACACAAGATAATTACCTTGTAGTTCAGGGACAATAAGTGCTGTCAGATCTTTTCAACTCATACTCAGTTTATCCATAATGTCTCTGTGTCTATAAAACTCAAATGGTAACTAATCCTATAGCATAGCTGGAGCATGTGGCATTTTAAACTCAGCATTTGGGGTTTTTTAATGTCTACTACAAATTAAATTTGCCAGTTAACCTTGACTAGATCTACCTGCTGTAGATTTAAGGGTTTCATCAGGTTTGCATCAGCTTTGTCTGTGACAGTAAACTACAAGCATTTGGGAATGTTTTTTGGGCAGGGGCTGCAACAGGCACAGAGCAACCAGCCTGTGTCTGTGGCAATAAACTCCCCTGTCCTACAAAGGAGGAAAGTGTATCAAGACTGCTTTGGGAATGGTCCTTGGTCCATGCTTCCCAAAACATGCACACTAGCTGTGTAAGAAAGCCCTACCTGGCCCAAACCAGAACTGTGCCAGTGACTGTTCAGCATAGCCTCCTTTGCCCCAAGGAGCAGAAAGCCCTTGCAGAGTCAAGAGAGAACAGCTTTTCTGTACTGAGAAACTCAGTTGTAGAATGATTTGGGTTGGAAGGGACCTCTAGGGGCCATGTAGTTCTAACCCTGCCTCTATCATGGGTATCTTCCACTAGACCAGGTTTGATCAAAGTACAGTCCAAGTCAGTCTCGAATGTTTCTGGGAATAGAGCAGCTGCAGCTGCTCTGTTGTAGGTGTTCCAGTGTTTCAACACCCTCCTTGGAAAGAATTTCTTTATCTAGTCTAAACCTACGGTCTTTTAGTTAGAAAGGATTGCCCCTTGTCCTGTCACTACAGGGCCTGCTAAGATGTTTGATCCCATCTTCCTTACTAGCCCCCTTCAAGTACTGAAAAGCCTTCTTCAGCTGAACAACTCCAACTCTCTCAGCCTTTGTAGGAGAGGTGCTCCATCCCTCTGATGATCTCTGTGGCCCTCCTCAGGACTCACTGTAAGGTGTCCATGTCTTTCCTGTGCTGCTGCCCCAGACATGGACACAGTACATGACGTGGGGTCTCAGCAGAGCAGAGGGGCAGCACCGTGTCCCTCACTCTGCTGCCTGTGTTTCTTTTGATGCAGCCCAGAATACTGTTGACTTTCTGGGGCTCCAAGTGTGCATTGTTGGGTCATCTTGATGGGTGTTGTAATGAAATGTGGTTTCAGAAAGTGGTGACAAGGAGAGCAGGTCTCTGTAAAATTCTAGATATTTTTTCAAGGTTCCTGTAAACGCTTGTGTGTCTAGAAAGCTGTCCTGCTTTTTTTGTGAATGCCTGGTATAAGATAATGGTGTGGGATGGGGCTGCGATGGCTGTGTCTTCTGGCAGTCTGCACATAGCAATCACCAGTTTTTATTTTGCTCAGCTGCCCCATTGCTCATCAGACCTTTTTTCCCACCACCAGTGTCACAAACAAGCTTTTTCCAAGAGGGATCCTAGTACAGACCCTTACCCCTTTATTTTATTTCAGATCCTTTAATGATCCTGGCCAGAGAAAATGGTGGTGTTTTGGGAGAAATTTAGGCTGTTTGGTGGTATTAGATATCTTGTGCCTTCAAAAGGTATTTAAAGCTTAAAATACTGTAGCCAAGAGAATAATAAAGTCTGCCATAACTTTAAGTAAAATTTCTAAGAGTCATATATGTAAGAAGATTGAAGTTTTGAATTTGAAAATGAGCTAAAGCCAAGCAAGTTGCATCAGGGCACGCAGCCTCTCTTGGTTGTGCATGGACAGTGTTCAACTACTTGATGTACTGGAAGAGAGCTTCAGACAGATGCTATAGCCAAATGTAAATGAAGTAACAGGACTTTTATGGCAATGCTCTTGAAGTGGTCACACTCGTAAGGTGTCGAAAAGATTAAATAAATCTGTTTCTGCAATGCTCATGTCTGGGATAAGAATATCCAGCTTTAAAGATCTTCTATCCTAGGAGATGTAACGGTGTATCTTCAACAGTATTTTACTGAGCAGTGTGCCATTACGACACTCCTGGAAATAGAACAATCATATAAACATCCATGGAGTTTTAAGTCACCCTAATCCTATGTATTTAAAGAGGAGCAGCAAAGCGTTTGTATCTCATTAGTGGCTGAAAGGATTTGACAACAATGATGTTTTACTTTCCTTTCAGGGATGAAAAGCCTGTCTTACTTGTTTAATATAGCTCACTCATGCTTATATTAGAGCGTACCTGGAGTGGATACCGAGAACAGCTAGTTTGTCTGTCTTGGCTGGGGAAAAACAAATAATCTCTAGAGCAGCCCACTGGTTACCCAAACCATCCTGCATGTGTTTACTTGATGCATTTACTTTCCTGCAGATGCAAAGAAATGGTATCCTCAGCTTGCTGTCCTTGCTCATGCTGCTACCATCTGCATTAAATGAGGGTTGTAAGCAGCAAAAATATTGGTGCAAAGTAATTAAAGAAATCAGTACTCTCAAGGACAATTTTGCTGGTCATTGCTTTTTTCTCCTGTCATGGAGAAGATTTTTAAATTCAATCCTTGCACAGTCTGAGAAAGTGAAGCCACTTTGCTGCTTACACTTGACGTGCAAATTTAGGTCACTGCTCAGATTCATCATGGATTTTGCCAAAGGACTCCCACCGGAGTTGCATCTCTTGACATCAGGGCTGTCTTATACCAGTTGTTCTCAGATGTTACTGTTGGATCTGTAAAGGGTCAAGGGAGACCACCCACAGCACTCATGGTTTCCTAGGCCTCCCCTGATGCTAATGCTTCCCATAGTGGGCAATAGGTTCATTGCTTTTTGTGGTCTGAGCTGAGAAATTAAAATTCCACCCAACATCTGTGGTCAACCAGGCATATGCCGTAAGAGGTAGAGAAGTAGCCAGGCTGCTCCTAGATGGAGGAGTTCCCACAAGCTGTTTTGCATCCTGCTGGTCTTACTGCTGCTCACAAGATTGCTCCTAGTAGTTTATCTGCTAATGCAGGGGTAGATAACAGAGCAGCCCCAAGTCCTGCACCTTTATTACTGTGCAGTGCTGCCAGAATGACGGTGTCATTAATTGTGTGCTCAGGTCACTCGTGCTGAACCGCTTTTTAGGGATTTTGTGCAAGGTGGATTTAAATCATGAGAGGATTGTTCTCAGCTGGATTTCAGAAGTGCTTTTTCTTTAGATTATTTGCCAGCATTTGAATGGCAGTGGGATTTCATTTTTAATTAAATCTTATATTGACGTAAAGAATTATCAGTGATGAGTAGAATTGGAGTTGACTTCTAATCAAAGATAATTCTGCATACTGGAGTGGGTTTGAAATGAATGAATGTCAAATGTAATTAGATGGTCAGATTCTGATCCCTCAGCCATGCTCATATGTACAGTTATAGACCGAATTTTGCTTATTTATGCTAATGCCAGCTGAATATGATTGCCCTGTGTCTCTAATACTGTAGGGAGCAAGATTAGGGAGGGCTCCACGTGGGCTCCTGCGCATGCTTGCCCCAACCACCAGTGTGAAATAAATGTTGGAACTGAAAAAAAAAAGGAGGTCAGCTGTCACGAACCCATCTGTTGTGTGCGGAGCCATTTAGGATCAAATTTATTTTCTTTGGGTTTATTACAGTGAAGTAACTCATTTGCATTTCCCTCTCCTTAGGTTTTCAGCTGTACCAAGGGGAAGGAGCAGTGTAGGTCTTTCTCTGAGGGGAGGCTAAGCAGAGGCTTCCTGGCAACAAAAATAGGGAAACAGGGCATGGACTGAGAGCTCTGGTGAAGGAGTAGCTGCAGAAAGGGGAGGAAGAAAGCTAACTGTGGTATGAGACAAAAAGGTGCTGCTTTCACCTTAGCCACTGCTAAGCCTTATTTCTGTGTTCTAGTGAGGTGATGAGAACTAGAGCCAAAGGCATGTTTTACAATAAAAATAACAGATTAAATGAAAAGTCCTCACACTGATTTTGGTATCTAGACTGGTAGGAGAGATGACTTACTGAATTTATGGAGCTATATTGCAGTGGGAGCATCAGCTATCAGGTCCTATGCATTTACAGCCATATATAGTTTACCATTTTGATCTTGACCTGGGTTGTTAGCTTTTTTCTGTTACTATTGCTTTTTGGTTTATGTACATCATCTAGTTAGGGTAGGAGGAGCAGAACAAACAACATGGACTGTTCCAGATGGCAGACAATTAGTATTTCTGCTCAGGGTGTCTACTGATGAGCTAGCAAACACTGTAGCATTTGAATTGAAAATGCCCTTACATGCAACACGTAAAATCTTCTTACGGAACTGAGACCATAAAGTACAAGCCTTGCTATTAATCTTTTTCCTAAGGCTTGATACTATTTGAAGCAAAAGCTGAAATTTGGTACTGAAATACTTCATTTTCATTTATTAGAAATGTACCTTGTGCTCACTTGCAAGGATTTCTGCATGAAAAAATAAAGCTCCCAGCTGTGGGCTTAAGACCTATAAAAGATGCATCAGTTGCATTGATGTTTCTTTGTGCATTGTAAAAACTGAATCCACCCAAATCGAAGGTGTTGAAATACAGCTCATAAAAGAATCCCTGTAGGTGTCCCTGATGGACACAGAGTCGTCAGTGAGAAATGTGCAGAAGCCTTCAGAGAGCTCCTGCTGGATAATCAGTGCCCAGGCTTGGTTGTCCATGATGGGGGAAGAGACCCACCTCAGCAAGAGCGGGATGAGCTGCAGTGGGCTAAACTAAGATTCTTGTTGCTGCAAGAGTGGGGCAGAAAGTTTCCCTCCTTGTGTTGGGGCAGGAATACGTGGCTACCAATGGCTTTGATGGCCACCCAGGTGTGTCTCATGTGCTCCCACATCTCCTGTTTGAAGGAGGGGGCTCCATCTCAGCTACAGCTCCTTCTCTGTGCAGCGCTGCTCTCTGCAGCCACGCGGGTGAGCCCACGTGGCTCTTGCTGTACGCTAAAATTAACGTCTGAAGCTCACAGATCTGCTGGCCTTTCACTGCCTGATGTAGGCTTGGGAACTGTGCTTGTCTGTGTAGCCATATGCTGCTATTTAGGAATATCTCTAAGCCCTGGACTTTGGTGGAACAAATGCACGTGATTTTATTCTGACGACCAAGAATAGTTCTTCGGATGGAGCTCACATTTCTGTACAACTCTAGCAAATGCTGCCCTGCACAAGGAAGGAGCAGCCCAATCACTGGGGGCATAAAATGTGCCATGAAGGTTGTAATTTGTGTAACTGAATGACCAACAGAAGACACGTTTCTACTGGTGCTTCCAGGAGACCCCCACTCCATGGAAATGTTCCTGACACATACAGAAATTATAAGCCTGCTCACTTGTGCCTAAGAGTGTTTGTCCTGAAAGTGTAAAAACTCTTGTGCAAGAATTAAATTTTTTGTGAAAGTTTTTATTATGCTCCTGAGCACTCTTAGCCACATATCATTGTCAATTTTTTATATTAAAAACTGGAAAAGGATGTCTACATTCTCATCCAAGACACATACCTCTGTACCTTCTAGGAGCCTAGGGAACAAGGAAATCATAAATTCCAGGTGCTTTTTCGGGCTACTGGCCATGCTGACCTTGTATTGCCAGGGTGATTCAATACCAAATCAGAAGGAAGAAGTTGGAAAATAAAAATTACTAGACTTAAAGCTACAAAAGCAAGCAACATGAGCTGAGGGTTCACTGAATGAGCTTGGCACTGAACTGAGCCTGTGGAAGTTCAGAACTGCGTTGTGCACTTTGGGTTTTTGATTGCAAAGCAGAAAGAACTTGCTGTTTGGGAGGAGGACAAGACTTCTAGGGCATAATCAGTTCCTTCCCTTATTGCAGTTTTCTTTTGGAGAGATGCGTGGTCCTGAATGTCATCTTACTGCATTTAAATTTTTTGCCTTTGTAGGCCAGCCAGCCCAATAAGCAGAACATAGACTTTGGTAGATGAGGGAGCAACATGTTTTTTTCTTTCATTAGTCACAAAGATAGCAGCACATTTGTCAGACATACCCCAGGTTTGCAGGTAAGAAATGTTCCTAGCATGCCAAACAGAATCATTTGACTTTTCCACTCTCATTAGTAAGTGGGCCCCCTCAGCTCACCTTAACCTAAATAATTATCACTTAAATTTTAACAGACAACCTGCAGGCCACCACAGATCAACAAAAAAATCAACATACAAACTATCTCACTGTAGGGATTACCTCTCCTTAGAGCCAGAACGGACCTTGAGCCATGTGTCACACAGGAAAATAATATAGGAACAAAGGATTATCAAGGATGCTTTCAGTCACTCAGTCCTACTCCACCTTCCCATTTAATCTGTGATTATACATAATCCCAAAGTGTCCTGGAAGCCTTAGCTGCAGGCAGCTCCCTCACACCTTACAGCAGTTGTAGACCTGGAGCCAAAACTGTAGCTGCTACCAGGAGAGAACAGGAGAAATCCAGGGCACCATCACCACTATATTGCAGCTTTACATGGTGGCTAGCACATGTCTAGCAAAACCAACTTCCCCTCATCATGTGGTAAGCAAAAAGTACCATCTCCACATTGGTCATGGGGAAGAAGCAAAGAGAAAAGGACTGTGCAAAAGTCAGACTAGATTTAGCAAATACATTTCTGCCTGAATTTCCCCTCTTAACTTGGGTCAAAGTCCACACTGTTGATCAAATATTTTGGCGTAGTGGGAGGTAGAGGTCTGTGCTGAAAGTGATGAAGAGAGGGCAGCCCTCTGGAAGTGATGGTCCCTTCCCCACTCATTAGCTCAGGCTCAGCTGTTTCCCTGTTTCCAGACTGAAAGGAGATCTGAGAGAGGGGACTTTTATTTCCCTGGGGACAGAGACATCATCAATTATCTGCTGTTCTCTGCTGCAAGCTGTCAGCGAATAGGGCAGAGGAGTACTGATAGGATTTCACCTTATCCCTTGACTCACTGATGGGCTCATCATTCAACTGCTGTGCACTTAGCATGGGCGATACTAATTATATTAATTATACTTCTACACAGGGCATGCTTATATTAGCAGTAAGGAGACTGGTGTCTTTTTAAAATGAAACATCCCTGGTTCATTAACTATATAGATTTAAAAGTGTAAGTGTAGCCATTATATCCACAATGGAAGTGGATCTCTCAAATCATAAAAGCATGTAATACCATTTTAGGTGTGCAGCTTGCATTCTATTGAGAGCAAAATTTACACTGCCTCTAGAAGACAGTAGCATTATATCACATAACTGCTAAATGTAGACTTGGAAACTTGATCACTACCTTGGCATAGCAGCAGAATCCCCTTAGCAGTGTTCAGCTGTGGGGATACCCCTCAGGTCAGTAAGAGATCTGAGTGAGTCCTCATGGGCTGAGCCTTACTGGAATTATACTAACAACTACATCCATGCATATCATCAGGATACAACTACTACTAAATTCAGAAGTGGATTTATGTAGTTGATAGCACAGAGACCTGTGCATGCTTTAAGAGGCAGGAAAATAAACGCCTCTCAGCAAAGGCTATCACAACAATGTGACATACTCATCACTCAAAGTGTATTTGCGAGATGTAGGTACCATAAATAATCCATTGATGCAGTGCCCATATGCAGCCATTGTCCCTGAATCTGGGCCAAGGGGCTGATGTAGAGTCTGCAGTTTTCTGAGGTTGGTTGGAAGTAGCTGAGATGTCAGCAATATTAGTTTAAATCTTAAGAACAGATTGTGCTTGTACCATAGAGTCAACCTCTAACCTGACCAATGGAAAATAATTGAACAGAACTGGGAGATTTCACCAGTCCCGACTGTTACCTCCTTTTATCTCAGTTTTCTTCTGTACAGAAATTAAACATACATTATTCACCAAGGTTATATATAATATATAGGGAGAGGCCACAAGCCTATCTGGGCTCTGAGTTCTGACCATTTTATGCAAAAGCAAAGCAAAAGTAGCTCCAGGCAGGTCTTCAATTTGCATTTCAATTGCACTTCTTGCACATTTTTTCTGGTATCTTGAGGAAAGTCTTAGCTAGTAAAGCTTTTCAAAGCCATCTGAGCGCTTGAGCAAAATAAAGAAAATAAATAAGTACATTCCTTTTCCAAGATTATTTATTTTTTAAGTTTGCCCAAAGGAAAAGAAAACCAAAACAGTTCCAGTGTTTCTGCACAGTCACATTTGGACACTAAGATTCTGTTAAGAGTGAAAGCCATTCATCTTCTGTTCATATTAATAGAGAGGAGACTCGTCACGCAGAAGATGCTAGCATTTTCACAACGATTTTGAATCTGAAGTCCTTATCTTTTCATAGCTGATGTGGTCGTGATTAGCACTCAACTTCAAGTTTTGTTTTATCTCACTTATTTTTTTAAGGAATGGTTGATATTTATGCAGCTAAATCTCCTCTGACTGTCAGTGTTGTTTAGCTCCTCCTTGGTCTCCAGATGTTGTCACAGTGTGTGTGTTAATCATCCTGTCAAGCGATGCAAGTGCTGAACACTTGCAAGGGATTTTCTGCTCCTTGGCACTCTGGACCCGATTTTTAATGCAAATCCTTGTATGGGAGCATGCAGATTGCAGCCTCATTTTGTCGAGATTATTTGCAAACCCAAAGGGAACTTGCTGCGCAGACCCCCAGAGTGCTGTGGCCCGGTGGTTTCCACTGTGTCTCTCAGGAGGTGGCTCTCTGTGGAGTTCGAACTGTTAGGCATGAGCTGGCACAGGGAAACTCTGTACCATCTACAGGGATGTGAAGTTTGACCCTGGAAGCTGCAAAAATGCCCTCTGGCTAGTTCTGTGCCAGATATTAGCAAGCCTAAGCAGAGCTCAGACCTGCAGAGGTGTGCAGAGAGCCTTATGCGGCTAGGGGTGAGTATGGAGCCAAATTTGGGCTCTCATTGACCAAAGACTCAGATACCTCTAGCTGTGGCTGGAGTAAGTTTATCCCTGTTCCTGAGCCTCTCTGCTCCTCTCACCCTCTCCCTTGGCCATAGGTTTCTGCCCAATGCAGGTGCTCATGGTCCTGATCTGCCCGAGGGCAACTCCTCTGTCCCAGGGGTTTATCCTTGCTGTGGTTAAACTCTCTGAGCCCTGAGCTGGGTGGGCTGCATCTAGGCTAGGCCAGGGACATGAATGTGAAGTACCACTACCTGCTGACCAGAGCAGAGGAGAAAACTGTCCTTGGCTGCACCTCATGTGGTATTTCTGAGGCTATTCAGTCAGGGGAGCAGCCCTCACGTCCAAAACAGAAAGGTGTACTCTGGTTGGGTTGTGCAATAGAGAAAATGTCTCATTAGCAGTAGTGCTGGCAATGCTGGGACTGGAAGAAGTGTTTCTGGCAGAGGTCTTGCAGAAATATTCTTGACAAAGCAGCTCCTTGGGCAATGCACTCCCCTCGACTGAGAAGCCATAGCTTGCCATGGCACCTGCTGCCACCTCAAAGAGTATTTGCCCAGCTTAACGCTACAAATTAAGTGTAACTGAGCAGTGCACAATGTTTCCCCACATATTTGCTTTCTGCAGTGAATGTTTGCCATGCAAGCACCACGTAGCTCTGGTGCTTATCGTTAATAAATATGTTCAGTTGTGAAGGCTCACAGTGTAAATCTCTGGCTTTCACAAATGGCTGCTTTTTTGGGCACTTGCAATCATTCCTCATCGGTGGGGATGAGAGGGCGGTTTGGACTTGCTGTCACCCCCTCAGCCCTGTAGGTCAGAGTTTCACAGAACATCAGCTCCACCGCCTGCAGGCAGCTCCAGCCCTTGCCATGCCATCCTGCTTCATTACCAAGCTCATCCCTCAGCCCAGCTATTGGAGTGAAATGAACTGGGGGCATGGGGCAGGCTGGGTCTGGCTTTTAAAATAGATGGAAAAAAACTGTTAAAACCCCTCTTTTTCATTTTCTGTCAGGTTATTTTTAAGCTGGCCTAGTTTCTCAGTCGGCTTCACAGCACAGTGGTGCCATCAGCTGAGCTGGCATCCCAGGACAGTTGGAAGGTGCGGAGAGGATGGGTCCTGCAGGATGGGGGAGCCCGTGTCTGGCAGCACCCGCTGACCAGCACCACCTTCTCCAGCATCCCTGTTTCCCTCCTGCTCCCTGCCCTGCTGCCTGGCCTGTGTTGGCCCTGGTGCTCCTCACAGATCGGTGAGGCCATTCCTCTTGCCAGAGCAGCACAAAACCAAGGCAGCAGAAAAATCAACTTAATTGTCTGCCGAGGGCAGAGACAAGAAAAACAGTGGATTAAGGAGGAAAGGAAGATAAAGGCATCCCCCTTTTCCCTTGTGGCAGCAGATAGAGCTGCTGTGAACCGTAGCACTTCTTTGCTATTTATTTGTGGATGGATTGAAATCATCCTAGTTTGGTGCAGATGCCAAGCTGGGCATTGGAAATGAGCACACAGAGGGCAAGGGCTTCCTCCCTGCTGAGGCCCCCCCAGACACATGAAATGCAGAGCATACAGTGCCTGGAGCTTGTTTACTCCCCTCTCTTCACGGTGGAGAGCATCCCTCTCTCATCGCGGCCTGTCATGGCTATGCATACACCCACTGCATCTTCCTTCTCAGCAGCCCCTGGGCTGAGCAGCCATGGGAGCAGGAATCAAAGTGGGGCTGCAGGGTGTTCATGATGTATCAATCCTTTTAAAAATTATTATATATAATCACACTTTGTAGTGATGGTGAGCGCCTCCTAAGAGCTTTGCACGCTTCCATAATAATTTCCAGGACAGATGGGGACACTGGGGTTGGGGCTGAAGCATGCCAGGCGTGGCAGAAATTGGGGATGGCATTGGGAATATCACACTGAAGTATCTGGTTTCTAGTCCCACATCCAGACCCTCTTTGTGTCTCTGGTGCATTTTCAGTTGACCCTGGGCTGTAAGTCAGAAGTTAAAATAGGACCATTTTGGTTTTGAGTGGGGATGATTTGGCAATGCAAACGGATTTGTGCCCTGGCTTGCAGCCCCTTGTGGGGTTCAGGTACCCCTTAATGTCACTGATGGACACCAGACTGTCCGACCTCACCGGTAACTCTATCATCACTGACATGCTTTCTGTTGTTTTTCAGGAATATCTCCGAGGCTCCCTGAAATCATGTCAATAGGATCACATTCATTCTCCCCAGGAGGTCCTAATGGGATTATTAGAAGCCAGTCCTTCGCTGGCTTCAGCGGGCTTCAGGAAAGAAGGTCCAGGCAAGTGCCCTTGCCCTCTAAGGGGCATTTCAAAATCAGGCTGTAAGGGAGTTCTGGACTTTAGGGGACAAAGGGGGAAAGGAGGTGAGAGAGGACTTCTTTCTCTCTGACTCTCTGCCAACTAGTGTCCTAGGCTGAGATGTCTCTATATGTTGTTCGTATAACTAAGCTGTTACCCTCTGCCTGTTTGCCTCTCCCACATTAATGCCTGGCTTCCTCACACGCCTCAGAGCTGTGAGAGAATTTCAGAGAATCATTTTAACTTATGCAGTGATCTTTTTAACACATGAGATGTGCAGGAACATGATACACTTCCCCTCCTCCCAGTTTAAGACCACTACTACATAAAAGACAGTTCTCTCATTGCTGCACGGTGAATTCAAAACAAAGCCATTTCCCTGAGCTTCGCTGTGGAGCCTTTCCATGCACTTCCCTTTAGCTAGACAGGACTTAGGGCTTTGAGTCCAGTATGTCCAAGTCATCCAGTCCCTGATGCTCCCAGAGGCTACTTTACAATTGATTTTAACTTGTGTAGTCTCCCAGTGCCAGACCACCAGTTAGCAATTGAGGAGGAACAGCAGGCAAAGGGTTGCCTCCCGTTGTCAGCCCAAACCAGTGATGGTTGTCAGATGCTGACCTACCCCCAAAAAGTCACCAGAGAGGCACCTGTATGCAGGACAACTGCCCTCACTTTGCCATACACTCCATACTCAAGACCAGTAGTGTGTTACTGTCCTCCAGAAACACTCTTAACCAAATCCCAATCTTCCTCAGGAGCTGCAGGCTTTACACCTGAAATTATCTAGGCTCCCCTTTCTTTTTAGCACCTGGATATAGCTCAGCCCTCTCATGGGCTCTCTGATGTGAGTTAGGACAGGCATGTTATAAAACAGAAATGTCTGATGAGCCTCAGACTTGGCCTTGCATTTCTAGACAAGCATCTGTGTCTTGGGAAGCACATATCCCAGGCTGTTGAGATTCTTAACCTGTAAAGAAATGCAGTCCTTTAACTGGCAGGCACAGAAGGAGATTCATTTTTTCTAGCAGAGGTAATATCAGAAGATTTCTTCAAGCTACACTCCTTTGAGATTTCTATGATTTATAGGGATTTCTTCCTCTTTGATGTTCATTTTGCAGGTGTAACTCCTTTATTGAAAATTCCTCTGCGCTCAAGAAGCCCCAAGCAAAGGTGAAGAAAATGCATAATTTGGGCCATAAGAACAGCAGCACGCCCAAAGAACCTCAGCCTAAAAGGATGGAAGAGGTCTACCGAGCCCTGAAGAGTGGCCTGGAGTAAGAGCTTTTATCCTGCTTGTTGATTGAAGCTTTCTGTGACATTTTACAGCCTAGGGAAACAAGAACAGGGATCGTTCTCCATAAGACACGAACGTACGCCTCTTGAAGTCTGGATTGTGACACTGAGGATCTAAAATATTTGTATGGGACACAAGAATACAAGAGGCAGAATCCCATTTCCATTCACAGTTTGAGAAAAGCTCCCAAAGTCTGGGATCTCAACATCAGATTTTTTTCCCTCTGAGTTTCCTAGAGTCCTGTCAAAGGCTTGTATTGCCTTTCAGATAACATCCCAGATGATAACAGGGCTTTTATCAGCCAGATACAGGGGCAGCGACTGGAAGGCACCAGCCCATAAACTAAGCAGCAGATTAGCTTACTTGAAACTGGTTGTTCAGTGTAAAGAGAACACCGAGCTCTTATACACAGTTAAATAAGTGGGCTCCTATTTTTTCCCAAAAAGGCAGCAGGGAGCTGCTTTTAGGACAGATCAATGTAAATGAGTTTTTGTCTGTAAACACATCCAGCGAGGAAAGCCATTTGTCAGGCAGATTCTCTTTTAGGATGGTCATCAGCCAGCTCGGTATGTGCTGCAGGGCTCATGCATCGTTCTCTGGTTTGTGTTTGCAGTGAGTATCTGGAGGTTCACCAGACAGAGCTGGATAAGCTGACTGCTCAGTTAAAAGACATGAAAAGGAACTCACGCCTGGTACGTGCCACGCTTTTTCTTTGTGTCAATGCACAGTGGCCTTCTTGAGGTGCTGGAGCAGCCAGGGGATGGGGGTGGGACACAGGGAATTTGCACTGATGCTCTTCTTCCCTTCTGGCCGTGGTCTTGTTTGTGAGTTCTGTTGACTGTCAAACACTTCTTTCACATGGTGTTGTGTTGCAAAATTAATCAGTTTCATGTTTTCTGTTGCAGGGAGTCCTGTACGATTTAGATAAGGTACGTTGCTCTCTTTAACACTCATTTTGCAAGGAGCCATTAATATTTGTACAGTGTCCATGGAAACCTTTCTCAGAGGGTTCTCCTAGCCATGCCAACACCTGCATTTTCCAAGGAAGAAGTCCCACTCCCCTCCTTTTCCCAGGGGCTCTGGTATTACCCACTAATGCAGTGTCAAACACAGTGTGCTCACTAATCCGGCATCAAACGTACCCCATCAAGGCTTTTCCTGAGGTCTGCCAGGTCAAACTGGCTCTGGGATGGGCACAGGCAGAGAGACAGACCCCTGCCAGCGAAGGAAGGAAGGAAGTGGAGGAGAGACTTCCTTTTTCTGTCAGCTGTCAGCCATTAAATCCATTCCCTTCTACAACTTCTCTCAGCCAGCTCCAGTCAGATGGGGGCTGACAGGGACACACCAGGGGGCTGGGGCGGGATCCAGGTCAAGGCCCACTTCATTCCTGCTCCTGCCAGTTCTGAAGAAGGAAAATTTGAAAATATATTTTCCCTGCAGGAAAATTTGGGTGAAAGAAAAGAAAAGCTTTCAAAAACATTTCCTGAACAAGTCTGACTTTTTTTTTTCAGTCAAAATGCCAAGCTTGGGTTTATTCTAAAAACCAGCTTGCTGAGGAAGAGAATGGATCTTGAAATGCAAAACCTGATCAACATTAGTACAGGATTTCAAAGTACTGAAAATATCGTTTTTTCACATAAAAAAAGTTCTGCTTTCTTTAATTATTTTTTTATAATAATTAGAAAAACCTAGAGAAATCCCATAAAATAAAAACTCTTTCCTATTTAAAAATATATATCAGGTACAGAAGTGATGGAGCTCCATTGTGAGCAGCAGCTTAACAGTAGTAGGGTGGGACAACTGATTCCGGATTCATGGTCAAGGAAATTCTGTGTGTTTAATTTCTGATCTATGGGGACTGGCAGAGCTAGTGTGGCAGTGTCTTACTGATTGATTTAAAGGTGCCTCCTGATGCTCTGCCTTGTGCTTTCTTTCAGCAAATCAAAGCAGTCGAGAGATACATGAGAAGGCTGGAGTTCCACATTAGCAAGGTAATGAGCTCTCCTATTGTTTTTCTTCTGCATCTGTTCCCATATTATTGAGGAAACAAAGCCTTAGCCTCGTGCTACCCCTTTGTGCTGGGAAGGCCACTCCCAGATTTGCTATATTTTCCAGAATAGGCTGGTGGTCAGAGCCAGAGAAAGGGTTTCCACATAGACCCCAAGGTCCAGCCATGCCCCAAGACAGTCCCACATGCTTTTAGGTACAGAGGGAACATAGGGTTGGAGACTTGCTGGGGAAAATCTATCTCGCAGCATGCTTGTTGTCAGACTTTAGGTAGAAAGAGAGTTGCATCTGAAAGCATTTTAATTCAGCAGTTATCTCTAGCACACACAGCAGCAAGTTTGGATTTATTCCTGCATTGCACTGCTAATGCTTTTGCTGCATGGTTTGGGGCCCACATCCACTTGAATACATTGGTGAGAATGTTCAGTGGAGGTACTTGTGATTTATACTAATACGTTTTAGAGTTGGACAAAATCCATGGCATGTATTCTCTTACTTATAAACATATCTGCTAGTGATTAGTTGCTTTTTTGAGCCTGACAAAGGAATGAATTATTTTTGACAGATAAAATGTCTTTTGAGAGTCATTTGAAAAGCATTTGCGCAGCTTCAAGTCCTCTAATTATGACAACCTATCTAAACCTTTTAATTTCAGTCTTCTCTTACTCTTGGAGCCAGAAATAAAAATATAAATCATGAAGCGATAGACTGAGATTTTGTTCCCCAAGCCACCTACTCTCTTGCTGGCAGCATGAATGGCAAAAATTAGTACTTGAAGAGCATTTCCATTCAAATCCTTCCCACTTCAGCCTGCTCAGAGCTAATGGTTTCTGGGTTGATAATAGGAGTGAAAAGCACCAAACGCAAGAGGTAATGCTGGTCAGTGTTGCTCAGGATTGCAGAGTACATGAGTTCACTCTCTGTAACCCATGGCAACAGAGACAAAAGGAACTGAGTGTGTGGTGTTAGAGCCTGCAGGCTTGGGCAGGTGGAGAAACATTTCTGTTTTTGATGTTAGAGAAGCTCTTTTTCAGCAGTACTTAATTAGGGCCACAGAGATGCCTTCTGTCTGCTACCTGCCACTGCTCTGTAAAGGAAGCGAAGCAAGGAAAATGGGGTGCACGACAGCACATCCCACATACTTGGGGAGCAGATGAGCATGTCCTAGCCACACTCACATGGGCAGGAGCAGGATGTCAGTCCCAGACCAAGGCTCCACTCTGATGTCAGAAGTAAACACCAAGTGACAGCTATTTATAGTAGCTGTCTTTAACTTCCTGGCTTGCAAGAGAAACAAGAGTGAGTATGAGTGCAGAAAGCTTTTTTTGTAGCTTCAGAATGGTGAAATGCTGCCTGTGTCTTCTCCACCTTCTGCTGAACTCTTTCACTTTGCAAAGCATTCCCTGCTTTGGGTAGGGTGCCCTCAAGTCAGAGGCTTCAGCCACCAGTTATCCGAGATAGCCTTGTAAAAATTGACCCAAGGCTTTGAAGCCATCAGGAAGACAAGTCCCATTCCTAACAAATTAGCAACAGCACTTTTTGTTAGAGGTTAAGCAGGCTTGGAAAATGGGATTTGAAATATGCCTGGATTGTCGCATCAGGCTCATCTCTAACACAGCAACACAAAGTCATAGACCGATGAAGCCAAGGTGCTGGATGCTTTCATAGAAATTCTGCCATGAAAAATCCATTACTGAGCAGGAGCACCATGGGACACAGGGTGATCTCTCGATTTCAGAGATAACAATGGAAAAAGTTACTCTAGGTAAAACCCAAATATGACCCTGCTTTAGCAGGGACATTAGAAGCAGAAAGAAGAGAGAGCTTCTTCCAGTCCTGTCCTTCTCCTCACCCTGATAGTCAGGTTAGAAAACCCACATCTTCTGTATCTGGCAGATTTAGTTTATAAAAATATAAACCACTATATATAGCTGGTGTGTGTATACACACACACACACACACGTATATATATATATATATATATGTATGTATATGTATCAGCCTATACCACGGCAGACTCTTAATGAACAACTCAGATGGAATAAATTTATATGTGCAGTGCAGGGAAAAGGGAAACCATAGTGTGAGATGTGTAAATCCATTGTCCTCTGAGGCTAGATCCAGGTGAGACTTCAGACAGTGTGTGACTATGTTTTGCGAGCACTTACAAAATGTTGGGTGCCTAAGTTATGTCAAAGGAGTGTAAGAAGATGACTAGGGAATTATGTAAATGCCTGTGGGGATTGAAGTTCATAATACTTTTTATATTTGACATCAGCTGTTTGTAAGCCCTTTACTTGTGCTGATTCCAAGTATTACTTCCAGTTTCTGGAGGATGGATGGTAAGAATTCAAAATACCACTCCCAGCTTCCAGTACTACCTGTTAGTCAAATATTGCAATATTAGCCTTGATCCATGGCTGACATTAGGGAACCAAAGCTGCTGCTGACCCTGTTAAATGTGCCATTTACCACTTCCAGTTGCATTTGGCAGCGTGGGCATTGCAGTTGCCTTTTAAAGAGCTCTTCCACAGCAAGATGTTTGAGAAGATGGCTGCATTCCTGCCTCACTGTTACGATGGGGAGAACAGGAGCAGCAATGCTTAGAGGCATGTAGGGCAAGCAGGTGAATTACTGGCATCTACTCTTGCTCTATTGAAATTTTTACACTGGAAGTGACTTTTATCTTGTGTTTCTTTTTCATAGAGTATAACAGTATCACAGCTTCATTTCCTCAGCCCCTCCATTGGATATAATGGTTTGGCTGAATTTTTTTTAATGCAAATGACTTCATTGTGTTGATTTTATTTTGCTGGGTTTTCTGGGGTTTTTTCATTACACTTTCCTTGTTCCCACTAGGTGGATGAGCTTTATGAAGCCTATTGTATCCAAAGACGTCTCTGTGATGGTGCCAGCAAAATGAAGCAAGCTTTTGCAATGTCTCCTGCCAGCAAAGCAGCTCGAGAGAGTTTGACTGAAATCAACAGGAGCTACAAGGAGTACACAGAGGTACACCCTCATCAGTTCATTCTTTTCACTCTCTTGCTGTTTGAAAGCCATGGGAACTTTGCCACTGTTCTCAGGGAGATTTTCATCCAGACAGAAGAAATAATAGCAAACTCAGCAAAGAAGAATTAGTATTTGTTTTTCTTCAGGTGAATACCTGGTGATTTACAAGGACAGGTTACATGGGTTCAAAGAGTTCCTTGAAATAACAGTTTTGACTCTGTGAGAGCAGGGTTATACCCAGGAGCTGCAGCACAAGAGCAAAAGCATAAATCTGCCCCAAACCTACTTAAACACCAACTACCTCCTTCCCCCCTGCGGATTTGGGGATGGCAGGCTGACTGGAAACCGTGTGCATACAGACGTGCTGCATCCTACCTGTTGTACTTGATCTGATCAAAATCTATTTTGTTAAACAGGCAATAGATGATGAGCAACAGTCTAACAGTGCTGCAAATACCCCGGCACACAAGCTGTGACAACCTTCCAAAATCTGAAGGAAGAACTGGAGATACTTGATACGCATCTCCCAGAGTCTTTTTTTCTTAATGTAGTCCATACTTATTGAGAGATTAAATCATGGTGGGAGCCACTTTGGCATAGAGCTGCTGCTGGCACACATCTTGGCTGGAGAGGACCAGAACAGTGACCAGGTTACTCTCCAAGGGCCACAGCTTCCCTTTTGCCATCAGAAGGATTAGCATGCAGCAGCAGAGGAGCACGGGGTTGCAATGTCAGCAAAAGCGGGCATAGCTGCCATTTTTAGGGCCAGACCTAGCTAAACAAGAAGGATGGCTGTGAGATTGACTTTTTTGCGAAATATCTTTCATTTGCTTAACAGAAGCTATCCTTACAAACAGACCTTAAAAAAAAACCAAGCCCGAAGAGTGTTTGTCTGACCTCACTGTTTCCTTTTCCAACACAGAACATGTGTACCATAGAAGCGGAGCTGGAAAACCTATTGGGGGAGTTTTGCATCAAGATGAAAGGTAATTGCCTTTTCACCTTTCCCTTCTTTCTCTGAAACAGTAGCAGTTGTTGCACACATTGGTGAGGGAGTGTGATGTGTATTTATGACAGGTGGGGTTTCCCAGTCCCTCACACCCATTGCTGAGCCTTCAAACCCCCAGCTTACACCCCTGCCCACTGGAAAGGATCACAGAACCAGGAACACCAATGCTTACAGACTTTCTGCGATTCTGCTTTTTGTTTTCTAGACTAATTACCTCCCACAAAGATTCCCCCCAACAGCCAAAGCAATTCAATTTCGAAAGCTGCTGTAATTTTGCCTCTATTTCTGTAATTCTTTGAGAAGATGACTGGGAAATTATGTGAATTTCCATGGTGCTGTACTTGAAATTCAAAATACCTTCTTCATTTGATGTGACTAATACTATTTTTGACCAAATGTAAAAAAAGCAAAAAGCTGGGGATAGTTTTCCTAGATAACTCCGTGATGGCATTCACCTTTCCATTTTATTCCTTGTCTTTATGACAGGGGAATTTATGGGTTTGAATACAATGGAATCAGTTTTACCTGAAGCCTCAGTGGATTGTCAGGTATTGCTAATGCTGTTATCCCTTTAAGAGTCAATGTCTTAAAGAAGAGATTGGGAGGGAGAGATTTTTTCTATCTCCAATCACTGACATGAAAGTAGTTCTGTAAAACAAAATCAGCATCTAAATATTCATGAACTCTTAATTTTTCACTTGAAATCTTGCCATTTAAAACATCCACGGTATTGCTGGTGGAATTTAGAGAGCTCACAAATCTCATACAGGGCTTTGATTTTGCCTGCCTTGTCACAGTTGTTTCCTACTATTGCATTGCATAAGATTAAGATTAATCTTAGATTAAATGAAAATAGCTACTCTGTGCTCTCATATTAGAGAAAACAATTGCAGCAACTGTTGGAGTTCTCCCAGCTCCATCCCTCAGGTTTTAGATGAGCACATGAAACTGAGCCTGATATTTCTGTGCAGAAACCCCCAGCAGAACCACAGCGTGGACATGCTGAATGAAACAACGTCACAGAGTGTATGAAGGGATTTGCCAGCTCCCTTGGAGCATTTCCTTACTTGCTGTAAATGCAGGGCACAGTTCCTGACAGCAGGACATGTTGCAGAGGTGTCACAGTGTCCCAAATGGCTGGGCTGAGGAGGTCTGGCCCCTTCTCTTTTGTATGCCAAATATTCCAGCAGAGCTCAAGAGCTCTGGAGAAGGCAGAAGGTGCTGCACGCACGTGTGGGAGCAGAGCACAAACCACAAACAGCAGCTGCTTTTGAACACAGTTTGCATCACATAAAGAAGCCCAAATTAGAAAACAGCAAGGAGAAATTATTAAGTATTCTCTAATTAGGGCATCTGAGATTTCTATCTAGATAGTTTTCCCTAGGAATAGAATCCTATAGGACAATACAGCCATTGCTATTGCTAAGGCTTGCAACAGCTCTAGCACAAAATCTTGTAGATCACACAGCAAGTTTCCCCCTTAAGTTATACTGCAGCATATCCAGCTAACTTTAGGATCTAATTTAAAATCAAAGCATTCCTCTTCCCAAAGCTTATCTGTTCCTAGCCATTCCAGTGCAAGTTATTTTTATTTTGTGCCCTCTGTCACTTAAACTGAAAGCAAGCCAACCTACACAATGCTGTCAGGAAGCAGGGGAGCTACACAGTGCTTTTATGACTGGTATTTAAAGGAAAAAAAAAAGCCTAATCGTTTTTCAAAATCAAGATAATAAATGTGCCAGCAGGCTTAGATAACTGCTCAGGATTAATCAGTTGTTGAACTTTACCAGGGAAACCCAGTGTAGAAATTCCTGTATGGAATCTGCGTGTCCTGTTATGATGTACAGAAAAGTGCCCTTATGGCTGTTGGAAGTGCCAGGACAGCAGGAGGTGAAAAGGGCAGATGTTTCACTCAGGGGAGAGCAATATGCTGGCCTGACACACCAGAGGCTCTGTGATACAGGGCCCACCACCAGCACCCTGCACACCAGCAGAGCTGCACGTGCTTCATGAGCTCCAGGTGGCCCTGCCTGCTTGCCACAGCCACATGATGGGCCCCCAGAAGCAATCTCCTGTCCTGTCTCCTTTTACAAAGGCATGATGTTTGAAACTGTACAATAGAGCCATTGGTTCCTGCAATTTTTTAGTCCCCAAAGTCATTCAGTCACCAAAAACTTGTTTCCTGTGGAAGTAGTTATGCCCTGTTGTCAAGTCAGCCCTAAGCCCCCTCTTCATTATGCTGAGAAGACTTGACCAGCCTGGTTGGGCCAGTCACAGCTCACAGACCTAAACATCCATATGGGGTTTTAAGCTGGAGTTTCCTCACCCTCCCACCCCATGCACTGGGCAAAGAAAGGACCCTTTATTTTCCTCCGATGCTTTGGTGCTGTGTCCCAGCAGAGATCAAATTCACTTTTAAAAGCACGCATGGGGAGAGAGGAGCAGTGGTGGAGTGCTAGTAATCTTAAATTATTTATAAACAGTAAATAAATTAGAAAGGAATTGGTAATATGAGCTCTGTGCCAGGGCCTCTCTGTTCTGCCAAACACTAGGATGAGTAAAGAAAACTCTCTTTTGGTCAAAGAAATGGAAGAGGCAGATCAGCAGATCACAGGGACAGTCCATGACTGCATGCAGGGATTGAGTTGCTCCCGCAGTACAGCTAGCAGGACTAATTCATCCCTGCAAATATAGCCAGCACTAGAGTTCCTCATACTTGCCTTGATTTTAACACACCCCTGTATGTTCTGTTGTGGCATTCTTTCCTCTGCCACAGCTTTGTGTGTGGCCTCAAGATGGTTTCTTTGGGCACTGCAACACTAGAGGCATAGATTTAGGCTCACACAAAGCAAAACCTGTATACCAAAACAAGTGCAGTGGCTACATACTGAAGGGATCTGTGAGAAAGGAGAGGCTCCCTCTGTGGGAAAAACAACCAGCTGAATCCTGAAGAAAAGCAGGTCAGCAGGCCAGGAGAGGAGTGGTAATTCCCCTTGGATTTCAGCATGGTCCCTCAGGAAACTGCCATTTCATATGCACAGTGCTGATATAAAAATAGCATTGTTATGTCCTACCTTAAAAATCCCCAAAACCAAACATACATCACAAGTGCTTTGCTGTGCTGCATTTCCCACTCCGGGGAAAATGACATTGATCTGGCATTACAGATGTCAGGCATGTTTTGTCATGCACTTACTATTGGAAGACACTCAGCTCTTAGGGGAATGACAATGTATGAAAACGCTGAGCAGGAGCCCCTGTTGCTTGCTGTGTCTCTGTAAAGATGTACTAAAAAGGAATCAGTGTTGAAGTGTGGAGCTCAGTCGGGTTGGTGTTGAGCAGAGCTGCAGGGCAATCAGCAGCTTGCCTACACCTCACCATGGGAAGGGCTCTCAGCTGAGTGAAGCCAGGTGACGTCAGGAAGCTGTTTCTCCTTTTTCTATAATAATTGTATTAAAGGAAACTTTAGGCTCTCACAGGGGAAAAAAGCTGGAAGGTATAAATCTCCCATGTGCAAGAAACCACAGCCCAATTAATTTTATACAAAATAAAAAAGAAAACAGGAAATTAAGATGGGAGGTTGTCTTGGTTTGGAGGGTGCTCAGGCAGCAGTAAGAGGGGGGATATAAACAGCATCTGGGGGGCTGCAGGAGGCTGTTGCTGTGTTCTGTCCAAGTGTGGCAGTGGTGGCCCTGGGCACCCCTCTGCACCCCACTCCTGGGCTCAGCTGCACTTGGCAGCCCAGGCCCTCCCACAGCCCCTCTGTGTCTTTCCTTCTCAGGTCTGGCTGGCTTTGCTCGGCTCTGCCCAGGAGATCAATATGAGGTATGTCTGCGTGGGTTTTTTGTTTATTTAATAGCAAAAGAATCAAAAGGCAGGCAGATCTCTGCTGCTTTTTACATCACAGTGAATAAAACCTTTTCACTTCAGCACCTCAATAAACAGCTGTTATTTCTCCCATAGCTGCTCTGAAAAACCTTGCAGTTCTCTGGATGTCTGCTTTTGTCAGGGCATCTGTCAGAAGACCTGGATTTTACATTCAGAGAACTGGGTGGTGGCTATTGAAAGAACTACGAGCTTTATTTTTTTTTAAATTTTAAAAAAGTATTTAAAAATTTTTTTAAAATCTTATTTGTGACAAAAGTTTCTAATTCCCCTGAAAAAAGCATATGCCCCATCCCATGCATGTAGGGCAAATAGAACACATCCTTGCAAGTATCCTTTACTGAATGCATAGGCTCTACTTCATCATGGAGCAAAGCAGCAGAAAGACGCTGAATAACCATTGCTGGAGACCCAGATGTTACCTGCTGTGAGGCTGCATCAGGATCTCTGGTCATTGCAATATTTCAGAAGAGAACATCAGGAGTCTGTTAATTAGAGATGGATTAAAATAAAAGCCTCCAGCTCTACCAGAACAGACCTAACCCTGCAAGAAATTTACAGTGGATTGATAGTGGATCCCCCCAGCTAGTAACTTCCCAGCTGCCTCAATCATAGATTCATTTGTTCCCACTCTCATTCCCTGTGATGAATGACTCCTGCTGCTCTCACTCCTGCTTTCTCTGTGGGGTCAGTTAGCTGGTACAGGTGTCTTCCAGCCAGCCCAAAGTGGTCTTCCTGCTCTTGATGCTTCAAACTGGGTTACTGCACTATGGATGTCACTCATGTCCATCATCAAACAGCCAAAACCTCACAGCTGGGGAAATCTCTGATGAGGAGTGGCCAAAAGCTCACCTGCCTGGGAAGGCAGCGGATCCAGCAAGTTGTAGATGTTAGGAAAGACCAGGGCTGCTTTCATCCTGCCCTCCCAAATCTCCCTTTCCCTGTAAATGGAATTAAGTGCCTTGCAACTTTGTTATGAGTCATCCAGTGGCATGAAACTAGAAGCTTGGGTGAGGGGTGCACTACCAAAAGGTTCAATTAGGAGAGCTAAGAGACAGAGATCCTCCAGCAGGTTTTTCCTTCTGACTCGATGGGAAGCGGAAGGGCAGCACCTACACCACTAACTCTTCCAGCCTTTCTCAGACCCTCTCCCCAGTTTTGTTTCTGATATTTGTGCATCGTGAGAGCAGATTCCTGAAGAAAATAAGAGGATTTTTCTTTTTTAGATTTTCATGCGTTACGGTCGCCAGCGTTGGAAACTGAAAGGCAAAATAGAAGTGAATGGCAAGCAAAGCTGGGATGGAGAGGAGATGGTTTTCCTCCCTCTCATTGTTGGACTGATCTCCATTAAGGTATGCATGCTGACTCCCTTTGCCTGCAAGCAAGGCAGGAGTCAAGAACCTGCCTTCTCATGCACCATCAGCAAAAGCACAGAAGCAGATCATTAAACTCTTTAGAAATGAGCCACAGTTAGTATTGCTGACATGCCTGCTGAAGTGCTGTAGTATTGTCCAGTTTAGATACTACAAGACTAATCAGTTTGTGAGAGCTGTGGGAGAGATTTTCTTCCCAAACTGGAGTCTTTTTATTGCTGTTCCACCTCTTCACTGCTCCCGGCCTCCCAACACAATTGTTTCCTGGCTGAAAGTCCATATGCTTTCTTTCCAAGAAGCCTTCAACCTAGAGATACCCATTGTCTGGACCCCTGTCCAGAAATTGCTGCTTAAAACCATTCCAGATGTCCTTGGTTAGGCAGCTTATACAGAAGTATGTCTCAAAAGTCTTAGGGAAAATGGCCCACTTAGACACTGCAAAGACTTCATGAAAAAAATGCAGGTGATTACAAAACCCACAACCAAAATAATCCCAAAGGTGTGAGACAGTAGGTTTTCAGTGAAAGGCAAGTTGTGACACAGGGTGAGTCACTCTCTTCAATCTAACACACAGGTTTAAGGAGGAAAGTTAGGAGAGAACCCCTTTTTATAGTACACAAGCATCCCAGTATTACTAAGGTTAATGTGTATATTCTCTTCCCTTTTTGGACTCTGTCCAATCACTTTCACATAAAAGGTTCAAGAACTGGCATTCAAGCAAACAGCCAAAGGCTGGTTTGTGTAGGAGCTGCATATAAAGCTGTCACTCTGAATTTCCAGGCAGATACATCTCTAAATATGAATAGTGTGCTATTCTTACTATTACAACATGTATGGAGGTGGTTCCTCAACAGTAGATCTGTGGAAGTCCTCACCAAAGGCCATCCTTGGTGCAAACAACTACACAGCTTCAGAGTTACAGGAGAGAAATACCTGGAAGAGAGCTCCCTTGGGAATTATTAATTAGGCAGGTTACATCAGGAGATTCCCAGTCAGGAATTTTTCAACTGCTGAGAGACTCTATGCCCTCCCTGTTCTCACTCTTCCCTTGGGCTCTGCTTATCATTAGTGCAAAAGATCAAATACAAGACTAGGCAGCCCTTGGTCTGAGCCAGCGTGGTTGTTCTTTTCTGGAGCCTGTAAAGAACATGAACAAAACATAGAATCGTAATCGTATGCAACTCTGCATTTCTTAAAAAAACCAAAACAAAACCACCACCAAACCTCAGATTTTTTCCTTGAGTAATGCAACAATCAATCATATTTTAGAAGCCTTTTAGAAAGGGGGCCAGGCCAGACAATCAAAGCTGTTACCTTGGGATTAAGGATTACAATGCCTTGTGTGGTCCTAAATATCCTGTTCTTGTCTCTTACAGGTCACAGAAGTTAAAGGACTTGCTACTCATATCCTTGTGGGAAGTGTAACCTGTGAGACAAAAGACCTGTTTGCAGCTCGGCCTCAGGTGGTTGCAGTAGACATTAATGACCTTGGCACAGTAAAGCTGAACCTTGAGATCACCTGGTAGTAAGTAGAACTGGTTGGTCAGTTGGTCAGTCAATCAATTAATCAATCAATTAGCTGTAAAACTTCAACCAAAGAAAAAATGGTTCATCCACGTGCATTGTTCTCTCCCTGGTTTTCCCTGGCGAGGAACATTGTGAAGGAACTGTGGCCCAAGTTTGGTATATGAGAAACGGTTCACGGTCATCCACAGTTTGCCTGCTTTTCCTGTGGTAGAGAAGGTTGTGTCTGGTTTCAGCTGTTAAATTAGGTTTCTTAAGTACTGACATTACAAGGTATGGGAAGCACTTAGTGATGATAGATCTCAGAATTGCCTAAAGCTTATTCTTCTTCAAAGCTTGTAAAGGGGGCGTAACTGAGTGTTCATATATATTTTTTTAATATGAAAAAAAATCACTGTAAAAGTCAGTGCTGGATTTATGGATTTACTCTAGCATAGCCAAGTTCAGGAGTTGGCCCATCTTTAAAAGTTGTTTATTAAGGGCTTCATCCACCACAAGAGTGATGGGAAATCTCCTAGTGTTCTCTATTCACCTTGGTCAACCTAGGTGAGCTGGTTGCCTTAGGATGCAAACCCAGTTCTCAATGTATTTTTATGGAATAAGTAAATGTCATTTCTGAAGAAGCATTGTCACATTTAACTTTTACAATCATGCATGCTGTTTCTTGTAATGCAATAAACATGAAGCCAGCAATAACAGCTCCTGGTTTCCTTTATAATGCAACAGCTCTATTAATAGTTGAGCACCTTTCTCATTAGTATATATGACACTTGGCAACTTAAATCCAAGAATACTTTTCATGTGAGAAGAATAACATCAGACTGCGCTACCTAAATGATTTCTGAGGGAACGCTTTCATCAGAACCGAAAACCACACTTCTGAGACTGCTGTCTAATTAACAACATTTTCTTTAAACACTTCAGTTTAAAAACTTGCTACCTCTGGGTTTTGATGTGCTAATAAACCACCTTTTCAAAAATCCTTTCTGTGGACCTGAAAGTCCCTTGTGCTCAGTCTAACAACCTTTCTTTTTTCCCCTCTTGTTTGTATATCTGTAGCCCCTTTGATGTTGAAGACTTGACCCCATCCACAGGAAATGTGAGCAAGGCATCTGCTCTCCAGAGGAGAATGTCCATGTACAGCCAAGGCACTCCTGAAACACCAACCTTCAAGGACCACTCATTCTTTGTAAGCTCTGCTTGGCCTCATGTTTATGTAATGAGAAACCCTAGAGCAGTTCAAACACTGCAAACATTTCATTGCTTTGCGTGTCTAAGCTTTTTTTTCCCTGGTTGTAGGAGGTTACCCGTACAAATATTTATAAAGCAAGTGCATTCCTAGCTGCTAATCCTAAAAGAAGGTGACTATGATCCTGGCATCTTTGAAATTTTGTGGCCAATTAATGCATACCTATCCTTCCTGCCTGACTGCTATGATACTTGAATAATACTTAAAAAAAGTGTTTCTATTTTGCAACAGTAGTTAAACAACCATTATAGCACAAGTATTTTTAAGTATCCTGTGATAAAATTTGCCCCTGTACTGAAGATATTCACAGGGTGTTCCTACATTTTGCATGAATCGAATTCTGAATGCTTAATCAGGCCATCTGTACAGAGATTAATTTTACAAGTGCTGCATCCCATGCCTGTAATTTAGTACTCTGCTACAAAGCATTCATTTAACTTGCCCTTCCTCACACCCTCTTTGCTTTAACTGTTGAAGAAATGGCTGCATCCCCTGCAAGACAGGCCAAAGTTGACAATCTTAGATGCTCTTCAAGACACTTTCTTTGACAAGCTTCGTCGCAGTCGCTCTTTTAGTGACCTGCCATCGCTCAGGCTAAGCCCAAAGGCAGGGCTAGAGCTATATGTGAGTCCTGGTTTTTGCTTGGTGAAGGATTTTTTCAGTCTCTGTGTGGCATCTCCGTTCCCACGCATGCTTCATGTGTTGCTCTCTGTTGCAACTCACTCATTTTGCTGACTGATTAGAGGGCAGGACATAACTGTGAGCCCATGCAGCTCTCATTAAATCAAAATTCCTCTTGGTTTCTGCAGAGATAATGATCAGAAGTCAACTATCTGTGGGCAGTGAGCAGGGCAGGAACACAAGCCAACAGTGTTCTTAAAAATCACGTGCTACACTGATTGACGCTCTACATTGGCCTAGTAACATGACTTTCAGAAGCTAAAAGCATACCCACGCCAAGGGAAAGAAGGAGTAAACCTTTGACTACAGTTATGTTGAGGGATAAAAAGCTGCTAATAATACTAGAAAAAAAAAAAGCAAGTTTTGGACACTTAAACTTAACAACATGTGAATGCCTCCAGTTCTTTCCAGCAAATTGTCAGCAAAATAGTAGTTGCCTTCCATCTGTGCTATGCATTTCCGTGAGTTGGCCGCATAACAAAGCAAGATCTGTAGGTTAGATAGGCAGGTTGTGACTCCTGTAGTGATTTTTCCCCATACGTCAGTCAGAGATGAACATATATATATATATTTCTGCCCTGATAATTCTGGAGTCTGTATAGGCTGGTTTTGCTTCTTAAATGATCAATGTCCTGCTCAATACACCACCAATTTTGCTGTCTCATTTCAGCAGGAACTCATGTTGGCTGGGACTCCTGTATAACTCATGTTCAACAGTTGTTACAGACAGCCATGCCACATGCAGGACATTGAGTAAAAGGAAATAGCACAGAACTATCACCATTAAACCACCATGACACTAGAGAAACTCTTGGAGCAAACTGTTTCACATTTTAGGGATTGCTACTTTAGAAGTCAGAAAATAGAACAGAAATCTGTAATGAGTAGGAAAATGCAGACGAGGTGGCTTATGTACAATCCCATTAAAAGGGGCCATGGTACAGGAACTAGAGCAGTGCCCTAGAAATTCTGTCTGAGAGAATATAGTAGGGTGAGCAGAACTCATGTCTCTCTTCTGGAGATCACTTCCTAGAGCTCTCTATTTAGCAGAGAGATCCTGAGCCCAAATTTTCCAGCAATTTTCGTGCTGAAATTGAAGAGTCCTGCCACATGAAAGCAGAAGTTTGATTTGAAATATTTTTTCCATCTCTCAAGTCTTGAATGCTTCTTTAATCTTTTTCCTTGCCTTTTTCTTTCCTGGGCACATACAGTATTTTTTCCCTCTTTCCAATGCTACATGAAAAACATTTTCTCTCTGTTACCTTTTCAGTCGAATTTGCCAGATGATGTCTTTGAAAATGGGACAGTGGCCACCGAGAAGCGGCCTCTCTCCTTCACTTTTGGTGACCTGCCTTACGAAGACGCCGTGCCCCCTGCCAACTCAGCAGAGTCCTCATCTGCTCGTGTCAGCTCCAGCCCTGACATCGCTGCAGCCTCTGCCCAGCACCAAGCCCTCAAGTCCTCCCACAGCTCAAGCCTAGACTGTAGCAGCAGCGGCTCCCACAGAGACTCTGTTGCTGAGCCAAAGGACCTGCCATCCCATGGAGAGGGAGCAGTGGCTGAGAACAAGAACACCCCAAGGGCAGCTCCTGAAGTTTGCCAAAAAGTCCCTGATGCTGGGAGCGATCGTGTCTTTGTAGAAGCAAGTGTCCCAGTGTCTCTCCTGCAGGACACGGATGAAGGTTCAGAACTCAAGCCTGTGGAGCTGGATACCTATGAGGGCAACATCACAAAGCAGCTGGTCAAAAGGCTTACCTCAGCAGAGACACCCCTGACCCCAGAGAGGCTGCCATGTGAGGGATCCATTAGTGGGGAATCGGAAGGATATAAGTCTTATCTTGATGGAAGCATTGAGGAAGCCTTGCAAGGGCTTCTCTTAGCTCTTGAGCCACATAAAGAGCAGTATAAAGAGTTTCAGGACCTGGATCAAGAAGTGATGCATCTAGATGACATCCTAAAAGTGAGTACATTTTCAGAAAATACTACCCTAAAGAAAATCTGAGCAGGTAGACTCTCCTCCCCTGCCTTGCAAATGTTAAAATAGGCTTTCTGGAGAACAGTAGAATTCCCTGGTAGCAGTAGATTTGCTCCTGCTTGGAGCATCCTTTCACAATGTTGCGTTTTTTAACTTTTGTCAGCAATGTGCTTATCTGAGCCTTGTGTCCTCAAGCAACAGATCTTTTATCAAAACCTGGGGGAAAGAGAAAAAGGTGCTGTGACAGAAGGGTAATTAAATTATACCCTTCTCTGAACGCTTTGTGAACCATTGTGAATCACCACTTGTGAACCCTTTGCTTGTGCCATACTGGAGATCAAATATAGCCAAACTTCTGCCTTTGAAATCTGTGAGTCACATCCTCAGTGGGTGTACCTTAGCATACTATACCCCTGAACTCCATGGAGCTGTGCAAAACTGCACCAGCTGAGGATCAGGCCTTGTAGCCATAGAAGCTGCATTTTCTAAATTGCCAAAGGGATTTAGAAGCACAAGTCTCACTGAAGGTTGCTGTCCCAATGTCACCTAGGCATTGCCTTTTCCTTTTTCCCCTCAATCCATGTTCATAATAAGAGACATCCTGTCATTACATCAAGATGCAGAGAATAATGTTAAAAATCGGAAGAAAAGGGGTTTGCATGTGTGTTGTTAATGTTTACTGAGGGTCACTGTGACTTGTATCTCCCCCATTAATAACAACTCATGGCACATTACTCTGCAAACAGTATTATATGGGAAATAATCATTTCAAATGCTTCATATTCATATGCAAGTTGGTCTGCTAGTCATTTAAGCCTCATCATCAGAACCATGGCTGAGGAGTAAGCAGGGAATCATTTATTCTTCTGCATTATCTTTTTACAAAGAAACTTTGTTAACCTCCTTATTTCCATTGGTGTTTACAGCTGCATGGTACTTTCCCAAGTTAAGTGCTTTTTTTGACAGCCTGCAGCCCCTGTTCCTTGCATTATTTATTCCTAGAGACGTTTGAGCAGACAAAGTTACCATTACTATTATTTTCTAATTTGGTACAAAAAGGTCAACTCTCCAAAGGGGAGAGGGACAATGGAGACTATTTATTTAGACTGCTTTGATCAGAAGTTACTAATAGACAGTCATGGGATGGGGGCAGAGGGGATGGATGTGTGCAGACAGGATTCCTGCACACTTGAGATGGACGCCTCTTCCAGATATGTTGAAGTCTGGGTGTCACCTATTCATCAGCTCTCAGACTGACACTCAGCATCACCAGCAACCATGCAGAAAGGGGCTGCATGGACTCCTCATGCAGAAGGGTTGAGCTGGAATCCAGCTGTGACTGAAGAAACCTCTCTTGGCCATATTGGATGAGCAGAGAAAATGGCTCACATGTTGCTTGAAGAAGCTGCACTACCAAGCCCTGAAGAAAATGCAAGCTGAAACCATTGGTGCTGTACAAGAGGCAGGATACAGCACCCATCCTTGTCACAGATGTGTTGGGAAGTGTGTTTGATCAGCTGATGACTGTACAGTCAGTTTAAGGACTCAAACATCCTAAGTGCAAATATATGACCATTAGTATTGTGTGCAAACTAATTGCAAATAGAACTCCACCCCCCTTCAGCTCCAGAGCAGCTGGTGCTGAATCTGAACTCCTTGGGAGGCCAGTGCATTTCTTTCTGTGAGCTGAGACGAAGTCATGGCTCCTGCTTGGGACTGGAGGATGTGGCTAGTATAATGGCACCAGTGGCTCATGTCTGTTTCTGATCAAATAATCACAGTGTGAAAGATGCTGAAGTTATTGTACCAACCAACGGAGATGATACCTCAAGTTACATCTGATTCTTCTGGGTGATCCTGGAAGCAGCTCTGTGGGCAAATCTGGATGAATCGCCACATGGGGCCAGGGCCTCTCATACTTCTACAGCAACAGCAAGGTTTCCTTTGAATTTCTTCCCTGCAGTGAGGTGGGATGGTTTCCCCCTCTCTCTAGCACTGTTAATTTCTGAGTTACAATACTGCCTCTCTCTGTCACCTAAGAATCTGATGCCTTATTGGCTTTTCCTTGATAATCCATTTGGCTTCAAAGACCACAAAAGTCCTCTCATTCCATTAAAAAATGTGCAGATATGGGACCAAATTCATTCCTGGCTACAGTCTGTTGGAGTTACACGTGGAATAAATCAGGTAGTGCCATTGGATATGTAGAAATTGGCTTCTGTAGCTAGAACAGCAATTAAGGAATGTGCCTTCCCCTTTCAACTTCCATTGCGTTAATTGCCGTCGTTCCTTTTGGAGAACGCCGAGAGCTGCGAAACTTGGATTCAAGAAGTACTCCTCATTTCTTTAAAACACATTGAATTTTGCCTTTGAGGGTTTTCCTTTGGGGAAGAGAGTGGGTAGCATGAGGAGGGGAGGAGGAATGGAAGGGTTTTCCCAGTTCTCAGGCTTTGATTGTATATGCTATGAATATGAAGGCTTGAAATGAAACACCCAATAAAATGAAGTTTTAAAAATAAAATGAAGAATTTGAAGTTTTAAGCTTTATCCTTTTTTTTTTCCTTATCTTTCTGTAGTAGCTAATATCTGGGGTTTTCATTGGTTCGTTCTGCCTTTGCAGTGCAAGCCAGCAGTAAGCCGAAGCAGGTCCTCCAGTTTAAGTCTAACAGTTGAAAGTGCTTTAGAAAGCTTTGATTTCCTGAACACCTCTGACTTTGATGATGAGGATGGTGGTGGTGTGGAGGTTTGTAATGGTGGAGGAGGTGCAGACTCAGTATTTTCAGATACTGAGATTGAGAAGAATAGGTAAGTTTGTAGTACCTGCCAGCTGCGCTTACGCCAAACTGACACCCTGGCTCTTTGTCACTAACAGGGGATCCTGGTGCACAATTTATTCAAGGAAGACTGACTAATCCTTGATGAGTTCTAGGGTCAGAGGGCTCCCCATGGCTGCTGCATACAAAATCTTTAGTTTCCAGGACCATTTCTTTTCCCCCTGTTCAAATATATGCAGTCTGTCCTCCTAAGGAGAAGGGTAAATTAAATTAAGCTGACATCAATACTGGCAGAGCCTCTTCCTTGACATAGGTTTGGACCTGGCTTTCCTTGGATGTAATTACTAATTCCTCTGTGGTTTTTCCCCCTCCCTTTGTCTTTTCTCTCTAGCCGAATGAGTCTTTGCAGTGGATTAAGCTTGTCAGTAACAATAACACAGGGCCAGATTTAAGCAGCATGATGTAGGTTTCCTTTGGAATGTAAGAGTGATGACTGGTACTCTGTTCATGGCCCTGCGTGTTACCTGCCCTTCTTTCATCACTTTTGGTCTTTCTGAGAAAAAAAAAAAGCAAAAAAAGAAAACAAAAAAGCTGTGGTGTTGTGCCGTGGCTTGCCATTGTTGTGTGACTTTAAGATGCTGTGCTTCAATCATTAGATCTTAAAAGCATGTTTGCATCCTTTGAGCTGACACGATGCCCAGCAGGCACGTAAGCGGCACTAGAGCTGGAAAAAAAAGAAAGGAACACAGTTCCCTCACACCCTGTGCTTTCCAACCAGGGAGCTCTACTACTCACAGCTTGCTTAAAGCAATTTGAGTGCAACAAGCAACCACCATGCAGTTCCCATCATCTCATGTCCTCATTCCAGAATAAGACTTCGTGGGAAAAAAAATTGGGAAGTTGTGTTGCTTGCTAAACTGGCACTCTGACCTCAGTCCAGTCTGTGCTGATTTAAGAATCTAGCTTCAACCAGTTAAAACAGAAATTAAAATTTCTTTTTTTCCCCTCTGGCTCATCCCAGACAGTGCAGATTCCCACTTCCATTTTTAGATGTGTAAGTGTGTGACTCAGTGTAAAGACTGCAAGTGTTGAAACTTCTGAACTTGCAGCCAAACACACTTGCCATCTGGGGACTGACCTCAGGCTTTGCATTTAAACACAGGGAGGATCATTTGTACAGCAAGACAATACTGGAAATAATGATTTAAAACACAATAAGACTAGCACTACACTCTGGCAGAAACAATTGGCAAAGTAAGCTGTACACATTGTGTCTAAAACAGCATATGAAAACTTCATGTTTCTTACTTCAGCAGTGGTTTTCCTTTCCTACTGCAGTGAGCCTTAAATTTGGCAGCAGGAGGACTCTGAAAGCACTGAGCTGTTCTTAGCAGCTCAGTGCTTGAGAAGGTACAAATTGTCATGGTGCTTAATCCAGAGCAACTGGGCAGGTGATTAATCACAGATGGTAGAAAGCTGTCACCACCAAGGGACAGTAAGCACGGGTTAACAAAGCTTGCTGTTGAGGGCATCACATCACTTAAGGCAAGCCAGTCAGGGGACAGGTCTACCCCTTAAATGGGTATGTCCCTCCTGCACCCGGCCAGGGCAGCCCTGCTCCTTTGTGATACGATGTGCTCATCACCAGGTTTCTGGGTGCTTTCAGCTCTTCTGCCGTGCTCTTTGCTCATCACCTCGTGTGTGAGGGTGGGTGTGTGGGTGTGGGTGTGGGTTTGGGTGTGTGTCTGCTGTGGCAGCAGCCGGCCCTGCACTGACCTCCTGCTCCCTCCCTCCTCCCCAGTTACAGGACGGAGCACCCGGAAGCCAGAGGCCACCTGAGCGAAGCCCTCACCGAGGACACGGGTGTGGGCACCAGCGTGGCTGGCAGCCCTCTGCCCCTGACCACAGGCAACGACAGCCTCGATATAACCATAGTTAAGCACCTGCAGTATTGCACCCAGCTCATTCAGGTACCAGGCCTGCCTCGTTTGGGGGCATTTATTTTAAAATCGCTCCTGCCTGCAGCATGGGTACAAGCAGGCTGGCAAGGTCAGCGCTGCTCCTGCGAGGCAGTGGGAGCGCAGGGCTGGGATTGACACCACACTGGGGTAGGATGGTGACCCCCTCACCCCAGCCAGATGTGCCTCCATCGTTTCCATCCTGGCCGGTTTTGGAGCAGACCTGACATGGGAACTGTGGGGCACTTGGCATGAGCTGCCCAGGGGGGCTGAGGGGCAGGGCACTGGGGGACAGGGACAGCCCCTGCTCTGGGCCACAACTCCTGCCTGCTTTGCTGGGAGGTCCTCAGTGGAGTCAGTCCCCAGTTAAAGCAACCCATGTCTTCAGAGGTAAAACAGGAACCCTGTCCCCACTGTTGAGCTGAGCCCCAGATGAGGCTTCAGCGTTCAAGAGCAGAAATGAATTTTTGCACGTGAGGCAGAGAAATTCTGTCTGCAACAGACACAGTGAAGGCAGAAGGAGACAGGCCCCCTGGGACATCAAAATTGTCAGTTCATGCTCACAACTAGAGGAATTTTTCTGTAGTTTTTTTTCAGCAAATGTGAATTTAAACACCCAGTAAGTGAGGGCTTCACGGTTTTCTTGACAAATCAAAACATGCTGCAACTTCCTCTTCACAATTATTTTGTTCTTCCATCTGAGATATAATTAGCTTTATTTTCCCAAAGGCTCATTGAAGCAATAGAGCACGAGCCTGATTCCAGCACCCTTAGTGCTGGGCTGGAAACTCTGCTGACTCACAACTATGAGAAAAAGGAAGGCTTTTGGTTTCAATACAAGAGTACACAGTAAATGCCCAGAGTGAGGTGAACTTGAACTACTTCCACACACAGAGTGGATTTGATATGAACATTATTTACTGCTGAAGAGGATGCAGATAGCAGTAGGAAGTACTAGCAAGGGTTAATTAATTAATAAAATTAATAAAGGCACCTAATTAATTGATCAGAGCTGAGATAGAGTGGAGAAAGAGCAACCTGTGTTCTTCCTCTATGCAGGGATGTCCTGGAAGTCTACAGCCTATGTTGTGTGAAAGTCAGACTAATATTCTTGTCTGGCTTTAAGTCTTATGGTGACAGGTTTCTTTAGCTTTGTAGAGAGTGTAAATCAGAAATTATGCAAATGGCTGCTTGGATACTCAGGTGTCTGGATCTGAATGTAGATATTGAAGGTACAAGGAGTGATGCATATCAACCAGGACCAAAAATTATCCCAAAGACTGAAAACTTTAAGGTCAGGAGATCCTGTGGTTCCAGGCAATGAATTTGTCATTGTACTTGAGGTGTTTTGGAGTTTTTTGGTTTTTTCTGAGGCTGGGGGTTTTTTTGGTTCAATGACTCCTTTTTGTCTCTTCCCATTTCTCTTCACCAGCAAATTGTGTTCTCCAGTAAAACACCATTCGTGACAAGAGACCTCCTGGATAAGCTTTCCAGGCAGATCCTCGTGATGGAGAACATTGCAGAGATCAGCACTGAGAACTTGGGAAACATCACCTCTCTTACTGATGGTAAGAGCTTAGGGGATTCCTTCTGCCTAGGGTTTGTTTGGCATGTGTCTGCTGAAATAATCCCTGTGCAGAGCTTGCCAGTGGTGCAGGAGATGCCACTGCAGTGAGGGCTGGCTCAGGGTCACCAGGAGGTGCAGCAGTCACCACAGGCAGGCAGGTGTCACCTACGTCTGTCCTCAGCACTGGTATCTAGAAATACACAACTGAGAAAAGACTTCTTATCCAGCTTGATGTGCAGAAGATGGACAGATGTCATTGGTATGATGGGATGGGGATGCTACCACCTCTGGAGACCTAAATTATTCTTCTACCTTTCTTTCCTGAGGAAAGGCAGGATTTGCATTACAGTATCAGAGGCATAATACAGCTCTTTGAACATTTTCATTTTTAGTCATCTCTGTGGAGAACTACTTAGTTATTTTTTCTTTTTGCATCTATTTTAATACTTGGAAGAGTTTGACAAACACATAGTTACCCTCATCTACACTCTGGCAGGATAGGTAAATACTACAAGGTGTATTTACTATATCAGAAAATTGAGGCAAAAATTAAATGACTTACTTGAAGCCACAGAACAGTGCTAGGACAGGGACCAAACTTGTACAGACCATTTGTGGTGTTCCCCTAGTATTTTGTGCTATCTAAAAGGAAGAGACATCAGTTCCAGGAGCTGTATCAGGAGCAGATTTTCTCACATTACAATGGGAAACAGAAAAAACATGTTACAAACCTGGGGTGAACTCATGGTCGTGCTCTGTGAAGTTAAAGGCTCAGGGAAACCCAGTGAACAGTAACTGTCCATCAGTGGGATAGGGTGAGATTTCCTCCACTCTTACCATCTTTTCTCAAAATTGATGCTTCCAGCATGGCTTTGTTTCATCGTTCATTTTGTCTTTTCCAGCAATTCCAGAGTTCCACAAGAAGCTGTCACTGCTGGCTTTCTGGATGAAGTGTACAGGCCCCTCAGGAGTGTATCACACCTCTGCAGACAAGATGATGAAACAGCTGGATATCAATTTTTCCACCACTGTGAATGAGGAGTGTCCAGGACTTGCAGAAACAGGTACAAACTGCTGCAAAAAATTGTGTCAGTT
Organism: Monarcha castaneiventris obscurior; assembly: GCA_026261815.1. Classification (NCBI taxonomy): domain Eukaryota; kingdom Metazoa; phylum Chordata; class Aves; order Passeriformes; family Monarchidae; genus Monarcha; species Monarcha castaneiventris. The sequence goes on from JAMPIT010000388.1 coordinate 10,452,032, forward strand.
TTCAAAATGGAGAACAGTTGTGTACTGAGCTTTGTTTTTCAACCCCTTGGAGATCTGTTTGGCTACAGCTCTAAGATCCCATTTGAAAACTAATGCTACAAGTCTTGAAACAGTTTTGGCCCAAATAATCAATCATACTAGGAGAGGAAGGTGAGGTTTATAAGCTAACCAGAGAGTCTCTTCCCAAATGTGGATTTTTAAGTGATTGAGTGAATCAGGAATCCTTGCACTTAATTTTGTGTGTCTATATAATGTCCTCACCCCATTACAGTACACTGGGATGAAATTAATCCACATTCAAGTGAGTTTGTCTGGGCACAGGTTCCTATCTTGAGTGGGAGGTACCACACCTCAAACTCCAGCTATACTGACCAGCTCTCCCTTGGCCAGAATGGGGATGGAGGCTGATTTGCCCAGGTGTGGGCATCTGCACTGTAGATGTGTATGCAGGGCAGTGTTCTCCCTCCTGCTCTGTGCCACAGCTCTCACAAACACTGCCTCAGACTGGCTTTGTGCAAGCCACACGCTCGTGCAGGAACATAAAAGATAGCAAAGCCAAATCCTGCCTCTGTGCACGTCTGCCCTGCCTCAGTGGCACTGTGAGGGTGGAACAGGCAGTGCATGTGGAGAGGTTTTACAATTCAGGATATTTTTTAGGTGGAAATGATGCTGTATGGATTGCACAGGAAGCTGCATCAGCCATCTGTAAACTGGCAGAGGTTTGTCCTTACAAAGATATTCTCTGGTGATGAGACTTAGACAGGGAGAAGGCCTGTCCAGCTTCTAACCTAACCACAGCTGAGTTTAGAAACACGGGGAAGTATCTGGCCTCGCAGATTCAGTTCTTTCTTTCTAGTTTTGAAGTGGACTGTGTGATTTTGCCAGCAGCTTTTGCTCTCACTAATCTGTCCCTTTTTCCATGGCTGCCTGCAGTCTTTAGGATCCTGGTGTCTCAGATCCTGGACCGGACAGAGCCTGTCCTCTACTCCAGCATGTCCTCCGAGACCATCACTGTCTTTCAGTACTACAACTACTTTGCCAGCCACAGTGTCAGTGACCTTGGAAGCTATTTGCTGCAGCTCGCAAAAGAAGGTAGGGTATATAAATCCTGCTGGCCAGTTAGGGATTACATCCCTGTCCTTCTGAGCTCAGCACAAAGCAGTTGAAGCTGATTTTGCAAAAGGAGAGAAAAGAGACCAAGAAGTGCCCTGGCTACTAAGTGAATGCACCTGAACTGTTGTACGTGTCAAGGGAAGGGAGCCAATGCAGATAGACCCTCAGTCATTTCTATTTCTATATTCAAATAGGAAAAAACTCTGTTGAAAGCATTGTTTTTAGGAAATGGCTGATGGTGGTGGGCTTAGCCCAAGGTCTGGGAAGTTTTCTGTGCCCACAGCTTGGGTGGTGTCTTGGTCTTTCACCATCTGTTATGGAGACACTTTCTGAAGTGCTGAGCAATTCTCAGGAACCAAGGGATCACAGCACCCCAGAATTTTGCAGGCTCTGCCACCAAGAGCTAAAGAGAGAAGCAGTCACTGCACAAAGTGTGCTGGACTGCAGTCCCTGGCAAGCCAAGTTTTCTTCCCTATTTGAGAGGGAGTTTGAGGCACCTCGCCTAGTTTCCTTTTTATCTGGGCATACTAGGAAGCTTTTGCTCAAAAGCCTGGAAGCAAAATGGCATTTCAACTCACCTCTGAAACATATTAGCCCTGGCTCTTGTTGGCAGACATCAGTCTGTCCAGGAAGAGCTCTCACAAAGACGCTCTGGAAGTCAATACACTGACAGGGATTTTTGGTTTCAATTGTTAGAGCGAGAATTTACCTCTTCCAGCAGAAAGCAGAGATTTGACAGGTAGGCCTTTAGCTCTGGGTAGGCCTAAGTGCTGCCCTATCCCACACAGCCCATCTGCTCATCTCCCCCCATGAAGAATGTCTGAGAAACTGCCCCAGCTGAAAGCCCAGACAATTCCCCGTGCAGATGCACTGCCTTGCTGCAGTTGCTCAGTGGGGATTCTTTTCATATCTTTGTGTGTGTAGTATAAATCAAGGATTACTAGTGAGGAAAGGATCAGCCCAAAATACTGAGAGGATGAAGTAACACGGAGCTTTTTCTCGCACTTCTAGCGTCTGTGGTTCAGGTGCTGCAGTCAGTGAAAGATGGAAAACTGCAGCAAAATGTGTCCAAAATAAACTCCAATAACCTTCCACCACAGCAGGAAGTTTTGAGAGCTTTGGCTTTACTTCTCAATGAAAATAAAAATGAAGTCAGTGAGACTGTGGCATCACTTCTGACAGCAACTGCAGAAAACAGGCACTTCAGGGAGAAGGTAAGTGGCAGAAAATCACCAGTCACATGAGAGACTTGTGTCATCATGACTTTTTTCTACCTGTATGTCTCAAATATCTGTGCATATAAAATGACTGCTCCAAGCTTGATTTAAACTGATCCAGAGGGATATCCTGTCTATTTTTTCTGCACATGTGCAGGTCTGTTTCTGTCTTTATGCCAGTCTGCTTCTACTTGTCATTACGCTAAACAGGTACTAACCAAACCTGCAAATACTTACTGAGTCCTGTGCTCTCCAGCTATCTTCCACACTTCAGCATTTCTGCTGCCCTGTCTCAGACTTGGCTTCAGTCTAAGGCTTCAAGGTAACAGTGCCCAGCATCACCAACACAAAAAGACGTAGGTCTCAGATTTTTATTTCTTTTTTCCAAAGGAATCTGCCATCTATGGGACTTGCCACCATTTCTGGAGCAGATGGACTGCCTTGGGCAAACACAGCTCAGCTGTGAGAGCTAAGATTTGGGTCTATCACCAATACCAAAAGCAACAAGCAGGGCCAGGTTAAACACAGAAATTAAATAGAGGGGAGGAGGAGGAGTAAGAAGAAATTAGGGGTTGGCTTCTACCCTTTCACGGCAGACCTTTCCCTACTGTCCATATTCTTTGTTGGGAAAGAGCACAAGAAAAGGTGGCTGAAAGAGGAAGAGTAGTAGAAGGAAGGCAAAGGGAGCAGAAGAAGGAGCTCATTCTATCAATCCAGTCCCCTCCTTTGCTTGCTCTCCCACTTCATCTTCCATTTTTGCAGCCTCTTGGTATTTCATACCATTCTTCTCCATCCCCAGCTTCCTGGAGGCAGCATCTCAGGGAAGATACAACCTTCTCCTGGACCAGGCATGTGTAGGTGATACCTGATCCACTGCCTGCAGGAAGGACCACAGTGTGCCTTCTGTGAGGGTGTTACCCAGCCTTTGCTGCAGATGAGTTCACTGCACAGCTGAGTGCTGCTGAGATTTGCTGCTCAGTAGCAGCTACCAATTTCTAGGGCCAAGCAGCAAACTGATCTAACAGCTCCTGCTAACATTGTAATCATTATTAAGTCTCCCTGGGGTCTATACCAACTAGTTCATTATTACCCTTTCATCAAGGAGACCGTCTCAAGGGCCAGCTCTTGAGATACTTAGACTCCAAGGCACATTCAGAGCTCTTTGGTGATGTATAGTGAAAGGCCTTGAAAGGTGCCAGATTTTGCATCTCACTTTAACATGAACTTTTCCTCTCCAAAAGCTGGCCTGAGACTACTGATCTATAACCTGTGGCCTGGCCTGGATCTGCTGTAGGGAATTATCCCCCCACCCCATTAACTGTACCATCCCACATGCTCACTGTCAGGGAGGCACGCTGCAATTGCTCTCCTTTGAACAGGGTAGCAGTACCTCCATGCTCCACCCTTCTGCTCCATGGAGGCACAGACAGTTTCATTGCTCTTCTTCTCTGTTTTCAGGCCTTGATTTATTACTGTGAAGCACTTACCCAGCCCAATGTCCAGCTGCAGAAGGCAGCTTGCTTGGCTCTAAGATACCTCAAGGTAAGAGACAAGGAATATAAGGTGGTGCTTGGCTTTGCTTTACAGAAAGAACATCTGATAGGTACAAACAATAAAATAGAAATGGAAACAACAGCAGCAGTAGTGTTTTTGTTCTGTGTTGCTGTGCTCCATCCTTTTTCAGATAAAGGGAATGGTTTAGAAGCTTCTAAACCACAAACACTTGGGCTCTGTGACCTTGGCAGAGTTTAATCTTTTGCGTATCGTCTTTTCCTCCCTCTCATATTGACTTCAGGAGACTTAGTTCCACTAAACAGAGAAAAAAAAAAATCCATCTGTAAAGTACTGACTGAGAAGGATAAAAAAAATCCTTTCCCAGGATAAAATTAGCTCTAATGCATCTGAGTTGCAGTGGCAGAAAAGAGAGATCACAGCTTGTTTTGTGACAAATAACTGGTACCTCTGGGCACAGCTTCAGATAGCAGCTGGTACCACCTTTGCACTCTAGCCTATGACAGGATGGAAAAATGCACTTTTGTTTTGAATGTATAGAGCCATGGGAGACAGCAGCCACCCAAGCTTGGCTGGTACAGGACACTGGGGCAAAAAATGTGTTCCATGAGACAGATGCACTTTGGACTGACAATTTCTCCCTCTAATCTGTCCCCTGGAGGACAGCTCTAAACTGTGACTTCATCCCAGTCACAACTGATGCCATCCAATACATAATCCAGCATTGTTTAAATATGAAAAAACTTTTCCCTTAAATGAGAAGCTGGCAGGCTTCCCTGAGAGGCAATGGTCAGGGACATTACAGCTCTGCTGTATGCAGGGTGCAAGGGGGCTTTTGATTGCTCAGAAAAACTCAGACTAGGAACCAGTGGTGGGAACTGGAGCTGGACAAGTTTAACTTGAGCAGTGTGGCTCCAGTGAGTCTTGAATAGTGAGAATGGCAATGGCTGGGGAAAAAAGCTGCTGAGGGGAAGTATCATCATTTGGGACTTTCAAGGAAAAAGCTGAAGCTGGAAGTTACTTCTTCAGAGATTGAAACACTACAACAGATGGGTGGCTGTGGATGGGGTAACCCAAAGGCAGTTTAATCCACACTGGTTGCACAAGTTCCCACTGAATCTCAGGGGTTTTTCAGATTGCAGCAAGCTCTGTGTTGCTGTGTCCCCATCACTCACAAGCATTCAAGCTGGAGTCACCCGTGTGCACCCAGTGCAGACTTAGCCCGAGTCACACACGAAGAGCCAGCTGAAGACAAGGTGGTGAGATTGAATGGCTCTGGCAGCAAAGCCCTCATTCAGAGCATGTAGACCAGAGCTGTGCCCCTTGGATCGACAGGGCTCATACAAATCCTGACTCTGTGGCTTGGTGCCTCTTCCACGTGTCACACTGGGGCAGTACCTGCCCTTCTTTCACTCAGCTCTCTTGTATTAAATAGCCAGCCAGACACACTGGAACAGCTGCTCTCCCCAAAGACCTGACATTTTCATATCAGAGAACAGGATTATTCCTTGCCTTTTTCCCGAAGTAGCAGAGGCATGGCAGAAGTATGGAAATATTGGTCAGCACAAGCTTGACGTGCTTTATAGGAAACCCATTCCCGAGGCCCCTGTCTCCTGTTCATTTTCCTGCTGTACCCTTACCTTGGCCCTTTTATGGCCTTGGCCCACAGCCTGTCACCCATCCTACAGTCAGAAGTAGCAGACACAGCTGGTCTGCCAGATTTATGTTATGTAGTGCATAGGGTAGGAAAATCAGAAAGGGTCCACACCAGCAGCAGAAAATATGCCTCCTCCAAATGCTTCCCCCAGGGAAACCCCATTCCTTCTGTGTCCACCAAAGTCCTTCACTTGGAGTGGGAAGGGCGATGCAGAGGATGGTTATTATTTCCATGCAGGGTTGTGGAAAAACCCCAGAGTGTTCTGTGTGGTGCTAATGCAGTTCTCTTTGCACTTCCCAGGCTACTGAGAGCATTAAAATGCTGGTCACGCTCTGCCAGTCTGACAATGAAGAGATCAGAAAAGTGGCATCCGAAACCCTGCTCTCCCTTGGTGAGTTGGCTGGTTTAGAGCAGTGTTTAATTTTACTTTTTAACAGAGCAGCATGTAAGACACCTGAGTAATGCAAATGTGAGACTCTAAATTGAAACAAAACTTTACATAGTGACTCAAACAGGTCAGAAAATACAAATTCTTAAAAATCATTCATTTTGAAAATGAGCCAAAAAGAGAGAAATTGAATTGTGTGAATCTGGAGGCTGAAGGAGAAAAGGAAAGATAGCAAAGGAGAAGTTGAGAAACAGAAATAATTGATAATGAATTTGTACAGTTTCAGGGCATCAGTACTTCAGTGGCACAGAAAAATTTTGTTTTTCTGGCCTTTTGGCTAGGCATGAATTTCTCCTCCATGGGGGGGTGTCCTTGTCTGATTTTAGTTATGCAAACTCTTCAAATACGCTCTCTTTCCTTCACCACTTCAGCAGGAATTCAGTCTGTTGTTGGACATGTTACTGCTCAGGTTATAAAACAACTAGCCCAGGGACACTTTTGAAAACTCTGATTGTTCTGCCATTCTTCTAGACAACATACAGAGACCATTTTTGGTTCCTAATGGCCAGTTCAACACACTAGGCCCAATGCTATCTTCATGAAAGTGCATATAGATGGCAGTAGCTAAGGAAAAAGGGGTTGAAAGACACAATTATATTTAGCAAACATACTGCTTCCTCTTTTTCAGCAGTATAGAAGTAAAGATGTGGATAGACTCACTTCTTCAAAGTGCCAGGAAGTGGGAGGTGGATGAACTTTATATTGTTCAAGGCTGAAGTGGATACACATGGTTTACCTCAAGTACATCACAGCAGCAGCTGAGACCTTGACAAGCTTAGGTCAATAGGTCATTCAGTAAGACAAGTGTACAGACACTGTCATCTAATCATACAAGCCACATCTGCTTCTGTTTGGCTTTAGAGAACCAAGCAAGTAACATAAGGGGAAAAAAAAAAATTCAACATTCAGAGCATGCTCAACTTTTCCAAGTGATTTCTGAAATTGCTTCTAACAAGACAGATTTTAAGAAGGGGTGGAAGTTACTGGCCAATCCATACTTTCTAACAGCAGAGAGGCCAGTATTTTAAATGTTGTAGGGCAACAACATCATACATTACTATGCTTTATCATTTTGCATTCAGGTGAAGATGGCAGACTGGCATATGAGCAGCTGGACAAATTTCCCCGGGAATTTGTTAAAGTTGGAAGCCGCCGTGGAACTGAAGCTGCCACAACTTTTTAGATGGAGAAGAACCTGCTAATATTAGTAGGCATTAAAGTAGGGTGGAGCTGCACTTCACTGTGGGGAGCAGAAGAAAGACTTTGAAGAATTCTATGAGAATGTTCCCAAATGTAGCAATTTACAGACTTCTTAAAGAAAAGCAAAATCTAAAATCCAGTTTAAGGGTTCCTATTGGCTCCTCTTTGCAGCTCATGATGGAACAGTTGGATGCTGAGGAACAATACTTTCTTGATTGATTCTAAACAAATAACATAATTGCAGTTATTCAGCCTCAACAGACTTCTGTGAGGTTTTCAGAATTTGGCATCTCCATATATTTTCCTATTATATTTACTTCCTTGAAGTTGTCGTGAAAGCTTGAGATGTGCGACACCGTGATCTACCAAGGACAGTCAGGAGGCCACCTGAGCAGGACTGCAAAGAAGCTTTCCCTGGAACCCCAGGTGAAGTGTCTGCTGCCATGCAGTGCCCCCAGCAACACTCCAGTGGCAGGAAACGCTGCTCAGCTTTCTCAGTTGAGTCTTGCTAATGAAATGCAGGGAAAGTTCTGCAAGGTTTGCCTCGAGAAACAGCGTGATGTAAACAGTGGGAGGCGTTACTTCGGTGACTCATTCAAATGCCTCCACTGGTCTTTTGTTCCCTTCTCTTGCCCTCCAGCAAGAAACCATCATTAATCCAGCAATTCGTGAGGGGGATCAAGCAATCATGTGGGTTTCTGAAAACTAAATGATAAGGTAAAGTGCATTTATTTATTCTGAGAAGAAGGAGTGAATGCAGCTAATTGCACGAGTCCCCCAAACCATTTTGTCCTGCAAGTTGCAGGCAGAATTAGATTTCATACATTCTAATTAGTGGAGCATAGTTTCTATAGAGTGATTTCAATATAAAGAACAGAACAAACTAAGTGGACCTCGGAGGCAGTAATAAACAGAGGGGGAGGTGAATGCACCTCCCCTCCCTGCACTGCAAGGATGAAAGACAGCGAGTGCTTCAAACTGTTGATTACGAGCCTTAAGTTAACAGAGCAGGTGAATAGAATTTAACAGAAGAGTGTTCCTGTACTGTGTTCATTATGCATGAAATGCTATTTAGATGTCAATTGAAGTATCCAAATTTGCATAGACGACATAGAAAATATTGCAAACAGTTCACATCAAAAGGAAACCTTGTGAGCCAAACACTTTGGCAGGCAGGGGTCATTTTGTTTTGTTTTTTTTACTGTGAATGTTACAAGAATGTACATATCTGTATATTTATACATATATATAGTCTTCCTTTAATTAAAGAAGTACATTTTGTACAGTGCACAATGCTGACTTGTTTACTGAGGGATATAAACTCTTTTTGCAGAAGGTGTAATAGCCATGGTATGGTTTTTATACTACACCTGTCCCATCAGTTGAATTCTTTCAAGGTGTCCTTTCGTATCTACTTCTTTTTTTTTTTTTATTTTTTTCTTTTAGTTTTGTGGCATTTGTACTCACCATATTTCCTATCACATTTAAGTTATAATAAAGATTATTTTTTAATTACTAAGCACATCAGTCCATATGTATAGTCACTCTTTCCATCAGCAGCCTCTTCACTATCAGGCTCGTAGTTTCAGTTCAGAGCAGGCCAGTTTTGTGTATCATTCAAGATACTTATCAAGAAAGGCTCCACAGAAAATGTGCTGAAGAGGCCCCAGGATTGTTACCACACTTGAAATGATTACTCTTTCATTCTGTGAAGACAGACTCCTCAGAGTTCATTCCTTCCATTCATTTTCCCTTTTCAAACATTGAGGCTTACAGCACACACCTTAGAGAATGCAGAGCTGCCTATGGAGCAGGGAGCCAAAGCTGCTCACATATAGAGGTACTGCACCAAATGGAGCGTGTATCTCATCTCCTTGCAGTTTAATAAACTTTGAGAAGTTTATTAGCCTAAAGCTGATCTGCTACACCCTTAGCAGGGTGTATTTAAATACCATTAAAAATCATGCATACAGTTCAAAAGAACCAGATAGGAAGGAGCAAATTGTGCTCTGAATAAAGTCATTGAGGAAATACACAGGATTTTTAGTATGAACAGTTAGACCAAACTTAGTTCCTGTTGTGGTATCTGAGACTGACAAGCTTGAACCTGGGATACAGAAGTATAGAGGCTAAGTTTCACCTGGAGCATTAACACTTGTAGAAAACTAAATACACAAATAACTATCTTCTAACAGGATGCATGACAACCATGACAAAGTGAAGAGACCTTAAAGCTTCCAAAACCTGAAGGCAAATAAAAGTGACCAAACCATTAATTTGTCTCACAGCTTGTACATTTTTGTGCTTGCAGAGCTGACAGTGCTGTCTCTTCCTGGCACATTAATGCACTCCTTTGTGGAGTAGGAAAAACCAGATGCACAGACAGAGGTGAGCATCACAAGGCTCATGCTTACCGACTGGTGAAGAAGGAAGCAGCAGGCATTAATTACAAAAGCTCTTAGGGCTGCAGCAGGCTGACTTGGACAAATTGAAAGGTCAGGGCCACCCCAGGAAAGTGGGTTAGGAAAAAGTTCCCATACCAAAGTAGCTCAGCAGCCGTGCAGATGGAAGAGATGGGAGCTCGCTAGAAGTGCACTTGGGAAAAGGCTTTATCTGGTGCTAAGGGTACCCTTACCTTGTGCTGTGGTGGCTTTTACCTGCCCCTGCCGTGCTGTCACTGCCTCAGCATCTGGCCCCATCAATAGAAAGCTGTAGCAGCCCCAGGCTACTGTAGGCACAGCAGCAGCACGTTAGGCTGCCCAGTTTCACACTGCTGCTGGCAAGGCCTCTTGTATCCATTAGACCTGCAGGAAAGTTATCCTCTATAGCTCCACCCCATCCTGCAGTGTGTGATAATACAGATTAATGTGGACTTCCAAATGAGGAGTCAATGCAACTGCCAGACTCTGTATCCTAAGTATGGCTCCCTGCTTTGTAGTGGGATGATCCTGAGGAGAGGATCCACAGCACCCAGCTTCAAATGGCTGCAGTGCCCCCAAGGGCAGGGTACAGGTATCCCCTCACACCCAAGGGTTGGACTTTGAATGTGTCCCTACACACCATTGCCAGCAGATCAATAAACAGCAGCAAATTAAGGTTCCTCAGAACACCATTATCAGTTGCTGAACTGCTTTGTGTTATTACAAGAATGGAAAGAGAAATGAGGAACACAATAAACATTTTCTGCTGAAAAGAACATTGATGACAATGCAATACAGAACATTGGAGTGCTGGAAAAGCACAACCTTGGCAATTTTTGCACATCTTTTTATTAAATTCTCAAATCCAGTTCTTAAAACGACCTGAGATGGCTCTTGAGGAAAAGTAAATGAATATGCATCACACTTCCTCAAAAAAACCCCAAACCTATGAGTAACTTCATTATTTATGCAGCAGCCACACCATGAGCTGCAGCACAGGACAAGGCTGCAGGCCCTCACTAAGCAATCCACTGCCAAGCACCGAGTTTCAGCTGCCCAAGCAAGTAGCTATTACGGTCTAACTAATTTCTCCACACATTGTCTTAAGTACAATGGGCGTTTAACAAAAGTAACAATATTTAGTTTAAACCAGTTCTGAGCTCTTCCTCACATGAACAATGCACCTGCCCCGTGCTTTGCTTGCCCCTGCACAGCTGCTCGTGCTCAGAACATCTGACACCTGCAGCTGACCCCCTCCCCACACTTCACTCCTGCATGGCTGAAACAGCCCTGTGCAGACAGACACAGGTGGTGGGAGAAGTGCAAGGACACAAGAGGTGCATCCCACTTCCACACAGCCTGAATGTGCTTCCGTGAAAGACAGGAGTGTGTCTGCACCCTCTGCAGTGGAAAGGAGTCCATGGGCTGGGAGCACAAATGCATTTATGATTTCTTGGAAAGAATCACATTCTACAGTGAGGTTCCAGAACTGATGATTTTATTGTGCTAGACAGAATGGAATGTTCTCTCTGCTTTAGCTGGATATGAAGGTTGTAGTGATGTTGATTTTCAGCTGCTACATGCTCCAGTGATAAATGAGTTTCCCTATATACTTAAAATGTCAGATGGTTCTAAGAGAACTAATCACAAACAAATCTCTGTAATTTCTACACATCTGACAAGCCTTTTGCACATAAATACAAAGTCCCTAAACTTACTATGTAATATGTGCTACTGCATCCATGTTCAAAAAAGCACTCAGGAACTTTCAGAACAATAAACGAACTCAAATAAATAAACGTTTTAGAGCATTTTTAAACAGCAATTATTGCAGCATCATAAAATGGCTAAGAGCATTTTCATACATTGATGTCAACAACAGGCACAGTCAGTGTTCGATCAAGGTTCATTGCATCTGTGACAAAGACAAAACATGTATACATTAGTATGGATTACTGAGTGGCACAGACCTTTTTGATGTAAAAATTTATTCTATTACAGGTGGGCCAAATGCTGCAATACATCCATCAGCCTACTTGCAGAGCTTCCATGATTTATTTGTACACAGTCTATTTCAACAGAAGGATCCAGCATATCAAGGGACTGTCACATCTTTTATTTAAATAAAATCAATCCAGAAAAAGCGTAAGATTTAAGCCTAGTAGGCATTCTTCTTGATCAACCTGAAGATAAAAACAGATGCAGATACTGGCCACAAATTCTGGATTTCTCTGGCAGTTCTGTGTTCCAACAACAGCACTTGTACTACAGCAGTTCACAGAGCAGGAGGTGAAATAGTGGAAAAATTGCACTTGCTGTCTCATTTTGGTCTGCTACTTGTGCCACAGTCCTTTCTTCCCTTCTACAGGCTCTGCAAATGCAGTATGTCTGATGTTTAAAAATAAATCCACCTCTAAAAAAATTACAGTTAACAACGAATAAACTAAAATCGAACTGCAAAAAACAATTGTATCAAAATGAGATTTATGTTTCCTTATTTACTAATGTTGAACTACTTTGTGAAGAAAGCTGCTTAGAATCTGAGATAGGAGAGGTCTAAGTCACTTGACAAGCCTTACCCATTTCTCCTTAACAGAAAAGCAAGGTTGCTCTACAAAGCATTTGCCCACCACCCAATTTTGGTTTTTCTCCAAGACAGCATCAGTGCAAGACAAAGGACACACCTTTATCACATTTTCAGTACTGTGATGGAAAGGAATACATCTAAGCACCCTCTGGAGCACACACTGGAAGATATAATCATGTGTTTACAAAGGTCCCAAGAAAATGTGATGATGCCTCTTTTTGTAGTAAGCTCGTTTGAGGTAAAATGGCAGCCAGGAGTATTACCTCCTACAATGGTTCTGACACTTCCTGGATGTCACAGCTGAGATCAGTTGTTAAACATCTGATAACTGATCAACAGCCACAGGGAGTGAGTAAGACAGATGGAATATAAAGGTGCCAACCTGATCGCTCCAGAGTCATTCACACATACCCTGAAGCAACCATCTTTGGCAAGGCCAGATAGATCCATGAACCAGGAGCCTTCTGATCACTTCTGCCTCCTCAAAGCCACTCAACTTTAAGCTCCTCCCAAGATACGGCAACAGCCACCATTGTTAAAGCCTCTCCTTAGAAGACCTTGTTGCAGAACAACTGCCCCACTCAGTACTGGAAAACCTGTATCCAATTTACTCTCCTGCCCCATCCTCACCCCATGCAGATGTCAGACAAGGTGATCAAGGTTTTAAAGAGCCACTTTCTATCCCTGTAAACCCTTCAGAACACAAGTACCTCGGTAAAAGGGTGTCACATCTCTTGGTAAATACCAGAGCAGTACCCCCCGAGTCTCCTTTCAGAACAGCTCTGAAGTGTGGGCTGCTTTGTCTCTCAGCACAGCTGCTACTGGGACCAAGAACACACCACCTTCTCTTCATGAGCCAGTGGAAGTATTACTATAAGAAATGGTCTAATACTTCCTACTTAAGCTCTCATTATACAACTTGCAAAAGGTTTCCTTAAAAGGCAGAGGAAATTATTTTAAAAAACCTGAAAATCATAAACCTAACTGAATTTTAGATTTTGACTCTTACTACCCATTCTTGACTTTCTGAAACCTCACCAACAGCACACAAGTTTCTGCCTTGACCCCCTCCTCTATCCACCAAAAACCAAACTTTGCCCTCCAGAATTCTGCAAATCTAGAGTTAAAAACTGCCCAGGCATTCCCCCCACAAAAAACTGAAAGCTTCCATCTACAGTAGTCACAACTGATTTAAACCTAGGATTAGCCATTCCCCTGTCAATTAAGAGGCTGTTTTGGTAATGCGAAGATTTATTTATCAATTTTCATGCATCATGTCAGACCAACTGATAAGAAAGATATTTACACAACAGTTGAAATACACAGTATTTGTGTTTCATACAAGCAACTACATGCAGCCTGTAGTAAATTTTCCATGCAGTATTCAGATACTCCCACTGCTACATAATTCCAGTAAAAAATATCAACATCTGTAATGCTCCCACAGGAGTTTCTATACCTGAGGTTTAGTATATCCTTTCAAGAGGAACTCTGCAATTAAAAGCCACATACATAAGCCATTTAAAGGTTGTCATTCCAGTTGCAAATGGTTTGCTTCCTTTGAAGAAAGATCTGATCTATTCTCCCTTAAGCCAGACAATACTTGTGATGGCCCTTCTTCAGAAGGGCTGTCTGCCTCCTCTCCACAGTTATGCTCCTCATTTTCCTGTCTGGATTCCTCTAGAGCCAGACTCTCCAGTGTCTCAAGATTGTCAGGTGCTTGCCCAGTTAGCCTCTACAAAGAAACAGAAGACAGTGAATTTAATATTTTTTCGACTTAATAACCAGTAAAATAAGACTCTGAATATTAAATGAAGCAAACTAATTTCCTTCATTTGGAGGTTGATATAATCAAAACATTCCCCAGTTACAAAAAATCTTAAGACACAAGTTCAACTCAAATTACTACCTCCAACTTGCAGACCACATATGCTTTGTTGACTGTTAAGTTTTTCTTAAGTTCTTCAGTAGGACAGGTTTTATCTCAGGCAACCTAAAATAAGGGAAACTGCTTCCCAAGTTAAGTATTACTATAGTACCATATAGGTTTAATTTTAGAAAAATTACTGTACAATTTACTCCATAGTTTTTAGTTAGAGGTAATGAAGCTTCATTAAATGTAGATGAACTTTAAGACCCAGAAGTTTCTAGCACTTGATCAAGCTAGAAGTTCCTCACCTAACCTGATTTAAGGAAGATAAACAGGACTGTAAAGAGGCTGGTTTTGAAGCTTCTGGTTGTTTGATGTATCCCTTAAGGCTCATTTAAGCCTCAGAACTGAGCAGCTTGCAACTATGAAGTGATCTTAACTGTTGAGAACTAGAAAAGTTTCCAACTACATCACTTCAAGTCCTCATGTAATATAATTTCTGCCCATGGATTTATCACTAGCAAGCAGTGCTCCCTGAATACCAAAAAAATTCAAGTGTAGCGAAATGGTAGTCATTCAAGGCTGATCTAAATAACTGCACTAACTGAAAATTAACTTGAAGTTTAATTCTTGATTAATCAAGTTGCTTGCAATAATATTTTATTTTGTTTCTACCTCTCAGTCTAGTCATCACAGAATCCAAGTATTTGCCACCCAGCTTCATATCTCAGCTGAGAGCTTAATCCCTGCAAAAACAACCTGCAAGCTAGAACATCCAGGTTCCATGGCTATCTATGTATTTATTACAGCTTCAGAGGCTCTTACAAACAATCCACTCCTGGCAGAGGAGCCATGGAACCTAGCGGCACAACTACTCACTCCAAGGAATTCTCAGAGGGAGCTGTTAGGAAATTTATAGCTTATGAACCCTAGAGACTTTGTGTACAGCTCTTTTTGGGCCACGAAAGTGCTACTGCCTTGACAAGAAAACTTTGACTTTAAAGAACATAGTGCTCCCTGCTCCCTCTCACCACTCTACTTTGTGACTGTTTCTATCAAAGGACACAGACAGTACCATCCTATTAAGCACATGAATTTATGTCATCCCAAAAAAGTGAAAAATCAATCCTTCCTTCCCTTATCACAATCTACAACATGCAAATGCTGTTCTGTTAAGAGAGTAGGGTGAATCCCCCCTTCAGAAGACATCAATCTTAGTACTCTCATTACTCCTGTAGGTGCTAAGATGGGAAAAACGCATCCCCTAGAAGGAGCTTTATGACTCTAGAATTAGAGCAATCCTGCAGGAAACAGGTCAGAGAGCAACTTAAAATGAAGAGTCATGTGAGCACACATAAAACAGAAGTTGTGATTCATTACAGATACCTTGGGTGGTTTCTCACTTTTTTGTTCTACAACATTAACTGAAAATTGATTTAAGTACCTCAACCACACTGGTCATATAATGCACATGCTCAGCAAGGGACATGAGCTCTTCATTTTCTTCTTTTAGGCGGGCAATTTCACCATCCTTCTGCTCGATTTCTTTGTGCAACTGGGTTCAAATAACAAAATGTTAGAAGAGGAAGACAATAGCCAGGGATGAAGCACTTAAGTATCTTTGAGTAGCTACCTTTTCATTTTCTTGAAGCACTTCATACAGAGCCTTCCTCCTTTCTTCGGCCACTTCTTTCCAATAGTGCGATGAAGGACTTCCTGAAGTGAGAGGCTACAGTAAGTCTGTGGCAAGACTGATTTCTTGAGAGTACCTTAAGATATCTCACTTGTATACAAGTATTCTGTGAGCTGTGATACTAAGAACTCACTCCATGCAGTGCTTTCAAAGTTTAATTGTAGAACTACAGCTAGTGACACAAGCTTACAGGAGACAGATCCTACACTGCATTAATGGCTGTACAGTGCCTTCCAGAAGCTGCCTCAAGCATGGCACCAGGCTCTGCAAGACGGTCACATCTGAAAATGTTGCTCTTCATGTGAGATTTGTGGGAGACTGACGTGTCCATAGTGGTTCTGAGAAACTGAGCACACAACACACCGTGCCAGAACAGGCTTTCATTCCAACTTAGCCACTGGAAAGCTTACAGTCCAGCCAAAATAATAAACTACAAAACTCCTTAGCACTGCTGCACACAGTGGTTCTCAGCTTCTGATCATCATGAACTCATTCTTAAATACTAGACATCTATATTTAATATAGAGGATAAGTATCACCAACTCCTGCTAGGCATTACAAAAAAACCCACAAAGCCTTTATCTAAATGACAAAGGAAATATGTTTTAAGTTGTACTCCAACAGCAGCATAGCATTTAAAGTGCAAGAAAACATTTCAGGAATTACCACATACCTTTGGTCATGAGATCTACAGCTTGAATGACATCATTCTCATTTTCTTGCTCCTTGTCCACAGACACCTCAGCTTTACAAGCCTTTGAGGCAAACTTGTTATTCCAGAGCTTCCTTCTGACTGAAGATTTCTTCTGCATAAAACATAGGCAGGTTTAAGTTTTGAGCAACATCTCAGCCTTCACAAAAATACAAACTTCTCAGCCTGTGCACTCATGACTGCAAGTGAGTCTCTCTAAGTCCTGCTTTCTTCACATTATAGTTCTAGTTTAGACATCTTCCTTAATATCCACAGATTTAACAAAAGAAATGTCTCAAATTTTCCCAAAGAACTCAGAAATTGCTAGAAATTGTAATAAACAAAATATTGTTTATTACTAGAACAATAGTAAGCTTAAGTTATGTCACACTAGTCAGCACACTGTATTTTTTTCAAATATGTTAGTTTTCAGTAAAAAGCTCAGAAGCATTTCACTATGAGCAGAAATAATTCCACATCTACAGATTTAGCTCATACCTCATTACGTCTGCCAACCAGGCTACCTGCTGCTGAAGGCTGAATCATTTTTAGAGTCTGTCTCGGGGCAGCACTGCATGTGGTATCTGTCAGGTACTTCTGAAAAGACAAATACAGTTCAGACAGTTGCCACTCTTCTTTACATAAACTGAAAATTAGGAATTCATCATGCTTCCATTAAGGTAACACAATTCATCTTTTCAAGACAAAAAAATTGACACTGTAGCCTATATTAAGGCTTTTGTAAGGAAGGGGATCTAATTATTTGTACCAGAGATAGATCTTAATCACATGAAACTATGATCAATCCCTGCCTCTTAGGTGACATTGACACTTCATAAAGGAACTTGAGCAGGTGTTATGGTAGAAATACTCTGATTAGATTTCAAAGGCAGTTACCATGCAATGACTATAGTTGGAACTCTCAAACTTGAGTTTGAGGGCAGCAGTATCAGACTTTTGGGGACAGGGACAGAAGTGACTGCACTTGCAAGGTTAGGTGGTAAAGGCACACCACTTGAGGCCCTAGCTGTTTTTGTAATCTTTGAACACACCTTTGAGTAGTGCTCATTTAAATAGATGTGTTATTTGATTATCCATTAACATGGATCAAAAGCTTCCTTGCTTCCATCCAGACAGGCTATTGTTTTGTCTAACCAGTATGTTTATCACCGTTTCTATCATGCATAAATACCTCTTTCCTGCATCAAAGCTTTCTGATTGGGTTGGTTCTATTGCCACCATGGGACAGCAAACAATGGCAGACAACCAAGCAAGAGCAGCCAGGATACAATGCCACAGCAGCGTGAGAAAGTTCCCGACTCACACCGTGCTTCATAGGACAAGAGCTCGCCTTTCCCACGGTAGCTTGTGCCACCAATTATCCTCCTGTTCCACTAAAGGACAAACATTAACTGCTGTGGGAACAAGAATCACACCGTGTGTCAGACACTGCTCGCTGCTACTTAGGATTAGAGTCAAGTACACTCTGCCAAGAAATTATTGGCCAATACTCAAGTTAACCCACTGAAAATGTAAAAAGCCACACCGAGGAACTTATACCCTAGAGACACTGTGGGACAAGACTGCCATAAATCAGACCTATCAATTGGCAATTTTCATCAATACCTGAAGTTTTCGTTACAGTCACTGTGCCTCATCATACAAGGACTACTAGCCTCTATTACATACAGTTTTGCACCATTCTGTATAGGGCCTACATTCAAAGATTTACCAAGAAAAGTTAGTAAGGTTTGTACCTAATCAGTTAACTCTTAAAAACCTAAATTGTTTAAGCATTTCCACCAATTCCAAGGCAAGTCTGATTCATGAAGGTGACTTTAGAAAGTGAACTGCGTGCTTGAACACTTCAGTTAAAACATGTTCAACACAAGACAGATATAACTCTTCATAAGGTCCCACCTACACAGAACAGAGTACAAAACCTACTCTACAACCCCTTAGCATAAGCCAGACAGATTCAGTAAGCAAAGGCACATAGTCAGGTCAAACAAACCAAACCAACCCTGAAAAGTTAAATGGAGAGACGGTAAGCTTAATGTCAAAGTAAAAAGGACTTGCTAAGCAATAGGAAAAAAAGCAGTCATAAGCACATATGCCAAAGAAGGACAGCATGTTCCCAAGCCACACTGTCTGCCAGGAGGTTACTCAAGCCAAATGGACATAAGCCAGGTGGAAGCACATTGCAACAGATCCCTTTATATTCCTTCAGTGGACAGAGAAGCTTGTGTCAGACAGAGGTGCTAGCTTCAAGGCTTTACAGCCTGTACCTGCAAAGATCCTGAGGACTTTTCTGCGGTCAGTTTCTGTTTCATTTTGGAATTCATAAGATCAACTGCAATAGGAAAACAATAAAATTAATACAGCATCCATCTACTACTTAAGTCCGGGAGACACGAGTTAGAGAACATTACAATTTCGGATTATCAGCTTTCACGGCAGCCTTAAGCAGCCAGCCATGCGCGGCGCGGCCAGCAGGCTGCTCCAGAGCCCCTCCTGAGGCTGCCCCCGAGACAGGAGCGGCGGGCGCGCCGGAAGGCAGCGGGCCCGGGGACGGGCGGCCTGGCCGCGGGGATGGCGGGGCTGTCCCGGCGCACACCGGGAATGGCCGGGGGGAACCGGACACCCGCCCTGTGGAATGGCCGGGGGGAACCGGACACTCACCCGCACCATGCCCGCTTCCCGCTCCCGCCAGCCGGGCTCGCAGGGCCCCTCCCTCCCCGCGCGCCGCCGCCAATGGGGAATGGCGAGGCAGGAGCCCGCCAACACCCAAACGCGGCCGTGCAGGCTCGCGGCCCCACCCCGCCTCCGGCGGCTCAACCGGGACGGAGAGCAGCCCCCTGTGGTCCCCGGCGCCCCCCTCTCCCGATCCCGGTGCCCCGGTCACCGCCGGCCGCTCCCACACGGACCCCGTGGCGCGCTCCCGCACTGCCAGCCACCCGCTCGCGCCCGGCGCGCGGCTATAAGCGGCGCGCGGGCGGTCACGTGACGCGGGGGCCTCTCCCCGAGCCAATGGCGGGCCGCGCTCCCCCCGCCCCGCGCGCCCGGGCCGGCGCTGAGGGGGCGCGCGCTGCTGCCGCGCGTTGCGCTGTGGGGTCGGGCTGTGTCTGGTTCTGGTTTTTGTATAAAAGAGTCGTACCAAATCAGGTTTAATCACGTCTCCGCTTATTCTCATCGCTCCTATCTAAACACGGTACAACCTGCAATACGGGGGAAGAAAATTAACAGTGTTAATCCGCATTAACTGCCACACATTAGTAATTTTACGCATGATATAGACTACAGCTCTTATTAATTATGCCTAAGGCGTGCTGTTAAATTTGCTAGAAGCCACTTGAAAATTATGTTCTTGCAAATATTTGCACATTTATCTTTTATTTATACTAATAGTATCATCTGCTGACTTGTGAATAAACATTTTGTCGAGTTAAGGACACATTCCTTGCAATCAAGGTCTCATAGAACAGCTATCAACATTTTTCCCAGGCAATATGATGGAGCTATTAGAAATTAGGATAATTGCAGACAGAAGTATTTATTTAGCCTGCCATTCTGTCTGTCTCCTGTTTGGAAATAAACTCTATGGTACTTATGAGAATGTTTTAAGTAGAATGTCATAGTCCAATGAAAGCAAGAAAGGCAAACATAAAAAAGGATGCATTAGGAAATCTTTAAACAAGGATCGGGAAATAAAGCTAATCTATCTTGCATAAACTTGTTCAGTCTCCCATTGACCCATTTACATTTTCATTGTCCACAGTATCCTTTGGCAAGTACTTCTAGAGCTCAAATAACCACTGGTCTGAAGGACGCCATCCTTTTTTTCTTTTTCTTTGGACGCGATTCCGATATTGTCACTTGATGTCCCCAGTTCTTATCCAGGAAGGGACAACAAACAACCTGCCCTCATCTAGGCCACTGTTACACAGACTGCTCTGCAGTTCTGTCTCCCAGGCCTACTTAGCCATCCCTGACATGAAAGCTGTTCCATCTTCCTGCTCTTTTGTGAACTGTATGGCATTTGATTTGCCACTGCTGAACACCGGGCTGGCATTCCTGTGGAAAAATCTGCCATAACTCTGAGATCTTATTCTGGAGCGACGGTCAGTTCAAAGCTTGTCATTCAATGTGTGAAATCAAGATTTTTTTTTAATGCATATTATTTGATGTTTACCTGCATTGAATTTCACTGCTGTATTTGCCCATCACTCAATTCCATAATGTTCTTGTGCAGTTTTTCAGCCAGGTCCCTTCCTATTATCTTGAATAATACAGTGTCAGGAGTAAGCTGTCACCTCAGTAAGCTTTGTCTTCTGTACAGAAAATGAAAATAACTTGTGCAGAAATGTCACCTAAATTAATACTGTTCTGTTACTGTACTAAAAAAAAAAAAGTTCATGCTCTTAGATTAGTTTAATTCTTGTTAATTTTGGAAGAAAATTTGAAATTTCCAGGTTTCAAAACACCAGCAGATATGCTTAACTGGTTATATATATACATAAATCTTACCAGCATTGAATGTCCTTTCAGAAAAATCTGAATACAGGCAATGCATATATAAGCACATTATAAACACATTCCTATTTTTACATTTTATGTTTTCTTATACAGAAATTTAAAAATCCAACAAAAACTATACAAAACATTTAAATTAGAGGCATCCATTGGTTTATATCATAAATCATACATAAGAGGCACTGTGTGCATTTTATGTCTGCAATGCATAAATTGTACATCTTGCAAATACTATGTTTTCAAGTGAAACTTTCTCAGTCATTACCTTTTCAAAATTCAGGTTTAATGCATAAAACATTTTCAGGTGGATATGCAGTTCAGAAGTGGAATAACTGCTTTTGGAGATGTTGGTAATAGGAAAGGTCTGAGGTAATGGGAGATGGTTCTGATGTGACAATCCTGTTTGTTTTTCCTTTTAATTTGTTCCTTTGATGCCTTTCCTGGTCTTAAAAATCAAGAGGCGAACACGGTTAGAAGGGGAAAAAGGGTTTTACCTTGGTATTTATTGTAAGGATCCTTAGGTGCACCACGAACAGGTCGAATACACCTCTGTGCACCCCACCATCACCACCCCAAAGACCCTCTCTCCTAGATCTGGTCTTACATTCTAGGTCTTACTAATTAGCATATCTATCAAATATTCCCCAATGAGAGGCTCAAATGAGCCCCCTCTCCCAAGGAACCTTCCCCTGGATGGTTCTATCTTAGTTTACAAAATGTGTTCTGGAGAGGACCTTGGGGTTTGGGCACCCTGGCACCTTAACTACGAAGCCTCTAAAATGTTTAGTCTCTTAGCTTAACAAACAAGTCCAAGAATGTAGGCAAAAAGCGCCGAGAATACAGAAGTTGCAGAAAGGTATAACAGGGGTATAAAAGAAAAGACAAAAATCATCATGGCATCACCTTGCTGGAGGCATACAATATGGAGGTTTATTACAAAGCTGCCACTCCTTCAGTTTATCCAGCTGAAGAACATGTCCTCTTATGAACCACCGTGTCCCAGAGTTCAGTTTCTTCAGTTTGAAAGGTTTGTAAAGAACCCCATCACTGTCTCAGAATGAAAAGTGAGACTTTATTATTAGAAGCTTATTCATCACCTTAATTGTGGGAAACCAGTGTAATGATATAAAAATCTCACAAAAAAAAAAAAAAAAAAAAAAGAAAAAAAAAAAGGAGTTCAGGTTACTTTACTGTAATAATTCCCCTTTTTGTGACCACAGTTTTAATTTAAATAGGGATTTTTGCATGCAAAAATCTGTCAACCCAATGCTAGCAGAAAACATTTTTCTTCAGATCGAGTGCAATATAATGCATTTCAGCTTGTTTGTTTCATAAAAAATAAAACCCTCTGTCATGAATACTTAAAACTATTTGCACTTCAAGTGAGCCTAAGCAAACACGCTGAGGTTTCCCATTGAGCTCAGCCAATTTGTTAGATTATTAATGGCATCAGAGAATGTGTACTTTTTAGAGCTTTTGTGCTCCATTGCTGTTGATAAACGTTATCAGTTTTTATGGCAAATGACAAATGAAAAAAAAATAATCTCCGTGGAGGACTTCACGTGCCTGGGAACATGGGAATAGGTGGCCCTCCAGCAGCTTGGGGGTCCTGTACTTCTTCCATGCCAGTGTGTGGAAACTTCCTAAGCATTGCACAGGGAGAGTCTGGACTTGGCTGTCTGATTCAGGTGCTGGCAAAGAGGAATTTGCACTTGACAGTCACACTGTGCCTTTTGTCAAGGCCGTTCTTGTACTCTGCAGATAATGGGTTCTTTTCCCTGGGTTTATAATGCACCTCTGGGGTGCTTAAGGACTCCTCATTTCTACCTGCCGCATTAAGTACAAGTTAACCACATTGTAATTTTTAAAAATTTCGTGTACTGTATTATCACATAAATATAATAAACGAGTTCCTATTTGTTAGTATTTACTGTAAGCAGCGACTGTAAGTGTTTGGGATGCAGAAGAACACCGTGGAGAGGGCCGGGGTTGCCAGGGCGGTGTTGAGCCTCTGACGCTCGGGAATGTCTCATCTCAGCCCTGCCCTGGCCGCAACCCTGCAAAGGGTCCGGGGAAAGCAGCCCCGAGGCCACCTTTGGAACCCCTGAATCGATAAACAAGACCTGTGGCTCTTAGGGTCCCTCGCTGAAGTTCCCTTGGCTCCTCTGTCCAATGTTTATTTCAGGGATGGAAGGGCTCCCCGCAGTCCGCCGGGCGACAGTAGGTGGCAGCGTGGTATCACGCTTCCCCTCCCTCTACCTCTTGTTTTTCCGTCTTGCTCCGTGTGTTACCGACGAGAAATTCGTGGTTTGTCTTCTTTTCCCTGGGTTTATCAGCACGGAAGGCTGCATGCTAATGAAACTCGTGGATTATATACTCGGCACAATCCAGGTATAATTCATAAGGCCAGCTAGGTTCCGATGACGGCCGCCGTTAATAATTAAATCTCTCCAGAGAGTACACAATTTTCATGTATTAGAACAAAAGATTGTTCTGTGAACAGTGATCCTGAGTGCCTCCGAGATGAAAAGTTAAAGAAAAATCTACATCTCACTTGGTTATTTTTTTCCGTAGTTAAGTACTGTGTGAGTCACTAAAACATCCCTTAAGATACTTCCAAAAAAACCTAATTTTTACAAGTGCTTTAGGATTTAAAAATTAAACATGCTCGGCTACAAATTAACAATAAGCTAAAGCTACTGTTGACTGCAAGTATTTAGAATATTATTTACAGACTGAACAAATAAGTTTTTTCCAATTTTACCCTTATTCTTGCAACATCTGCTGATCAAACACAAAACCTACATTATTTAGGACCAATACATCACATGCCCAAGAACCTATGTCCCATTTTATGACCACAGCCCCCTGAAACTAGGAGGTGGGCCATAAGGAAGTGCCAAATGAAGATTAATACTGTAGCAACAGCTGTGCAGTGATCTGCTGGTTTTGGCAGGGGTAGAGTTAATTTTCTTCTGTCCACTGCTGACCATCACCACAAGAGGTGGACAGTGGTGGACAACCCAAGTCATTCTAAGATTCTGTGATTCTAACTAGGTCCAGAATACAATATAAGGAATGTTGTACACATTAAACACTGACATTTCTTTACACAAAAGCATTCCTGCTATGCCTTAGAAATGAACGTTTTCTCTAAAGGCAGAAAACAGTGAATCAGTATGTTCTGAAGTATATGAAAGAGTTTCAATTACCACCTAATTTGTCTTGTTTGAATTTACAAAGAACACTAATTTATTTTTGTCTGATGCATAAATACTTGGCACTGAATTAATCATAGTTCTGTTTTCGAAGCAAGTAGCTTCAGGGCTGATTCTACTTCTAACATACAGTACAGTATGTGCAGAACATACAGAAGGAAAATAACAGAATCCATCTCGTCTCTTTCTAAATATGTCTATAACATACATAACAATTTGTGACAATCTATTAAAAACTAATTAGTAACTTGAAATTATTCATTTTTACATAACTAATTATTAAGCAGAGGCATTAGAGTACAATCTTGCCCACATGCTTATGAGTAAACATGTGATTCTGAAAACAAGAATTAGACTCTGAAATTACAGAAATTTTAGGAAAAAGAAACCCAAAACAATAAGGTATATCTGCAAAGTTATCAGTAATTTTTAATTTACAGGAAAAGCACAAGTTATTATGCAAATGAGTGCTTGATTTCACTGAAAACAATGAGGATATGATAACATGGTGACTGGAAAATACCAGTTTTTCAGAGAAGAAAAGCCAGCAACCAGATATTGTAAACTTCCAGTGCTTCTCAAAACTCCATGACTCACTTTCTCTCCCAAGGAATATATTTTTGTGGCAAGGTCTTTCCTACCTTCACACGGGCCATTGCCCATGCTGCCGGATTTTGTATTTCTGCAGGATGGCAGCCCTGATGCTGAGGCCCCAGTCCCTAGAGGCGTCTGTGTGCACCTGACTCCTCCAAGGGTACAGGAGTGCAGTTACATGGTGTCTTCCTCACTCCTGGGGAAAGCCTCAAGGGCACCAGCTGATTAGTCTGTGCTGTGCCAACCACGCAGAAGCTGACCCACACTGCTGACTGTTTTGCTCAGCCTGGATTTAACGTGCACAAGAAACACTATTTTTGCTGTGTTAATGGGATTTAAGCCTAAAAAAAGAGAACTATTACTGCATATAATGCCACAACCTACTTGTCAGCTTTGTTTTATATAACATGCACATTCCTCTCTCCTCAGTGATAAACCTTATATTATTTCAAATTAGATTTGAAGACAGGCAGTCTGTCATTGGATTGAGTGTTATAATTGCAAAATACACACCCAGCTTCCAGGGCCACAAGTTTCTCTTATAAATGATGCAACATTGCATAACCACTATGAAGCATAACAGTAATATGCAATTATCTAGTCAAGAGAATTATGGATCAATAGCATGTGAATATTTATTTTGCTAAGTCTTAACTCTCCATTCAGCAGGCAAGTTATTTTTTAACGTGTTTTAACTAAGATGATGATATTTTTCTACCTTATGAGCTTCATCATTGTGCATGATGGAGGAAAAGAAGCACAGCTATATAAAAGTAGGACAAGACTCAGCCATTACTCATTAATTTAATAGTGCAAATATTTCTGCACGTAAATGTATAATAAACATACTTGGGTTGGTTCATGTACTCATTTGTGTAAATGTTGTCAGGGTACCTTTACTAGACAATGAGCCAAAAGGAAAAATATTCTTCTCTGAGCAGCTTGGTAAAGAAAGGAAGTTGTCTATAAAAGGAGGAGCAGCAGTCTTTACAGAAGGAACCTGGAGTGATTCCAGCTCCCCATCCCTTTCTGAAAGGATCTGAGCAGTCTGAGCTTGCAGAAGACAGGTGGTGGCTGCTTAACATGTAATACTTTGTACTTGATCTCCCTTTTCCTTTACACACACACACACACACACACACATATGTATATGTATATTTCATCCAAGTATATATATTCTTCTCCTCATAGCTCTACTATAAAGCCCTCCAGAAGAAAAATTGCTCTTACACCAACACTATATTTGATAAAATTTTTGGATGCATTCCTCAACCTGGGTCTGGGCAGCTGCCCGATCCCTTGTGACTGCATCCCCACACCCCAAAGGGCAGCTGGAGTCAGTGGGCTGGAAAAAAGCGCCCTCCTTTCTCCTCCGCAGGTGGCACGGGGCCAGGTCCCGCCGCGGGCCTCCTGTGCCGGGGCAATCCCCGCGTGGAGCGGCGCTGCCGTGCCCAGCCCTCGCCGCGCCCGCTGTGCCGGCACAAAGAGGGTCACAGGCCAAGTGTGAGTCATGGCTTAAAATAGCACCGGGCACAAGACTGCAGCACAAAATGTCGCACAGGGCAGCCCGCAAAACAAAACTGGACAGAACTGGCTGGAAGAGCGGCTATCTAAACGCGGCTGCCCTTAAGGACAGACTGATGCTGTGGTTAAAAAACTCTGGCGTTCTGAAATAGCCACACAAGTGCAGAGCTAGAGTAATCCTCCTATTTAGCTGCCTTGCTTTTTACCACCAAATAAAGGGTTGTTTTCAATCGGCATTGCCCATTAGGACTGAACAGCAATCTCTAAGTAGGTAAAAATTTTCTGTTTCTGCTCTGTTCTTGTTCTAACAACAAAGGAATGTTCTGGGCAATGCCCGTGTCAGGGAAGGCATGAGGAGTGTTCGCAGAGGGTCTGACTAACACCGGGAGAAGATAATGAGGTCCAACAACTGCAACACAGCTCCTGCCTACAAGACAGGCAGGAGAGCGGTGTCCGAGGGAAAGTATGTAGAGGAAATGCATGCTAAAGGAAAATAACTAATTAGAGGGTCGCGAGAGAACAAGTGGGATCAGCAGGGACAAGTAAGAGACTGAGGAAACCAAGGCTGAAATGTGGCGTTACTGGAGAGTGCCATTGCCGTGCTGCATGGGCTTTTAAACACGACCAAGCGAGAGAGACGGTGCCCGCACTTGTCTTCTGCCTGTAGTCTCTGTAATACCGCTGCCGTTCCGGTGAGTCACAGCTTCCAAGGAAAGGTGGCAGAGATGCGTTCACCCACGCTGGCAGCCTGCGCCTTGCTGTGGCACACGCCAGCAGGTCTCCACCCCATGGCTCCCCAGTGCGAGCCTGCACTGCCGGGCGCCCCGGGAGCACCCCCGGCCCGGGCCGTGTTGGACGGCGAGGTTTCCCTGGCAGGCCCGGGGCCGGGCACAGGGCTGGGCCGGCAAAAGCCCGGGCCCGGTGCTGAGATGGCAATTCCTCCTGCTCGCCCGGGGCCTTCCCACAGGGAGAACGCTCAACAGCAGGCTGCCGCCTGGCTTCGCTTCCATTGCTCCCGTGCCATTCCTCCCTCCTTCCAGAGAAGGCGAAGGGAAGAAGGGCATAAACCTGTCCTTGTAGTACAGAAATAAAACCGCTTACTTCTCTCCAAGGATGAGGTCTGTGTCTCTGGAACAGCAATTACTTATTTATAAAACTCAGCCAGCTTCCTCGGGAAGCGCTGCGACCGCCACGGAGGAACACGGACTGTCACCCTGGCTGCTGTGGCGAGATCAGTGCAGCAGGCAAGCCCCTCACCATGCCAGCTTTGAATACGTGTTGGACTTTAATTGTAGTTTTATTTACAGTTTTACTTCGCATACGCGGGACAGGCTGAGTACAAACCCCGACGGACCAAATTACACAGAATATGCCACTACAAGACTTGTTTACCTATAACATCACCGCGCTTAAGGCTGAAACAAGTTTAAGTATTCCCGTAATGGGACGGAATGTGGGGCTGAGGCGTTGGCCGGGGGGGAGGGAGGAGATGTGTCCCGGGAGGAGCTGTATCCCGGGAGGACACCGCCTCGGGCAGGGGCGGTGTTCCTTGCCTCCCCCTTTGCCTCACCCCACTGTCCCCCCCCAGAACAGCCTGGAGCAGCCCCATCCGGGTCCTCGTCCCGCGGGCACCGTGCGGGGCGGGCAGCTGGTTACACGAGGCGTGACCGCGGGGGTGGAGGGGAAGAAAGAGCAGGGCGACGTGGATTCCTGGCGCGGCGAGGGCTCGGACACGCTCCGAGCCGGTGTTGTGCTCTCCTTGCTGCCGTTCCGGACAAGGCGAGTCCGCGGTGGTTACCGAGGCTGAGCTCTGCTGCCGGTGCCACCGCAGTGTGTCACCCCCCGGAGGCAGGAGCGCTTGGTAGGCGCCGGCGATGCGGATAGGGCGGCGCCCGTGTGACTCAGGCGCTGCCATTTTGAGGGGTCGGTGGTGGCTGCGCAGCTCAGCTCCGCGCTCGCTCCGTGCCGACGCGCAGGCACTCGCGCTCTCTCCTGCCCGCTCCTGCCCGCTCCTGCCATCGCCCTCGAGGACGTCCCGGGACCATCTGGGCGAAAACAGGCTCTCCTCAGCCCTTTCATCATTCGTCCCGGTCCTCCTTCGACGCCGCTCCGGGATCTCTCTATGCCCGCCGCCCTCCTCCGTAGGAGCCGCTAGCGCAGGGACAGCGTCCTCCTCCTCCTCCTCCTTCCGCCGCCGTCGCCTCTTCCTCCTCCTCCTCTGTCCGCCACCATTTCCCCATCCCCGGCCCCGGGGCGCTGAGCTAGACTATGGGGACCAGGTCGCGGCCGAGCAGCGGCAGAGCGGGCGGCCCGGTCACCGTGTCCCCTGCGGCAGGGATGGGGGGGCTCCGCGGCTTCGTGGCTTTATCTTGACATGGCTCCTCTCCGTGCTGCCAGCACCGCCGCCGCCTCCTCCTCCACTGCTCCTCCTGCGCCCGCCGGCTGCGGGTAGCGAGCGGGCCACGGTTCCGGGCTCTCGTCGGAGCCTCTCAGTCTCTTGCTTAACTGGGGGGGAAGCTTTGGGAGGGGTTCCTTTTTTTTGTTTGTTTTTCTTTGGTTTTTTTGTTCCTTTCTCTCCAGCGAGAGAAGGGGGAGAAATACTTTCCCCCCCCTCTTCTTCTTAACCTGGTCCGACGAATTTGCTAACCTAAAAACTTTTTAACCCCGACTAATCAAACACCTGGGGAGGGGAAAAAATGTCTGGAGAGAGGAAGAAAATAACCTGATAATTGGGGATTTGGGTTTTTTTCGGGGGAGGGTGTTTTAGAGGTTTAAAATTGCAACGTAGATTGCGATTTAAAAAAAAAAAAAAGCCTCGCAGAAAATTCTGTCACCGAAAAGCAGGAGCAGAGCACACTCCATGTTTTCCGACTCGTGGCCATGAAGTGAGAGGCGAGAGAGGCGGTGCTGCTGTGGGTGTCCCGCTGCCCCGGGCGCGGCCGCCCCGCGTGCAAAGAGAAGCCGAAGGGAGAGCCAAGAGCGCCGGCCATGCACAGCCTCGGCTGACCGTGCTCGCAGCAGCAGATAGAGAGAGAAGGATCCCCGGGGGATCAGCAGCCCAGGGAGTGTATGAGGTGTCGGGGGATGTAGGGCTCTCCCACCGGTAGGGAGCCCGGGTTTGGGGCACTGATTCAGGTTTAAGTCTCTCGGTGAGATAATACTGTCCTTTGAACCCCTGTCCGCCCCTTGTCAATGGCCATCATGATCCCTCTCCTCTTCGGCAGCAGTAGCCTCAGGGCAATGATGAGCAGGATGAAGTTAGAAATGACTCCGCTGTCTTTTCTCTTTGCTCCCCTGCAAACCAGCGCTGTGTTGTCTGTAGTTGATTTTGTTGTTGTTGGCGGCAGAGAAATGTCATACTTCCCGGGTTGTGCACTCCTCCTTTGCACCCTTTTCTCTGCTCTCCACCAAGTGTAATAATTCTAAAGAAAAAGACGGGGAACATAGCAATAGTGGAAGGCTGAGAATAATAATCAGTAGAGTCATGAATCTGGCTGGGGTAAAACGCAATTTGTAATTTCAGCTTCGGGTTTTTTTTTTTGTAAGCAGAGCAAAAGTACCCCCCCATGGATTGGGCTTGTGCCAGTTGCTTTTTATTGTACACATAAATTGTGATAAGATTTGTTTGGGGTTTGTTTTCTTTTTTTTTTTTTTTTCTTCATTCTTACCCACTTATTCCTGCTGCTAAACTGTTCAAATTTTTCTCTTCAAAATTCTTTGGGGTTTTTTTCTTGATTTATTGTAAAACCTCTTGTCCAGCCATGGCTGGACAACTACTTTCTTTGTTTCTTGACCCCTCCAATACGACATTCTCGTAAAATACTGCCTGAGGTGCGGTTTTGGGTTACATTAGCGTTTGATCTGTTCAGTCGTATTAGCAGGAATCAAACGACTTGTTTCTGTTGTACTTAAGTCTTACGAAAAGGTGCCCATAGTTTAGCGACAGTTTCCAAAGGCTTTAGTACCACCTGTAATACAAAATGGGGGACCCAAACTCCCGGAAGAAACAAGCTCTGAACAGACTTCGTGCTCAGCTTAGAAAGAAAAAAGAATCTTTAGCTGACCAGTTTGACTTCAAGATGTACATTGCCTTTGTGTTCAAAGACAAGGTAACTTGGTTTTAAAGTGTCTCTGCGTTTGTTGCACGTTAAGTGTTCTGTGCAAAGTCTTGCTGCCTGATTGCATCAAATGTTTTATCCTTAATAGATGCCATTGACTTTTAATTTTTATTTTTTAAATAGCTAGTTGCTATAATATTTACTTCATGCTTGTCATTTTGGCTCTTTATATTTCGTTGTTTTGTAACGCCGAGGGTTCCAGTGCCTCATTATGTGGTTACTTGGTAGCTTCTGTATTGGGTAGATATTTTTCAAAGTTAACACTGTAACTCGTTAAGCCTAATTGGGGTCTGACCTGCACAATTACTGTGAACAGTTGAGCTGTGAAGGGAATCTGTCTGAGGCGATTGCCGAGTGTGTTTATCTGGTGAAAGCAGAAGGGAAGAAGACCTGGCAGTTGAAGGGAGAAGTTGCAAAATGTGATGTGGAAATGGCCCAAGTGCGCAGGCACGTGTGGAACTGCTGCTATCATTTTGAAAGGGAGCGGGGAGGGCAAAAAGGAAATCTTCATTTGCTTGGCTGCCTCCTCTGCTGCTGGATGCTGTACATCTGGGAGGGGAGCTGGGTCTTTCTAAAGCCAGCTATAGACCCGCAATTGTGGGAGAGTTTTTATCCACAGAACGTTAAGAAAAGTAGGTATTTATGGGAAGTGAATGTGCTGAGCTAATGATGAGGAAGTGAAGGTAGAAGGAAAGGGCAGCAGAGTACATAATGCACAAAATGCATGTAGATGAGCACTGAAATCGTTTAATCCCCTCAAATGTATAGGTTTTGCATTTGCTGTAATAAGTAGGTGTTTTTAATGAAGACTTCCTTGAAAAGCTTCTTTAAAATTCTTGAGTTCAGTTTGCTTTTGTTTGTCGGTTCCAGCGCAAGCACAGATGGATATATTGGGGTATAATTTCTGGGCACTGTGTCATGGTAACACAGAAATGGATGTTTAAGCACTGGCAACAATTAGATTTTCTTAGATGACACAGCCTTAACTCTTTCAGTTGGACATTGCTAATACTTTTTGTTTGCTTTGTAGAAATTCATTGCAAACGCCTGTTTTAATTCCTGTTACATTATTTGCTTGCATCACAGTTAACTGAAGATGTCCATCCCATATTTGCTTAAAGTAGGAGTTTAGCTCAAGCTAGCTCGGTCAGCAGATAGTTCCCTGTTACTCTGTTTTGACGGGGGAGGAAGGGAAGTGGAGCATTATTTGGTAAAATATACTTTGTCTCTTAAGTAGGTCAAGACTTCTAATGAGCTGTAAAAAAGCTGTTAGAAACAGACATAGAACTTCAATGTTTCTACATTCTCATTATGTTTTGACCTTGCTTGAGAGATGTTGAAATATTTGTATTGGGTGTAAAAGTTATTTAGCAAATTAAAGTAGTCCTCCTTTGAGAAGATTATAGCTAACTTCAGATGGGATCTCAATCACCTGCTGTCACCAGATGTAGCATTGAAAGATTCCACTTTTCATAAAGGGTCATCTGTAAAAAATTGAAAAGGGGTAAAAAATGTGTTATTATTGATATTTGCAGAGAAGCTTGCAGATGCTTTTGGTCATCCCAAAGTCATGTACTCTACTTGAAGAAGGGACAATTCCCTTCATGTTTAGATAGAATTTTAGTGTTTGCAAGATTGATACTTAGATCTGCATTTTTGGAGACTATAAAAACCTGTTCAACTTTTAAAAAAAGTTGTCGGTCTGATTCTGTTTCATTTATAAACTTTTGCATGTAAATTTAGCATGGTTTGTGTCGAAGTCCAAGCCTGTGTGATGTGTACTTTATACATTTACACAGAAAATCACAAATCCTGAAATAAACTGTTGCCTGTAGTTTCCTAGAAAGGATTGTCATCTTAATGTAATCTGTGCTTTTTTTTAGAAGAAGAAGTCAGCGCTTTTTGAAGTGTCTGAAGTGATACCAGTCATGACCAATAACTATGAAGAAAATATCCTGAAAGGTGTGCGGGATTCCAGCTATTCTTTGGAAAGTTCCTTAGAGCTTCTGCAGAAGGATGTAGTACAGCTCCATGCACCCCGCTACCAGTCTATGCGCAGGGTAAGGCTCCTTTTTACACTTGCTGACTTACACTGTCTCAACACTTGGGCTTTTCCATGTGAATCTTCAAGCTAATCCTGCCTCTTTTTTCGTTTTCTCATTTGCTGCACGAGGGTTCTGCGGGCCTGTGTTTATGGGGTCTGTTTGAAGGGTAGCAATGGCGTAACAACAGTTCTGATACTGTTTAAATATGTAGTTCTTAAGCTTTGCCTTTCATTTGTCTCATTCAAAGATTCCTTGGGAATTGTATCTTCTTGCCATCTTTGGCCTTTAGAAGGCATGTGTTAATAATTCTTGCAACAACTCCTCCTGTACAACTAAGTGATTTTGCTTTATGGATATTGGAAGACAGTCCTTGCTAATGTTTTCTTTAAGCTGTAGTTTATATTAAATGGGTACTGATACTAAAATTCAGTGGAAAGCAAGGAAGAATTCAGTTGTGGTATGAGCAATACAAATGGAAAATCAAACAAACGTTGTATAAGTATCACCTCTAAAGGATGTGCCTGTATAGAGAAATTGCTTATCTGTGTCTTTGACTACTGGAGGGAATGTAAGTCCAGAACTTTACTGCTCACAGGATGTGATTGGCTGTACCCAGGAGATGGACTTCATTCTATGGCCTCGTAATGATATTGAGAAGATAGTCTGTCTCCTGTTTTCTCGGTGGAAGGGATCTGATGAACCCTTTAGGCCTGTTCAGGTATTTGGTTTTGGGTTTTGACTTCAATAACTAACTTATTTCTGGAGGGAGTGTTCTCTTTAACCAGTAAGTTGATAAGGTATGCGAGTTCTGTGGATGTTAGAAAAATATGCTGTCCTGGTTTTATTTAAAAAGCAGTCAGTGTTTTTAATGCCAAATTCTGCTTCCTGTCTTTATGCACTGTTGTATTAGCCCTTCCAAAATGTAAGTTTCCAAAGGGCCTCTGCAAATGACACGTATGTATAAATGTGTGTCTGTGTTTGTAGAAGTGGACTGGATGTGCCTCTTAGTACAATTGAATCTCTGTCTAAATGTGGTGGTGTTGTTAAGGTTCTGTCAGTAGTCCAAACTGCTCTGTTTGATTAGATGGAAGAGTGAGATGGATGGAACCTTTGCATTATAATGTTGCCTAGAAACGGTTGCACAGGGATCTTCTGCCACAGGAAGGTAAATTGGGTTTTGTATATGCTGCAGGTGAAGTTGTACCTTTGAGTTGTTAATATGTCATTGCAATGGCTAATGTCAGTGTTGGCAGAATGAAATTAGGAGATTCTTTAAATTGTGTCAAGACTCTTGTGTGTCACTGCCATGGTCCCCACTTCCTGTTTTTCAGATTAGATCAGAAAAGGAAAGAACAAAAATGGTTGTAAAGCCCCAGACTGAAGGGAATTAATGGGTTACACGTGAGCTTTATTTTAATAAATATTTTATTCCCCTTCCTCACACCATGTAGGCCAAGTTTGAATTTCATCATGGCGACTATGAAAAACAGTTTCTGCATGTTCTGAGCCGAAAGGACAAGACTGGAATTGTTATCAACAACCCTAACCAGTCAGTGTTTCTCTTCATTGACAGACAGCACTTGCAGGTAGGCTTCTTTTGTCCTCATCTTAACAAGTGTGTTTTAATCATAAAAAGCTTTTTGTTCTCGGGAACATGAGTGATTTTGCTGCAAGGTTCTCAAGTAGGAAAACTGATCATGCATTCATGTTTGCATTTTGGCAGTTTCAAAGGAAACACTACACTATAAATAGGATTCATACATGCAAAAACTTAACTACGGGCCACATATATGTCCACATTGAGTTAATGTTCTTGTATTAAAAATTAAGTAAGTTCTAAAATGGCCTAACTGTGTTTAGGACAAATTAAACATTGGTTTGGGTGACAATACTGAAATAATTCATGTGAAGAATGAACAAAATAGTGAAAACATTTTATGCATTAGAGTTTGCAGACTAATTTTAAGGGTCAGGCTGTTTATATGTATGAAATAAGTGAATTTTAGATATCTGTGGGGATCTGCCTATTAGTCCCGAGTTAACTTCCAGGCTTAATATCTTTTCTTTGGGTTTTCTTTGCCTCTAGACTCCAAAAAACAAAGCTACAATCTTCAAGTTATGCAGCATCTGCCTGTACCTGCCACAGGAGCAGCTCACTCACTGGACGGTCGGTACCATAGAGGATCACCTCTGTCCTTACATGCCAGAGTAAGGTACTGGCCAGCAAAATGGGGAAGATCACAGAATGCAGCAGTGGATTTTCACTTTCCTCACCACTTTATTCTTTCAGAATTTAGAAGAAAATGGACTCATGTTCAGAACACTATACATTGTGAAACTTGATCATCCTGGATTTTTTTAATCATTTGTATCTCAGAACTTTGCAATTTTTTTTTAGATGTTTTCTGCATGGACCTTGTGAAAGAGAGGATGCTCTGCACACTTCTGCACTGCATCAGCATCTTACTAAAATGTGAAATGAAGGGACTGTACATTGAAACAAATGTTTCTGAAAGCACAAGGTGATCATTTGTGGTGGTGTTCCCATTTGTGCTGGTCATGCCCCCTAACATCTCTAATGTTAACCATCAGTATTTTGAGGGTGAGAAGTGAATGTAACGGGTATAAAAGCCTTACAGCGTTGCTGTTCATGATTGTATCGAAGAGCACTATCATTCATTTTAATGAACGAAGAAGTGGCTATTACAGTAGGAAGTAAATGTGGGAAAGAAATCTTTCTTTAAAAAAAAAGCATCTCATTTAATGTATAGGCATTTTTTGCCTCTTTTATTTTGCTGGGCTGTGTCTAAGTTTACTGGCACTTTTGTTTTGGATCTCTTTCCCCAAGTTGCTGTATAACTGTATGAAGGTATTCTTTTGAGTTGAATGCATTTGTACAGATGAGGTAGACCTGGAGTCTGAAGTTGCTAAAGCAGCTCAAAAAAAGGTAAAATAATAGCTGCAGAAACAATGTTGGTAGAGGATTATTTTTTCTTGAGAGTTGAGACTTGTAAACTTGCAGGTGAACTGTGCAGGAAATACTGGTTTCTAAAACATTTCTTATGGAAAACCCATCGAGGTTTTTTTTTTTTCTTTTGGAATAGACATTATAAACCAATGTAAAATAGTGTTTGGAGTGTCAAAAGTTGGTTCTGACAGAACATTTTAAGGTTGTGCAATGATAAAAGGAAGACTACTGTATAGTTTTGATGACAAAGAAGGCTCTGCTTAAGGGTTGAGTACTTTACTGGAGTAAAACTGCATAAGCCTACTCCCTTTGGATAAAACTAGTGCTTACCTGTTTAAAACTTGTATTTAGCTTTTGTTTGGAATTGGAAAAAATGGAAATCAAATAAATTAGGTGAAAGATGGCTGGTTTTATTTATGGAAATCCTATTAATTGAGTTTTCATAGCAGTTTGCATCTTAACAGTGTCACCCACTACAAACACTGAAAACGTACAGACTGTAAAACATGAAGATCAGCAAAGATCAGTGGCGAAGGTGTTCTTGCAAATGTGGGCCATAGGTTTTGAAAAGTACCTGTAAGAAATAATGGCATTACTAGTATCTTACTGTATTGGTGCATATGTATTTTTACTTCCTTGGTTATAAGCTCCTACAGGTTAATATGAAACACCCTAGAAAAACACCACCTGAAAGCTCCAATTTCACTTTCATAGTTGCCTTAAGTTACAAAGAAATATCTTGAAAATGCTGCTCTTCAGAATGCTAAGACTTTCTAAAATATTTAGTAACCACCATACCTGCTAATAGTCCTGAAAATTTCTCAACTTTAGGTGCCTCTTCTTTGAATGATCTGAAAGACATAATACAAAGTGTCCACATGAAGCTTGAGCTAAGTTTTGTAGGGTCTGGAACATTCAAGTTTCAGGAGTTTGGAATTTGATTCTTAAGTGCCGTCCTTTGTTCTTAATTTGTCATTCTGGACATCATCTCACCTCACTGAGAATAGGGCCACAGTTACCTTGATTAGCAAAGCAAAGGACTTATTTCTTGCATTAGGAATTTTGGTTTTCTTCAGTCTGGTTCCTCTTAGAAGAAGCCTCAAGATGTTGGCCTGGGCAGCTGTGTACAGTGCTGTTCAAGTGTCAGTAACCACAGGGATTTTAACTTTAATTCTCTGTATTACAGGAAAACAACCTGTTCAGTTTAATTCCTTTTTTAGTTTTGTACACAGTGCATAAGACATACTGCTCATTTGCTCCTCATGACAAATCATACCATGCTTGCTTGGGAGAACACAGTTAGGATTAGAGGAAGCAAAAAATTGGAAAACTAGTTTTGTTAAATGTGGTCTATACTACCCAGCTAGCAAACCTGATGCTTTTGCTGTGCCATCAGAGTGAGTTGATAACCATCATCTGCATTGTCTAAGTAGTGAGGGAAAAAAGTTAAGGGGGACCAACCAGTTTCAGAGCATGAGAACCTTG
This sequence comes from Monarcha castaneiventris obscurior, assembly GCA_026261815.1. Taxonomy (NCBI): domain Eukaryota; kingdom Metazoa; phylum Chordata; class Aves; order Passeriformes; family Monarchidae; genus Monarcha; species Monarcha castaneiventris. Next base: position 10,488,925 of record JAMPIT010000388.1, read on the forward strand.
GGGAATATGTGTTTGTTCTTGTATCATTTGGCATCTTTGAAGAGTTTCTCCCCCCTTAAACAGGTCAGCTTTTGAGGGAAGAGATTAAATTCTTGTTCCACTCTTTCTCAATGGAACTTGTAGTTCAGTCTCAGAATATTCCTCTGAGTTACTTTAGCCAAATGCCATTCAGAAGTGAATGGAAGTAGTTCATAATACCTAGCTTTTGGTCTCAGGCCCTCTTTATATCAGGTTAATGGCTTTTTTGTAGGCTTTTTTCAAAGTGTAGGTTTTATCTCACAAAACTAATGTTTCCAAAGCACAGTTTGTGATGGTGTGCACCTCATTTTTGGAGCTGTTCATAAATACAGAAAGGCTCTCTTATAAGAATTTTAATTATTGCCTACTGTCAACTGCTTGTGTGGCTTCCTTGGACATACTAATACCAAGAATTGAAATACACTCAATATTGCACCTGAATATGGGACTTTAACCAGGCTGTTGCTTAAGGATTTGACATGAGACCTTGGTAAGTGCCAAGGGGGCAGGCATAAATTAAGTAGACAGAAGGCCATTAAATGTTAAATACATGTCAGTGAATTGTCTGGTGAAGGGAAGCGTGTGTCAGGTGCTTCCTGGATGATGAGAAGCTCCTTAAATGTTCTAGTCTGTTCATGACTATGAAGCTTCTCTTCACTTCTCAAGCTTAAGCTGTGCAGGAGTTACCAAAATAGGGTAAGATGGACAGAGCTGCTGTACAAGTACTGCCAAAATGTAACAGGCCTGTTAGTCACCGTTAGTTTGCAGTTGATGCCCATTGTGATGTCTGTCTCAAAGTATAAATTCCCCCTCAAAAGCTATTTTACAGCTTTAGTGTTTATTTTATAAGCATGAAAATTTATCTGTTAAGTGATATATCAGGTAGTAGAAACACATGGGGATTAGTGCTTCTCTGTGAAAAAGGAAGAAATTGGTTACTGAATTGGTTACTAATCTCTGAGCACTGAAAGTTTTAGATAAAGGTACTGATCTCTCTCTGCAAGTTCTTCATCGCAAAATGTTAAGTCTGTTAGAAAAACAGCAGGTAGAAAGATGAAAATCAGAACTTGTAAAATTACCTAGACTTTAAAAAAGTTGACATTTCTGAAAGACCTACTGTATTGCACTTTGAGAATATAAACCTGAGCATCAGCCTGCACTATGGTACTTGGGAATGGCCACATCTTTTCCTTGTCACATTAAAGTGCAATGTATTAGTTTTGAAAAGACTTTAAAATGTGATACAAGTGCCATAAACTCTTGTTCCTTGCCCATACTTGCACTTGTGAGCTCTGCAGGCATCCTTCCCTTCCCACTCCTGTTCTGCTGCCAGGAGAACACTGCTTTTTCTCGCACTTGTTTGCTGAGTCATTTAGGTTACTTGAAGTCGCTGAACACCAGCTTATGTTGAATGAGGACCTGGGGAATTGAACAGTGAGAAGAGTCACTGAAGGGTTTTTTGCCTGTTAATAGTGAGATTAGTCTAATGGACTGTTGGAGGCTTCATTTAAGATTACATTAAGGTTTCTGCCATTGAGCATGATAGTTGAAGTCAAGAGTGAGTAGAGTACATTTACATTCACTAAGCAAATAGACATGCCATGTGAGTTTTTTTAATTGCTATTTACTTTTATTAGCCTGGAAAATCATCTCAGATTTTTCATTCTGCATTTATTGCAGTAGTAAATTCACAAGCTGTGTAAGCCTGCAGATTCTGAAACAGCTTTCTGGAGTGAAGTAATGAGACAAAGCACTACTAAAACCCTTTACATAAGGGTGCAGCAGTAGGTGCTGCTTTCTGCTTTGTGCACCCCAGCTGGGAAGGAGCTCATGAGGCTCACTGGATAGTGCAGATGCTGTGGAGGGTTGCATCAGCTCTACAGGTTAACTGAAGCTAAGTAATTTCTCTTCTGCTTGGGTGACTGAAATGCTTTATAGGGCTGAAGATATCCGTGGCCTACTTCTGCTTGGGAAGGATTTACATATGGAAAGGTCTCTTAATTTAAGCACAATTACTGTATGCTAGAGCACCCACTAAACAAATTGCTCTTCCTGAAATCTATTCAAGCAGCTGCTGCTTTTAAGCAAAAGAAATCAAAGATCCAGAATTTTACTACAGTGGTACAAGCCCCAGGTACTGTCTTAGTAAACAAAAATAGGGGTCTTCTTGTTTAGTGGAGTTAATTTGGTTTTGGTTTTTTTCTTGAAGGATAGCAAATGTGTCTTGTTTGATAAAAGCTGGCAAGTAATTTACTCTCTTTTAAGTGACAACTGTATGTGCTGCTGTGTCCCACAACCACGGCAGCTCTGGTGGTAGCAGTCGTTCAGTGAATGCATTACAGAATCACAAAGGTGATAATTGTCATCGTGTTGTCCCTGAACTCAAGCAGCAAAATACCCATTTAAGTGGGTTTTTTTTTCATTCCCATGGATGATGAGGTAAGGGAGAGGTTTGGGGGATTTTGGCTAAATGGCTTTTTTGCAGATGGAAATTTTTTAAATTGTGAATGATATAATTCAGTTGGAAATTCTTCCTTATGCCCTGGCAGTGGCTCAGAGGCAGCCACCGAAGCTGAACAGATTTGAACTGCTGTTCAGAACAGTTACTTAACAGCCTAATTCATCTCACATCCATGCCCTCCCCGCCCCATCCCCCTAAGGTGGTGATGTTTTGAATTTGAGAATTGTAAACCAGCAGCTCAGCCATGAGACCCCTGTGATGGGTGGCTCAACCTGGAAGACTAATGAGAGAGTTCTGATATTTCAACACTTGTTTCAGCAGGGACGCCCTTCCTTACCTTCTCCCTAGTTTATCAGTGACGAGTCTTCCCAAGAGCTGGAATCTAATGACTAAACCACTTCTCACTGCATCTTAATCTGTGATCTGTATTTGTCCTGATTAGCATCTGGACCCCTGGTTTCACATGCCAGTGGGAACAAGTCTGTTCTGATTCCTTATTTTCTCAAGGCATCTGTAAAGCACAGCTGTACGTGCTGCAAGCCCGCGGGTGTCAGTCTGAATGCGTTTGTGCAATAGCAGTGACGTGAGACCAGCATGAAACACTTGGCTGCCCAGGGTACTGCATGAACTGGGAAGCTGAAGTTGCTTTCACTCAGAGAGACAGACTGTTCCTCAACATGTTTCATACCACTATGTGGCCTCCAAAAGAACAGACATGTAGACGTAACTATAATTTGAGTGTTCGGTATGTTTAAAAGAAAAACCCCAAAACACAACAAACTGCAGTATGGGAGGGCTGGTCTCTTTTTCGGATATGATACTTGCAGTTGTCTGTCAGTTACTGGATATGTAATCTGGTGTACTACCGAGACTCACAAGATGAGCTCATGAAATCACTTTCTTTGTTTGCTTGTAAGGGAATTATGCCTAAATCTGCAGTGATGGAACCAGGTCAACCCCACAGGAGGTCTGTTTGTTCTGATGCCAGGTGGAGGCATGTACCATTTGTCCTTACTATGGCAGTTTGTTTCCATTACTTTCTTTGAGGTTCAGCTAAGGTGTAAGATACAGATTTTTCAACATGTAGGTCAGAGTGAAATCAGTAAAGAACACTTCCAAGTATTAAGTCTGATGCTTGACAGTTTGCTCTCAAAGCTAGGCAATCCTAGGTGATGATTCCTTCTAAGATCATCTCTGTGCCTGAGTTAAGTTGTGAAATAGATTACGAGGTCAACATACTGCTGCTGGTGAGGGATAACAGACAAGGTTGTCTTAAAATAATCAGTTTAATGAACTGCTTCTGAAATAACTGGCCTGCATATTAATGATGTCCCTCTTATTAATTAGGCAGTACTAAAATACTGTGCTGAATAGTCTGTTGTAAGGGAGAAGAGAATTCACTTGTTATTTCAGGAAGGTTTATTTCCATTTCCCTCTCAGCCTGCAACAGTCCTTGCCAGGCTTGAATGGGAACAGTAGGATACTGTTGTTTCCATGTTGAGGTTTGCCACTCTCAATTGGCCTGGACGCTTTTCAGTTGTAATTATGTAGATATGATGAATGCTAAGTGATAGAATGGGATCACTTAACTCTGATAGGTTCTTGAGGCAGCCAGCACTAATTGAGGGAAGTCGTGTTAAGTTGCAGTGGGACAGTTACACAAGGACAGAGTGGCCCCAGCATGTAGAGCTGAGAGTGTTCTCAATATTTTGGCACACATTGAATTTGGCACCTCCTTCGTTCTCACCCTCTGCCTTTTATTTCAGGTAACAGTCAAAATCACTCTTGTGTTCCAGTGAGGGGGTGGATTTACAGCAGTCGGAGGGGAGCAGTTTTAATGTTCATTTCTCTTTCCTTGCACTCTATTACATGAGTAACTCACGTAAGAAAACTGGTAAACATGAGAAAAAAGGTGACTGGAGATGCCAGAATATGTTAATAGGAAGATAACCAGAGCAGCGATTGCCAAGTGTGTCCAGTTGCTTTGATGGATCCTCTCTGCTCATCCAAGTAATTGCAGAGGAACTGGAGGTGCTTCAGACTCCTAACAGCGCTCCAGGCTGAGGGAGCTGTGAAGTGAGAATTTCGTACAGTGAAGCACCTCGTTCTGATGAGCAAAGATTTAAAACAAAAAAGGTTACTGCTGTAGTAAGCACCTTTGCAGAACTGTTTCAGCAAAGCAGTGTTTCTTTAAATGGAATTATGGAATTCAGGGATGATTTCTGCATACGAGTGAGTGCAAGCACTGGGGGAAAACCAATCATGAATGTACTGCTGAAGAGAGGCTGCTACTATTAAAAGTTCAACTAGCCAGAAGCATGTGTGCTTCTGAGATGGTCCCAGAGAAAAAGCTTTTTTGAGACTCTATATACCATGAAAAACTGTCCTAAACTTGCAGCAAAAATACATGTGGGTAGCCTGAGCCCACTGTAGGTATTTTTTTAGAGAACTTCCACTGAAGGGTTAGTTATCCACTCATATTGTTTAAAAGTCATTTTGGAAAGATTGATTACACATTAGTAAACTTGTACAACTCTGTATTGAAAATTAGTCTGCACGAACAGGTCACCTAATTCATTGAAAATTACTTCTTTAGGTTTAGGAATGCACAGAAGAAAACCCTAACTGCACATTTTCATCACAAAAGTCAAATGACTGAAGACAATGAGTCAACTTCCACAACAAAAAGGACTTGGACATGCCATTTACTAGTGACTAGTGTAGATTAGCTTTTTGTGAGAGGAGAAAAACATGCATTTCATACAAAGCATTGCTGGTTTTATTGCAGCTTGACAGCATTACCATGAGTCATTTGTCAACAGCTTGAAAAAAGCAGTTAAGCCTGCCCACAACAGTGCAAGAGGATACTATTTATCACCTGATGAACAGCAGCTTAGCTCTGCCACATTCAACCCAGGTCAGATACAGCCTCAGCCTGAATGAAAGCTCACCAAAATTATTTTTTTACATCTTTAACACGCAGCTAATGATTTTTAAACAAATATAACCACAACCTCAGGTAGGTAGAGGTGAAAAGCCCACATGATACAACTGCATTTTCACATTCGGGGATCAGAGGGAGATGATGACGTCTCAGGTGAATTTGTGTACAAAGGTTCCACCACACCCTCTCTCAAACGCTCCATGCTGGCAAGCTTTTACTTAGTGCAAAGAGGCTATGAAACTATGAAACAGTCTTTAAAAAGGTAGTTTCAGAAAGCTTTATTGAATACTTCCTGGTTTATTACAGCATCAGTAAATTACATTTTGCATCAGCCTGCTTTACACTTTCAAACCAGTTTTGCATGATGTTATAGGAACTCTGTACCACCATCTTAGGGAACAAGTACAGTTTGTAGCACATTTAGTAGTGTTTGAGTGTGACTGTAACAGGCCTGAAGGCAGGGTTGCTTCGTCACATGACACCACAGGTAAAGAAGGCAGATCTCTTAAAACAGTGTCGTGCTGGTAAGCCATATGGCTGGTCCAAAGGCTCTTCCCTTCTGCTATCTTGACCAAAAAAAGCCAGGTGCCTCCCTATGCTGTGACACTTGTTCATCCCAAACCCAGGCTTGTAGCAATTCTGGTGGTAATTAAGAAATTTGTTCGTTTATTATAGAAGTGAGACAAATTCACTTGATAGAGACTATCACAACTTTGTGCAGATGATATTGCATAAGTGAGGAAATAATTCTATATGGGATTCTGAAGTCCAAAATTATTATTTAAAATACTTTTTCATATTAGTTTCCAATGAACTTTGTATGTCTGCCTTGTGCAATTAACTTTCCTGTCGCCTTATTTGTTAAGTCCACGGTGGCAAATGCGAGATTTCTTCCTTGCTTCAAAATCTGAGCTGTAATCAGTATCTCTTCTCCAATCTTAGCAGCAGAAGTGTATCTTCAAGGAAGAAAAAAAAGGATCAGGTAAGAGACTGTACAGAGGGTAAATCCAAGATTATTCCTGCACTTTATATTATCATGAAGGAATTAGTAGAAGTGGGTAATAAAGACACATCTCTGCCTGCCGACTTGCAAACCCCCTCTTCTTAATGGATCTGAGCTCCTCTAACTACTGGCAGTGGTAAGTAAGGGTAAGAGCTCTCTGAGAAAATGGAGGCTACAAAGAAACCCATTGGCTTAGTTCTGAGGAAAAGTCTGTTTTGGAACAGAAACAATGAGGCATCCAAGACTTCAGTTAAAAGTTCAGCTCCAAGTCCTCCTCCAGCCACTGCTGGCTCCCTACAGCCTTTCTAAACTAGTCTGGCTGCTTCAGCTCTGCAAAATGTCATTGTTACAAAAGCTCCAGAAGGTCATTTCTGTATGGAATTGTAAGCATAGGTTAACTGTTTCCCATACTCTGGTTAGAGGAAAGTCATGGCAATCTGGGCAGCCCTCAAATGCTGTCTCCATTCATTAGACAACTCTTTGTTTTTATTTACATGAGCAGGAGGGTGTGCTTTCAAAACACACTCTTCAGGGAATAGGAAGAAATTTCCCCACAAAGAATGCCCCTGGAAAGAATTAGGAGGAACATGATCCAACCATGATCTGAGGTAAGGGAACAATATTCAAATGTTAGAACTGCAGGGGAAAATGAAAAATTGCTGGATGTTAATGTTGTTGAGATAAATTTCATCAACCAGTCCATTTTTATACATGACACCATGTCACAAGAATGTCAGTCACGCCTAACGCTGAGGTACCACCAGCTCCATTGGCTGACAAGGGCAGGATTTCAGCCTTGTCTCATTTCCAGAATGAAGAAAGCTCTGCTGCTGATCCTCTTGTGGTTACCAAAAAAAAAATTTCTGTTTCTCTCTGTTCTTTCCATTACTGAAATAGCTTCCTCATGACAACTTTTTAAAAAGCTCCTTCCCAAAAAGGAATAAAGTTCTTATAACAATCTTTGATAACCAATCTCACTTGTTCAATGAAAGCAGTAATCCAAGTTAAAAAAAAGCTGTTAATACTGCTTCATGTCACATTGCCTAAAGGTAATTTTGGATCACCTCCAGAGACAGCACTTTCTTCAGATTTCAGCCCTTCTGTAATTGGGTGGACATAACTGATAATGTCAATAATTCAGATGTTTGCCTCTTGTTATACTACTGCAGGGGAAAATGCATAATCATAGGAGAATTTTAGGTTTTAATTTCCAGTAAGATCCTAGTCATCGCAGTGGTAGTATGAAGCTTAAATAGATGCTTAATCCCATCTAAATCCCATCTACACAGTGGAAAAATCAGAAGGTGCTGGGAGAGAAAGGAGGGAACCTGGTAAAGATACAGATCATTCCCCACACACTTATAAAGCTTTTTTTTTTTTTTTTAAGATTTTTAATACTCTGTGTTAGTTATTCCAAGTAGGATTTCTTTAGTTCCAATTGGTCCTAATCTCTTCATTAAAAGTAATGAAGCAAAGCTGACAAGCTACAATAGCATGATCAAAGAAAGTTTCAGAACAACTAGGTTTTTTTAAGATATTTTGAATTTTCATTACAGGAAGAACTATTCTCAGTATAAAACTACCTTAAAATAACCTAGAGCAAAGGAATCTTCTTCCACTGAGAAATTCCGATTCAATCTGTAATTCAACCTCTATATGAGCACACAACAGAGGTAAACTCTTTCCTCCTTTAGTATTTTTCTTTGGTTTATGGACTACTACTAAAAAAGGGTTTATAGAAAGTTGCTTACCCTAGACCTTGGGTTTTGAGGAGACATTAACATATCTGCACAAGTGAAAACTGAAACCAAACCAATTTCTTAAGACTAAAATTGACCACATATCAACATCTCTTTACATTCTATGAAGGAATGGGCACTGTCTCTTAAACACATGTAACAAATAAAAGTTTAAGAAGGTCCAACTCAGAATTTGAAACCAAACGACAGTCTCCAAAAATACACACACAACCCCCTTAGTTTATCAAAACAGGACTTCTGAAACCAAAGAAAACACACATTTTTAGTGAGTGCCACAGCAGAGAAATGACATACAGTGGAGTCAATAGGGGAAGAAAAGTTAGCCTATTTCAGTAAACATGGTGGGTGATACCTACGTGATGTTCATGTCCACACTGACCCCAGGCATTGCTCTTTCTGTGTACAGCAATGCTGCTGTTGACACCACATCCACCAGCGTGGCTGTCAAACCTCCATGTAATGTGCCACCTCTGTTTGTATGCTCCTCCTCTACTTTCATTTCACAAACAACTCTGCCAGGAGTTGCAGATTGAAGTTTCATCTGTATAAACAAAAAAACAACGAATAAAAAGCTTACTGACAAGTAGTACCAACATCTAATATTGCCCTCAATCAAACTGAAAGTAAATCTTGTCTGACTCTGGACTCATGAGACAAATTAAAAGATGGAAAACATAGTAATTCAACTGTCCCATTAGATATTTCCATACATTTTGAGCAGAAGACTGTTGCCTTAGAAAAAATCGTACTTCTAATGCAGACAAATATTTAAACTGATAGCTTAACAAAACTCCAATACTTGCTATGCTGTCAGGAATTCCCTAGGAGGAAACTGTCTTCCTTTAGCTTTAATCTGCGAGTGAAAAGCCAGATTAGAGGGAACACAAACCTGCTCTGAGTATCTGTGTACCACAGTTGTGAAGGCATATTTGTTAGCTCAGAAAATGAAAAGGAGACCACCAGTAATTCACTTATCATTATATTAGGGCAACCTCAGAAAAAATCAGTATTTTGAAAAGAGCATTAGAAATACTAATCAGATTGGTCTCCCTGATCGGAAATTCCTCTCTGTGAGCAGAAGTATCCAAGGCTGTATCACAGTGTTACAGCATCATTATCTGCATATACAGTTTTATTCCAGCCCAGAAGTGGTAAACACAGAATTACAGTTCACCTGTGGTACCGTGTTTCCCCCTGTAACCAACAAAAGAAGCTGGAGTTTTGAGACCAAGAAGTTACTGCAATTCAGTATTTTAAAATCTGTATTTAAATTTCTTCAGTTGTTTTCAGCTACATTCAAAATCTGAAAGCAGATGCAAAACTGGGGTAAGTTCCACACATATATGCACATATATACATGTGTAACTAAGACTTTGAAGTGCCTTTAGACTATTAAAAGTGAAATGCAGACATATTTATTCCTACTAATTTTCAGGTTTTTTACAAGGGCTTTTTTAAACTTGAATGTTTCCATTCTGTTACCAGCTGAATTGATTTACATCTTTTTTGATCTTAAAAGTTATTAAGATTGTAATGTTTCCAGTTTAATTGTTCCTTATTTATAATGCAATGTAAGAGCTCCGTTTCACCCTTTCTGATAAGCCAAAGTTTATCCAAATTTTGCAGACAAATGATACTAAGATCAATGATGATGTAGTAGAGTCTTCTAATGGAAAAAGCTGGGATTAAACTGAGAGGAAATTACTGAGGCAACATCCTAAAAGAGAAATAGCACCTTTATCAATGAAAACCCGAAGTCCTAAATCGGGCATGCTGCACTGCCCTGGAGGCCTAAGCTTGTGACAGAATTTTTAAGGAGGACTTTACTGATGCTCAGCACTGGGAGCAGATGGCTTCCACTCCCATCAGGGACTGGTGCTCCAGCCCACCAGCAAGGCGAAGAAGGCATCTGCTCCCATTTGTCACTGCTCTGATCTGGCACTACATGCCTGCTCTCCTTGACGAAAATAGTTCAGTACTTGAAGGCTTCCAGGACCTACTCAGCTAGAGCTGCAGGTCTGTGCTTCTCCCAGCCCTGCTGTGCTGTCCTCCCACGCGTCTGCCTCGGGGAACAGCACACTGCTTCAGCTTCCAGGCTTTAAACACACAGTCATTAAACCCGGTGTAGATACCACACTGGAATTAAACCAGAAACTAAGTCTGAGGCTGGAGATGAAAGCTTTCAGACTAAAATGTGTCTTCTCCAGAATATGAAAATCCTTGAGTCACGTAGTTTTGGTAAGAGAGATTTCAGGTATCTCCCAGAAAAGCAGCAGTTACTTTTAATTCAAACACAACTGTGCTTTTATTGTTATTATCATCAGGTTCCTAGCATCCTAATTCTAGAAGGTTGTAGGAAAAATGGAAAAGTATTCCAGAGCAAGATAGGAAGCCTGTTTCTCACGGCTCACTTACAGCCAGTTACCTTTACGAGCTGAAATGCTAATATTTGCTCACCACTTACCAGGATTTAAAAGGAGTGCAAAGTTGTCACAGTGAAGTGGTGACTAAGAACTAAATGGACTCTATAAATAAACTGTCTTCTTAAAGCTTTATACATTTTTTAAAATCTTTATGTGCGCCAACACGTCTTGGAAAAACATGACTGTAAGAATTAGTTTGTGAACAGTTGATTTCTATTAAATGTATCAGATCATGGAGCTGCCAACAAAAGCACTGCTTCCACTATAACATTTGCTCATCTACAAAGCAAGGTATATGAATTTTTACATGGCTGGTTTTCTTGGATATATTTACTCCATCACCCCATGTCAGTTACACAAACAAATAAAAATTAAAGGGAAAATTTAATGAGAACACTGAAACTGCTTCACAGAACTTTCCAACACAGCAGCTATGCTACCGCATACTACATAATTTACCGTGTAAATGAACAGTAACTTAGAAATTTCTGAGCATAATGTCATCAGTATGACACTGCAGCAGTACCAGTCAACTACATTTCTTTACACCAGAAGGTATACTGAAGGTATAATGTAAGGCCCTGTGTAAAAATTCAGAGAGCACTGGTGTGCGCATTGTGCTTTCAGTCTGACTTCAGGCCAAGCTGTGAGATATCATAACGAGCTGCCTTTTTGATTTTAAACAGGGAGAAGTTTATTTCACAATTTCCCGATCCTGGGAGTTAGCTGCTTCGCATGTACTGCGAAGGAAAGAATGCCACTTGCTGAATGACTCCTGAAGGTTATGCAACACAGTCACCTTCAGAGAGCTGCTGGGAGGCAGCTGGAGTATTTAACGAGAGTTACTGAATAGCGATTGAGTTATCGTTCTTACATAACAACCGTGTTTTCTACCCCCGCTGCGAGGCCTGGAACGCGGGGAGACGGGAGCACCGCGGGGCTCCCTCCAGCCGTGCCCGCAGCCCCGTCGAGGCTCGGCCCTCAGCAGCCCCGGCGGACCGGCCCCTGACCCCGGCCCAGCCCGTTCTTCTGGCAGGCGGCACCGGGTCCTGCGAACGAGCCGCCGCGGCGGGGCCGCGCTGCCGGAGCCCTGCCCTCCGAGTGCCCGTACCTTGCGGAGCACCCGGTCGAAGCCCTGCGACTCCAGCATGTACTTCATAGCCTCCCTCAGGCTCTCCACTGTGAAGCCCATGCTGCCGGCCCGCCGCCCGCCCGCCTGCCCGCGCCCCGGAACGGCAACCCCGGCGGGCGGGGCCGCCCCCCGCCTTCCGCCGCGGCCATGGAGCAGGGGGCCGGGGCCGGGGCCGCGCCGAGCCCGCCGCCGCCGGGGCAGAACCGGGAGCAGCGGGATGAGGAGGCGCTGCACCTCGCCAAGCGGAGGAAGGTGCTGTGCTCCGAGTTCGCCGCCATGGCTGCAGGGCGGGGGGATCAGTGGTTAAGGAGTGATTATTAAGATTATTAAGAGCATCTTGGTAAACGGTGTGTACCGGTGATACGCGGAAAAGACTCCGCTACTGCAATAAGTAGTGAAATAGGTATGTTTATCCCAGCCCTGGGAGACATGGGAGATAATTCCTCCAAGGTCATGCGTGCCGATAGTTGCATTCAGCTTGGTGTATATCGGGTTCATTAAGATTCCCAATACGCCTATATATATTCATCACCTAGCCCCGCCTAGCCTCCCTTCGTAATATAATGAGCCCAAAAGTCATTTACATCTGCATTGCGCCTGTGCAGTGTCGTCTGGTGGTCGTGGGCAGGGGTCTCCGGGATGAAGTAAGAGTCCTCCTCAGATGAAGTAAAGTGTTTTCTTCATGCTGAACTTTTCACCTCGCTTCCCTGTGCATGCTGTTTATGTCCCTCGCCCAAGTCTAAACTTCAAGGCTGGTTTAAGTTGGTTTTAGGTTCGAAAACAGGATCTTTGGTCAAGATTCCTTCCCCTTATCAATAATCTTATATCTTTTCATTCTGCTTTGGTAGGCACAATAAGTGTTGAGCAAGCTATATGCATTGTTTTTAACAAGCAGCTTCTTAGCAAATTATTTAACCTCTGCTCCCCCCCTCCTCCCCCTGGTTCACTGCTTGTTTAGCATTTATTGTGCTTGCCAAAGCAGGATGGGAGGATGCAAGGCTATTGATAAGAAGTAGCCGTGCCTTGGTTCCTGCTCTCTGGACCCCTAAAACGACTGAAACAGACCTTGAAGCTTGGACTAAGACCAAGGGACCAGATACCACGCGTAAGGAGGCAAGGTGAAAAGTTCAGCCCTGAGGAAGACTCGCTTACTTCATCTTGAGACCCCTGCCCACCAGTGCCCAGGAGGCACTGCGCAAATGCAAAGCGTATGGACTTTTAGACTCATTAGAATACGAAGCATGGCTAGGCGGGGCTAGGTAATGAATGTATATATAGGCGTATTGGGAAATCTAATACATACATAACACTTCAGGGGATAAATCTAGAGAATAAGTGTTGCTGACGGCGCGCATGCCTCTGGAGGAGCCATCCCCCGTGCGCCTCAGCGCTGAACAAACACACCTACTTTACAACTTTACCGAGTTGTAGAGCTTTTCCGCCTGTCACCCTCACCAGCAGCGGCTGGCACATGGAGGTAGGGCCGGGGCCGGAGGGGTCGCGGGGCTGCCCGGCGGCGGACCCTCCCTGCCAGCCGGCCCTGTGTTTCAGAGGGCACCGAGCGCCTGCTCCGAGCCACCGCGGGGGACGGAGGCGGCGGCGGCCCCGGGCAGCGCGGACACCGGCGGCTGGTAGGTGGCAGGGACACCGGGGCTGGGACACCGGGGCTGGTGGTGGCAGGGACACCGGGGCTGGGACACCGGGGCTGGAGGTGGCAGGGACACCGGGGCTGGCGGGTGAGTGACAGGGACACCGGCGGCTGGTGGGTGGCAGGGACACCGGGGCTGGTGGGTGGCAGGGACACCGGGGCTGGAGGTGGCAGGGACACCGGGGATGTGGCAGCGAGAGGCGCGGCGGGGGCCGGGGAGCGGAGCGGAGCCTGCCCGGGTGCGGGCCGGTTCCCCAAGGCGTAACCTGGGGTGCGGCGCTGCCCTCCCGCCTGGCATCGCGTCTCAGCTGACGTGTACCGAGACGGGCGATTCCTCTTCCTTCTCTGCACCTGTTTCCTGGCGCTTCTCTCCCTTTGAGAGGCTGTCAGGCTTTTGGGCTACGTTTTCCCTCTGTGCATCCTCTGGGTTGGTGGATTGCGAGCCTTTTAGAGAAGGCATAGGCACATTTTTCTTCTCATTGCCTCGTCTTGTGCAGCAATACATAGACACATTTTACCATACACACGTCTGTATATGCGTAGGTTGTGCATATTTATATTATACTAAATGCTTGCATATTTTTATTTTTAAAAGTAAACTTGGCATGTACATGCACACCTTGTTAAATGTACCTGTGAAAGTTAAGATGTAGGATCTGTGTCTTACATACACAATCTCACAGCACACCTGGAGGGTGTACTGAATGTATTGATCTGCATGTGGAATTGAACTTTTCAGGAATTCAGGAATTGATCCCTGCCTGCCACGGTTTAACGCCAGATACCAACTAAGTAGCATGCACGCACTCACATGGACACCCCCACACACCACCAGCCTCTCAGTGGGGTGGGAAAGAGAATTGAAAAAAAAAAATACAAAACCCGTGGGTTGAGGTAAAAACAGTTTTATAGTAGAAATAAAATTAGTAATAATAATAATAGAAAATAGTTGGTAATAACTAGGGAGGTAACAAAGAGAGAGAGAGAAATGGAAGCCAAGAAAGGTAAGTGAACAGTACAATTGTTCACCGACTGAGTGATGCCCAGCCCATCTCTAAGCAGCAGTTGGCTCCTCCTGGCCAATTCCCTCCAAGTTCATTCACTGAACATGATGATCTATGGTATGGAATATCCCTTTTGCCGGTTCAGGTCAGCTCTCCTGGCCATGTTTCTTCCCAGCTTCTTACGCACCTGGCAGAGCATGGGAAGCTGAATAGTCCTTGTCTTGGGGTAACTTAGCAGCAGCAACACCATCAGTGTGTTATCAACATAATTCTGACCAGGTTTGCTTGGCAAGGTTTTGATAGTGAGGGGCTACAGGGGTGGCTCCTGTGAGAAGCTGCTAGAAGCTTCCTTTGTGTCCGACAAAGCCAATGTCAGCTGACTTCATGACAGACCTGCTGCGGGGCGAGGCTGCAGCCATCAGCAATGGTGGTAGTGCCTCTGGGATAAGGTACTTAAGGTTAAAAAGCTGCTGCACTACAGCAACTGCAGCAGACGAGAGGACTGAAAACAGCCCTGCAGACACCAAGGGTCAGCAAAGAAGGAGGGGCAGGAGGTGCTCGGGGAGCAGTAGCAGAGATTCCCCTGCAGCCCATGGAGACCACAGTGGAGGAGAGATCCACCCACAGCCAGGGAGGACCCTACACTGCAGCAGGTGGATACCTGAAGAAGGCTGTGATCCCGTGGAAAGCCCACGCTGGAGCAGGCTTCTGGCAGAACCTGTGAGCCCATGGACAGAGGAGCCCATTTTGGAACAGTTTTGCTGGCAGGGCTTGTCACCCTGTGGGGAATCCACTCTGAAGCAGCCTGTTCCTGAAGGACATGGGGAAAGAGTGGGACTATGGGGAAAGAGCTGAACTACTCAAGTGCTTTGGATTACATTGGTCACCATCTGATTAACTGAAATCAGAATGGTAAATGTTATCTTTTATCTATAAGGAGTAGGGAGAACCACTTACTTCACCTGTGTACCACAGCTCTGTATGACTGGGGCCTGTATGTTTTAGTTACTGCGCTTTTAAATGATTTTGAGAAGAATACATGCCTTTAGAAGATAAGGGAGGTAATCACAGATGGATTGGTATTTTGTGTGTTGACAAACAAGTGCACTCTCTCTTTAGCATTGACCTCACAGCAGATGAAACTACAAGTAATGCTGGTGTCGATAGTGCAGACTCACAGCAAAAAGAAGATGACAGCAGCTTCTCACTGATCACCTGGAACATTGATGGGCTGGATCTAGGAAATCTGAATGATCGAGCTAGAGGAGTCTGTACTTACCTGACACTGTAAGTGGAGCCTCCTCTTTGTATTGTCATAAACCTGGATTCAATAGGGGAAAAAAAAATGCTTCTTGATTTGATTATTTACAAATCTTCATGCCCCAGTTATCTTAATGTTAGATGCAACAGTATAATCACCTTATAAATCCTAAATAGCTGAGAGTTGTTACACTGACTGTAAGAGGTGTGAACCTATGCAGCATCCCCGAGCTTAAATGTTTTGAGATGGCTTTTAAAAGTCTAATAATGAGCAATATTGTTTAAGTTGCAATTGTACATCACAAACATAATTCGTACATGTATCCTGTACATGAGAAGGGTAAAACTGCAAGAAACTTGCAGTAGTGTGAATAACTTAATGCTAGAGCAAACTGAAACAGCAACTAAGATTTTTTAGTGATTTTTTTTCTCCTGCTGTTACTGTTAGTTGCCTTATCCAAAAAAAGTGCAATATAAAAGCAATAGAATCTGTGCTTATCCTTTATTTTTCTAGCAATGGGGGCCTGCCTGGAATATACTGATGAGGAATTTAACAGTCATATGAATTGATTTATCTTAATACAGTAACTTACCTGTGTAGATTAAGTTACTTAAACAAGTGATAATTTCCTTTCAAAACAGCAGAAACCCCTTAACTAAATCAAATTTCACTTGTTTTTGTTAACCTGGGGTGGTTGGACTCTTCTGGAGAACATGTCCCAAAGCTACTTTGCAGCTGCTTAAGTTGAATTCCTCATGTATGTAGTATGTGAAACCTGCAATGTCGTGGTATAAGGAAGTAATGCATTTTATTACCATGTCAGTTTCATGTTCATAATAATAACTGTTTCCTCCCTTTTAGTAATGGTGGTAGTAATATGTGCTGCTAAACACAATTCAGATAGTTTTTCCTTTTTTAAAGAACAAATTCTTGAAAAACCTAGGAAAATGAGGGCAAGGTGCACCTGAAATCCCTGGCTTGGTTCCATTGTGGCCTCAGAGTGTTGCAGTACTGCTTCTCAGTCATTAACTGAAATTTTTTTTGCCTTGCTGATTTCAGATACAGTCCGGATGTTGTGTTTTTACAGGAGGTCATCCCACCACATCTCCCTCTCCTCCAGATGAAAGCAGGCAATTACACTATTATTCCGGGTAAGAAAAAACCCTCAGTTGCTAAAGACAAAAACCAGAAAATAAAGTTTGGGTTTATTTTGTCTCCCTTGCCAAAACCTCCAACCATTTTAAAGAATATGAAGAGTAAAGTGAAGAAGGAAACACTCACTGTTTCTGTGTTTTGGTATCAGCATATAGCTTGGTGCAAATTATACATGTGAAAAACCTGCTTTTCTAGCATTTTCCTTGTATTTTTTTCTGCATTTTGAAAGAGTGGTAGCAAGGGTAGCCAAAAAGTACAATAGATAAGTAATTTTTAAAGTATTTGCATTTGAAAAACCTGAAAAAGTCAGACCATTATTGCACAGCTTTTCACTAATGACTTAAAAATCAACATATTCTTACAGATTGTGGTAAAAAGGTCTCTTTCAGAACCTTAACTGTCTTATGGCACAGCAGAAGATATCGTCAGACCTTTCTTTCCTTGGTCCTCTTTAGGTGACATAGATGGGTATTTCACTGTCATAATGTTGAAGAAATCAAGAGTGAAGCTGCTGAAACATGAGATAATACCTTTTCCAACAACTGTCATGAGGAGGAACCTTTTGGTTGTGCATGTGAGTGAGTCAGGATGTGCTAAACAGCTGTACTTCTGCCTTCCAAACAAAAAATCCCAGGAAAGGCCGAACTGGCTCTTTCTCTATGACAGTCTCAAACAGCAGAAAAACTTCTCCAAGCATACAAACCCAGTTGCATTTGATACTGACAAATCTTTTATGCAAGTTACATACCGTACTTTATTTTCAAGTCTCATAACCTCTGAAAACAAAACTAAAAGCCTGTTATCCTTCTGTAAGCCCCTTTTCTTCAATGTGAAGTGTGTATGTATAATATTAGCCAGAACTCTGCCATTCAGTGATTTGCTTTGTGATTAGATTTTTGTCTTTGAGTTTCTTATTGTGGTGTGGGTAATAATGCTGCCTCTTCGTTTCACACATAGGTGAGCGTGTCTGGTATTGAACTTTGCCTTATGACTTCTCATCTGGAGAGCACCAAAAATCACTCTAAGGAACGTATAAAGCAGCTGCAAATAGTGTTTAACAAAATGCAGAAGGAGTCTGAGTCCGCCACTGTGATATTTGGAGGGGATACAAACCTCAGAGACAGCGAGGTAAATGGAAATAAGCAACTTTGCTATCTAGAGAGGGTATTCTGACAAAACCTTCTCAGGCTTTTCTGTTGTCTTTATGAGAAGTTACCTGCTTAGACGGAACAGAGGTATTCAACACTTACTCTTAAAATGTGGGACTGTGACTAAGTAGAAGCAAGCATTGTTAGGGCTGAGGTGATTTATATGGAGGGCCCTTCCCAGTAACAAAATGCTGTGTTAACAGTAGTTATATCTGAGCAGGTGCAGGCAGATTTGATGGAAGTTTTGACTTCAAAAACATCCTCTCATTTTGAGAACCTGATCTTTACTTGTTCAACTTTCCAATTCTCAGAGCTTGTAGAATCAATGAAGGAAGAGGGTGCTCTGGAGAAATAGATCTTAATCCCCCATAATAAAGACATTCAAAACTAGAAGTCGTTTTTGGCTTCTGATACTAAAGGTGAAATTTGTGCATTATTACTAGAATTTCACCTCTCACTATTGTGAAATTCCATTCCATTGCAGTGAACTGGAACAATGCTGGTTTAGGAAATATGGTGTTTATCCCTATACCTCAATATTTCAGAGCTGAAAATTTATTTTGGGACATTTTTTGGATTTAGAAAGTGCTACAGGAATTGGTCATGCTTTAGAGTACCTGGAGAAATACCATAATTTAGAAACATCTCCAAGATCTTTGACTTTCTAACAACTTACGTTTTGCAGGAAAAAAACCCCAATGCTGTTGGGGGACTATCCAGTTGTATTTTTTCAAGGTACAATTTGTGAATTCACCATCTTGTGGAATTTTTTTCCTCCTTCTGCCTTCAGGTCACTAAACTCGGTAAGTTAGCTGACAACATTACGGATGTGTGGGAGTTTTTGGATAAACCTCAACACTGCCGCTACACTTGGGACACGCAGTCCAACACCAACCTGAACATAGCCTACAAGTGCAAGATGAGGTTTGACCGTGTTTACTTCCGGCCTGCAGTGGATGGGGGGCATTTTATTCCACGAAGCATGGACTTGATAGGTTTGGAAAAACTAGACTGTGGCAGGTTTCCTAGTGATCACTGGGGTATTCTGTGTAATTTTGATGTTATATTGTAAAAAAGAAAAAAAAAGCTTGCGGTATTAGTTTTTAGGTGATTTATTCTTGTTTTTAAAAAGTTTTACCCTCTCAGTTTAAGGTAGGGCATATTAAAGTTTTCGACTCTAATACGTTCTTTGCTCTTGGCTTCTGCAGGAATGGTTTCACTTCAAGCCAGGTTTCCCTTTTCCTGTTGTATGATTCCTTTCTCGAATCACGTTTTAAAATATTTATTTTTAACAGTATCCGCAAAACCAAACATTCCAGTTTTAAAATGGCAGGAAAAACCTGTAAATACAATTCATAAACATACTCAGTGGTTTAAAAGACACTTATTTTGGCATGTATTATGATCTGATAATAAAGGCTGCTTTTTTGTATTTTAAGACTACTTTTACTGTGCCTTCATTGTTTATTTTATAACCATTGCCATTAACCTTTACAACCTTGTCTTTTGAAGGGTGTTTTGCATTAGCTTCTGAAGTTTGTGTTGAATGCATACACCCGTTCAAGGCAAGACAGAGAAGGAGCTGAGGAAAGAATGACTAGATTCTCACAAAATAAGGGTTTCTTAAGTAGAAATTGAACTACTATTAAACAGATTTAAGAACAATATGCCTTCTATTTGGCAAGAAAAGGATGTAGGCAGAAGTTTTCCACTTGGGATGGTGTATACCTTACTTTGTGTTTATTAGCCTGGATATGAGGTGCAGATTAAGATGTGTGAGCTCCTAGAAGCTCTTATAAACTGCTGGGCAAAGCCTGAACAGCCTTGCTGGCTTTGCAGGAGATCAACCAGACCTTCTTACTCTGAGAGCTGTGTAATAATCAATCTCGTAGAAGCTGTTGTTTTCTAGATGTGCAACACGCTAAGCTGATTTAAAAGGGAAGGCCTCCTAACTTTCTGATGTGAAGTTCAGTGCACAGGCGTGGGGAAAAAGGACACATAACCCATGAGTGATGTCAAGCCAACAGAGTTTGACAGCCTGAATTCTTTTACTTCTTTGTGTTGTTGTCATTTGTCTTTGGTCTTGAGCCCAAAGCTTACAAATAACTTGTACTTTGCCGCACTACTGTGCTGGCTTGGTTCCCCCTGGTAGCCAGTCTGCCACCCAGCCACTGTCTCTGTCCCCTTCCCCTGTGAGGCAGGAGGAGGAAATTAGACAGAAAAAGAAAGCTCATGGGTTGACATAAAGACACTTCCCAATTACCCTCATGGGCAAAACAGACTTGGTTGGGGGAACTTAATTTGTTTCTGAAACACAGGAAGTCCGACTGGAACATGAAGAAGAACTTCTTTACTGTGCGGGTGGCTGAGCACTGGCTCAGGCTGCCCAGAGAGGGGGTGGAGTTTCCCTCCCTGGGGATATTCAAAAGCCTTCTGGACCCAATCCTTACTAATGTGCTCCAGTGGGGTGACTGTGCTTGAGCCAGCAGGTAGGGCTAGATGACTGCCAGTGCTCACTTCCAGCCTCACCCATTATCACATTCTGCAACATTAATTTACGGCCAGTAAAAGTGTTTGACCATTCTGTCAGTAAAGATATCCATCCTGATGTCCAGTCTAAACCTCTCCTGAACAAGCTGACCTTAAACACCTCTTCCTCTCATCACAGGAACAGGGAGGCCTGAGGTAGGTGTGGTTTTCCGTTCTTTCAGCAGGAGGCCCAGGTGACCTTCCTAAACAAGCAAATAAACCTCAGGATGTTAATTCATCTCCACAGAAATCAGCTGCAGAGATCTCCTGTTCTGCTTTCACTTCTTTAAACAGCAAATTCCTTTTATTAACGGTGAAAGAGAACAGCCAGTTTTGGGAAGGATGTGCTTTCAACATACCCCATTATTTTATAAGAACACAGCTTCAAAACCAAGGAGGGAGAAGTCACTGGTAGATTTTTAAACTCATGTTGAGCCCATAATCTCTTATTTCTATTCCCAAATAAATACTTCTATAAGAAAGCGAAAAATAGGTACAACTTCCAGGCTTTTCCTTCTGGGCTTAAAATGGGGCTGGTGGCACAGATCACACCTTGTCACTCGCTCCATGATGATCTTGTTCCTTACCAAGAGCCTTTGGAGAAATGTTATGGGGTTTGTTGTCAGGGCTTACACCTCCTCCCTCTCCCTGGTAGTTCCAGCCAAAGGATTTGTGGGGAAGGCGAAGGCAGTTTGACTTTTCTAGAAGTGTTTGAGAAGGGGAAAGTACAACAAACTGATGTTTCATCACCAAGAAACACCAGATTATGTGGCCTTCTGTATTACGGCCACTTTTGTTTATGTGGCTGCACCTTCTGGACTATTTTGGAAGACATGAAAGAGGCTGACCCCTGGTGTTCTGGAATAGGTTTTTAAATTGGGAAAAAAAGAACAGGAAAAAAAGGCATTCAGAGGAGTGTTTGATCTAGCTTGATGCCTAAACTCCAGATCCATTTCCAGCATAGTGTGATCCCTCCTTTGATCAGCAGTCTTTCGTAACGTTTGGAATAGATAGTGAGGGGGGACATAAGAGCAAGCAGAGACACAACACTTGTATGTGCCAATTCATTTTTGTAATTATAAACAGTAGGTAAGAGGAAAGCTTAATTCAGTGAATTAGTCATTCTTTTAGAATGAGGAAATTATGCATACATCCTTTAAAAGCATTCTTGAACTACTGAAGAAGTGGTAATACTTTAATAAGACAAGAAGACATAAACACTACATATTTTACTGACTACTGGATATGAAGCAATACATCTTTAATTAAATGTACTTTAAACCACTTAATAAGCATCCAAATTGATGGCAATCAAGAGCAGTCAGAGCCTTTAAATTAATTTGCCTCTTAATTTAATCAGTGATGTAAAAGTTAAAATACCTGCTGAATACAGCAACTAAAACTTAAAGGGGTAGAAACAGCAAAGTTAAACCAAACAAAACATTTATTGGCCTGCAATTTGTAATTTGATTTATTTTCCTGATTCCGTAACATAGTATTATGGCATCTATACATCCCAAAGGATTTATGCAAACGTGAGAAAATGCAATAATCCTCCGTATTAATAATCAACAGTAACCTGTACTTGTGGAAATCAGACATTATTTTATTAACTCTTCGTTTCACTTACCAAGAGAAGCAATTTCTTCTGAGAATCCATCCAGTCTTAAACACTTCTACATCAAAAGAGCTTGAATTTACTAAAAGAGAAGAATGATACCTGGAATAATGTTAAAGGTATGGGGAGGTAAATAATAAATAGATGGATTTAAAAAGAAAAAAAAAAGGTGGGGGGAAATAGCAGCACATAAATTTCCCAAGGTTTTGCTCACTAAGAGTATAATAAATATTCACTAATGAAGATGCACAGGTTACATCTTTTTATTTCTTGGAGACAAATCTTGTGGAACATCAGCTCAGAGCAAAGAGACTCCCAGTGACTGAGAAGTCTTCAGTGTAACACTGACATTTGAGAAAGCAGGAGGCTTCAACAGGAGGTGCAGTGGGCAGAAACGCTGCTTAACTACAGCAATCGAAATGAAAGTTTTACTGTTGGTGCAGTGACAGCACTTAAATGAAACACAAAAAGGAAGGATTGCACCATGCCATTGTAACATTTTGCACTATTATATTTCCTGATACTGTTACTGGTGGGACAGAGGCGCTAAGGAAAGGCTTCTCAGAAATCATTTGCTGAGGCAGAAGCTTTACCTGGACCTGAGAGGAGATACTGCATGCAAGTACAGCTGGTAAGGCCGGACAAATATGTCCAAGAAAGGAAACTCACTTCCTTGTGGCTTTGAAAAATTCTCCCAGTTGCTGAAAAATCAGAAAAAAATCTGTCTCGGGTGCGTCAGAGGTGAACACAATCCTCCTTTTCAGTGTTGGCAGAAACTTCCTTGAAGTGAAACATGTCAGAATTTTTTTCATTTAAGATGGAAGGTGGGGAAAAAGTGTCTTTCTGCAAAAGCACTGCACTATCTCATCAAGTTTGCATCTTCCAGGCCTCCAAGCAGATGGCTGACTTGTGAACAAGGCAGGGGAGAGCAGGATTCGGGGTGCCCAGAGGGCTGCACCAGCCCCCTGCAATGGGAGAAACCTCCCAGTAAATGCCATACCTCGAGTCAGGGCTTCCCTGCCACCAGCACCGAGTGGATGGCAGAAGGGCCTTTTGATGCAGATGGGATGGGTCTTGCCAGGTCTCCAAACTCCCCTCTCCAAACTCGTGGATATCTGGCAGCGTGTTAGCTGTCCTGGTTGATGGCTGCTCCACAGGACTTTTGTCTGCCCAACTGAGTGCTGTGTGCTGTGGAAAGGAGCTGGAGGTGAATCAACATTGATCTAGTAGGCTGTTTCAAAGCTCTTGAGGTCTTTAGATAGCTTACATCACACTCAGCCTATTATTTCTTCAGTGTTAAACCTATTATCTCATCAGTGTTATGAAAGGCAAGAATTGGCTCAGCAGGAAAATACCATCTTAGCCTCAGCCCTCAGCAGTAATCTGCTTTCTCGGCCTGCTCCCCAGTTTTGTAGCATTTCTGGAGTTCACAGACAGTGAGTGGGCAACAGGAGCTGTTGCTGGGGTTCTCGGGTGGGAGCTGTTTGCTCTGATGTCTTTGTGTTTGCATGGGACTGGCTGCATCCTGTTTGTTCAACAGAGAAGGAAAGTCTGCTTGTGACCAAGCCTAGGGCACTGGACCAGCTACTGCCGTGCAGGGAAAGCACAGAGGGGCATCTGCTGCTTTCATCCTTTCCCCTGCTGTCACTCAGATGGTGGGAGGTAGCTCCTGGCAGGACGAGAAGGAGACTTATCTCCCTAAGCCTGTGCTGCACCAAGGAGCCCTTTGCATGCTTGCACAGATGGTTCAAAAAGCTCTGGCTTGGAGCATCCAAGGGAGTATTTTTTCCTGCAGAAGAATCTGCAGCTATATCTGGTGCTTTTCCAGTCAGTAAAATTAGGAACTCACAAGCATGCAAAGCAGTGGAGGACAATCATCTTCCCCCACTGGCTCTGTAAATCAGCCCTGGGTGCTGACAGGAAGGCTGCAAGGCATGAGAAGAGGAGCTGCCCCGCAAAGGACAGATAGCCAGGCTTCCTCTCTCCACACACACTTCCTTTTCAAAGCCCACCAGACTCGGTCAACATCAAAAAATATACAACGTTTTCATTGATCTTTTTTGTGTTATTATTAGAACAATAATTTTTACGTCAAATAAGCAGACTTCAGCTTCCCTAACTGTGGCCTAAACATGGAAATCACAGAAACTGAGGAATCAAAATTGACATAACAATATAGCATGAAAAATACTTTAAATGCCATCAGACAATTTCTCCTTCATACATACCCACAAGAAGTATGGTATTACAGTTCAGAGATTAATTTACAGAGCTTGTATCAAGGGAGATTCGACTATCTTCAGAAAAAATCATAGAGCCTACTGTTAAAAAAATTTGGTGGGGTGGGAATTGGAGGGGAAGTAAAAAAGGCAAGGCAAAGAGATGACATTTCTCTTTGCCTTTTTTTCTAGTGATGACAATCACTCCCATATTGCCTTAAAGCTAAATTAGTCCAGCACTGCAGAGATGCTTGTGGTTATCCTTCTGTGGTGGCACCATCATGGACTGCACCATGTCTGTGATTTGGTCTATCATATAAAAGCGTATCTGATGGGCCATGAGCCAGGAAAGAGCCAGGGAAAAAATTTTTTACTGCAGCAAGTTTTCCATTTCATCTCAGCAGCTTTCACTACTTCACTGGCTCCTAGTGGTAATATTAGGGAAGAAATAAATTCCATGCTCCACACATCTCTTCATCTAATTACTGCACTTCAGCACAGAGCTTCCACAAGGTGTAGAGTGTAAATGATCTTGTGTCTGTGCTTTTGCTTTTGAGGAAAATCCTACCTTATTGACATCTGGGGATGCCCATAAGCAGAAGGAAAAGTCAGGTCCATGAAAGCTTGGGAAGTAGGTTTTGGAGCAGAGTTGGAAAAATTCCCTTCTGCAAGGAGTAGATTACAACTTGCCACTGCAAGGCTGTCACCTTTCTGGTCTTTAGAGAGTGGAGGAACCACTATTTTCGTATTTCCTCATTTTACAGAAAAATAACTGGTAAAGCAGCAGGGATCATTCACGCTTTACGTGGATGTGTTTTCCACAGACCACTTGCTCCACAGGTTTGCAGTCTGGATAGAAGACAGGAATGTACTCCTCTATCTAAAAGTTCCCCCATGTCTGTGTGGCTTAACTGGGCACTGGACTGCTCTATACTGTAGCATTATCTGCCATTACAAAAGATTCAGAGGAGAAAAAGGGCACGGAGTGAAGTGGAACGGTTTTGATTAGATTGCAAGGAAGGAGAGTTTATTAGGACTGGCTGGCAAAGAAAACTCTTTGTGTTAGGCTTCTGTTAATAACCTTCGCATGTTTTCTGCTTTCTGAGCATCAAACAAGGAAAAAAGAGGGATTCTTTTTGTTGCAGTCTCATTTTTCAGGCCAAAAGATAGTCTGAATGATCTTAATTATAAATATACAACAGAACCAAGGTGAAGCACAAATCATAGAGGATCCAGTAACTCTGTTTCAATGGATCAGCTTCTCAGACAGTATCTTTTGGTTGAGGCTTTTCAGATTAGTTAACTAGGCTGAAAACAGAATGTTCCTTTCACAATGTATTTTTGGTTTGAAAGGGGATTGGTAGCTTTCTTCCGTCTGCTTGAAGCCTGCTGAGCTGCATGTACTGTACTCTCTCAAAGCTTGGTTCTTTGCAACTCTGAGAATAATATACTGCACTTGCTCCCATTGACTGACTGAAATAAAATAATCTATGATGCCTGAACAAGTCTAAACGAAATAATAATATCCTTATTAGTGAAAACCAGATTGTTGATATGATAATTGAGCAGATTTATTGTCATCTCCTTGGACTAGTCTGCTGAAACAGCCTGCTGTTTTATTTAATCTCATATCAGAGGAATTGTGGGCATGGTAATCCATCATTAAACATCATTGGGAATGATAGATGAAAATGTCAGCTTTCCCAGTATAATCAATCCATATCTCATTAAAACATATTTATGTTTCTTATAATGGAACCTGCAGGGCTTTCCAGAGGAAAATGGAGACATCGGCTGTAGCTGAAAGATGAGATGAGAGATACTGCAGTTTATGAATTAATAAATGCATATTAAAAATACTTATCCACACTATCAATTGTCCTTTACCATTTTACAAATAAATCAAATGCCTCGGCTTTCCTCCTGCTGTGTATGGCAGGGCTTTGTTATGTTCATTTCGTTAGCAATAATTCAGTGGGAAAAATACTAAAAAGCATATAGGAAAGACCATTTAGCAAATTATTTCCAAGGTGATGTGTGGGGAAAAGCCCTTGAATGCAAATTAGTAAGAAAGACTTTACAGCTCTGCTGCTGTTTGCTGGGGACACCTTTTGTCTCCATCAGTCCCCATGCAGACAAATCGATGCATCTCTTCAACTGCAGCACAGTTCCATTTTTGGGATGCTTTCTACTGTATGCTGGCTCAAAGCTGAATGAAACCTTGATTCATGTGGTTGTGGTGCTGCTGTAGTCATGGTCACAATGGCAGCTGTTGCCTCACTTTAACTATGTTTGAGGATCACTTTATGCTTCAACTCCTAAACATCAATAAAGGAAAATGAGTAATAAATGACTGCCTAGTGTACAACAGAGCAACTCATATTTCAGATGAAAATGAAGACAAAACGCAGCTTTGATTTGCCTGTGGAATCACCATTATCTGCACCACTGGCAGAAGGGAGCTGGATCAATAGTCAGCTGGCCACAGGAAACAGTTTCTATCTGTTCAGCAGCCAATGCAAAAGAAAAACTGTCACAGTGTGATCTTTATCAGGCCCTCTTCATTGCACCAGACCGGTGACAAATGTATGTGTAGGCCAGCTAGAGGTGCTTTGAATTCCTGTTCCCATGTGGGCTCTGGGCAAAATGCACTTCCAAAACCTGTTTCTGAGTTTGTTTTACTAAAGGCAACTGCTGGCTGCGAAGGGAAAACACACACTCTCTGCAAGCTGTTAGCTTTCCAGATGACAGCCTGTGTGTACGGCAAACCAGACATAAAGATCCTTTATTTTTCTCCACCTTCGACCTGCAGAGCAGAGATATTCTTTTCAGTTTTCTTTAATTCATATAGCTTCACCTTAGTGTGTGTGAAGTGAGGATCTGTATACATAAGACAGCAATTTTGGCTTGATTTTGGTTCTTGGAAGAAAAGGTTTTCAGAGCACAGCACAGATTTAAAAAATGTTACTACTTGTATATCCTAAAGAAGGAGAAAAAAATCACTTCTTCATGCAATGATGACACAAATTACATTATCAAATCCCCTAGCCCAATCCTAAAAACAATCACAATATTTTCACACTTACTCAGAAATCTATCAGTGAGCTACTACAAAACTGGTTATGCTGATTATATGTCGTCTGAAGTTACAATTGTACTGTCTTCAAATTAAATAAAAGTACATTTTATGACAGCTGGAGGAGTAAGTGGAAGGCAGAAAAGATGTCCTAATCTCAGCAGTGAAGTCCAGAGCAGAAATGTGAATATATTATAAGAAAATGACAGAAGTGAGAAGACATATTTGGTTTCTGTCAATAAACCAGAAAATGCACATATATCTGGTTTAGTGCTTATCTCTGAAGGGCACACATACATCACAAAATGTCTGAAAGTCACATTTGGGGAGTTTTTCTTATTCATTCTTCTCGGGGGAGGGAAAAGAGAATGAAAGGTTGTATTTTATATTATGTTCTCTCCCACACAACCACAGTTTTCTGGGCAAAAAAATCTTCAATCACTAAGGAATTGTTCAATCAGCTGTGTGATAACAATGGGACTGATAATGCTTTTGAGAACCTGTATGAGATGACTGTAAAAATACTAGATGAGGCCATCTTGAGCAGCCAGCCTTTTTCAGTGAGTCTATCACCAGATTCTGTTATATCAGATAAGAAAAGTACCAGCAAGAGGAGACACACAGTCTACCTTTTCTAGCCATCAGAATACTTTTTCACTAACACTCAGACTTTCTGGAAAGGAATGTTTATCTTTTCTCCAAGCTTAATTTTGACAATATTGTAAAGGCTTCTAAGCAACCTGATGATTCAGTAAAGTTGTTCCTGTCTCTTTAGCAGTTTCGTGCTTTGCCAGCAAATGAGTCACTTGCAATAAATATGCCATTCAACTTCAAAAAACCATGGAATAATGTTAGTCTGATCCTTTTAGTTGAATTTTGTTTATTTGTCTGAGTACAAATGAAAAAGTACCAGCAGTGTGTGGGTTTTGGAAAGAAAAATCTGGGCAGCACCAGTAACATTGAGACAATCAGTGAAGCCAAATTTCATTCTGCTGCAAAGAGAGGCAAGGTTTTAAATAAGTACAAATTTAAAACATATGGCAATCAAAAACTATGTCAGAAATGAAAAGAAAAATGTTGAGAATCAACAGGTATCAATGGCCCTTTTAATACATTAGTATTAAAATACACTGAAATACGTTAGTATTTCACTTTAATTAACAAGAAATATCGATTTAGTCAACAATGCCTTTTTCAGAAAAGTTGGCACAGAGAATGAGAAGTTTTCATGTTATTGTTATTAAACTAGGTATAAGCCCCAAACAGAGCTACCAGATAGGGTGTTTTTTGGTTGTTGGTGTTCTTTTGTTGTTTGTTTGGATTGTTTTTTAATAGTGCCAAGGAGATTAAATGTCAGAACTTAAGAAAGGGCCACTGAATAAAAGCAAAGAGGAAATGGTACAGTGGGTCCAAGGGGCAGAGAGGCTGCAAGTTATTTGGGATGAGAGTTCTGCCAGATGCAAATAGGTAATGTCTTATTCCTCTGTGGGATGTTATTTGGTGATAAATACTTGAGGGTGTTGCTATTTTTCAAAATTTGCTATATGGCTTATAATTAAAGCTAGGTTACTGCTTTATCATTAGACTAGATGAAGTAAAGGCATGGCCTTCTTTAATAGCTACGAGTGATGTTTTAATACAGTTTTGAAAATGTGGATGGTAAAGGAAGAAAGAATTGGATGGTGAGATTTGAGACTACTCAAGAGCTGCCACAAATATACTTGGGGCACAGCTGTGATACAGGTGGGTATTTTTTTAAGGCACAGGTAATGTGGTAAAAAGCTTTCATAAATATTTTACAAGTGGTTGGAGAATTGAGTGGTCTTGGTCTAAATATTTGTGCTAAAGCATTTTCTGCAGTAAGATAAAGAAAAAAGATAGCACCAGCGTTGATAATTATGTTCATTACATGTGTTATCTGTATGAGCCCTCAATATTTCAGATCCAGAGTCTTTTTTATGAGTGTCTTTTTCTTATATAACGAGTGTCTTGAATAATTGATTTTACAAATAAGCATTTTAAGTAAAAATATTAGACTATAAGTATTTCCTACCCTATACTATATCTATAAATCAGTTTCTGGCTTATATTGCTAGGAAGAAACCATCGCTTTTTGCACTTAGTGGGTTTTTAGTTTGCAATATTGAATGAAAGCACCAGTATGCACTGTTTTATGCTGGAAGCTATCAATAATATGTACCTAATATATTGAATGAAAAACTTCATAAATCAGTTATACAAGGGATCATACAATGCTTTTAGTGAATTTCAAGAGAGTCATAAAACCTATAAATCTATGGTTTTTTGATCGATTCATAGTGTCAGTGGGTTTAATTAATTCTAGTTGCTTGAATAAAATTAATGATCTGTTTTTAATATTTGGGTTTTTAAAAATATACTCAGAATTACATGGTTTATGTTTATAGTGTTGAAAGATAACTATTAGTGATACTGTGCATCCACAATATGCCAGACCAGTTTGATTCAAAGCTGGAGTCTCTGGAATTGAATTGTGAGAGTAAGAGAAGATTAAGATGCCAGAGTGCACTGAAGAATGATTTCCACAGAGTAGCTGGGTAGACTTTTCAGGTCATTACCAGTGACAATTTGAGGAACATAACTTTTAACTGTGATGGGTGACTTTGGCTGGATGCCAGGTACTCACCATACTGCTCTGTCATTCCCCTCATCAGCAGGACAAGGGATGGGGGTGAAAGCAAGATGGAAGGAAGCTTGTGGGATAAGATAAAGGCAATTTAATAATGTAAAGGTCACACAGAAACAAAGGAAAACAAAAGATTTATTCTCTACTTCCCACCAGCAGGTTGTGCCCAGGGAGTAGGGCTTTTGCACTCATAGCGATTGCTCTGGAAAACAAACCTTGGAATAACAAATGTCCCTCGCTTCTCCCCCACCCTCACCCTTTGTTTTATTTGCAAACCATGTTAATATGGTATGGAATATCCTTTAGGTCAGTTTGGGTCGGCTGTCCTGGCTCTGTCCCCTCCCGAGGTCTTGCCCAGGATCAGCCCACTGGTGAGTGGGAATGTTGGAGAGTGCTGTTGCTGTGCCAGCGCTGCTCAGCAGCACCCAAAGCCCTGGTGTGTTATCAACACCTTCCCAGCCACGGGCACAGAGCAGAGCACTGTCAGGGCTGCTGTGGGGAGAGGAACTCCAGCTCAGCCACACCCAGTGCATCAGGACGTCTGGTACTCTTCAGCTCAGACTGGCCACTTGGAAATGGAAAGCAATTCTGCGATGGGATGGAGCCCCCAGCCATGCAGAGATGCTCTAATTTACGCTCCATCAGAGGGCACAGCTCCATGGCTAGAGTATTTCAAGTGAAAGAATCCAGTAGCTTTGCACAAACTTCCAGTTGGGTACAACTGTCAGTAGTTATTAATCTCATTGCAGATATGAGGCACCATGGAATCAGTAACCCATATTTCTGTCTCAGAGAGGTAGAAATTGTTGTAACTCTAGAATGAGTTGCTGTGATCTTATCTTCTCCTGTACTGATTTGTTCTGTTCCTCTTGATAAAATACAACACACAGTGCAGAGGGCAGAACACAGTATCATTTCTGTGTGGAATTTCAAATCCCATGCAAGTGCTTTAATGCTACGCTGTTCAGGTAAAAGTTACAAAATATTTATCTTTGCTACTAGTTTGGCACAATTGCTAAGGTTAGCACTTGGTTTATTGTGTTGATGACAAAAAATTAAATGCAGTGCAGGCTATGTGTTTCAAGGAAGACAGTTCAGAAATATGGGAGAATAACACGCTTTCTCTGAGCCTCACTGAAAAGAAAAGCTATTTTTAGTACTTAAACCAGATACCCATGAGCTTCACAGAATAGAAAAACATTTGACAGCAAACGTGATATTTCTTCACATATGTCTCCAAGCAAAACTTTAAACTGAAAAAGAGAGAAATGCTTCTAATACAAGGGTAGCAGGATCTGCCTCTTGATTCTATGAAAGCCGTAAGCAAGTGATGGCACATGCTGTGGGGCTGATACAGAGAAATTCTCATTCTGATAAAGGCAGAAGCTTCCCAGCTCCAGGCTCACAGTCAGTAAGCAAGTGGTTTTCCTTGCATGTGTATTTTTCTAAGATTGAGGCATAATGAGAGTTTTAAATTTGACTTGGCTTGATTTGATAGAACCTTTATGCTCATTACAGAGAATCTGGAGAAAAGCCAGTTTGAGAGAAAGAGAAGAATTTTAACATCACTTACCAGCATATTTATATTAAGCACAGTGTAAACACATAAACTGAAAGTATTCAAAAGTATTCAACTCTTTTTTTTTTTTTTTTTGTTGCACTGCTTACAAGAGAACAACATTGAAACCTGAATTTTTAAAATAAGGTATTTTCTAGTCACTGCCATGTGTTGAAGGTCATCAGTATTGTCTGCTCCTCGGAACACCTTGGAGATATTAGAAAAGCTGAAGCCCTTAGAGATTTGAAATGCTTCCACTTGAAATTCCATCCAGCTAATGACTGATTACTGGTTATTTGACTAGTGAGAACAACATACTTATGACTTAATAAATGTTTATGAGTAAAGGTCATGTTTTGACACTGGTTAGTTTAACATTGATCTAGTGATTAACAAATACCACATGTGCTTCATTATCACAATCACTAGGAAAGGTACTCTTCATGAAAAAAAGTATCACTTTTATCATAATAGTAAGTCTATGCTTTATTCACGGTATCTCAGACATTTTCATTTGTTTGTATTATTTTGCACTGAACAAAACCAGTTCCATCTGTTCATGTTGTGTTTCCTAGGAACTCATCCTCGACCGTTTGTCAGCTGGTCGTTGTTTTTCTAGAGAAAAGTGTGGAAAATTCCACTATCAGGCTGCAAAGGCCTTGGGTGCAGCTCTGCTCCCCGGTGCCAGCCCGGTGCTGCCATCGCATGGTCCATGGCTGGGGCAGTGTGTGGGGAAGAGGGAGGCAGCTCCCAATCTGACACAGCTGCACTCCAGCCAAGGACTGAGATGTACAAATTCTTGCTACGGGTGTACTTCTAGAACAGGCAGGTACCATGATGCCTGCCATAAATCTAGCAGGAAAAGTTAATGAGTCCTGACTTCCCTGGATCAGCTTGTAGGTCTTTGTGCACTGTCTCTGCTTTGACATGGTGTGCTGTGATGAGCACACAGACCCTCCTGCCTCCAACACTCTTTGAGAAGCTTTTGCAGTAATGATTTATGGGAACCCAAGAAGCCAGACACTGTAGGTTTAAAGAGGGATTTGCACACACCTCTCTAGGGCTCTGTGTGAAACCCTTGTTGCTGGTGCAGAGCTAAAGCACATGGCTTCTCCTCCTGAAAATATTCTGGATTTAGTTAGGACCACGCTATTTATAAATCTGATAACACATAACTGAAGCCTTGCCTTCCTAGAAGGAATTCAACCCAGGATATCCTTCTAATATCCAAGCATTTGCAGGAACAGGATACTGGGTAAGAACTGTGTTACTCTCTTGTGCAGTAATGTGGAATCAATACTTTTGTTCTCAGCCATAATCTTGAATGTAAGAAAGTCTAATGGGAACACTGTATACTTCCCATCCTCCAGACACTCAGAGTAAGTACTGCTTTTCTGTTCTTGTCCTTCAGAATCTGCTTGATAGTTACCAGATGCAGAGACACTGGTAGCACAGTCTTGCTGAGTTTATAAGATATCTAGAAAAAAACTTGTAATCATAGCAGTTTAAAAGCCTTAACTGTTACTATAAGCGCCACTTCTGGATTAAATTTGGTACCACTTTTTCTAAATAAATATTTTCAGCAGGCCCTGCAGTTAAGTGCATCATTATGATTAATTTATGATTAGTGAACTTTCTAAATCTGTAAAACATCAGTAGGCTTAAGCTTCCAATAATAAGCACTGTCTATTTTTACACCATAAGCTTCCATTTAACAGAACAGGAAACATCTCATCCTGAAACTGCTGATGCTGCAAGCTCCAAAAAAAAAAAAA
The DNA here is from genome assembly GCA_026261815.1 of Monarcha castaneiventris obscurior. Classification (NCBI taxonomy): domain Eukaryota; kingdom Metazoa; phylum Chordata; class Aves; order Passeriformes; family Monarchidae; genus Monarcha; species Monarcha castaneiventris. Next base: position 10,522,322 of record JAMPIT010000388.1, read on the forward strand.
AAAAAGGCTTTTACTTCACCTACAGTGGAGCAGGAGTGTCAGCCCATATCAGTTTTTACCTGACTTGCTCCAATCAGAAAGCAAAACCTAAGAATTTTTATCACGGCATTAGCTAGAAATGAACAACCTCTTACTACAGTCTTGATCCAAACTTACCTTGAGATCAGTGATTAAACAGACAAGAAGTGAGGGTGAGTGGAAGTAAGTTTAACTTTATCTTTTTGTTTTCTACTATCTACTTATGACCACTGCCTCTTTTGTACTTAAATTTGATTAAACATTTCTTGTGGAAGGTCCAGTAATTTGACCAGTTTCTTAGTCCAAGCTTTGGAAATTTGGAAGGTAAATACATACAAATTATGGAACACCAGTGTGGACTCAGTTGGAGCTCTTGTCTAGGCCAAATGTAAATGCACTGGAGTGCTCAGGGGAAACTGGTGTGACACCAGTGTAACAGGCAAGAGAATTAGAGCTTTTTGGTAAAGTACATTCATATTGTCATAAAGTACATTCATATTAGTCTTGATGCCTCATATTTGCTCTGCCTAATTTCTTTTTCTGAGCAAACTTGGGTCATCTTGAAAGGTAAGCTGCCACCTGAAGTTTACATGCATATGAGAGAATAAAATAACACCCTTCTAAACTGCTGTGAGTCTTCCAAGCCATGTTCTCCTGTGCTGTATTTTGTGAGCTGCAGAGCCTTTATGTGTTATCACTGGATCAGCTGAACTCAAAAACTGTTTTCTTATCAACTGCTCAAAATCAATTGCTGCTGTTGCAGCTGCTTTTCAGGCTCCTCATGGTAGCAAGGAAGCTGCATGGGAAAGTTGGTGTCACAGCCTCTTCACAAGGCACCTGTCAAAGTAGAGTCTGAAATACCTGTTTCCATCCTTAAAGAAGATTACTCTTGATTTAATACAACTTCACCTTCACCCACGATGTTGACCTCATAATCATCTATAAATGTAGTTAATTTTTCCCTTTTTTAGTTTGTGAGAAGAGAACAAACTTATGTCCCGTACAAAGCACCTGAAGTCCATCTAAGTCCATCTCAGAAAAGATACTATGGGTACTAATTCAGCTCTGTACTGTTCCTAGAGCTTGTAATACAAGCAAGCACAAAGTCATAAAAATGAACACACGTCTGAGTTACTTCCATGCCTTTTGCCCTCTACTGTCTAGGATAAGAAAAAACATGAACCTGTGAGGTGCTTCATGAGCTGATTGCTTATGCCTGAAGCATTAATGTCCCCAGAACATCTACTTCAGAAACTATATTGCTGAACTGAGATTTGCACATTACTTACTATAATTAGAATCAGACACTACTAGTTGGGAAAAAAAAAGAGTGCAGAATTAGCAAGGAATAAGGACAATGTCTCCGTTTAACCTCGTTTAGTGCAAAAGGTGTAAAATGACAACATCATTCAAACTCTGTTTGTGCAGATAACCCAATCAAGGGCAGTTTATCTCTCACAGGTTAACTCCTTTAGCCTGTTTTGGAAAGATGCTAAATGGAAACATCTATTTTTGTCTTTCTCTAACAATGTTTGTTCTCACAAGGTCAGGGTTACAAGCAGGACACCAATATCCACAAAAGTACACTAAGAGGCAAACATGGATTTGGTGTCACTGAGTTCCTCCCCTGTCGTCTCAAATGGTACTTTTATGGTGGGTGAATACGATGTGAAGTGACAATTACATCATGAATTGCTGTATTCTGAAGTGAAAATGAGGCAGACCTTTTACAGACTATTTGTGAAATGACTCCTGCTTGTGCAAGTTCAGGTGCAAAAGGAGCTATTTGATCAAAGTGGTCCTGCTGTGTAAGACACCTGCAAGTAAAGGGAGAGAAGGCAGGATTGCATTTTTACCAATTATTAAGCATTAATAAAAAGTGTACTTGATTAGAAGTGGGGCTGTGTCATTAAACATGATCGTTACAGTTCATAGGGTTTTTTCAGTTCCCTTCTTCAGCTTGATTGCTCTGACTGCTCCATGAGAGTTATCTTCTTCCCAGTCATTTCTCTTGTCTGACCTTGACCTACAGATAGTCTTTGGCATTTAATGATGCTGTGGCTTGCAGCAGCAGAAATTGCAAAACAGGACCTTCCTGGTGGCCTCAAGCCCAACTGTTAGTTTTTGGTTAATGTTTAGAATGGAATGGTCACAGCAGTGGGTGAAAGAAATCTGACATTTTGCATTTTTGTAAGCCTGAAATTTGAACAAAAAGCTGCACTGAAAAATCCTCATCCTTGCCAAAATTTTTTGGTTCTTCAAGGAATCAAATGCCTTTGCAAATTTGCAGTGAAATTTAATTCAAACATTTTTGTTCTCATATCTTAACATCCAATAATGTTTCATTTGTGCAAATAAGGAAAGCATGCTTTCTAGGAAAAATCCCCACAACCTAATCACAAGCTCAGATTTTTCTTTAACTTAATGTCATTTCACTAAAAGAAATCTTTTAGGCAAGGCAAGGAGTCAACATTTGCCATAGATGCAATCATCCATCGAAGTAGATAGTCACAGAAAGAAAAATTAAGGGCAAACTTTGACCTGTAAATAAAACAGCTTTTCTTCTAGCAAGTCATTAAAGTGAAATACATAGTCAGTTAATGCCAAAGTACACCCTTCACTCTGCTTCATACCTTGCATAATTTCTCAGGTCAGAAAAGACACCAGGCTCTGCTACACATCATTTTGACCACGCAAACTTTAATTGTTGATATAATGATGCAACTTGATACTTTCATTAAGCTTTTGATGCCTAACTGTAGTTTCCACATTCTCACTTTCCACATTGAAGTTTAAGATCTGCTCCTCATTTTCCAGTCAAAACATTCTCATCACTTACATGGCTAGCATACAGATGATTCCAGTCTTGGGCTTTAGTCGTTAGAATGAGATCCATAACTGCTTTAATGCACCGAAAATAATGATGACAAGACAGGTGTGGTAAAGCATGAGTGTGCCTGGAAGGAGTGGTGAGCACCATTACCTGTTCTCAGCCAGTGCAGTGCCCCTGAGTTTGGGCTTGAAGGCTCTGACCTACCTTGAGGCTGTTTTCTGGACACGGGTCGTTTGTGAATACACAAAATTGTACTGGCAATTTTGAGTGCTGCACATGGTTGTAGGTGTTTTTTTAGAGAATATGTTTGCTAGCTGAGAATGACAAGAAATTTTGTGGGAGGAGGACATCTAGTGACCTGAGACGTGTTTACATGAGCTGGGTCCTTGCACAGCTGAGTCAGCCAGCTAACCAGCTACAGGATTTTTTGAAGAATAGTGAAGAGGGAGGCAGGTATGTTTTACTATAAAGCTTAGAATTTTGCTGAGACGACACCCAAAACAACAGCAGCCTTTCAACTGCTTAATTTTCAAATCAAGCATCTTGAAAGTAAATGTTGCACAGAAGTAGTGATTATGGCTACACTTCTTGCCTACAGCCATGGTGTCTCCCATCCTGTGTTTTGGTGACATTAATGACCACTTACATATTTCTAGAAGAATGGCCATTAAGATCCTGATATATTTACTCTTAAAGCTTCCCAACTGGTCAGGACAGCAGCATCTCTGAAATACACTGGCAGCTCTTTCATAAATATTTAATTTTAAAAAATTCTTCTGAAAACATGGTTTATTACATGTCAGACTGATGAAAATTAGTTAATCAGCATTGTAACTGCAATAGGAGAATATTTCCATAGTTCATGCTAGTAGCCCCTGAAAGATTGGATTTCTCCTGTCAAATTTCAATTTTGACAAAACCCTGCCAATAACATGCAGCTTTTTATGTTGTTTTTGTACCAAACTAGTAACTGGTGGGGTTGAAACTCTGTGTGTGTGTTACAGGCAAACACCAACATGAGCGATTCTCAAAGTCACAGGGAATATCCAGAAGGGTTAAAATAATCTCTTCAAACCATGGTAAGAAATCACATCCCTGATTCAGGACTGAAACCCACCCATTCATATGAGAACAAAACAGAATCAACTTTTTAAGAATAGCTTGTACTGGTAAACCCATTATAGTATGAAAATTCTAAATCTGCTTTGACTTTGAGTGGGATCAGTCCTGCCCTACACAGTCTTAGATTTGTTATGCTGTATGATGCTTGTAGGTGGCATCCTCTCACCATCTGAATATAAATATTCTGCTGAATATCTGTTTTTTTCTGAGAAGGTAATGGCAGGTGATAGATGATAGCACTAATAATGGTGTATAAATCATGTACCCATTTTATATAGAGAGGCAATTACTTAATCTTTTTCTAATTTTAGCCAACATAGCCCATGAAAGCTGGCAGCAGCAAGAACTTTTTAAGAAACAATAATCCTGGGTGTCTTATAATGATTTTTCCTAAACTCCTTTGACTGTTGAACTAAGAATTCAAATTTCCCTGTACATGGACAGTTTCTCTCAGGGTTAGGGGAGGTTTTTTTGTCATGCAGAACATTTTCATTCCAACGTTTGATAAAAAAAGTTGGCATTGACACTCCTGTGGTTATTAGTCACGCTTCTGGTTTTTAATATTTTCAACATGACTGATATCTTGTCTTCTTAAATAAAGAAAAATCCTTTTCGGAACAAAAACATATAAAACTATATTGCTTCCTTCTATTTCCTGATTCTGAAAATTACCAGGTGCCAAGCTCTGTACATAAGAAAATTTAAGACCCTTCAGGGTGACCTAAAGAATCACAGTGGTGAAGAATTGTGATAAAGAGGTTTAGCTAATTTTGTAGCAGCTGCTTGACACTAGAAAAATGAGACATTAGTTTTCTGTTGCTAAATATAATGAATTCCTTTTCTGTCCTGTCATAAATTGTCAAACTTCATTAATGAAAACAAAGATGTGATCCATGCAGATATAAAGGTTAATATAAATATACATATTTTAGATGGAGAAATTTTGCATATTGCCATGGGAGGATTTTTTTCTTATCAGATATTGCATAATTCTTCTAAACAAGGTATTTTAAAATTAGCAGCTTGATGTAACACAACTTACGTATCATCAGAGCAATTTTCTGTTATTTGCAAAAATGGCTACATATTCAAGAGCATAAATACAGCTGAGTGACTTCATTTCAGGATAATTTTTAAGCCCCATTTGCTTCTTTCTACTATAATCTGTGAGTATGCAATAGAACAAGGCAGCCACTTTTAGTTAGAATTAGATTTAAATACATTTCTGAATCAGACCATGAAGCGCCTGATCATTTATTAGTAACATGACTTAATCTTTTAGCTGTATTTGCAGTTGTGTTAAATTCAGTGTGGCTCAGCTTGATTTTGAAGACAGCAATACGTGTCATTTATTGTTTTATGCCATATGTGAATAAATGTACCGTCAATAGGAGGGGGTCAGATTTCTCTTGATGATCACTCTAAAACGCTCATAATTACCATTTCATTCAGTTATGACAATATTAAAACTGGAAGTTTGCCTCCTTGTGCAAATTTCAATTTATCCCCATCCTCTAGCATAGGCCTCTGCTAGTCAGACTGGTCTGGGTGTACTGTGGCAGTCACTGGAATCCCCCAAGACCTAACACCTGCATATTCCATAGAGCTCTTTTAACCAGCAGATGTCCTGAGGGACATTATGAGTTCATGCTCAGGTTGAGTTCCCCAAAAGCCTTTCTGGTACAAGACTCAAGTTGCATTTCCCAGCTCTAGTGATAACAAATTAAACTTAAACTTTCCAGAACATGTAAGTAATACTTATCCATTTAGTAAAGGTAAGATTTCTGCAGCTAGAGAAATTACATGTAATTTTCTTTTAAAGTCCTTGGGAAGTGAAACACAATGGATTTCTTCCCTACAAAACTGAAGGGATTCTGGAAGTCATCGAGCAAGTCACACAAGCAAATGCAGTTGCACAGGTCAAGAAAGGGAGGTACCCAGTAAATCCTGCTTGAGTCACCGATAACTTCACTGAAGTTACCAGGATTCAAAAGCAGTGCAACCAGGATCTGCTAATAATAAAGAATGTGCTTTTAGGGTGAGAGGTCTCCTGGCGCTCCCTGCAGAACTCTGGTGTAGAAAGAGCAGCTTGGCTTCAGTGTCTCCGAAAGCCACGAAACTGAATTTAGTATGTTAAACTAATCTGGTGATCAATCTGTGCTCTAAACAAATCACATGCAGTTTGCAAGAGGTCAGTGAAGGAGATTAAGGGTAGACTGTGGTGATCAGGCACAGGGCATGGCTGGGCAAGTGCATTGACTACTCAGCTGCTGACACTCAACTGGCCCTTTTAAACCCTTTATCCCTCTGCTCCCCACACTTGTTTCTCCACAGATCACCCAAATCCCCCCTTTCTCCTCACTTTGGTTTCTCCCTTGAGCTTCCCTTATGGAAATACTCCTACAAAATGCTCTTCCCCTGCATCCCATCCACTGTCCCTCACCCCTGTACAACAGCCCCCCCTCATCCCAGAAGGTGCTCTGGTTTTGCCTTACAGTGCTGGGTGTCACACCTGGACCCTGGGGCTGAGGCTGTCCTGGGACAGCTCTGCAAGTCCTCCAGTCCTTGGTGTGGATTCCTGCGTGCTCTGTGGCCCGTGCTCCTCTGGGCTTGTGAGGGACAGTGAGGACCTCTGCCATGGGTCTGGGAGCAGCCAGGGCAAGTTATTATTCAGGCTTCTCCTGCTGCCACTGTTTCTCCATTCTCCTTTGGGGATGTTTACTGGAGATTTCATCACCTTAGACAAAAGGCAATGCCTTTAAATTTTGATCACTTTTAGAGTGGCTTATGAATATGATGTCTCATTCAGGATTTTTTTCCCCAGAATATCAAACTAGATGTTGTCAAAACTTCCTTCACTTGAAAAAATATATTACATTGAGGTTAAATTAAGGTTTATTTTGAATTTGTGAAAATTTTAAAAGAAGAACCTCTTTAGGTAATGTTTAGTTAAAATATTCCACATTTACTAAATAAACATCTTGAGTTGAAGCTTAGCAGATATGCAAGTCTGAGAAAACCCCATTATATCCATTCCCCACTCCCATGCCACTTTGCTTGGTTTTAGTTTTTGGTTTTTTTGGGTTTGTTTTTTGTTTGTTTTCTTTTTTAAAGCAAGCAAACCAAGTGCAGGAGTTGTTTACAAAACACTGCCTTCAATATTTGGTGGGTGAAGACCTCGAAGTGCTCCCTGAGCATGACCCATCTTGGATGCCCAATAACGATAGTGAGGGTCTTTGTTGGGAAACATTCCCGGAAGATCAGTACAGGCTGCATCCCACAGATCATCCTTGTCAAGCAGAGCTGCTTTTGTAGGGCAGCAGACAACCAAAGGGTGGAAACCCTGAGAATTTGCTGCTTCTGGGCTACACCTAGTTATTCAGTAAGTTTGAATTAATTGGCTTGCCAGTTTCGGCATTTTTTCCAGTTATACAGTAGTGAATAAAAGGAAGACCACACCCATTTCTCTACTAGTGCACTGAATGGGTATCTCAGCATTTTTTGGAGCATGAAAGCCTTTCTAGGACCTGGCATATTTTTATGCACACTTGTGCTGAGCGCTATGCACCTACAAACAGCTCGAAGGTCATGCCTACATGATCCAATAGACTGCACAGTTGAAAACAGAGGCAGAGTGAGAAATAACTTTGCTTTGCAAAGGCAAGAGAAGCCTGAAGCAATAAATCCCCCACCTCCCTGTAAATAGCATTGGTGCCAACATCGTAGTAGCTGTTCAAAATATTAACACTAGAATGTAGAGAACAGTTTTGCATAAGATCCAAGGGTAACAAGTCAATAACTAATTTACACTGTCGTGCTTATTTAAGTACTATTTTGTGTTTCCTAGGGACACAACATAACTTGGATAACACTTACTGACAGATGACAGATTGTCTCCATAGCTTTATGCAACCTATGCTCTGCAAAATACTGTTCACTATCAGCAAAATCAGTGCTTAGGATAAAAACTGATGAAAACATTTCTTTCCTCTTTTGCCAAGGTTCTCATGTTAAAACACTCCAACTCAACAAAGTTTAAAATGGAGCATGTAATATAAATTCAGTATTAAAATATTATACAAATTTTTACTCAATCAGGTGCCAAGAGCTGGGACACAGATCTCATTTTCTTCTGGATTTTCATAGCAAAAATAAACATCTAAATTCTTCTCATCCAGAATAGCGTAATTCTGGAATATTAAAAAAATGAGTTTCACATTATAAAAACCATATTAGGTAACTAATAAACTCCCTCACTCAGAATCACCTGGTTGTATCTCATTTTGGTCAGCATGATAAAATGAAGAATCCTATCAGGACTTTTTGCAGAATGGGATCTTAGTAACATTTAAGTGTTGCACAGGTCTTGTCCAAGATTTTTTTTGAATTGTTATTTAAGAGTAGTGTGTTTCACTTGATGTTTATCATGAACTCACATGCAGATTACCTGAAGACTCTGTGGCACCTTTCCTCTGTCATGTCACTTGAGCCTGAAGGACTTTCTCATGGCATGAGTTTATTTCTGCTGAGCCAAAAGGCTGCTACTCTTAGCTGTGCCAAGAGCGTAGAATTGTCTTTTATGAGTGAGAGGCAATGAGTGGGCAGAGGTGAAGCAGTTTCTTTTTGGAGTAGTCAGCCTAGGGAGGAACAAGACTGATGGCTGGTGTTATCAGCCGAGGCAAACCCAAGGCAGGGTGCCAAGGGTTGCAGAACTCACACGACAGGTGCTTGGCAGCCCTGTCCCAAAGGCCACCTGAGATCTCCTGTGCCTTGCTGGGCTGTGGGCAGACAGCTGCAATTTTGCTCCTGCCACACATCCCCAGTGGGCAGAGTTCTTGAGCAGGTAACTTTTTGTGTTTGCTTGCTGGCGTTTTTCTGGGGAAAAGCAGGCAGGAGTCAATTGTAATTCTGGGCTGGAAGACATCCAACACAAAATAAGGTGGAGATTGGGAGAAACTGGTAAAACCAATGAAAGCATCCCAAGATTAGCTATGCACAGGCTGATAAATCAGAGGTTAGAGAGAAGTATTATATGCCTTCAAATCAGCTGCATGCATTCAATAGTCTCATCTAGTAGGTGGCTATTCAAGATTTCAAGGTTGAGTGGGAGTTGCTGTTATTTTGGAATGGGAGTGTTATGCCACACAGGGAGAATGAAGAGTCCAATTTATTTATTTATTCATTTTCACTTTAGTTTATTGTTTATTTATCATTAATTGTTTATTTTCAGTGATCCTAAAGTCTAACCTGTCTCTGGGAAGCCTGATGCTATGTGATGAATCCAACTCTCTCAGCATTTCATGTCCTTCCCAAAGCAGAAAAAACCTGAAATGTGCAAGAAAGTTACCACAAAATGCATCACACAAACATAGATCTACTGAATTATAGGTTAGTATAAAATACAACAGCTCTTCAGTAAGCCCTAATAGTAAACCATGGCATGTCAATCAGTAGGATATAAATGAAAAAAATTATAAATGAAAAATTTATAAATGAAAAATTATTCCCGTGTGATCACTCTGTGAAACTTCTCAGAAATAGAACACAACAAATGCTTATATCTGTCTTCCTCACAACTTAATTTAAAGGAGTATAATATTGCTGTGCTTATAAAATTATATTGATCTGCTTTTTAGAAGGCAAATAATGTAAGTGGTGAAGAACTGGAATATGATTTGTAAAAGAGACAATAGGCAAATCAGTCATCCCTGAAGAATTTCTGCTTATTCTGTATCTCAAGCCCTAAACCTCGTTGGTTCACAGAAATATTTCATTTGGTATTCCCATGTTTTTGTTTCATTTTCCAGAAGATGGCAGTAGTCCCACAGAATCTTATGGATATATACAACGGCTGTTTCGTCTCCATACAGACTGGGTTTTCTTCCAGCTGACTTTCTCTATTTTACTACTTAAGGAGTAAATATTCATTAGCATTACTTCAGTCCTAACCTACAGTTTGTACCCCAATTTTTTTAGCACCTGTTCAGAATTTGCTTAAAAAAAATAATTTCTATATAAAACTAAATTTAAAAAAAAATTTTATTAAAATGTCTTATTTAAGGCCATATAAAAAGACATGCAATACTATGCATCTACTACTCCACTTTAGGGAGATATTAATGTCTGCTCTGTCTCAGGCTGGAGAGTAGAAATCTGTGCTGTCAGTTCAATCTTGGGCTAAGGCATTATTAAGTTATGGTAGTTAAACAGGTTTAATTGCAGCCCAGAGCAATGAGTAAACTTAAACATTTGAGCAAATATTATCTGTGCTTGCTGATACATAAACTGAAGTGCAGAGAAAAGCTCTTCTATTTTCATGTTTGTGTTGCTAATTCTCCATTTCATCAGAAATCTTGTATTTGGCATTCTCTTAGACTCCTTAAAGTCGAACCATAACACAGTAAAAGCATTAGGTCCTCTTTTTGGAAAAAAAAGAAGTGTATTATACTGTAGTTGCAGCTGAAACTGAAGATATAAATCTTCAGTATCTGTTGTCAGGGGGTAACTGCAAAAGATGGTATCTGTAAATCTCTAAGCAGCATCATATTTTGGAGATCACTGGCATGGCTTGAGGTTTAGTGTGACTACAACTCCCATCAGAGAGAGCACGAGAACATGGATGGATTGTTTCCAATGACACTGCCTGCTGCACTTACGGTCTCTTGCTTACTGCAGAAGTTCCTGAGTTGCATGTGCATTACTTAGTTCACAATACAGTGCATCAAAACCCCAACGAGAGCTGCCTGTGTATGTTCCACTGAGACTATGCCCTGCCTCCTTGTCTGCATTTTCTCTGTACTTTACACAAAAATGACTTGAGTGTGATTGGAACATTTGGATCTTACTTGATTAAATATAATATATTACTTTTGTACCATTTCCAGTATTCCTGAAGGTCAGTTTCTTCCCGAGTGTCTTTCACAGTCTCTAGTTTCTATCTCTTTTATCCTAGGAGCCAGCAATTCATTCCATTGTGATTAATACATTTTTGCCCTGCTTGCTGTGCAAATTGTAGAATACATGGAAGTTATTTTGGGGACAATAGATGCATTGTAAAGCAGCAATTGTAATTTTGAAATTACCATGGTGAAATCCTAGCAATTTCTTCTCCTCTCTTCTTGTTTCTCCTCTTCCTTCTCTGTTTGTTGAACTCAGTTGAGTTCCTGTCATGATGACTTGAGACAATGTCAAGGATGAGTAAAGAATGATTTATTAAATCAATAATCTCTCTTGACTTTGCTTCTGAGAGAAAAAAGTAAATGTGTTCAGAATAATTTCAAATCTTTCCCCTGTAACTTCAGCTGCCTGGAGCTGAATACATCTTCATTATCTTTGGAAAAATGACTGAAAGGCCCAATTTCCCTCTCCAAATCCTCTTGAACACCTACCACAGCACTGAACTGCAATAGGGAGGATACAAGGCATCAGAGACTTGTACGAAGTCATGAGGAGAGAGATGAGTCCAGTTTCAAAAGTCTAACAGTTTCAGGTCCCTAAGCTATTACCAACAGATAAGGATGACCTGGTGAGAGGTGAATTTACACCCTGTGCCTATGACAAGCTGTAGTTTACTTCATTAATCATCATTTTTAAAGAAAGGAGAAACTTAAATGCTTCAGGGTCAGAAGTGGTGGTGAGTGGTTTAAGTCAGACTTGAAACCACCCCTGATGCCACTGAGCGTGGCCCAGCTGCGCTGGCAGGAAGAGAGGCTGCACGTGTGAGGTGGCAGTTCCAGAGGCAGGAAAGGCCTTGTGTTCTATGACAAAGCTGCTAAAGATAAAAATGAGAACACCCAGACAGCAGCAAGGGCACAAAATGAATCATTCACCCGTATATTTAGAGGAACTAATGAGGGCTCTACAGTAGCACAAGGCTGTCTGGTCTAAGCATTCCCATGTGGAGTGGCTCTGCACGAGGAGAGACTGTCACACTCCAGATTCACACCTGCCAGCCTGACACCAGGCTCAGCTCCAGCAGACCTGGCAGTGGGAATGCACAAGCAGAGCCAGGCTGCAAATACAGAGCCAGAGCATTTAGCCCTTGCTCCTAGAGGTGAATGCACACATACAGTGCCACTGCACCGCACCTCGGTGCAAGGAGCACCATAGAACCACAGAGTGGTTTGGGTAGGAAAGGACCTTGAAGATCATCTAGTTCCAATGCCCCTGCCATGGGCGGGGATGGCTTTCCTAGACCAAGTTGCTCAGAGTTTCTGATGCGTTTTTTTCTGATGTAACGGGTGAATAACTTCTGAAGTTTCCTTTACTTCCTCATGAGCAGCAAAAGCACTCTATCCTTTTGTGAGAATGCAGGGAGCTACAGAGCGGTTCTGGTCAGCAGGAAGGTTATAGAGAAAATCTTCCTGGACGTCATGTACAAGTACAAGAAGAAAAAGGAAGTGACTGGGAACATCCTGATTTCCTTAACTAAAGGCAAGTTTGATCTGACCAACCTGATGACATTCTGTGAGGAGGGGACAGGTTCTGGTGACTAGAGGACAGGAGTGTCTGTTTTCTCACCTTCATCCTAGCAAGACTTTTTACAGTTTCACACAGTAACCTTACAGCCAAATTGCTGAAATACGGTTTTTGATAGGTGGATGGAAAATCAGCTGGCTTGCCAGGCTCCAAGAGCTGCAGCCTGTGCCATGAATTCCCACTAGTAGCCAGTCCCTAGAAGCATCCCTCAGGGGTTAATATTGGCACCAGATTTAAATGTAAATATTTAGACATCTTTATTAAAGGCCTGGACAATGGGATGTAGCACAACCTCAGCATGTTCACAGTTATCAAACTGCAGGTAGCAGTAGGTGTGCAGGAGATACAAGTCTGGTGCAAAAAGAGATAAATCTCATGAGACATCTCAAAAGATAACGCAAGGTCCTGCATGTGGAATAGGCTAATCCCATGCAAGAGAACAGGCTGGGGGCAGCTGGCTGGAAAGCAGTTTCACAGAAGAGGTCCTGGTTGACAGCAAGCCAAGCATGAGCCAAGCAGCAATGCCCTTGCAGCAATGAAAGCCAGCTACACCCTGGGATGGGTGAGCATGAGCATGGTCCTCATTGCTTGCTAGCTCACTGCTATCCCCAGCTGTCACTTCCCAAGTGGGGAAGTGGTTCTTCCCTTCTATTAGGCATTTGAGGTCCCCTCAGAAGTACTGCCTCCAGTTTAGGATCCCCAGACCTGGAAAAACTGATACACTGATCAAGTCTAGTAAATAGGTGTATTTGATACAACTCCTACGCAATTTCCTTTTTCTCTAAAATAAATGTCTTATGGGGAAGTGCAGCAGAGGTAATTCTGAAATCCACTGGGAATTACTAGATGACATCTACATTTGAATCTAGTTGCACAATAAGAAGAATAGAAGAATTCTCAGGTGTTTTTAACTGACCTGCAACACCTAGAAATGCCAGCATTCTCTGTTAAACACTGAGGTCTTGTTCTTTTTATTGAAAATTCTAGTACAGTCAAGAACACACCAGCATTGTCAGTAAAGAAATATGGGGATTCTTAGTTCTTCCTCCAGAGCAGGAGTTTAGGGTTTGAAGGTGAAGACACATGGACAGATATGAGCACAGCACAAGGGTAAGCGGACAGAGAGGCACACCATAAAAGTGAGGTGCTTCCAGGCCTCATAGGTGGAGTCCAGCAAATACCACACCACCTCCTGAAGAGTAAAGCCATGGCACCATCTGTATCTAAAACTACAGTGGTTCTGATGTGTACTTGGACATAAATTATAGATATTTATGGTATTTACTATAATTTATTGGGTTAGTTCAAATGAAATCAAACTCTTCAAGTGTGCCTACAAGAACCCAGAGCTGTGTTTGGTAACTGTGGCACTTTGGTTGAATTGCTGCACTTGTAGAACCTCAGGTCATGAAGCTGGGGGAGGACTGATGCAGGCTTTGTGAAAATCCCATGGCAAGCTAATCTTACATACACATGTTGGTTCATGTTGGTTGTTGCTCATCTCACACTTATGTTCTCTTCTTAAAATACCTCCTAGGGTTTTCTGAGATAACTGAATCCTAAAATCCATACTGGGGATGAGAAACAATAAATACTAATGCTATTTCCTTCTTGGAACTCTATTCTTTCTCTTAAATGAGCTGGCATGACAAAACATAATCTGTGTAAAACACATTCACAATAATTTACAAAAAGTTAGGAAAAGTCTTTCCCTCTTTCACTTCTAGCAATCTGTAGTTAATTTAGAGGAGAAAAAGCCTAATCTAAAACTCAGTGTTGTCCCATGTTGCCTTGGATGCATTCTCTTACATTGTAGAGTAGCCTTCATAAAGCAGCAGAACTAAGATAATGAAGTGATAAGAGTTGAATTTACACTTACTTTCTGATATATAAGCACATGCAGCTTTTTGACATTTCATACTTACTAGGCCTAAACATTGCAGTATTTTTTTTTTCCATAAACAAGAACCAGCCAAGGGAATGCTTCTTTCTTTTCATCAGGCTGCCTGTGTGACATATTGCTACATATTTATAGCAATAAAACAAAAATGTTGTGGGAAGCCACGGCACATATCTGAAGGGATTGAAGTTTTCTGCTCAAGAGCTTCTCCAAACCACTAGTGCATGAATATTTTTACCAGGAGAAGATTTTTATTAAAGAAAGTACACACAAGTGTGTCTGAAACTCTTTGATGTATGTCCTTCAAAATTGTTTCAATTTTTCCTGTCTGAAAGATATTTTCCCAGGGCATGCTAAATTGCTGCAGATAAATACTACTCTCAAGCCACTTAATTTTTGTCTTTGCTTTCACTCTGCTCAAGAAAATGAAGCAAGGCTGATTCATAGAATCTATATTCTCCCTACACGATTAAAGCAGCAAAGCAGGTTTAGAGGTGAGGAGAAAGGGGGGATTATCTGGGACTTCAGTCAAGGCAAGTTACCAAATAGTAGCTAGGACTACTATGGGAAAAGGATAACTAATAACATTCGGCAGCTGTTCCCTTTTTGCCAGTTTAATGCCACCTGTAGCTTTCAATTTTCTTAGCATTGCACCTGTGGTTCAAGGAAAACACAGAATAGACTGCATCCAGCACAACAAACCTTGCAATACTTTTTTTCCTGAGAAGTGACATCAAAGCTGACTGGTGTTACCAGAAACCTATGAGGTTATATTATCTGTATAATATATGCTCAAGGCAAAAACTTAAGTATTAGTAGTCAACTAATGTTTGGAATTTGCCAGACTAGGAAACAAAATGTCCCCTAAAGAATACCTCACAAAGTGAACCATGTGAGACTGCTGCAGGATTGTGCTGTTGTAAAAGGAATGCAAACACAGCAGTGCTCAGGAACTCAGAGCTGGACTGTCACCTTCTTCTAATCCTGACCTGACTACATGTGTATTCACAAATCATTTCACCTCCATTCCTGCTCACATTGCCTACAGAGGCTGTAAATTTTCTTTTAAGTGAAGTAGCTTATTAGAAGGAAGATGTACATTTTCTGCAAATTTTTGTAGAAAGACAAGTAGCTGATGAAGCTGTCACCACTGATGGGAAACAACTATTTTATGGTGACAAACAAGAGAGGAGGTGAAGTGAGAACAGAGACCGGGGAAGACGTGAAAGGACTTACAAGTGCTTTATGTTTGACACTGTGCCTTTGATTTAATGAGTCTGCTTACAAGCTTTTGTTTTAAAGTGCTATTGTGTGAATTACAGGAGTGATGCTGCAGTTTCAGGTTGGATCAGTTACAGAGCAGTGTTGATCGAAACCGGAAAATGGTGGGAGCTGGATACTCTGTGAGCCTGGTATTCATCAAAGCTCACAGCTGTCTTTGCTGCTAATCATCAGCTCTGCTCCCTCTGACTATCTTCTAGCTTGTAATTTGCACAAATGGGAAGCCTGGACTTGTTACCAGAATCCTCAGACACACTTATTTTTGTAACCTTTTCTTTTCCTCTTTTTTCCCCCTCCTAACTGTTTTTTTATCACGCAACAATTTTTGCTTACATTTACAACTAGGGATACAAACCTTTGAGAAATTTCTCTGTATTTGGGTGTGCAAGCTAAGTCATGAGAGACAGACTTAAAATTGTGTAAAATACAACAAGCTCCTGGTACAACAGATTTCAAGAAAGCTCAAAAAATGAACAGTTTTGTTGTTTAAATGCATGTTTAATACCAGTATGTGCGTAAGTTCCTTGATGTCTTACTTCTTCCTGGTCAGATGCAAGCACTGTGGGATACGATGGGTGCACTAAAGGTTATAAGTGCACTCCAAGGAAACCTAGGATAAGTGAAGGAGGGGATCACAGGTTGCTGGGTGGTATTCTTCAGTATTTTTACTGACAACTTGGCTGACAAATCAAAGGTCACTGTTACTCAGCTAGTAAGCAGTATTTTGTTTTTTCATGGTAAGCAGTATCAAACTGGGAAAAAACCCCCTGGAATTGAAAACATCCCTGACTAACTGGAGCTGAAATAAAATTCAATCCATCACAACTAAAAAGAATGACCCACAGTCAAAAGATAAGCAAAATGTAAATGTGAAAACTGTTGTGTCATATGTAAATGATATTATTGATGTCACTGTCTGTACAACCCTCAAATTACCAACCTACTACATGAACCATTAACAGTAAGTCAGTGATGATTCCGTGTTTCTGGGTCATAATTTATATGCTGCAACATCAATAGGGTGTCAATACTTTACTAAGGATCATGACATGAATCTAACTTCCAGCAGGTAAAACTAACCACTGGCTTCTGAGACATATTTAGGGTGCAGGTCCTTAACTTATCTGTCCCTGGGGCTCTCTTGTTGTCTCCTCAGTATTGAAAATGCCAGCTATCCAGAAACTGTGACTACAAGCTCAGCCAATTGCAGATGTTCAGATGTAAAAATGTACAGTGCACTAATTTTATTGAAAATCCTTTTATTCATAAATAAATGGCTTTTCATTTCAAAGAAGTTAAAAAGAGAAAGCCATCGAGTTTGTATAATTGTTATGACAATCAAGCAGCTGTTGATATGGTTGGTACAACTCCAGCAGTATTCCTAAACTTCAAATAAAACCTGCTAAATCCTACTTTTAGTACCCATGGACTTTGAAGCCTGAGAAATGCCGACAAGATACATATTGTTTCAAGTCTTGCACTCTTCTTACTAATGAGGCAATGTGGGGCCCAGAAATCTCTTTGTAGAAACACATCCTAGTAGTCCAGCTGAAAATATGATTTCTGCTTCAAATACTGCGTAAGATTTCATCTCCATCAGCAGCTTTATGGTTCCAAACCCATACTTCTAGAAGGCTGCAGATCTAAATGATAGGCATGAGAAGCAGTACCTGTTCCTGCGGTGACATTAACATCAACACGCGTGCTTTTGATATTCCTTCCTTCGCTTTGTAAAGCATGCATCTTCCTTGTAAAATTGCCTGAATGGTTACTGTTTCCCCCTAACTTTTATCTTTATTTTCCTACAAGAAGAGTGTTCAGTCTTCCATGTCTGAGTCACTCTTTATACTCGATAATTCTTGTGGGTCCCTTCCCACTCAGGATATTCTATGGTTCTACGATTTTGGATGAAATATTTAGTTGGTCTCAGGACTCTCTCAGAAAGCTACACAGCAGAGCTGGGTGTTGTTACACATTTACCCAATACATGATCTGTGTTTTCTTTCAGTTACTCAGGTGGAAAAAGTTTGTAGGGAGTGGTGATATCTTGAATTCATTTCAGTCATACAGGTTGGAAGAAACAGAGGAGCTTTCAGCATACCAGCCTTTCTCCTAGCCTGAAAAAAAAGAGTCCTGCTTCTGTTTTAGACCAGAATAACAATTTGTACCCCATTCCCAGACCTCATCTATGTTTGTTTTTTCTTTTTTTTCCAAGCTACAATAGTTTAATTTTAAAAACGCTTTTCATATATCCTTAGAACACTGTAGAAACCACAGCATTGTTACCACTGCTGTAAGAGCAGTAGAAAGAGGTTCTGACTCCAAAGTAACTGCAGAGGGCAGCATTAATTTATTTAAACCCCCAGTGACAGGGAAGATCAATGTTCCTTGAAAATCCCAAATATTTTATATGTAAATAACCCAGGGCTCTGATAAACAACTTCAGCATGTATTGCTAAGAGCAAATATGAGAGGATTTTGTGATACACTATTCCTTGAAAAAGTAAGTAGCTACATTACATTAAAATTTTCAGATTCTGAATAGATTGAATAGTGTGTTCTATAAGAACCTATTTTGTTTATGCTTTATTATAATGTTACAATACAGTGGCATTCACCAACAACTTTTTACAATATGAGTAAAACCCCGAAAGCAAGACTGGCAGAAACCCAAATTTGACACTGTTCTTGTTTGTCCCTGGTGAATTTCAAGTTAATAAGATGTACTACAACTAGAAATTAATGCTTTTTAACATGATGTTTATTCACACAGATATCCTATTTTTGGTACTAGTGAAGTTATTGTTCTCTTTGTGATTCCTGGGACTAGAAGACATTATTTTCAGGGCACAGGGAAAACTTGAATCTGTGGTTATGGGTAGTCTTGTAAGCACACCCCATGGGAAAGAGTTCAAAATACGCTTCCCCTTTGTACATGAAATAAAATACAGACTGTTTTCTCATTGTCTAGTGTTCTTTCCAGAGCTCACTTATTTCCTCACTTGCAAGTATCTGGCTTTATGGGTCTCAAAATATTAGGGGAGCTCATCAGAAAACTTTCAGTACAGAAGAGCAGAAAAAATGCACCCTCCATTCAACAGGCACCTGATGGATTTATCTGTTTTGCTCAGAAAATCATTACTTTTCTAGGAGTCTTTCCAAAGTCCTGCTGTAGTTTGGAGAACTCATCCAAAGAATCTTCCTTTCTGGTCTTATGGTACTGTTCATTCCATTTAATCTGACCCTGACTTCGCCCTTTCATTACTGTCTGACCCTGTGTGAAGACTAAGTATTCTCTGGTTATTGGCATTAGAACATGTAGTTGCACATTTTTCAGTGCTGTGTCGATGTGAATTTGACCTTCCATTGCAGTAAAACAAAATGTTTCTGTTTATGCATGTACAGCGCTTGGTGGGTGTGTATACACATCGTGGTCCATCTGAAATGCCCTGAAGTTCACTCCTCTGAATGCTCATCTCTGTGGATTCAGATTGTAAAAGTGTGATGGGAAACCACCCTTTCTTCTGAGGATACTTCAAAACAGCTGCTTGCAGCTGCCATATCTGCTCCCCTTCCAGTCTTTCCCCGAGAAGTTTCGATTTCAGTTTATGTCTTTCATTTGAAAAATAGAAAGCAGACACTGAATCTTGCCACTAAACTGCAATTTTAAAAGCATAACTGCATCAAGATAGAAAGGTTTTCCCACTGTACAGAAGGACTCCAGTCTTCTTTGTTATGCTCTCATCACTAAATGGGCTGTCTGTAGTCTTTGACAATATTTGTTTAAAATTTTATGGCCCTCACCCACCTGCATTTCCTAGTTCACGGTGTGTGTGTATAGCAAGAGAGAGAGAGGTAGAGAGAGAGAAATTCCTCCTAATATTTATTTTAATAGAAAAGTTCCCTGCTTAAAATAGATTTTGATACAGGGTTTTACTTAGAATTTATTTTATAAAAAGACTCCACAAACGCAAGCGGATGCTAACTGCCTGCTGCTATAATAATATGTCCTCCAGCCTAGATAATACGTCTAACCATGCCAGATTAGCCAGCAGCATGTTGACTAAAACTGCTTCATCCTGCACGCTGTGTAGAGACTGATTGCATTGGGGCATGACGATGAGAATGGGAATGGATTGAAATGGCAGCCAGAAACTTCATTATCATATCACTGGGAAAGAAGGTACAGCTTTTCCACTTTCTAACCTTGTCACATATCAAATACTAAAGTGTGGGCAACATGGAAGTTAAAATAATACAAATAACAGTACTATGATATTTGTTGTTTTCAAAGCCTTTTGTCACAATGCATGTGGAAATGAATTTTAGGATTTGAGAGGATTAATTTTTTGTTTTCTAACAACATGTAAGACTGTTTGGAGTTTTGGATGTATGAGTTAGGGAAGTCCTTATCAAGGTATGTAGACAATACATATGCAAAGAAAGGTTATGTGCTTCACATCAATAGCTTAACAGCAGCATCACACTGTAGGGTATTCGTGTTAGGTTTGAAACCCATGCAAACCAGGTAATTAATCTACTGCAACATCAAGAGTCCTGACAGACAAAAAAGGTGCCTTCATAGTTACTATTTGATGACAATAGTAATCATGAAGTCATTACGAGGAAGATTTAAGTGAAACATTTTTTCAAGAAAAAGATATATTCTGTGTTTCACTAGCTAAAGCCCAATATTTGTACAGAGATAAGTGATTCAATGGATTATGGATTAAAAATTGCAACTTTGGGTTTTTTATTCTGATGAAGGAATGGCTCTTTTGATAAGGGCAGGCAGCTGCAACTCATTTGTTCCATTCTCCAGAAAGCCAGATCGATTCTAAGCCTAATAACACACAGTTAGGATAATGTTATCACCATATGTTGTAACAAAATGATAGCTGCAATGTTATAAGAAGAAATGTTAAAATACGTCTTGTTATTTTTATTGTACAGTAATTTCTGAAATTGTTTTGCCCAGTTTCATGTGACTGCTTCATCAAAAGGTGAACCTAATTAAGGACTAGCTGATTAAACAGCTGACATAACTTGTAGCCAGAAGGAATATCCCTGCACAGCCTCCCTGGCAATCAGCTCTGTGAAGGGTTGACCCTGGCTGGACTCCAGGCTCCCAGCAAAGCCACTCTATCACTTGCCTTCTCAGATGAACAGAGGAGGGAAAATATAACTAAAGGCTCGTGGGTCAAGATAAGAACAGGGAGGGATCACTCACCACTTACTGTCACAGGCAAAACAGACTTGACTTGGAGAAATTAGTTTAATTATTTACCGGTCAAATCAGAGTAGGATAATGAGACAAAAAACTAAATCTGAAATCCCCTCCATCCTACACCTCCCTTCCTTCCATTTCCAACTTGGCTCCCAAGTTCTATCCCTCTTTTCTGTCAGTGGCACAGGGGCACAGGGAATGGGGCTGCAGTCAGTTCCTCAGGCATGGTCTCTGCTCCTTCCTTCTCAGATGGAGGACTCCTCACACTCCTCCCCTGCTCCAGTGTGGGGTCCCTCCCACTGGAGACAGTCCTCCACAAACTCTTCCAGTGTGACTCTTTCCCAAGGCTCGCAGTTCTTCACAAACTGCTCTGGTTTGGGTCCCTTCCATGTACTACAGTCCACAGGAACTGGCTGCTCTAACGCAGCTCCTCACTCCAAGGGGTCACAGGAAGCTTGCTACATTGAGGGCTTCCAAGAGGGTCACAGCCTCCTTCAGGCATCCACCTGCTCCAGAATGGGGTCCTCCATGTCCTCCTCCCTTGGGGGCAAAGCTGTCACAGCATGGTCTTCACCACAGGTTGCAGGGGAATCTCTGCTCCCACACTTGGAGCATCTCCAACCCCTCCCTCTTCAACAACATTCATGTCTGCAGAGATGCTTCTCTCAAGTCTTCTCACTTCTATCTCTGGTTGTAGTTGCTATTTTGCAGCAACTATTTCCCCTTTCTTAAATCTGTTATCCTGAAGATGCCACCGCTGTCACTGATGGACTTAGCCTTGGACAATGGTGGGTCTGTCTTGGAGTTGACTGACATTGGCTCTGTTGGACATGGGAAACCCTCTGGCAGCTTCTCACAGAAGCCATGCCTGTAGCTGCCCTGCTGCCAAAACCTTCCCATGCAAATCCAGTACAGGCTTGTACTTCAGAAATTTCCCAACACCTTCTCTTTGAATTCCCGCTCCTGATCTGACCAGGCTGAGGCCACTGGGGCTGGGGAGCACCACAGTGAAACGTCTTTGTTCCTATTGTTTTTCAATGGTTTTAGCAATGTTTAAGCCATTAACCTTTTCAGTCTCTCACACCTCTCTGGGGGGGATATAGCATATGGAGCTATTCAGGATATAATAATATGAGATGTACTGTCACAGTAATCCAGCTGCAAGGGAAAGTGTGAAAGGCTCCACTGCTTGCATCCAAAAGGACGCAGAATTTTAAAGCAATTTTTTCAGTGAATTAATCTGTAGCCATGGTAGTAATGGTGTGTGTGTCACTCTGACAAGCAGTGGTGAAGCAGGAGCAGCGGGAGGGGTGAAGGCTGTGGTTAGGGAGTCAGTGTCCCAGGCAGAGCCACAGCACAATGGCAGGGCAGAGTCTGGCTTCTCCGCTGCTAGGAGAGGAAAACACACACTATGGTCATATCAAACAGCAAATATGAGCCTTGTTCTGCTCCAAAACTACTCTGTGAGATAACAGTGAAGCCTGTAATTCCCCTTGTGGCATCACTGGATGCCTTGCTATTACCATTGCAATGAGACAAATCTTTTGTCAATGGGAGTACAGTCACACATGGCCCATTTTTCTGTGGTTGGATTCACCTCCCTCAGCTATATTGGCAAGATCAATTCAGAGGCTTTCAGGAATGCTGTAAGGTCTGCATACATCTCGGAGAGGAAATACAATCATAGAATCATTTAGGTTGGAAATGATCTCTAAGATAATCAAATCTAACCGCTAACCCCACACTGCAGTGTTCACCACTTAACCATGTCCCTGTGTACTACACACTATGTAATACATCTACACATCTTTTAAATACCACCAGGAATGCTGACTCTACCTTAGGCAGCCTGTCCCAACACCTGACAACCCTTTCTAGGAAGAAATTTTTCCTAATGTCCAGCCTAAACCTCCCTTGATGCAACTTGAGGCCATTTCCTCTTCTCCTGTCACTTGTTACCTGGGAGAAGACGCCAGCCCCCATCTGTCTGCAACCTTCTTTCAGGCAGTTGTAGAGTGATAAGGTCTCCCCTGAGCCTCCTTTTCTACAGGCTAAACACCCCCAGCTCCCTCAGCTGCTCCTCAAGATTTTGCAGATATCTATAATCCCTAAGTATTTTGCATACCTTACTTACCCTCCATAAAGTAATTCTTTTCAATATGCTTCAGCCTTTTTTCTGAGGTACAGCTGATCTATCCCAAGATGTCAAAGAGCTCCAAGGCCTTTTCAATGTGTATTTTAGTTATCGGGCTATTTATTCTTTCATATTCAGTTATTTAAAGTAAGTATTTATGATGCCAGAAAACATCAGGATGGTGTTTAAACCAGAAGATTTTTGAAAAATAAATATATACCAGAAAGTCAATTTAGTAATGAGTCATCAGGAATCTTCTGAAATGGACCCTCACAATTTGCCATTTAATGTAGAAATTAGTTCTTTTTGAAATGCAAAGCAGGTAACTTTCATCGGTTGCATAACCTCAGAATTACTATGCAGAAGATAGAGAGAATAATGTATTTGTAGTAAAGAGTGTTAATACCTGATATTTCAAATGACCAGCATATGCCATGACTCCATTACTGCTGTTTAAATGCCATTGGTATGCAGGGCTAGTTGGAAAAATGTTTGCAGGTACAATTTGTTACGGAAAGATGGAATGGAAATATTTTGTAATTGGAAAGGTGAGATAAGAATGCTACTGTTTAGGAGTGCCAGGTGGCCCTACAGGCATTGGTTTAAGTGTTGGAGCTGTGTAGGGAAGGGAAATAATAGAACACCTTCCTTGACAGAAATGAATGAAAACCAAGCATCATTTGGAGAGGGGAGGAAACAATCACAATGACAACAAACTCAAATAAACCCACCCAGCATACTGAAACAACCCTAATGCAAGTCCTTAATGTCTCATGGTTGTTTTGCTGGGGTGCTGTCAGATCCAACACGTTCAGAAGTGATACAGCAGATCAGGGTGTGATGCAGCATCGCAGGCGCAACGAGCCACAGCAGAGAGAGTGCAACAGCAACATATGAACAGAAATACCCTCCAAATGCCCCCCAAAATTATTCTGAATTTTGGGTATTTCCTGTTCCTTCCTTTGAGCTCATAAACCATGAGGGGAGGAAGAGAAAAATGTTTTAGCTGTAGCTATCTCTTGCTAACACAAAATGTCTTTGCTAGCAAAGGAGGAATTTCTGAAGGATCTAAAGGCTGCCCTGTGGGACTGGAGAACACCACAGATGGAAAACTCAGAGCACTCTGACACAGTTTAGCTCTGTAGAGCCAAGCACCAAAGACCCAAGATAAATTATGACCTCATCCAAGTTTTTATTTCCTGGTTACAGGAAATTAACTTTGGAATTGTTTTATAGACACTGAAGGAGATTTTATTGCATATATGTGTATAGTTGATAACAGGGGAGAATTTCCAGATTTTATAGCCCTTGAGCAGGACAATAGGCTGTATTCAGGATCCTTACTGGTGGTTGATAGCTTTATTTCTGTCTCCAGCTATCTGATAAACAGCCTACATTTCCTTGATCAGCTGGTACGGCAACAAATCACAGCATTTATGTTCATTCTCTGTAGCAGGTGCTTCTATGAAACATCCATACAACTGCAGTTGTCAGTGGTTGGCTGCTGCCATCGAGGAGTAAAAATGTCCAGGGACACAAAGGACAAGCCAAATAATCTTCTTATTTTCATAATTTCCACTGCTGAAACAAGCAGTAGGATCCAGTGAATTAGTTGTATTTATTGAATGAAAATAAAAAACCACCCAAATGTAAAACAGGAAAAGAGAACTTAGCTAGTGTGCCCACTATAACACAAATCAGGATTCTTGTTCTGGATATTACTGATGATATTAAGACTTTAGGCATTAGCAGAGCACCACATCATAATATTTTATATTCTCTGTGATGTGGATAATTCCCTTTATTAATGCATGCTCGATAACAATTATTTTAGCCAAGCTGTAGATGAGTATAAGGACAAAGGCTCACCCCTAATTAGGACTATTAATTGAATTTGACAGTAGAGGTAATCAGGGTAGGAGGAAGCACTGCAAGAGCAGAAGCAAGTCCAGTTGGCTAGTCATGAGGGCCAGGCGTGTGTGACATATGGCAATGTCTGAGAGCTTTCAGAACTGCTCACTAGATGTCACCCCCAGGAGGAATTTACAGCCCCTAAGCAGCCCAAAGTCAACACAAACTGCTAAGGAAAAAAGACCATCATTTCTCCACTCAGCATGCAGCGTGCTGAGCATTTTTGGGAAATAGCAATGTACAGATCACTGTTCTGATTGATTACTCTGGGACCACATCATCAGCGTGGCAGTGGTCACTGTGGGAACATAATTTTCAAATTTGCAGCTTTGCTGGCTGCAAGTATGCCAGCGCAAGGGGAAAGGAAAAGGTACAATAGCTGTAATGCCCATTCACAAGAGTGCACCGTGGCTTGTCACAGTGACAGCAGCAGGCTCCACAGCAGCAGCAGGAGGTTGCCATTCACCCATCTGGGCTCTCCAGGTGGACAGTCACTCTGTCAGTGTCACTCTGTCAGTGTCAAGCATTCCCCAGGAAGGATGGGATACAGGGCAGGTGGGGCAATGGTGCTGCTGCAGCTGCTGCTGCCACCCTGGTGTCCTTGAATTGGCAGCTGCAGCAGCATCACAGGGAAATATCCTTGGCAGGCCTTGCCTTTGGATGCTCTCCACTCTTCAGCAAATAAAGGATTGCCTCCATGATAATTTCACATGTAGTTGATTGCCAGGTGCCTCACGAGGACTAACTCTGGTAAAAAAGCTTCTGCTGACTGGATACAGCTGACATGGGACTGAAACCTCAGGATGCCTTCACTGCTGTCCTCAACACACTGCAACACTCCAGAGAAACTTGGCAGAGTTCTCAGGGTAGTGGCTGCTGCTGCTGATTCTCCCAGGCTCCTCTTGCTGAATGTGGTGAGAAACACAGGGGCTACAGATGGTTGTTTGCCTTTCCTGGGCCTCTTTTCTAGAGGACATCAACAGGATCAAGCAACAACAGCCCCAGCTACTTGGGGTTTATGATTTTTGAAGGAAAAAAAAAAAAAAAAGAAAGGCAGGAAAGTAGTGACTATCAATTTCCACAAACATCACATTTAGATCTTTCTGCCCTGGGGTGACTTTATGATGTGTATCCCCTATCACCTGCTCTGCGCCCAGACATGAATCTTGTGATTTCCTGTGTCTTTAAGCTCTTTCTCAGGAGAGAGAAGCCAGGTGACTTTTTCAGAGCAGTTTTGTGCTCAAGGATGCATCCACTCCCCAGTGTTCCTGTGGCGGAGCGGAGGAAGCACCTTCCTGCTTTTAGCCAGCTCTTGGCTCCTTTTCTCAAGAGAGAGATGGAGAGTTAGAACTTTTTGCTTTTTAGCCAGCCTGTTAGCTGAGCTGCTTGCCTCCTTTGGCAAGAACTGTTCTTGGGACTGTTCTGCTCCAGTCTGGAACATCATCACCAGGAGGCCCCACACCGTGGCCCGGAGGGGCCCACACTGAACCCCAGCTCCAGGGAGGAGAGAGCCACACCCACAAAGAGCTCTGAATTTACCGGGTTCTCTCCACAGCGAGAGGTTTTATTATTTAACATCATTCTTTCTTTCCGTGCCTGTGTGCACTTTGCTTGTTGTAATAAATAGGGTTTTTTTCACTTTCCTTAACCTGGTGGGGGGGGGGCTGCTGAAACCCTGTCTTCTGTCAGAGGATGTCAGTTTCTGACATTCTTCCAAATTTGTCTGAAACCAAGACACTTTCTTAGCCAATAAATGATAATGGTGAGTCACAAAATTCCAGTTCCAGTGTCTCTTCTAAAATGGCAGCTAATCCAGGGTTGAATCAAAACACAGATGAATTCATTTTACAATGAACTGCTGGCAGATCTCTGAGCCAAGAAACTCACATCTCATACAAATGCCACAGGTGATAGGTAAGGTATTTATAAATATTCACAGAACCTTGAGTCATTTCCAGCTCATGTCATTTAATTCCATTTATAATTTCAAACCTTCGAGTCTTCCAGCAGAAGCAAGCTGGCAATGATGGGGTCAGAAGCCAGGAATTTTTTTTTTTAAGTTCATGGATGGCAACAACCCAAATGCAGTTATTGCTGAGATTTGGCTTAAAATAATCTCCTTAATCTACTCTACACCCTCATTCTCTAGAGACTTTACTCCTTCTGAGGTTGCTTCACTCAAATTCAAACACAGTAATAACATGTACAGAATAGAGTGGAGGGGGGCAGTAAGCCTAAGACAAAATGGCAGAATGGAGGTCTTTTTGGGAAGTGAAACAAGAAATGTCTAAAGGCATTCTTTTCAACATTCAGCACTTAAAAGTAACTAGGAGTAGTGGGAACCAGGTCTTCTGAAAATCCCTTCTTTTTCTCAGTGCCTCTGAAATTTTAGTGCTTTCTATAGACTTCTAAAGTTGTTTGAAAATGATCATTTAGATGTCTAAAGTCAGGCACCAAGCAATGGGACCAACCACCTGAAGAGGTCTCCTTTCATTCAAAATGGAGGGATGAACTACCACCATCTACTCCTACAAACTAGTTTTAAACAAAAAGTGTATCTCAACTGGCTGTGTTAGCTGCTCCTTTCCAGTTACTCCTTTTTTGTGCTAGTGATTGAAAAAAGGAGCACGAAATTCAATAAAAGTTTACCTGAGGTACTACTAGCCCTAGGAAAATATTTTTGTACAAATAAAACATGCAGAAAGTGTTAAAGAGCTCTCAAAGGTAAGTTACGAATTAAGAACAAACCCACAAAAGTTACAGGGAGGAAAATAATTTTTAGAGACTTTGGTGCCTGTCTAAACAAAACAGAAATGAACGGAAAAACAGAATCAGAGCACATCCAAGCTCAAAACACATAAAAAAGAATAGTAGTGACTAACAAGAATGAAATTAAAGGTTATTCATAAAATTAATTAATGACATACATAAGGCAAACTGAGTTAATTGTTGCCATACATTTGGTTTAATAAAAATAAAGTCCTTGCATTGGGGATTTCCCCATATTCAGTTTTTCCTGTTCCAGATTGTAATTTATTTTTGATAAATTTGGAGACACATGTCTGGGAAAAAGGGGTTGTTAACCTGGCACATGGCTGAAATTGCTTTTGCTGTTGCAATTTTATGGTGAATGCAAATGGAACAATAAGATTCTGTATATGTAATTGCTGAATTTGTTATTCATAGTACTGGTTTTTAAAATACACAGAGGAGATGATAATTTTGCACTCATTTATCTATTATCTGAGGGACCCAGATCCATTCACTTTGAAGACAGTCGCAGACACAAATAAGGAACAGCTATTTGGACAAAGTTTTTAATAAATAAGTAGATTCAATTAATTTATTTGCCAGAGACTTGGGTCTTACACTGCTATCTGTTCCTGTTATCTCATGGAAATACAGACTGCTGGTTGCCTGCCCTAGTTTTTACTTCCAACGAGTTTCACTTGTTCTGATTCACCCAGTGAGGTTCTGGACTAGGAGGCTCATCCTCCCGGGCTCTCTAACCAAACCAGCTGCCCCATATTGCAGCTCACAAGAAGGCTGCACTAATGGTCAGTGACCTGGTGAAGACATTGCCCAGCAGCGGATCACTCACTTTGAAAATCAGTGTAATACTTGTTTTCAGATGAAAATACCCCTTCCTGTGAAATTAACATTTCTTTCTGTGTCCTCTGTGTATTACATTCTCGGTATGAGTATGAAAGGAATATTTTTTAGACAGTCTAAGCTGGTCTAAAACCATGCTGCTACCAACGATTTCACACTTTCCATGGCCGTTACTACATATTCCCATATGATGGCAGAGCCTTATGAGTTTGACCATTTAATTACTCTGACTGAACACAAATCCTTCTTTTGTGTATAAAATTTGTTTCCAGTCTTTGCACAGCTAAATCAAGGTTGTTAATTGAAATAAGAGCAAGTGAGGGAACACAAGACAAAAGTGGATGGGAACACCAGCACCTCCTTCCCCCATTTAGGTGGTATCATGTCTTTAGATTGGCTGAAAGGGAGCAAGCCTCCTACCTCCAGCTATGGTTTGTTTAGTAAAAGGTGTTAAAGTTTGTTTAGTACCTGATGTTTTTCAACTGCAGCTAACATTTAAACTATGTAAAATGAGACTGAAAGCCTGATGTTCAGTTAAAACATTTCACTTTCAAAAATTTACCCTCCGTCACAGCTGTTTGATGCATCAAATTTCATTCCTCTCTTTCTCATCATGTATGACTGTGTTTTCATCTCTTCCATCCCTCAGATTCCTTCCATCCTGGATTACATCAATGAAATCACATTAGGTTTTCCCTAAAATAATTTAGTAGCATTTAACAGACTGTGGATTGAAATTCATATCTCACATGTTTCTGGTTTTGCAGTGCAAATTTTCCCGGAAAATACGCAGAAAACTGCAGAAACTGGAAGTCAAAGGCAGTTGTTACAAGAATCTGAGTTCAGTAATATCACAATAATACATGGAGGAAGAATACAACTGAGCTGAAAATAGAGAACTAATCTGTCCCATGGGCCGTTACTCAGCTTGCACTGCTTGTGCCACGTGTCAGAACAAATGTCCTTCATAAGAACAACATTTGACAGGACTTTGGAGGGCAAACGTGTTACTGCTGCTGTAATGCCAGTAAATCCTCCCCAGGCTGTTCCTGACAAGTGTGTTGCTCATTCCCACCCACTCCACCTGAGAAACAGTCTGCTGGACAGGGTCACTACCCACTTGCTGGGAACCAGAGGACCCAGAGCTGAACGCTCTGTGCATGTCTGTGCTCAGACCCACTGAACCCCTCAGGATGGCGTCTTAAAGGAGACAAAAAAGAACTGGGAAAGGGAGTCCTCTGTATGCTTCCTCTTACGGGAGATCAAAAAGAACTGGGGAAAGTCTGTCCCTGACAAAACCACTCGTGAACACGGGAGGTAGCTGCTTCTGGATGAACACTTAAAAGATGAGAACAATGCTCCTGGGTAAAGGCCAGGAGGGCAGCAAGGAAGGTTGATGCAGTTTAAATACAGGATGCTGTTTGAGGGGAGTAGTGTGAACCATGAGTGTTGCAACAGGACTCCTGGCTGACCTCTCCAATATTTCTTCTCATTACTGGGGCATCATAGGATTGATGTTAATGTCTGAGCTGGCCCCATCCATGTCATTTTGCCTGTCTCTGCCAACAGATGAGAACAAAATTAGCAGCTGGTATTATTCTCTCCTGTTGCCCTAGCTCTCATTAATGAGGCAGCCTGAGCGCAGCCCTTTATTTCTGCTTCCCTGCCAGTCAACCCCTGGGCCGGGATAACAGCCCTTGCCTTTCTCTTGGCCTCATGCTGTAGTCCTCAGTAATTTTGTTTCAAGGTGTTTAGAGGCTAGGACTATTTAATTTGCTTCCTAACCATTTTCGTTTGATTCCTGCTACGGAGTTTTTGTTCATGTGTCAAGCTCCAAGAGAACACTATTTAAAATGTGAAGTGTGAAAGCACCAGAGGTCTGCAATGGCACAATGTGTTATTCTCCTCCATGTAATCTGAATAATTTGTTAGCTGAAAGTCCAGGAGTGAGTTTTGAATTTACCATTCTCCCCTTTTTTGCAGAAACCACCTTTTTTAGAGCCCAGGCCAGTTACAGGTTCAATGGCACTGAATATTGCTTTTGTAGCTGAGGACTGAAGAGAAACTCCAGCTGTGTTTGGCTGCAGCTTAAATGACCAGATACCTGGTTAGATACAGGCAACTTGGGTGCAAAGTCTGAATATCCACCTGATTCATCCAAACACACCATAACTGTGCAGTTATCAGAGTGCTATGGTATATTTCAGTTTTGCTTTACCCATGTTGATTTCTCCAGCATGGTCTGTTATTGCCAGAAATGGGAACTACTGGGGCAGTAGATTTGTGACTACTGATGAGTGGGAAAAACAGAAGTATGTTTGTTTTATGTCATTTTTGGTAAGGGATATTTTTTATTTGCAGAGCTTCAGAACTAAAGAAATTACATTGGAGCCAAAAGAGTAAAAAAAGACATCTCTTACATAGATACTCCATAAGAATTGGTGTGGTTAACATATAGGAAGAGTAGGTAATTTTATGTTTACCTACAAAGAATGATAGTATTGTTCTGATTGATGGAACACTTGTGGAACATTTGTGAATCAGCCATTCTTTCAATTACGTGGCAGACAAGAAACAAACATAGTAAACAGCATCAAAGGAAACTATCCCTGAATTTGTGTCTCTCTGAAACCCCTGGACAAAGAGCCAGGAAACTCCTGTCTTCTGTGTAGCCGTTTTTACAGCTTTGAAGACAAGTGGCCTTAATCTGTGCAAGCACACACATAAAAGAAGAAGGCATGCAAGATCAAGTTCAGCATTTCCTCTTTCAGGGCCACTGCATTGCTAGTTCTTGAATTAAAACAGCTTTCTCCTAGTTGAAATTTTGTTTTCTTAAGCATAATTGTAGGAGAAGGAGGCATGGATGTAAGAAGTTCTATTAGTAATTACGTTAGTATGGGACAAATACCAGGTTACCATTAAGAATTTCTACTGCTCCAATGACAACAAAAAATCAATTCATACTTTGAGTTTTTTTCTATAATAATGTTGATTACTGCTATTTATGAAAATTAATGCAATTTTTTGCTCATTTTTACATTAGTAAATTAATTTATACATTTGAAATTGGAAATACTACACAATTGTGTTTGTTATAGTGACATAATCATCATCACAAAATGTTGCTGTTTGAAATCAAATTCTAAAGCTTTAGTTCCATTTTTGTTGCCACAAAAGATCAAGCTGGTGGTAGTAGGCATTTGTAATCCCAGTGGGACATGTTTATTGCTTGTCTAACCATGGGACATGTTTATTGCTTGTCTAACCAGCATGGTCCTGCTTTAAGTTCTCTGCTTTCATTTTTAGTACCAAAGAATCATAGACTCTATCTTGTACAGATTTACAGTCACAGACTTCTGCAAACATTCTTCTGACAGTAAGAATTTCTACTTTGTGTTTTTACTTTCTTTTGAATTAGCTCAATAAACATCAGAGGATTATTCCCTCCAGACAGAAAAGCATCGTAAAGCACAGCAGAACACTCACCACCTTGCCCTGACTATGGCTCAAATGTAAAATCTGAGCAGGAGGTTTTGTGCTTAGTTCAAACAATCCAGAAAATAAACACATGTGCCAGGATGGTGAGTGTGACCTGCCCTCTGTCCATCAGGCAACTTCTGGGGAGAGATGGGACCCCCACACCTGGGATGAGAGGAGAGGAGAGGAGAGGAGAGGAGAGG
The DNA here is from genome assembly GCA_026261815.1 of Monarcha castaneiventris obscurior. NCBI lineage: Eukaryota > Metazoa > Chordata > Aves > Passeriformes > Monarchidae > Monarcha > Monarcha castaneiventris. The sequence goes on from JAMPIT010000388.1 coordinate 10,554,518, forward strand.
AGAGGAGAGGAGAGGAGAGGAGAGGAGAGGAGAGGAGAGGAGAGGAGAGGAGAGGAGAGGAGAGGATAGGAGAGGAGAGGAGAGGAGAGGAGAGGAGAGGAGAGGAGAGGAGAGGAGAGGAGAGGAGAGGAGAGGAGAGGAGAGGAGAGGAGAGGAGAGGAGAGGAGAGGAGAGGAGAGGGGGGGGGGGGGGGGGGGGGGGAGAGGATCCTCTCTTTCAAAAGGATCAAGCTGGAAGTTTGGACCAGCCCATCTCATAGTTGACCTGTGGTAGCACAGTGCAGGACTTCAGGCAATGAGCCCTTCAGTTAATATTTTCTACTTTGTAAAAGACTGTCCTACACCCTTTAGGATCAGTTCTGAGTAAAGGAAGATTTTCATTTGGCAATGTATTTTGCACAAGGGCAATAAAATATGAAAGCAAAATACACAAAACAATGTATTGAAAGGTCAATAGTAGGAGAATCTTGCCCTAGAAATATATAATAATTTCTAAGCTCAGGCTTCCACCTGCATGCCTGCAATTTAGTAAAATTAAATGCCATTTCTATTTATGCCTTAGTTAAAAGAATGTCCTTATATTTGTTGTTGCCTGTCCAGGTTGTTATAAATACCTTTAACAGTTCTGAAGAATGATCTAATTCTTTCTTTTTAAACTTAAATGATGGAATAATCATATTGCGGTTGATTTGTGAAAAATAATTTCAAAAAGTCTATCTAAAGAAGCAGAGAAAACTTAGGTACTATGATAGTGAAAATTGCTCTGAGGCAAGTCATCGCTGTGTTATTAAACTTTTAACTTTTGAACACATTAAATATTAGTTCTAACAATTCTCCCTTATCTCCCCGGTCACCATGGAGTTACCAAGGCAAGTCCAAGGGACAAGTGACAAAAAACCCTCACCAAAATGAAATTATCGTCTCCCATTATTTGCTGAGACAAGTTCAACTTTATTAATAAAAGTTATTTATCTTTGAAGGAGATACATGCCACTTATTTTCAGTCTTTCTCATTCAGAAAGCATAAATATTTTCCCATTTTGTACATGGTCAGCAGAAGTTCCACACCTCTTTGTGAAGACATCTAACATTAGATGCATTTTCAAACACTTTTTTCAACACAGAGAAATATTTGCCAGTTAGACCATAGCAATCTTGCTTCCTATCTCTTTCTCTACTTCTATCTTAGTAACACTAGAATTAAAGCTTTGCTTCACTAACTGGTATAATTAAAATATAACAGTGAGAAGGTTTAATTTGAAATGTCTCTGTGAGCTTGATTGTATATTCTCAGACTGAAAGTGACACAGAAGGATTTATTCTGTACACAGATCCAATCTGGTACAATATTTTGTGGAATGCTTTGTCATTGGGACATTCTCCTTTAAAGAATTGCTCCTCAAAAGGCAAACTATTATATTCATGTGGGGTTTCCACTAACCTTCTGTCCACTAAGGGACAGACCTAGAATGAGATTTCACACAGTCTCTTTTCAAAGGGAATAGCTCCAATGGAAGCAAGAGAGTAGAAATTATATGAAAATGAAAAAAATTTAAAATACCAGGTGCTCTTAGCTTCTAAACAGAATCACAATCAAGCTCCTTTAGCTTCATGATCTCAGGCTGTAAGTAAATAAAATAGAATTATGAGGTTTTATAGTTCATGTTGTGCATATAAGTTTGAGGACCTTTCTGTGACAAGACAGTTTCACAGGAGAGGCTCTGATTTTTGGTCACCGTGGTCCTGCCCTCCTCAGCACCCCTTTCCTCTGCCGTGCTTTCACCCTGCCCTCTTCATGCTGGCCACAGCACTAATCAGCCTGCAGGGAGCTATTTCAGGTCATTAACCATGCTGAAAACAATTTATTAATTTTTGTAGCTGGATTTATAGTGCTTAAAAAGAATTTAAATGAGCTTCAGAGCTTCAAGCACAATACTCGCAGTTTTGTCTCAACCATTCCAGAAATCTGATTTCAAGCCATCTATTATAGATGTGCAGACAGCAGCCCACTGCTCTATCTGGTTTTAGCTGTTGATGGACTGCATTCCACAGCACATGCAGAAACAGATTTGTTGTGAATAAATATTCCCATCATAATCAAAACCCTATAATTCAACACTTAATTTGCCATCTTAACTGAGAACTTCATCACTAATACTTGATTTTGTTTCACCACACAGATAAAATCATTAAGCATTGGAAGCCAAAAATCTCTGCAGGGTATCACAAGAAGCACAAGCACTCAGTAATAATTTCTTATTTATAATTACTATTGGGACTTGTAATTTAATCTGTCCTAAATTCATTAGTGCCATGTTGATTCTGTACCACCCTGGATAATTAATCAAGATGTCATGCAATACTAAGTCAAATGCCTTACAGGAGCAAGTCTGCTGCATCAATAATATTATCTTTATCAGCCAAACTTGCAATCTCATCAACAAGTAACTGTGCTAGCAGCAGAGAAAAGAACATCTTTAAAACTGTGAAAGCACATAGAGGCTGTTCTTTTATCATGTTTACTTTGCTAGCAAAGTCAGCTTGTGAAGTCGATATTGAAGAGGAGTTCAGAGGGTCTGTAAAGTGAATGAAACTTCCAGGAATAACAGGAGCTTGTGTAATACTTCTTGCTACATTTTTGCTTAACTGTTTTGTGCTATTTTGATGATGAGCTGTTTGTGTCTTAAACCTTTCAAATCTTGTCTGAGTAACAATCTTATTTGGCTTTGGGATTTTGCCCCAGAAATGGTGGCCATTGACCCCACTTACAAGTATTCTAATTTCATATGTTTTACTGTACATGACCTTTGTGGAATCCCAAACTGGGTTGCCAGGTACATCAACTTTCCAATATTCAATTGATCCTAGAAAGAATATGGACAGATATAATTTTTTTGAAAGATTATGACTGGATAAGGTCCCAGGAAGGAGCTTTACCGAGTCTGTAAATCTAAGATTTGCCTTCAGATACTTTGCTCCTCAGTCCTCTCAGCCCCATCTTTCCTAACACCTGCAGCAGTAATTTCTTCACTTTGGCCAGGATCAATGCCATGGTTGATGGACTAAACAACTCTTACATTATCTTTGCCAGTTTTGTTGACTACTGGTGCAATGCTGGTCTTCTGACAGCTCAGAGAGCTTCCTGGACAGCTGCTGGATGAAACCCTCTGGAGCTGCTGGTTTAGAAGCCTCTCTTTTTGTTGATCACCCTGTTATGAATGACAGTTTTATTAGCACATATTTATTAACCAGCCTTCTTCAGGAAGGAATTGTTTGTTTTCTCCTAAATTCATAATCTTCGCTGAATTATTACTGATGTCTCCACAGTATCTACCTAATGATATGCTGATGCTACTAGTCCATTTTTCTCAATCACTGAAAATTTCTTTTGACTGCCCTTAATCCTTCCTGCTATTTTTTTCCCCTTCACTTCTGTATTTTACATCATTCTCTGCATATAACTTGCAGCTTTTGATATCAGTGTGCAAATTTTTCCATTTGAATAGTGTTGGAATTCTTGTGGTTAAGATTATGATAGCTTCTAGTAAACATCAACCTTACTTGAAGTTACAAGTAGGCCAGCCAAGCATTTTTAATTAGCATGGCAGACAGAGAAGATTAAAGACTGGATTGTGTGTTTAGAGCATCTCATATTTCTTGGAGAAGTATTGTCTGCTTTTTTTAGAATCAGAATCCCAGAATGTCCTGAGTTGGAAAGGACAAGAAAGAACATCTAGTTCCAAACGCCCTGCCATAGACAAGGCCACCTTTCACTAGACCACTAGGACAACTTTCACTAGACTTAGGTCACTCAGAGCCCTATCCAACCTGGCCTTGAACACTTCAGGGATTAGGCATCCACAACTTCTCTGGGCAACCTGCTCTGGCACCTCACCACCCACACAGTAAAGAATTTCTTCTTAATATCTAATCTAAACCTACTCTTTTAGTTATTCCTCTTTACCCTGTCACTACCTGCTCTCGTAAAGAGTCCCTCTCCATCATTCTTGTAGGATCCCTTTGGGTACTGGAAGGCTGCAATTAGGTCATCCCAAAACCTTCTCTTTTCCAGGCTGACTAAACCCAATCATCCCAGCCTTTCCTTGTAGGAGAGGTGCTCCACTCCTCTAAGCATGAGCTGTTATGAAAAGGTTTCTGTGATCATGACAGGCATTTATTTGTGTGTGTCTATGTGTACCTTTCCTTCTTCCATATCCCCACAAATATTTGAACCCATAGCTCAGTTTTTCCTCAGTTTGCCAGGGATAAGAAAACTCCAAATTGCCAACAAATTAGTGAAAATGCAGCAGCCAAGGTAAAGCAGAAAACCTAACTGCAGAGGTGATTGCCATCATAATCCCCTGTCCCAGAAGGTCCATGTGGAATTATACCTGCCACATATGTGAGAAGTGCTGCAGCCAGTATCCATGCATTGCCAGGCAGAGATCTTTGAGGAACTAGGCTTCTTCATTTTGTGTCATCACACATGAAAGGCACAGAATTTGTTCAAAAATTACTTCTCCTACTTGATCACAATTGCTTTCAATGTTGTGAATTGGCCACGACCAGCACTGAGAATTTGTATGACCCCCTGGCATGTTCACTATGAAGCTGCTTATTTAAACCCTAACAACTCAGTTACTAAGCTAAACCAACAACGTGTGCAATAAGCACTTCTGTAAAATAAGCCTGATGAATCACCCTCCAGAAGTGCTTTTATCTCTGCTGAATACTAAGGACACTTGGAAATTGTGTTCTAAGCTAGATCAGGCATCTAACTTCTGGACAGCTAAAATTAGTGAGGAGAATCTGGGCAAAAGGCTTGGACTGGGTCACTGCAACCTCCATTGTATGTGTCTGTTTATTTTAGCTTAATGACCAAACTGCCAGAGTCCTAGGCCAGGCCATTGTCTTACCTGTGGTTCGTTTCCCACTCTACTAACATTATGTTCAGTAGCTTAGTACTAGCCAAACTTAGGCTAGAACATAAGAGCATGATTTATGAAGTGGTAACATTTTTGTACATATTTATTTCTATATAGCTATTTCTCCCTCTATATATTACATAATATATATAATATATCAATATATATATGTATTTATATGTATTCAAATAAACAAACAAATAAATAATAAACACATAAATATATTTATCTCTAGATATATAGATGTAGGGGACCAGCGATTCAGGACCGGGTATGTAGGGATACTGACTCATCTGGATTATGTCCAAAATAAAAAGGTATTTCTTTTTGTAAACCCAGGAGACCACACATTGGAGTTCCCAATTATATAAAATGGGCAGTCTGTGGCATATTTGCCTTCTAGGGTTACTTCTGGGTTTCCTGTTGAAAAATGTAATGTCCTAGGGCATCACTGGATGCCTGAGGAAATATTGTTTCTACTGTCATACATTTTGCTGTGACTTGTTCATCCCTACCACCCAGGGATCATTATTGTTTGAAGTAGCACATTGATCAGCAAACAGCATTATCGTATAATTATTTGCTTATGCAAGCAATTAATACTGCAAAGTTGTAACTCTTATAAATTTAACTTGTAAGTAAAATGTCTAATTAATATTTTTCTAAGTCACAGCGTATTTTTACAGGAAAGAAGAAAGCAAAGTTTCAGAAAAAAAATCTGAAGCAATTCCTACTCAATACATGGTTTGATAGGAATTCGTTAACATGAGCAAGATAGGATTCTGTGAAAGGCCCGCTAAAGTGGAAAAAAGAGTTAATGGCCTTCTCCAAAACGTAAAAAATATTTCTCTACTTAATGTTTCTTCACCAAAATCTGCCACACAGAACTTGCACCTAGTCCAGTATCCCAGAAGAAACCAAAAATATTTTTGTCGGTGATTGAACCAAGGACCCAGACTGGCAGGGAATCTGAATCGTTTATTCAGAGGAATGAGCTGGTTTTATACCCTTTTTCAAGGCACAGTATTTCTTTATATGGCATGACCTATCCCATGTTGCCACATCAGCAACACACTTTCCAAATGTCCTTGTATGGGATGATCACTCCCTGTTCACTCATCCGTCAGCTCCCGGCAGCCTCCTCTCCGTAGGGGTCTGTGTGTGACACCTCCTCCCCCAGGGTCTGGTGGAGTGATGTCTCTATAACTCAGGTCACAACAACAAAGTGCTTACATAGCTTGGGTTATAAGAGATCTATGTAACCTTAATATCAATATAACCCAAATCATGATTTTTATCAATATAACTTGAAGAATATTAATATAACCTGAAGCATAGCCTTCTATACTTAAATAGCCTAAATCATAGCTTTTACTTATGTAGCCTGAATCATAACCTCTATACCTATAACCTGATGCTTATAACCTGAATCATAACTTCTACACCTATAACCTGATGCTTATAACCTGAATCATAACTTTTGATATCCATATAATCTAATATGACTGACTTTTTATACAATGTAATGGCTAGTATATAGTTAACTAGTTGCTTACATGCAGAATAGGGAAAAGGAAAATAGATAAAAACTTACCAGGTGTATAGCTTTAGAGGTAAATAAGTGTAGTACAAATGAGAAATTGGCAAGCTGAAGCCAATTATCCACAAAACCAAGAATTTAGACTGGATAAGACCAGATAGACTGAAGGGCATCACAACTGCCCATGCCTCGAAGACAAAGGTGAAAATTCAAGTGTGAAGAGGACTTTAGAAGCCTTCATCAAAGACCCATGAAGTCCCCTGCATTGGGGAAGTGCATGCACAGTGCAAAGAATTATCTAATAACCATGAGATCACGCTATGTAAATTAGTTCCGGCGTGTATGAGATGGTGCTGTAATGACATAGCAATATTAAGCAAAATTTTACTGTATAAATATACCACAGCACTTGACAAAGGTGGGTGAGTTAGGAGGAGAAATCCCCCTCACCACCAGCGCTGCAATGAACAAACACCTGCCCTATAGACATCGGTCTGTGGGGATTTATTTCCAGCCTGTCTTTTGGGCATCAGGAGACAAGCCTCTCTGTGCTGCCATGTGCTCCTTTGTGCTGCCATGTGCCTCTGCAGGCAGCTTTTACAGCTCACAACCCAATTCTATCTTATAATTCCTCATAATTTTATCTAAAAATATAACAAAAAATAGAAGAAATATATGCACAGACAACATTCAATTGTTCCAACCATTTCTTTCATGCCTCGATTACTCATTGGCTTTCCATGGTGTGTGAGAGTCCTCGTCCATTTAATGTAGTGCTGACTAATATAATTGAATACACTTACTAGCCATAGCTGAAACCAGTATTTCATTTACACTGAAGGCACTCGACAGTATCCCAATATTACCTTAATGTGTGTGCCAATATAATTCACATCTGCTTTACAATCTCTTTTATGCTGCTGTAGTGGCATTAAATGATCTAGCAGATATGAAAATCTGATTCTGCCTACTCTCATCTATGTTGCAGGAAAGAATACTGAAAGTAAGCAGTCTTACTCTAAAATTTCATATGCTTTTGTCAGTCTTAAATATCTTAATGAAAATTAAGAAGGTAGTCTAATTTATTTAAATTCAATGTAGACCATGACTGATTGTTTTAAAAGAATGAGCCTTCTTCTCCTTCCCTCCCACGTGGCTCAATGACATTCAGTTTTGCTGGATTATTTCTCCTCTGGGTTGACAAATTGGGTGGGCTGTCTCTGCAGTCAGACAAGCGTAAGCAGGTTATTTAACCTGTTTTCTTTTCAACTCTCACTTCTTCTGCACTGACAAAGAGGACCAGAACTGTACTTCAAGACTTGGGCAAACCATGGATCCAAAAAATGTCATCATGTCCTTTCTTTTGTTATCTGTTCTCTGCCTGAGAATCACTAACACTTGATTTGCCTCTCAAAGGTCAGTTGATTCATGCAAGACTTCTCACATACTATGCTCTTAAAACTGATGGATATGAGAGTGCTTCTGACTTTACAGACTCATCCAGAATTCCCATTATATTCTAATCACTTAAGGGAAAAAAAATAGGAAAAGGCCTGAGATGTATACCCCAGTCTGATCCATCTCTTGGAGAAAGAGTCAGTCACACAGCAGCCCTCCTATTATTTGCTTTCCATGCTATGGGAACTTGAGACTTCAGGCTGTATGTGAAATGCAGGTCACTCAAATACAAAATCACTATAAAATAAAGGAAAGAAAAAGATGGATTTCAGCATGTAAGTAGAAGTTACATAATTACCATTTAATTTTCTGCCTGATTCCAAACAAGTAATATTTGCCTTGATTGACACAGGGATCCCCTTTCCCAGTGAAAACATTTCAAATCTCAGTGTTTCTGAGAGGTAAGCTTGAAAAACATTTGACATGCTCTATTTTTCCATTTCTGTTTGCTGATCCAATGCAAGATACTATTTCTTCTCACAGCTCTGTCTTGATTTCTGAACATTTATGGCACTCTGGTGAAAGCAAGTAAATGTTTATCTTAGAACTACATGGTCAGAATAGAAAACAACATTTCCACTTTTGAATAGAAACACATTTTTTTTGAAAAGTCAGTGAAATCCACCTCCCTGAAATGAATGGCAACTTCATTTGTCAGTGACTGTGATTTTACAATGTTTACTGCTTATTTCCCATATTTATTTCCCATAGCATTTTGTTGTCAGCATGGAGTCTCCTCTCAGGGAAGATCCGTTATTTATTTTCCTTGGCATGCACAGTAATATATCTAGAAATTCAGAGGACCTCAAAGAACTGCCACATGTAGCTATCCTGGACAACAACAGCAACAAATGTAAACTTGTTAGGATTTTTTTTGTCAAATTACTGTACAGTGATGACTGAGATTTGCTTGCCTCTGTGTGTATCATGTATTTCTCAAAAGATATCAGCTGCCTTTTAGTTTGGCTGCTTTTTGGACTATTTTTCCATATAAGATTTAGCAGAAATGTGATAAGTTTGATCATATAAATGAAAAATTTAAAAATCTGTCTGCTGTAACAGCAACAGTGTTTTGATGATTTTTATTTAACATTAGTCAAAAAAAATTGTATCCAAGAAATAGGTCTATTTCCCCCCCACATACACACTATCATTAATGGCAATTATCTTGATTAATGGAGGACAAGAAAGAGGAGTAAGAACTGAAATGAGAATTTAAATTGAAGAAGCCTCAGGCTCTCACAGAAGAAAGGCAGAACTTAATTAGCTAGCAGAAAAGAAGATTTGTGGTGAAACGAAAATAATCAATTTAATTTTTTTTTTCTCTTAGGTAGTTAGAAGTTTATAAGTTAAAAAGAAGCTCATCCTAAATAATGTGGAATTCCCAGATTCTCAAATTATGGAAGCTTGAATTTCCCAAAATTCTCTTTTTCATTCTTAATGCTTTTATATACATCCTGTTCATCTGAAGCAAAGAAATACAGGAAAATAGACAAATTGTTATATTTTTCTGACTGTCTACAAACAAATGCAAGCAAAGTAGTTATGGATATTATTTTTATTTCAAATGCAGCCAAGAAAAGTAACATTATTGGAGTTTTTTACAAGGCAACATGTTAAGTCAGCTGACTCAATAAGCTGCATGAAAAACACCACTTTAAAGCATTGACTACTGGAAGATGAAGAGAAATCAGGACAAAAGGACTCAGTGAAAATTAAATTACATATTTAGTGCCAAGAGTAATAAAAGTTATATTGTTGCCTCTAGGTGGTTTTTATTTTTATTTTAATTTCCAGATGTTGGCTAGAGCTGTGCTCTTTGTTGCCATAGTACAAATACATCTCTAGCAGTCAAAAAAAAAAAAAAAAGGAAAAATTGAAAAAATTTATTTTCTTTTATTCCTTTCCCAATGTTTCTTAGCAGGGCCACTTATCACATCCAGAGAAAAAAAGGAGGTAAGGATATACCTGGTAAAGCTTTAAAAGTTCTTGTCCTCCCAGCTCTGAATGCTCCTGATTCTGGTCACACAGAGGAAATGAGGGTTTTGGATGAGCTGCCCCTCCATTGCCTCTGGCTTGCACTGCTCACACTGTTGTTTACTCACTGGTCTGTTGGTGTCCACAAGCCTGGGGTTCATTTTCAGTTATTTCCTCTACCTACTATACAAAAATTGGAGACAAGATAATTTGTGTTTGTGCTAAACCAGTGCTTGAGGGGCAGTGCAATAAAAAAAACAAAAAACCAAAAAATATATATATAAAAGACAACCTGACAGCAATCCTGAAACATTGGTAGGTATTTCTGTAACATTGCCACAAAACAGGCTGCTCAAAATCAAGTATGGATTCACTTCTTGCAGCTGCGAGTCCCACTGGTTTGTTACGAGACAAACACAACTAACTAAAGGAAAGAACTGAGATGTTATGCCTTGAATTCACCCTGTCAGCTCAATCAGTAATTTTTTGCAGTGGTCTCCCTTTTATAGGAAAGAGAATAAATGATTCCATTTTCAGGTGTTTTATGAACCTGTTTTCAGATATTAGTCTTTTCTTTTGGCTTCAGATCAGACTGCACACATGCACACACACACACATGCGAGACATTGTGCTGAATCAAGTTTGAAGGTGATTTTTTAGTCTTAGAGCCTTTAGATTTCCACTGGCCTTGCTGTTATGGTAGGTCTTAACCAGATGTACCACACTTAGCAGAGAGGGCCAGGGAACAAATGTGAGGACTATATCCTCTTGCTCCTTTGTAATGTTCCTATAGATTTTCTCTGCAGAAAAGCCTGCAAACGGTTTTATAGATACAATTTATCCCATCAAGCTCTCACTTAGAGCATAGTGGATGTGACTGCAACCTCCACTGCTCTCCTTGCAGCCTGTGCACCCCTAAGCACCTCCAACTGCCCTTTAGAAACAGCACATGCAGTGCACAGCCTGTTACAAAATTTATACCAGTGAGATCCGAGGCAATCCTTTGATATTCTGAAATACTTTGAACTGAAGGGAAAAAAAGAAGTGAAAAAGTAAGAACAAAAGAAAGATATTGATAAGTAACATCCTGAAGATTATAATATACGTTTTCAAGGAACTTTTAGTGCATTTTAAGTATATTCTTTAAAGTTGAGTATAGGTGTATTAGAGTTCTCTTGCTTTCTATTTAGTAAGTTTAACTGAGTCTGTTTCACTGCTATTAATTATAGCATAAACACAACCATGTTTTTCCATTATAAGATGTTGGTATATTATCCAAAAGGCAGATGTATTTATTTAAAATGAACATGAACAATTAAGGGCAGAACTGATAAGCAGTGGTTGGAATCTCTACAATTCTTTTAAATCAAATTGATTTAAATGCAGAAATGTCCCACCAGCTTTGTTTTAAATTTTAACAAGCAGCTACTGCAGCCTTTAAGTGCCAGGTTTCCTTGCTTGCACACAGTAATGATCAGGTCCATTTCAAGCACACTTTCTGCTCTGTGCTTTTGACTGAGCAGTCACTGCTTTTCCAGGAATGTGGTCTCCACTATTGTCCTGCCAGGAAAGAAATCTCTACCTAAGCCAAATCAAACACAATATAATATGAGAGGGAGACAGCTGTCCTTGTAAGCTGCACTGAGAGGAATTTAGGCTGTGAAATCAGTACTGTGACTAAAACAGAAATTTTAATCTAAAAGTATGTTTTCTAATCTAACCTTAAATCCAAAGTATACTCTATTTCCTCCAAGAATGAGTTTCAGACAAGTGAGATTAAAACAACCACTTTAAAATACTGGTGTTAGGAACAAAAGGAAACAAAAGAAAATAAAAACCACAACAGGAGTCCACACAGTTGAAATGTTTTTAATAATCCCAAACACCAAGGAAAAACCCAAGCCTCAAAGAAGAGGAAATAAGCCTCAGTTTGATCTCACTTTGGAAAGACTGAGGTTGCACAGTTCAGGGCCCACAGACACCAGACTGGGCACAAGAAATCTTCACAGGTCTCCGTGCTCTGGAGTTGCCTTGTATTCTCCTCTGGAAGTCATGGGGTGTCATGGCAAGTCTGAAGCAGGATTCGTGTCAGGCTCTGATCCTGGGCACAGCTTCACTTAATCAAGGCTTATTTCTTTCTATTTTCTTTGATAGACAATGTAAATGAGGCAGAGAACTTGTCTTGGCACCATATTATTAACCTTGAATTTTTATATTGCCTCACAGTCTTCTTGGTGCCATTTTAGCAGTTACATATTAGGAGAATACTCATTGTTGTTTTCTTCTTGACAAGCCCATCAAAGATCTGACACATCTCTGCTAGATTTTGTTATTTTAGAATTTCAATCTTTCCTGCTTAACTTTAGTCCCCATAATTACTCACTACAAAGCAACCATTAAGAGTTTAGACTCTCAAAAGAACTTAAGGTAAATTCAGTAACTTAGCATTGCACACAAAAAATATAAATTTATTTTGGAGTGTGTTTAGCTCCGAAAAAGAAAAAAAGAGAGAGGAGTTTCTCATCCCTCTCAGATGCCTTACTCTCAGTGTTCTCTAATAATGTTTCAACAAGAGCAAGAGCACAATCATACTGGCATAAAATGAAAATAACTTTCTCTGGTATTACCACTGTTTTTAGCAATGAGATCTCTTCTCTAATCTTTTATCAGGATTACAAACTATATGCCAATGACACAGATGGCAGAAAAGGATATGATCATCATAAGAAACTCAAAGAATTACTAAAGTTTTCTTCAAATTCTTGCTTGTGTATTAGTATTGAACAATTTGTGCCTCATAGGTAGCACAAAGTTTTCTTTACTGCAAAACCACTTTAGCTTTTTCCTTTTAAGGAACTGAAGTGTTTCAACTTTTACCAGTCAAAAGATAAAATGAGTTGTCCATTTGTTCCATAAGTTACTTGAAGACAGCAAACCCAGCTTAGTTTTATCTAAGACGTTTTACATGCATTGAGGAGAACATGTGTGCCTGACCATGTGCTAAGAAATGTGCAAGGAACAAAGAAAGACCATCCCTTAGTCAGGATATCACTGTCTTCAAACACCAGTGGGATAGGAGATGTGTAACTTTAATGACTTGGATAAATGTTGCATCAAAAGCACCTCCACATCGGTCTTCTTCCTTTTGTGAGGCTCTTAAAACCACGTTGCAGGAGTTACCTTTCAGCATTGCATGAAAACTCAAACATAAGATTGTATGTAACTATCAGCAGCTGTCAGAGAAATTTGCTTGTTTTGGTTTGTCTAGAGTTAATTTCATCTTGGAAAGTTTGCTGGAAGTAGAGACAAAGGTGTTGCAACTGGTTCTTCATGGTAATAAAAACTTGGTTTTCTTTGAACACATTTTCTTTGGGGAGCTGGCATGCTTCTGCAAAGCCTAGTAACTTCAATCTGCCAACAGTGGAGGATTATTCACCCAGAAGCTCTGGGTTCTCTGGACAAAATTAATCTTAGAAAATCCCAAGCCTATGTGATTTTGCTACTGCAAACGCTTTGAGGTACTATTCTTCCTTTTGTAATATGTTCAGTCTTCAAAAAGTGGTAGGAAAAAATATGCAGTGCAATAGCCAGAAATGAAGCAGGTGTGACAAGAGCATTTTCATCGTGTTTGTAATTTGAAAGCCTATTGTTCTTTCCTGCCGAGGTCCACTGACATTTTCATAGATTTCTGTTTGTTCCCAGATCCTCATCCCCTCGAAAGCAATGGGTTTTCTCTGTATCACACAAAACTGCAGCAGAAAATCTTTTGCCTCTCATTATTCTTTAGCAATACTTATGTCTGTCAGGTTCCTAAACGTAATGACCAAATTTTTGGGAACAAAGACATGAAATAAATTTCCTGCTATCCGTATAATGCAGGGCTTACTCCAGAAGTAGAGTTTTTGAAATGCAGAAACCCGATGAGTATGCTAATTTTAATATGCTTTTATCTTCTGAATTTTAAGAGAAATTTGCATAATTAAGGTCTGAAAATCTAGAGTGCTTTTTGCCGTGTGTCATAAAAGATATCTATTATAAAAGCTTGATTTTTAGCATGCTTTAAAGATTTCAAAAGATACAATACCATAAAATGCAGAGATTATGAAAATCTGTATTATAAAAGCTGCCAAGTTCATAATTAATAAAAGTTTTATTATTGAATCTGTTAAGCAATGTAGTTCAGAAATATTCACTCACATAAAATGTTGTTTTAAAAAAAGTAGTTTTCTTTAAAAAAAAAAAAGAGAGAGAGAAGTGAAGAGAGTCTCCTTCGAATTCTTAGGCCAGATCTGAAACACTGTAAAGCTTTGGATTGCATGTCCAAATAGAAATCTTACTTCAATGACTGTGTAAAAATATGGTCTTTTTCATGTGGCTTGATGGTCTGTGTAGTTACGAACTGCTGACTGTAATAAAGGAAATAAGTTCCTTACTTTCAGTACAGAATGTAACCCTGCACGTGTATGAGCATATTCATGTGTTTAACTGAGAGAGTAATAGAGTTTCCAAAGCTCTAAAGCTGATATATCAAAAAGCAAGGGTTTAGAATTTATTGATATAAAACAGGGATACAATATTTGAGTGAATTCACATGACACGGAATTAATGGACAATGACAGATAGACAGCTCTATTGTCTTTTCCTCATATCAAATCCAAGAAATGAACTTCATATAAAACAGTATTTCACTGTGACAAAAAGGGGTATTTCATTTTCTAAGCTAGAGAATAAGTGAAAAATGTATATTTCACCACTAGAAAAATAAAGTATACTGTTACATGAATAGATAATTCTTCAGTCTGAAACCCCTACAGAAGAATAAAACTGAGGCGTCCTCTGTGCTAAATATGCTCTTGCAAAGCTGAGTGACACTAAAGATTCTGCTATTTTATTCCAAAGGCTCAGAAAAGGAAGTTGTGATATGTCAGAGATTTAAAGAAACTCTTCATTAAAAACGTAGTGCTTATCAGAGACACTGTGGTATCCAGGCTCTAAAGGAAATGAGATTTAGTAGGGTTTCTGTATCTACAGATAAATATAGGTCCAGCCTGAGTTACCCAAGTCTACATTTCATTATGTTCTTCAAAAAAGTTATTTTTATTTTTATTTATATTTTTATTTATTTTTATTTTCCTGAATAAAAACACCAGACCTTTTCCTTCATTAAAAAAAAATTTAAAGATTGGTTTTGGGTTTGGGTTTTTTTCTTTCTCAGTTGTACTGTATTGTTTCTTGCCAAGTAGTTTCTCTGTGGCAAAACTGAATGATAAAAGACCTAGTTATAAACCTACAAGTGTCACAGAAAAAAGTGATAGATTAGTATTTTTGAGGATACCATTAGGGTTGGAACCACTTGAATAGCATTTGAACACAAGAGGTATGATTTCCAGAAATAAGAGAAATAACCAGCAGCACAGGCATAAATTGGGGAATAATCAGGCAGGCAGCATTTCTACAGAAATGAACCTGAAGGACACACTTACAACACTCTGATGTAGAAAGCTGCAATGATGAAAAGGGATAAGGGCTGTACCTGCAGGTTAGAATGCTATGAGAAATGATGGGCTTATTAGATGAGGTGGGGAAAGTAGGTGATCTCTCAGACTCCTGTTTCACTTCATTATCTATGCTTTCTGCAGAAGAATGCACTGACTAGGTCATTTATGAATAAATCTGCCCATTCCTTGCAGAGACCTGTCCAGTGAGTTATTTCTGCACTGTGCACCCCAGTTCTCTGCAGCTGTGGCACCGGGAGCTAAGGAAGCACCGTCCTCCTGCTGCACTCCTCCAGAAAGGCAAAGCACTGGAGTAACAAAAGGTTCAATCAATGAAATGGTTATAGAGAATATTGAGGTTCATGTTGCTGGCTTATTTAAAACACTTTTTTAAAAAAAGGTGAGAAAACATTTGAAATATGCAATAAGTCTTTAACAAAATGGAAGATCTTCATGGCTATAGGAAAACATCTTAAGAACCAAAAATATCTGAGAGATTTGCATGTCTGAAGAACTTCCTCTAGCCAGGAAAAGGATTTACAAACTGAGTTTTATTCTCTTGCCACAGATCTTGGATGTAATTGTAAGATTATTTTTAAATGTGTAGTATTTAGCTATTGATTTGCTATCCCTACTTCTTTCCATGTAGTTCTGAATTCTACCTCTTCTTTTTACATTTCTGCAATCTAACATGTTGCTTGCAGCTTCTTAAAATTGCTTGTTTGGATTTTTTTCAACTTTTGGAAAAACAGCCATTTTTCCTTATACACTTTAGTTAATTGTTTTTCAAATGAAAACTTCTTTGATTAGATTTTAATCGTTGATAGGGAAAGTTGTCACAGGTAGAATACACATTTTTTTCAAATAATCTGTCCCTGCACTAAAAAGGGGATATTCATATAATATGGCAGGAAAAATAGTTAGCCCTGGGATGAAAAGAAGTAATTAAGATATACAAAGAGCTGCCAAAACAGTTTTTAAAGAATGAAAATTATGCATGCTATAAAAAAGTCATGAGAAGTACTGCAGTTTCATTTATTCCAGGGCATAATTTTTTCCCTCTCACTTTAGTTTATTTTTATTTGCCGTTATATAAACTATGAAAATTGTATCTCATGATGCAAACCAATTTTGCATAAGCATCATTACTTTGTAATAGGAAGTTTTGCATTTTATGATGCTGAGAAAGAGATTCCTAAAATCACGTAACTTGCTTCTACTAACATTTCCAAAATTTATATCATGACTGTTTGGTAAGTAGATTACCGTAAGTTATCCCACAGAGTGCAGTAGTTCCTGAACTGGTGTGGAACTTCTTGAAAGTCTCTATTAGGATGGGACCCATGATAGTTTCATGTAAAGAGACTGTAAAGCATTTAAAAAGTTACATATTCTTTGTTCATCTCTTCTGATGTATTTCTACACAGAGTGCAAATTGGCCACAGAATTTTAGTAGAATTCCAACAAACCAGACTGGGAGGAGACTTGCATGTGTTCACTAAGTAATGCCCAAACCTCCTGGGCTACACACCAATTTTTTGTTAATACAGGATTATTCAGTTCATGCAGTTGGCCTCAACATAAGACAGGGATAAACAAACCAAATCTGGGAGTTGCCAGCCGTGTGCTTTTCTATTGCTTTGCAACATAAACCAATCGCATCTAAACTTAAAAATGCAATTCTTGCTTAAAAACTACTTTAATGCCAAGTCTCTGGGGGTTTTTTATGGAGCTGTAAGCACCCACAGTGTTGTTCACAGTGCAGGCCTGAAGGATGTCTGACTTATCACATAGTCAGGCTCATGTCACTGCTGCCTTCAGGAGAGGATTTTAGGTGCCCGGCCCAGAACAGCAAATAGGAGGACAACCCAGGAATAACCAAGAAGCCCTACAGCTCTGTGCTGTTTTCACAAAGTGCCCCCAATGTAACACATCACTTTGCAAATGTTTTACCAAGTCCCTGAGTGATATTTGGAAACCAGCTGTCATTAAGGGAGCTGCTGATTTCAACAGTGCAGTTGTGTTTACACATTAAAAGGGATGATGTTTCTATAGCTTGTGAGAATGCAACAATTAAAACCAGCTCTCTTCAGACTTCTGTGAACTCACCAAAGAGAATATCAACAACTCATGAAAATTGCCTCATGTTCTAAAAACTAAAAATGTTGATGCACAAGAACATTATGATTTACTTATTATAGGAATTAATAAAAGGATGTAATAATCCCATCACATAAAATTCATCTGACTTGAAGATAGAGCCCTTTTTTTCTCTAAAGTCATAGCTAAGCTGACTCATTTTAGCCACTGCTCTGCACAGCAATGCACATAGATATTATATTCAATGTGTTCGAGCCTGAACCTGCACTGGCACCAACGAAAATACTGTAAGAAATTGTTGCACAGAATAAATGTAAAAACTGAGCTGTGCTGGGAAGGAATTTTACAAAAATATTAATAAATAAATATAAGCAGGAACACAAACCAATCATACATAAAAATATGCAACACATAATTTAGATGTATATGTATTTTTTAATGTGCATATTGTAAATGTATTTGTGTTATATAGCAAATAAATGGTTTAAAATAAGCCTTTGTTTTTCTGTAAAATATAGATTACCATAAATTACACTGCAGCTCAAAATTTTTAAGTACCTGAGGGTTGTATTTGAAATCTGGATATGTATAGGTCCACTGACAACCCATTTCAATGATGTCATTCTATGTGAAAATTTATTTATCAGAATTCATAGAACCCAACATAATGAATAGTAAGAGCTGTTATAAAAATATTATTTTTATTTTCTAGTCCTCCTTGTGAAATTTTATGAAAAATATTCTGATAGGTCTGAGTTTTATAGCACATGGATGGCTCTGGAAAATGAAAAATTCAGAAAAGTATTTCAATTCTTGCTTCAGCTTTACTTATGGAATCAATCTTGGGATACACAAGAAATTTCTGAGTGAAAAATAAGGTTGAAGAAAGGAGGCAAGATGAACACTGGTATCATCCAAAAAGCAGGAAATATGAGAAATGGAGGAAGTGTTACGGTTTATGAATTTACAGGTGGATCTGAGTTGTGAAGCATCAAGTCATATCTCTTCAGAAGTGAGATTTTTGTTTCATTTTTCACTAGGTCTAATAATAGCAGCAAAACCATACAGAAGGTCCAAGAAAAAAAAGTGTATCTATGAGGCAATAATTTTGTCAGAGAAAAATTTGCTTTTGTCAGAGACAAATTTGCCTTCCAAAAACAGCTAAGTAAACAACAGGAAGGAAACCATTAAAAGTACTTGGCTCCTACGTGCTCTTACATCATCTAAAAAGCTGCCATTTGCTCATTCTGCATCATTTTATGGCCATTGCCACACAAATGTCTTTCCCACAACAACAACAACTCACTGGTTCTCCTGGCTGGGTGAGGTCATGTTGCAAAGTTCTCATGTTCCCATGAACACTTGGAGGCCAGTGAATGTGCACCTGTCTCTGGACCAAGAGGCTTCTTGGCACCTGTGCTCTGTCCTGCTGCTGTCACATTCTATGTCATATTTTTGTAGCTCAGGGCGTATTTTTACTGCAAAAGTTTCAATGTGAATTGCATTCATTCTCTACTGCAGTGTTCTGGGTTTGGTTTTTTTTTGCTTAGTAATTTGTTGAGTGTGTTTTTCTTAAATATGTGTTATTGGTTAGAACAATTAGCCATCTGTTTTTCTTCTACCCTTTTACATGAATAGTAGGTTTCATCAGTTCCACCATTTAGAAGAGCAATTAATCACTTTAGTAGTGATTGTTGTCTTTCTCATTTTGAGAAGTTTTTTGTTTAGCTTCCACATGATGGAATTTCAAAAATGCCTAATACCGAAAGAGGAAAGGGTTTTTCTTTGCAACACTGTTGGTCAGCATTGTTAGGTAGCAATGCTTCTTGATGAGACAGCAATAAAATATCTATAATGTAGATAACAAAATTTTCATCTTGAGAAGTTTTCCAAATGTCCAGCTACTACTGATTTGTGGTCTGTTGTTCTCAACAAACTTGAGGAGGGACAATTTTTTCTCTCTGCATATTAGGACAGGGAAAATACCATGGAAAGTTTTACTCTGCTGATTTTGCAAGAAGAAAATCTGCTACAAAATGGCCTGAGAGTGACAGGTCATGAGGAATGACTGTGAAAACGTCAGGCCTTCTTTCATCTTGTTCTCCAATAAAAGTAATAAACAGAGAGTTAGCAGAATTAAAACCACCAAAATTTGTTAGAGAAAGGGAAAAATGATAAGCAGTTATAGAATAAAGTAGATAAAACTAATGCTAGTAAGGCTAAGGAATTGGATAAAGTGATCTCAGGGAACTGAGAAGCATAATGTTGCAGAGGATAAAATAATGGCTGTCTTAAAAAGGGAATAAAGAAGAACAAGAAAATGCTATATATTGTGCTACACTGTCTGCAAAAATAATCCAGTGACCTACTTGTAAAGATATGGAAGAAAAAAATGAAGAGTAACATCAAAATGTGTGCACTTCACAGAACTCTCCTGATAACATCGAATCAATCAAATCTCCTGCGACAGGGCAAAAGGCCCAAGGATGGATTGGAAGCTGCAGATATGCACATCCAGGCTCTGGATCAGGCCCTTAAAATCTAATCAGGTCTTCTCTGACAGTGTCTTGCAAGCAAGTTTTTAGATATCAAAAACGTAGAAATACAGGTGAGTGCAAAACTCAGAACTGGAAAGTGCTGCAATCCAACGGATGAGCAGGATCAAATGGATATGTATGAACCAAAGGAATTATTATGTACAGGCTTCTGCATTTAAGCAGGAGCAATCAACTGCACAAAGACACAGTTGGTGAACAACTGTTTCGTGGAAGAGGGGTTGGACATTCTAGAATTTTGCAAGCTGAATGTGCATCAGCATCATCTTCTCCTTCCAAGATCATACTGCCATGAAGAAGAAGACTTCTCCTCTAATGCAAATCACACCAAGAAGATGGTGTGTTATATCCAGCTGTGGGCACCACTTTGCAAGTAACAGGTAGCAAAGGGATTTCAAAATGACAGCAAAAAGAGAATGATTACAACTCCATAAGAAGGTTCCACCAAAAAAGGCCAAAACACAACTGAGATTCCAGTTTAGAGCTGAAAAAGTGAAGGACTCTCCATGTTTGTTAAGACTCCCCATGTCCAAAGGGAAAAGGGAAGAAGCAATGGACTTAAATTTAGAGAAAGGATATTTAACTTAGACACAAAGAAAAAGTTCATAATTCAAAACATTCTACTTTGACATATATATATGATGGATATATTTAATAATTTAGGAAAAAGTAGTTCAACACTACAGATGTTTTCATGACCCTGTTTTCCTTCTCCAATGCAAAACCAATTTAGGCTACAGCACCTAAAATCGCAGATAATATGCTACAATGAGTTAAACACTAAAACAAATGACAAAGCCCTCTTTCCTCCTGCTAGCTACAAACAGTTTTGGAGCAGTGGGTACATGGCTCAGCTGCTTGACAGTGCAAACTGCTCAGGCTAATGAGTTTTAGTTAAGACATTTTTCAGTCTGATTGCCTCGTTTGGAGAATTTGTACAGAAGGACCTCATTAATACCAGTTTGTTTGAACGAAGCTCTTTATAACTTTCTAGAAACATTGTCTCTCTGTGGCAATCTCTGGGAATGTACTGACCAGCTTTTGATCTAGTGAGGAATCCTGAAAACCTTTATCTGAGCATGAGTGGAGCAAAGAGGTGTGCTGTACAGAGCAGCAGGTACAGGCATGAGAAAATGCACAGCTCAAGGAAACCTGTGCACTGAGGTGCACTCCTAGAGGTGACTGTTCCCAGAGGACACCCACCTCCTCCCACACCCCTGTGTCATCTAATCAGCACTGGCTAATTGGAGCCTCTCCATAAGCTCATGAGTACTTCTTGCTGCCTGATGGCAAGCCTCTTAACCAGCTTTTGAGCCTCACTGTTAGGACTTAAAGAGTCTTATATTTAACTGAATTCTATGCTAAAATATGAATGTTTGAATTTGCTAGGGTAGTAAATCAAAAGCAAAAAATTTCTTTCCTGCTTCCAAATTTGCACACCGCTGTACACCTCAGGTACAGCACAATATTTGGTCAGAAGTGCTCTGCCTACAACTTAATAGCTTTACAGCAATTTGGAATCTTATTCCTAAAGAAGATTAACCAGAATTCCTATCCCAGAAAAATGAGATGTTAAAGCACCTTAGTGTTCAATCACTCCAATATTCATTTCCTTTCTAAACAGTACTTTCATAGCAGGTACTTTAGGAGGTTCCTCCTCTTACAAGTTAGAGATCACCGATGTTGATTTTCATGATGCCCTCTCAAAACCAGAGGAAAGTTTTACTTTTTTATCTTGCTGGAGATTTTGATCATGTCTCCCTGGTTTTCACAGTGTTTCATGTTTTTACTTTTGTAGTAGAAGTTCTCATGCATTTTCTATAAACATAGCTCTTGTTTTCTAACCGGCTGAGAATGTTTTCTGAATTTCTGGATTGTTGTTCATTCCTTTCTCCAAGGCGGAGAAAGGTGATAGACTGTGTTCCCATCCTGTAAAATTCTAGAGGTGTTAACCTCATCTACCAATGTATGATTGTTTTAAAAGAGGTATAAAAGAGGGATAATAAAGGTGGGCAGGGTCCTTTTGCTCTGCTCGGTGGTCCTAACCTGCTGCTTGAATCTGCGTGTTCGTGTCCGACACTGCGACATCATCATTACATTTTCCAAAAAGATAGAAAAGGGATGTTTAAACTAAAAGATGATGCTAGCAGCAGAACAATGGGCAGAAACTGGCTGTGACTGAATTTAGGCCAGAGATTGGAAAGTACTTTCCAATCACCACACAGTGAGATCCTGAAACACTTTCCCAGTAGGAGGAAACATTTTTCCTCCTTATTCTTAAAAATAATTTCAATAATTTGGTGAATCTTATTATATGACAAAATTGCACTGTCAGTAGGATTTTCTTGTATGTTTTTTCTTATTCTGATTCTTGCAAAATGTGTACTCAGGAGGGATCAGAAACAGGGTTAAGCAAGGTGTGAGATACACAGGAGTCTGCAGATAAAAATGTCACACTCTCCATCATCATTGTCACTCCAGTTTCCTTGGCTCAGTGATTTTTAGGATAGCAATCACAGGCAAATCTTTTGCAAAGAACTTCTATGTGTGCTCCAGAGGAAATGATGTGCTCTGTTAATTAAGAACATTATTATGGAGTATGTAACTTTCAGGTATTTAAAATGAGTTTCTGAATTCCACATAGCCTTCACTCAGTTTATTATTAACATCAATACTATACTGTTCTTCATAAACCACATAAATGAATTTTATAATTATTGGTCTGAGCTAGCTGGATTTCACATTGTTTTTAAAATATATTGATACTGCATAATGAAGTGAACATGGATATACTAAGGCTGAATCACGAGATAAATATGAGAATGCTCCAACACGCCAATGGCTCTCCTCCAGCTGTATTTTAGAAATGCATTCTCTCAGACTCAATTATATGATTTAAGAGTAATAATGATACAGAGGAAAACTATTATTATTTAAATTTTTTCACCAGCTTAATATGTTTTCATACTTTTGAACTATATGAGTGCTGATTTTTACAGTAAAAACCTCAGGCAATTCTTATATTATTTTTAAGAGCAATAATATTGTACATATGAATGCTTTAATCTAGCCATTTACTTAATTTGTACTACTGTTTAAATTTCTTTGATGCCTTACTTCAATGTATTACTAAGAAGTAAGTTTCCATGCTGAGGAAAATTTCTGCATTTGAAAGAAAATACATTACTTATGAAAAGAGAAACACACTTTGGTTTTGATTCTTAGGTTTCTTCAAGTAGTTAATGCTTGGCATTGGGTAATGTTACAGACATACTTAAAAACGCGTTTCATTTTCAGAACCAAAACTAAGAATTTCAGTAGACTGTCAGAATTTTCCTTTAACTGAAAATATAAGAAAAATGACATTGGTAGAATAAGATAAATAAAGATCATATATGCCATACTTCAAAAAACAAACAAAAAAATCATTAAGTACAGAGTTTTATATGAAATATCAGAAAGTAAACCACAATGCTAACTGTGAAGCAGCTAGGTCAGTAAACTATAAATCTGCTGTAGTTCTGACCCCTTAAATCCTTGGGTTATTCCATGCTGGCATAGCAGGTGATGAGAAAGAGGCAAGCAATCACAACTGATTTTAGTTTAGAACAAGTGATTCGGAGAGCAAATGCATACTGATTGTGCAGGTTGTTGCATTTGAAACTCTTATTTTCTCAGTGAAGAGGCAGGACATATGGACACTTTCAAATTTATGTTATTGAATAAATAAAGCTTCAGAATAAAAACATGATTTTCCATTAACCTGTTACTATCCTCAGGTGGTAAGATGAGCTGCCAAGAGAATTACAAGTAGTTCAATCATCAGATAAAGAGAAAATAGAAGAATTGAAATGAAGCATATTGTCTTATGTGCTCTGAAACTTTGATAGTGCTGGATAATGGAATGAACAAAAATTTCCACTTCTCAGAAGCATCAGAAGTACCCTAACACAACAAGGTTCTGAATTCCAAATTTGTCTTCAAAAAATAAAAACTAGAACATAACTTACTAGCATTTCTATCCTGGTACTGTGAACATAGCTTATGTCACAACAAAATAGGGATGTTTATACATTCATCTAGAAGATATTTTGACTGCTTTTGCCACAAAAAACACTAGCAAGATCTTGCAAAGATGAATCAGGTGGGAACTGTATTTACCAACAGAACACATTGAGAAAAGTTTTATAAAATATATTCCATCCATTTTATATTCAGACTGTTTTTAATCTATTTCCAATCAGAGAGTGTATTCCATGAGATAGAGTATGGATGGTGTAAAAAAGAAGTCAATGATACATAAAAAAGCAACGAAATAACCTAGGTTAAATTTGAAAAGCTATCAAAGGACCATGCGGATACAGGTGAAGTCACACTCTGCAATATACAAAAAGTAAGTAGCAAAATGTTGATAATTTGCAACCTAAACATATTTTGTTGCAGGCAGTTTAATCTGCAACATTTAATGTTTTGAGACTTTGAGGAAGGAGGGCAGGTTGAAGAGCTTTCTAGAAATTTCACCAGTGGATTTCTGATACAGTTACCTCATGCATCCATCTTGCCTCACACCCTGATGTTGCCTCTAGCATTTCCTTTCACAGACTGCTATGCCATTTTTCTCTTTCATAATCATCACCTCATTTTTTCCAGTGAGCATTAGCTCATCGCAGCTATCTATAGTCCTGTTTCTTTTCAAAAATAAACAGTTCTGTTCTTTCTAATTTCAGGGCAGGAAAAAAGTGCACTTTGAAACGAAATTAATATTTGTACATTTGTAATATTTCATCAGTTGCTATTATTCACAGTTTCAAAACCTCAAGATCTTTACTCAAGAGTAATTTCCTGAAAATCCTTTATGTTATTTAACATTTTGTTAATCATGTTAACATATCTACCAGAAATTATATTTATGAGACATTTCACAACACAAAGTACATGAAGTCACCAATCTTTATGAATTCAGATGGATTCATAAGCAGTTCTACATCACCACAATGGTATTTAGAGGACATTAATTTGTTATGAACAACCCTACAGCAGTATTCACAAATAAAATCCAAAAAAGCTGGATGAATCCAGCTTTTAAAAATTTTATTTGGAGTCTTCTTTGCCTCTGAAATGTTTTAATAAAAATGCGTATCAGCTCCCAAAACTGCATGTTCCTCTCTTTGCACAACATAGAATACATGGAGAAGGGCTTCAAGAAGTAATTGAACTCTCCCCTGGCAATCTTGCTGCATTTTTATCTGGAGATCTTAATCTAGGAAAATTTCTGATTTTGGATGGTCCTATTTGGTTTTACAGAACTGAGTCAAATCAAGAATGTTTCTTTTTAGTAATTTTAAATTAAGAATGCAACATTTAAATTGGTCTTGGATGAAAATACATTGAACAAATTGTGTTTCCCCACTAGCGATTTTAAGACTAATGTTGCTTGAAACCTTTTTTCGGCAGCTACAGTGCTGAAAAACAAAGTATTGAAGCTCACCCCATATCTATTAATTACTTGCTTCTGATTGCATGTATATGTTCTTTTAATTTTCATGGTAAAATAAAACAAAGAAATAGGTTCTAAACATGAGGAATTTAAAGTATCACATTTGGAAAGGCTTAATATAGAGGTGAAAGAATCTGTATAAATTAGAGACAAATTTTAATTTATAATTAGAGAGAGAGAGAGAGAGATAGGTAGATAGATAGGTATCTCTGAAGGAGAAGTACTGACTTCTCTGCCTTTTATACTTATTTTTTTTAAAAAGCATGTTGGACTTAAAAAAGATATTGAGTGATGTGTGTCTTTTCTAGTCCCGACAAAATGAACATTGAAAGAGCAGAAATCTGCTTTTATGAGATTTTTGTTTCCAATGAATGCAAAAGGATCACTAATCCTTGTCAAGCACTTGTGCATGTAATCTTGAAATATCTGCCTGGATATGATAGCAGCACAAATCTAAACAAAACCATTTGTTCAGATTTGAACCAGTTCATACTTTAAGAGAAATACAATATTGAAGCAAAACCTAATCCAGAACTAAACTTCACCTCTTTATGTTTGTTTGCCACCTGCACTTCTCCAAAATCAAAAGTTTGTTTTGCTCCCAAGAGCCCCCAAGCTGAGATCTGATTCACAGGTGCAGAGATATCACACTGCCTTCTTATCTACCCTGCTGGATTATCTTTTTCCTCCTTGGATATCTAACCAACATACCTGCAAGTTGGGAGAATTGGATAATGGTCTCCAGGTTGATGGCTGTGGAAGTGTTTATAGGTGTTCTTAAAATTTTAACCTGGCCTCTGTTGCTGCCAATCAAAGCCTAAAAAAGAGTTGAATTAATACTTCACTGCTTTAGCATTATTTTTTAAATTATCTTTCCCCCTCTTTCTTTATTTTTTCTTTTCTGGCTTGGTTCAAATTTTTCCCCCAGTGAAATTAATGATAAAAATTAAATTGATTTAATCTGTACCAGCACAAACTCCCAGTGAACATAAATAAAATTTGAACTTCACACCTTCTCATCACAATTTTCAATATCATTCAGGAAAAACAATTATTTCCTGGATTCACAGGCATACATCTGTCTATCAAGATATAACTGCAGAATTTATCAGTTAATTTGCCTGCTCAGTAACTTAGAGCTAAATACAGGTGAAGGAGCATTTATGAAAAACAAAAAGATTAGAAACTTCTATGAAAGATCATGGAATTCACAAGTCTAGGATACAGTGAAATAATGATCTTGACATATGGTATTATCTATATTTATGCCACCCTATGTTTTCTCAGTATTTATTTCATGCAAAAAAAAGAGAAAAGAATCATAGTTTGGTAAAAATGAAACATGCCCACATGACAGATCAGTTACAGTCAGAAGTAATTAAACTTTTCTGCCAAAACTAAGAAGGTCCAAAGAAATGGCTTTCAGGACTAAGATTTAGCAAAGGAAAACATTTCTCTGAGGGAAAAAGTCCAAAGCAAAACAAAAGGAAATCCTAGGAATTTGGCCTGAAGAAAGTCATCCCAGACAAGAAGAAGAGATTGCATCATATTTTAACACAAAGTGAAGTTTCTGCAGCTTTGAGCAGAAGACAAATACTCCTCATTGAATTGTACAAGGACAGGCTGAAGGATCCGGTCCTGTTCAGATCCTTGAGAAAACACAACTGAGAGAGGAACTCATCAACATCTACCAGTGCCTGAAGGGAGGGTGACAGGAGGATGGAGCTAGGCTCTGCTCAGTAGAGCCAAGCAACAGAACAAGAGGCAATGGACAAAAACAGATGTGCAGGGAGTGCCACTGGAATGTGAAAATCTGTTTTACTCTGTGGGCAACTGGGCACTGAAACATATTGTCCAGAGATGTTGTGGAGTCTCCCTCACTGAGGCTACTCAAGAACTGTCTGGACACAATCCTGTGCCACGGGCTTTGGGATGACCCTGCTGGAGCAGGGAGGTTGGATCAGATGACCCATTGTGGTCCCTTCCGAGATCACCCATTCTGTGATTTTGTGTTTCTGTGAAATGTACAGAGCACTGCATTAAAAATCAAACCAACAAGAGGTGCAAATCTGACATGAATTAAAGCATCATACTCGTGCCTTTCCACAGAAGTAGAATGGCCATATTTCAGTAAAGAAGGCACAAGGTTTTTGTTTCTGTGGTCCTTTTCCAGGACAAGCCAACAACATTTACACTGAGCATACCACCCACAGTTCATCAGACCTCTTGGAAGGAAGAGTTCCGATTTAGTAACTCAACTAGTCAAAATCTGTGAAATAAAAAGATTTTAAATGGACAGAAACTTTACTATTGGTCCTAAAATGTATCAAGAGCACTGTAAATAAAAAACACAGACTAACTCTATAAAATTCTAATGGATAGGCACATAAAGTTTCTGCATACTCCACCTAAGCCTCTGCATCAATGCAATTTACAGATAACTGATAATGGCACATTAAATTATTGCAAGGCTCTAACAAAATGTGCAAAGTAAGAAAAAAAGGAAGAAGGAAAAAAAGCATGCTAGCTTAGATGGAAAGAACCAAATGATCTTATCAAATCCCTCTAACTAATGACACAAGCTGTTAAATGTCAAGGTCTTTCAACTTGGCTACCTGTTTCTCATTGTAATATTTGATGATTCCATTAAATTCCAGCTCCCTGCTGTTTTCCCTGCTGGAAAACTACAAATCAGTCAAGTCCTGAAAGCCAGGATTTGAGCCTTGTAGAAGATTAAGCGTGTACCAGTGAACAGAAGAGAAAAACTGCCAGAATGAAGTTGCTGGGTCCTCCAAAAAAGAAACTAACTCCTCCTTTCCACGATGATGTGAAAACACATTTTGGGCATCAATGTTTTTATTTTAGAATAACATCTGCTGTCATTGCTTCTAGGATCACTTGGACTCCCTAAGTGTATTAACTAATAGAACACGTGGTGTTTCCATTAAAACATAATAGATGTAAAACTTCATTTTATTCAACCCTTATTAAATTCTGTTCTGCCTAGATTTCAAATTTGTGTGTAATTAACTTTTTGTCTAACCATTACAAACTCTGAAGCTTTATACAGTTTCTTGTCCTAGACTCCCCTTGCAGACAATTTTCAAGCAGTTTTCTTACATGTTACTGCAATGCCAGATTACAAAATTGGATTCCTTTTCTGAAAATATATTTCTGCCATTTTGGTTTCTCTTGTCTTAGGTTACCCTGTGTTCTGATTTTGCTATTCTTCTATCACAGATATTATCTTAGTCCCTGCTGCAACTGGGAAGGGATGTGGCATAACCATCCTACTGTTACTCAAGTCAAGAGAGTTTCTTAACTGAATAGACTCCAGTTTGGTAATCAATTTATTTTTTTACATTGGATAGGTTTACTATATATTGAGAAATGAAAATGTAATATCAAGACACAAATTGAAGGGATTTAACCCTAGTAAGAGAAATTAAAAGCTCTTTTTTTTGTCCTGAAACAAAAAGGTGAATTCCAGAAACAATAAAATAATTTTTATTTAGGCTACACAGTTTTCTTACAAGCCATCAAGAAAGTGGAAAGCTTTTCTCCTGGATTTCCTGAGAAAGTCTTTATCCTTACCTAAGGAATATTTTCTATTATGAAAATGCCAAAATGTTAGCAAGTGTCGTAAACTATTATACATCCATGGCTATTTATTAGCAAGTAGTTCCTTTGACAGCTTAATACCTTCAATTTTTAAGTACCACAGAAATTGCTTATTGAATTGCTGGATAAAAAGACTGTAATTGCTCAGTAGTATTATTTGTCATAGGTGGCCTTTGTAATCTTGGCAAATTTCAAGTAATTTGAAGTCTTGCTATCATCTGCATTTAAGTTGTCAGTAGCTGCTGTTACTGCACAGTACTTCTACTCATGACAAACTACATTCTGTTACATCCCTTTATTTCCCGTCAATTTGAATGAATGAAAAAGCATGATCAAAAATCAGTCCTCCAAATGATGACTTGTGGCTTCGGTCCACCAGAGAAATAGCTTTGTACAGAGATCAGCCTCTGTGAGTCTAAGTTTTAGGGAAAACTAAGGGAAAGTTTTCCAGCTCTTCTTGTAGGAAATGGGTGTGCAACTTATCCTGACAGGGCTGACACAACCTGCAAGCGTAGCTTAACAACTAAGGACATGAAGTTGAGTTACAGCATTCATTGCTCCTAGGCATCTATAGCCTTTGATCACTGAGCACCAAGAAAGATAGGATGTGGAGTAGTGAGAAGCTGATGAAGGGGAAAAACTTTGGAAACATTTCTCACGTTAATGTCAAAATAAATATTTCAAGTATTTTGCTTGTATCTGAAGAAAACATGTATAGCATATTGCTAATTCTCAGTTTCCCTCATGGCAATGCATGTGTTCATACATTTGGGGATGAAACAGGTCAGTGTTGTGATTTGAAAACTATCTATTTCACTTTGCAGACACAAAATTACATGTAATTATTGAAAAATAGTTCAAAGGAACACCATTACTAATGTTTCTTTTGGTATCATTTAGCAAAACAACACTTACCCAACTTTACAAGGAGAGAAGTATGCAGCAACCAGCTGAAGAACTCTTTTTATGTTATTTCCTGAATAATTAGAAAAACTTTACAAGTCAGCTAAATTTCTAAAACATCACACAAAGAAAAGCATAAAAGCACCACCAAAAAATGGTAAATTTTTTCTTGCTTTTGCATCATGCTTCAAAAACCAAGTGAACATGAATGTGCCAAAAGTTTCAGAACATGAAGTCTGTTGGTAGGCAACCCCCTGCCACCTAAAATATGCATTGCCTCCTGTTGAGTGGCTTAACCAAACCACAGAGAACATTACAGCTGGTATTTGCTGTTTGCTTTCAATGCCATCTTAGAGAAGAAAACACAAAAGATTGATTTGGGAAGACCAAAACACTTCATGCAGCAATTTTCACTTTAAATTGCTATCTTCTCATGAGATATATTCAAGAAACGTTGAGTGATATACATCTAAAGACATAATTTGCTCTTACAGCAAATAGAAACACTATGATGGCATCACTTTAGTCTTACTTTTTAATAGTCACTGCAGTGAGTAAATACTATGGCATAAAAATTAATATTTTTTTTTCATTAATCACAATCCACAAAAGCAATAAACCCCTGAAACATTATACTTCTCAAATAAAAGAAAAAGAACCCCATTATTTATGTAGCTGTTCTTTGTCTAAGTCAATAATAAGATAGAAAATTATCCCAAATGTCACTGATCTCGTGTCTCCTGAGTGCTACAAACTGTCTATAGAGAAGAGTTGTTGTACACATGTACATTGTGATGTTGCACTTCCTTTATTGACGTCAGACTTCAGTTGTGGAACAAAATTTCAGCACCAGAACGACGGATTATCGTACCATCTAAGTCTGACACATATAACCATATAACTATTGTTACATTTCCTGTTAAACTTCAGGAGTTTTCACTGGGAAATGGAAAAAGAATAAATCCCCAAATCACTGTGATAAAGATACTCCTTGATTATCCATCCCTAACTTTCCAGGGTCAGCTTTGTCTGTGTTAAAAGCATGGCTATTTCTTTAATGACATTAACTATATAGTCTCTCTTTCATATACACTGAGCTACAATTTTAGAAAAAGCAAGGGGTACTGGAGTTGGATAGTTACCCAGTGTTTTGTCACATTAGACCACATTCCTTAGGAAGGATTCAAGGAAGAGTTACTGAAGGTTAAAATGGCTGTACAAATAGAATATTTTTAAAAAATTATTATTTTTAGGTACAGGATGAATTCTTATAAGGAAAATAAATATTGCCTATTGCCTGTAAGAAAACATTAGCAGGGTGTTTGTACATTAAATGCAAGACAAATTTGTTTGGGATATTCCTACATGCAGATTCATAGAAATAGCCTGAAGAAAGTATGGGGAAAATTCAAATCCTTGAAGGGAAAATTAATTGGTCTGGCTTCTTCTGCTGTAAAACATATTAAATATTCCGAATAATAATTGCTATGGTGCCTAAAAAATCACTGCCCACAAGTTTGAAGCACTGCTTTTGGATGGGATTTTCTAGGTAAGTTTTGTAATTAATAAGAAAGTAAATGCAGCAAATCTTATCTAAAGAAACAAAATCAATAATCCCTTCTTAAGTAATATGAAAGCTTGTTATATTTTAGCCCTTATAAAAGTATTTTCAAACTTCTAACATGATTGATCAGGGTGGCTTGGAAGATGCACAACAGGCAAAATTTAGGTACTGGTACATGTCATCTACTATTCCAAAAGCTTTAAAATTTATGGTAATTTTTTTTCATAATTACAGCCAAAGTAATCAGAAGTTATTTTGTGAAAAGAAAGATAGATCAAAACCAAACCAGTCCTGAGGGCCTTGAAAAGACATAACTCCTTTGAAACCAGAAGTAACTTCCTTGAAGAGTGACATGCACTGAAAGGACCAGAAGAGAGATGCATTTAATTTGAAAGCATTGTGAAAGTTCTGACGTTAGCCATATGGTCTCATCCACAGAAGTGAGGATCCTATTAGTCTGGGATAAGAAGGACTGAATAGTCATGTGTACAAATGATTTACTGGCATACCTAGAAACTTCAATGACCTCCTTGATGAAAGTCACCGAGAGATTCAGCAGAGTATCTCCATAGTGGATTAACTTGAATAAATTAGAGGTAATACATTATGGGTTTGTAATATCTCTGGAGTGCCCTTCTGTTACATTATTAAGTTAACTTCAGAATGAGTAACAGAATAATGATATGAAATCTCCTGGGGCACTGTAGAAGATCATGAGGTACACGTGGATTCAACCTAGACTGTTCTCAAAGAAGACTAAGTCACCTTTTCTCCATAACTATTTGCTTGATTTTTATAAAATGTCCCTCAAAAAAGGTTATAAAAAAGTCTTAAAAATTGATACACAGTGGTAATTCCAGAGGAAGACAAATGTCAGAATAAAATACCTTAATTTACTTCTGGGAAGGTTAATTCAGAAGATCAGACAGTGTCAATTCTAAAATAATTTATTTTAAAAGGAAATGTTTTGATTGAAAATATTGTATGTTGTAAAATATGTTTTGATAACCATTAAAATGTTTTGTCATTACACAAAGTAGTTTTTCCTACCTTCTCTATCTGGCTTCAACTACATATTTTAGTAAATAAACAGGTTTTGATTTCTCTTCAAGGTCTTGTTTAGAAGTCCTGCTTTCATTGCCATTGTGGTTGAAGCCCAGACGGTAACTCAGCTCCATGCAGCCTCATGCTTGCTGCCCTCCTGTTGGGGTGGTGGAGAGGATTGGAAGACTAAAACTATGAAAACTCATGCAGAGCAAAACAAGGAATTCAATCATCACTTCCCATGGTCAGGTAGGTGTTCAGCCATGCCCAGGAAATCAGGGCTCCATCATGTGTCACAATGACTTGAGAAGACAAATTCCATCACTACAAATGTCCCCCTCTTCCTTCTTTTTCCCCCAGCTCTATAAGCTGAGCACGGCACCATGTGGTATGGAATGTCCCTTGGGTAAGTTGGTGTCAGTTGCCCCAGCTGTGTCCCCCCCCAACGCCTTGTGCACCCCCAGTCTCCTTGTTGGTGGGATGGGATGAGGAGCAGGAAAGGCCTTGACTCTGTCCTAGCACTGCTCAGCAGTAACAAAAACATCCCTGTGCTACTAACACTGCTTCCAGCAGAAATCCAAAGCACAGCCCCACACCGGCAGCTGTGATGAAAATTAACTCCACCCTGGCCAAAACCACCACAGTTGCTCACAGGACCGTGCAATCCAAAATCTGCCTGCATGTTTGTGACCTTAACGAGGCTGTTCCATGCTGAGCTCAGCCAGTGCTGAGGTCTGCTCGGACTCTTTTTCTTTCTCAGTTGTCCTATGAAACCCTCTAGTACTAGTTCAGATCAGCTTGCTGAGCCCTGGCTGGAAGAAGATGTTTCTGTTTTGGGTGGGGTGTGCAGACAGTCTGCTCAGTTGGTTTTCAGCTACAACCTTCTCAAGGACTGGAAAAGATGAAAAGAAAGATTAGAGTTTGTGACAGAAGGATGGGTTTTGACCATTTTGGTAACAGCACATGTTAAAACTTCACCCTCTTTCATGGAAATTCAGCTCTTTCTGTATAAAGTCCCAGACTTTCTATGGAAAGCCTCTCAGTGAATACCTTTCATTGTTTTGAATCTTTCCATGATCACAGAACAGAAGATTGGTAGACTACACAAGCAAATTAAAGAGAAACCAAATAGAGCAAAAACACTTAAGAAGTGGAAGTAAGAATGATATTAGAAAGTACAAGGGGGAAAGAACCTAAGGGGCAAAAAAAACCCCTCAACTACATGATATGTACACCACAATAAAAAGGTTGTTTTGTAATATATAACCTGAAATAATTTTACTTAGGGAATGTAAAACATTTCCAATATAATATGGTTAATGGATAACAGGTTATCAGAGTAATGAGTTACTTTTGCACACCCACACATCATTTACTTTCAAATAATTACCAAAAATTTAATTTGCTTCCACTTACAGTGTATGGCATAGTTTTTTCAGTGTTCTAGCATGCTTATGGTTCATGAGTCACACAGACTAAAACATGATAAGAAGCATGTCTAAAAGATTAAATTTGAGTAATTAAATTATTGCTGTGTAATTACAACTCTGACCTTAAAAGTCTAGCAAATTGTTCATACTCTTCAACTTTTATGGTAAGATAATGTGCTTGGATCAAAAATTACAAGTTTAAAATATATTATTTTATATATATGTATAAACCCCCTAGGTTAACTTGCATTTAATTATGGTGAATGGCAATCACATTGCTGGAGATTAAGCTGATAGGAAACTGATGCAAAATTGCTTGCACTGACTGAGTAGCAATTGCCTTTGAAGATATTGTTGAGAGGTATTTGTGCTTTAGCCTAATAAAGTTTTAAATAAGAAAAAGTCACTTGCAGTTATAACACTGGGTGGTTTAGTACCTTGTTTGCTTGGCTGTGCTTGCTCAACATGAGGAGCCAGATTTGCTGAAGCCTTGGGCTGCAAGCTGAGAACTTTCACCTAGATGTGATTTTCTCTGGAATGGAGTTCATTTTCTTAGTAATTTTCCTAGTTGTTCCAGTTTGAGACAAATTGGAGAAAAATATCCTCTGATAGAAGGCAGGTTTCTGCTGCCCTTCCCACACCAGGTCCAGGAAGAAATTCCTCAGAGGAAAGTGAAAAAGAAAAAGCTATTTATTTAAAAAGTAAAGTGCATGCAAGCACAGGAAGAGAATAATGCTAAATAATAAAACCTCTGGCTGTGGAGAGAACGTGGTAAATTCTCAGAGTCCTTTCTGTGGGTGTGTTGTCTCTCTTCGAAGCTGGCCATTTGGTGTGGGACCCTCTGGGCCAACCGGTGTAGGGTCTCCCGATGTGTTCTGGTAGTGTTGAACAGTCCAGAAGAAAAGAAGAAGAAACCAAAGTCCCAGGGAAGCAAAGGAATTTAACTTTCCATCTCTCTCTTCCGAGAAAAGGAGCCAAGAGCTGGAAAAAGCAGGAAGGTTCTTGCCTCTGCTCTGCAGCAGCAGCAGCTATCTCTGTGTCCTTGAACACAAAACCACTTTGAAAAGTTCATCTTGCTTTTTTCTTCTTTCCCTCGGACCCAGTTTTAAAGGCACAGAAAGGCACCGGATTCATGTCTGGACGTAGAGCAGGCGGTAGGGGATGCACATCATAAAGTCACCCCAAGACACTTGTACAGTCCTGTGTTTTGAAATTAGTATGAGAATAATGTTGACAACACACTGATATTTTAGTTGTTGTTATGTAGTCCTTACTCTAAACCAAGGAATTCTTTGCTTCCCATGCTCTGCTGACTGATCTACTGCACAAGAAGTACACGCCAGAAGAAAAGGTAAGAACAGTAGGCAGCCTACCTGAGTGGATACAGGAGAAGGAATCCCATAAGGATTTATAAGACACCAGGCCAGAAATCATCACTGGATAAAAAAGTGAATGCAAGGCACATGAAGAGCACCTGAAGAACAGGTGCATAGACTGTGAGGGTACAAAAGTCTGGGGATTTCTTTATTCTGAGTCCCCCTCCAGAGGCATCCAGCTCAAGCTGACCTGCAGCTGGACTTCCCTATTAAATTATTTATTTATTTACCTATTTTTATATATCCAGCACCTGAGGCTCTACTGTGGGAAACCTGATATTCCTGAGCAACTCTGTAGTTGCACCCCCAGCATATGGAGGCATTTTCTGGATGCCCCAGCCAGAGACACACCCCTGTCTCCAGGCAGCAGCACCTAGGGTCTGGGATAGTTTGGGTTGACCACCATCCCAACTGTCCCACGCATCCAGCCTGGGATCCTAGTTCCACAACTTACTAGTATTTTCTTTTGGCCAAACTCTTCTTTAAGCAATCAGGCTGCTCAACATGTTTGTCACAATTTCTCAACTTTAGCTGTGACCCACATTCAGAGGTGGTGACTACAAATACTGGGATGTCAAGGCTCTAGATACTTCCCCCAGGAGGTGATTGGGCCAACTAGACCATGCATTTCCTTGATCCTTACTGCAGTCCTGTAACACCAAAAAAAC
This sequence comes from Monarcha castaneiventris obscurior, assembly GCA_026261815.1. Classification (NCBI taxonomy): domain Eukaryota; kingdom Metazoa; phylum Chordata; class Aves; order Passeriformes; family Monarchidae; genus Monarcha; species Monarcha castaneiventris. The sequence continues at coordinate 10,590,670 of JAMPIT010000388.1, forward strand.
CCTACCCAAACCCAGAAATAAAAAAAATTATCTCATTCCTAGTCGTACTTTTCCAGCCAAATTCTGAGGTCAGACCTAGGTCAGTCCCTCTTCCATTTGTTCTCAAATGAGGCTCTTATTCTATCACAGCCCGTCAAGAGCTGGTCATCGTGACTCTGGTTGGGAAAGGTGTCTTGTGCCAGTTAATCTGCCAAGTGTAATTTCAAGAGACAGGGAGGCTGCACAGAGAGGAGCTCACACGTGCTGTGCTCGGGCTGCACCAGTCCAGACTGGGATGTGCTTTGCTGTCCTGCTGACATACCAGGCTGTTGCTGTGCCTACACAGCACATCTGACCACGTTTGGGAACAGGATGAGATTCCCACATCTCTTCAGGACAAGGACAGAGCAGGAGGAGGGAAAGAGGGTTTCCTAGGAAAACCCTAGGGAACCTAGGACTTTTCATACACCTCTACCCTTCCCCATGTGCCTCTCAAGCAGAGCTTGTGTCGTCCTGACCACTGAACCATGACTCCCAAGTTCCCAGCAGACTTCTCTTCCTGCAATTGCTGGTTGTTGAGCAGACATAGAAAGTCCCTCTGGTGGATCTTGAGTTGCTGGTAGCTGTACAACAGCATTGGGTGGATCTTTCACTCCACCAGTAGAGGGGGTATGACCCCTGAGAAAAATCCTTGCCATATTGCTCCAGATTTCTCTGACTGAGGCTGTAGATGATGAACCTTGACACAACAATATCAAAGGTTGAAGACAGACTGCTAATTCTGACAAGAAACTATCATGGATCACCAGAAAAAGGGTAAGAGCTCCTGTAAACATAATGGTAATCCTTACATTACAGTCTCTGCAAATTTCACATTAGCCAAACATTTTACAATTCTAGGGGGCCACCACTAAGTTTTTGACTGTAAGTTGAACTTTTTTCCAGGGAAACCACCATCCAGCCATCCCTGGTGAGAAAACCATGCTTTACTACAAAATTACCCCTAAATTACCCTTTAAATATCCTTTAAGATTTCCTTTGCAAGGGCCCATCTGGACCACCAGCATACAGAACTGTAGAGTATTTATACAAATAATGTGTCTTATAGATAGGGGATGGCAAAGCAGGGTTTGCTTGGTTTTGGTTTCAGGGGAAGCTGCAAAAGTATTGGTTTGATGGGATAGTTTCAGGGGACTGTGAGAGTGGCTGGTGTAGATAAGCAGCTATCAAACAGCAGAATACAATTTACCAACCATTTTTCTGCATTTGAGGTTTCGTCAAAAAAAGAGCCAGTGTATCTCCAAGCTGTCACTGAGCAGCTGGGGAAGTGCCCAGGATTAGTTGCAGACACAGTATCAAAGTTGCTTTCCTACAGCTTTGATTTGTGTTGGCACAATTTGTAGAATATAATTATCATTGTAGTTTTACCACAAGTAACTGAGGTCCATGTACGAGCATACAGTTATTTGTGTTCATAGCTGACCTTATTTTTAGAGATATATTCTCAGTTTGAATCTAATAAATCGAAAGTTACACTTAGTGAAGAGTTCTCTGCAGCAGGGTTGCTGTACCTATGGATGCTGAAAAAGCTTCAGCAGGGAATTTCTTCAGCTCTCTGCAGCATTTTGTGAGAGTTCTGTCTTTCCCATGCAGATTATTTAAAACAATTTTGTTTTGTAAACATTTTGTAAACGTCTTGCACCTGCAGGTTGTTTTGCAGTGTTGTTATGGTTCTAACTAGATAAATACTTAGAAATGGGTGCCTTAGAATTTGGCCAATCCCCTCAAGGGGTGGATGGCCAAAAGACCTTATGCCATTTAACACATTTTTGAGAGCTAACATATAAAAGCCTTTGGGAAAATTAATAAATTGCTTCAATTTATCCCTGAGCCTGGACTCTGTGTCGTTTCTCTACTCGTCCTTAGTGAGAACAGGGACATGTACCCTTTGTTCATATTTCACTTCTCTAAAACACATTATATACATGATTTTAAGTGTCCCTTGCAGTAGAATTGCTTGATTTCCACTAATAAAGTGAACAGAATTACTTATCACTGTTACCTAAGGTTGCCTAACAACTTATCTGACAATAATAATTGCTCTGTAATTAATAGCTATTTACTGGTACACATAATTATGCCATTATTATGTAATTATGTTCTTATTAAATACTATTTCATGTAAAACCATTTTGTCTGGTGAAAGAAATAATAATAGACCACAGAATATTTTTCATTTCTAAGGAGTTAAACACATCTCAGTCATGTGGTGTATTTTTAAAATTACTTTTAAACTTTAAAAATAATTTTTAATTTACTGGCACAGACTTCTGAAAGAAGATTAGGAAAAGTGCATTCTGAGAAGATTAGAGCATTGGCAGAGAATTTTGTGAGAATTTGTGAATCTCCTTTCCCAGTGATATCTTGCCATTTCAACCTCACTCATTAAGACTTTGCATATAATAGAAAACACCACAGGGAAAAATAGATATAGAAGAAAATCTCTTTAATCTTGGAAGTAAGCCTATTTAAATATAATTGCATTTAGTATCACTTGTTGAATATGAAATAAATATCCAAGATGCTTACACTCTAACATAAATTTAAATTTTAAAAAATCTGGAGTTTCAAAATATTCTAATGAAATAATTCCTCAGCTTTCCACTCCACGTATACACATAGCTTGAGATTATGAGATCTACATATTCCTCAGGAAACAAAAAAGAAAAGCATCTCAGCTTTGTCATAGAAGAAAGAACTTTTGGCCAAGTTTCAAAATCCATTCTGCTTACATTTCTGTTTAAATTTTAAAATCACTGTCACAGATGAAAGCATTAATAAATACGAGATTTGAGATGCCAACAAATCCAGTAGTCTATCCAGTTTACAATTTTTATTTTTTTGTAGAGGGAATGTGAATCCAGAGACAGGAGCAGTTTTGGTTTTTTTTGGCACAGCCACCCACATATTCATACCTCTTACTAGATTGAGATATTTCACCTATTTCAACATTCCTCATGTATTCTTCAAGTTAAATAAATATTTTTCTTTTTTCTTCAAGTGGTTATGAAACACATCTTATATGTGTTAGCTATTAGAAGACATCCACTTAATTCTGACTACCAAGGTGGTCATTAGTTATTCCTTACTAGGGGTGACTACTACTAGATGTGAAGTTTGGTTCTTAACTAGGCTCCAACTCATGCTTATGTCTTCATTTAACATTATACTTTTATTTATATATTCACCTCTGTTTATATATATGTATATGTACAAAATAAATACACACACACATAGGTGTATATATGCACATACATATATTTTGTGGAGAAATTGAATGCAAAATTTTCAAGAAAAATATGTGTCAGAATTATATAGCCAGACTAAAAGATATGTGAAGTAATTTGTAGCCATCACAGTGATCATTGATCAACCACCCAAAGGCTTATGGTTCAAAATAAAGCTGTGTATGCTTTTGGATTCGTAAATTTTTCTCTGACTGTTGGACCCTAAATCCCATAGAGGAAAAAATGTGCTGCCTAAATCTTACTGAATGAAACATACTTAGTGACTTTAAGACACACCTATTATATGATTGTCATGCTTAAGTATCAGGCACGCTTACAGAAATCTGTAGCTCAAAACATTGCAGGAATTACTGTGTGTGCGTGGCTGATGAGAGTAGGAAAGACAGATTTGACATGGTGAAGGTTACAAAACCAAATTAGCACACTGTAAGAAGTCACTACTCCAACATCTTTTAGTGCCTGAAGGAATACATTTAGGAGTGAGGCAGCAGGATTACTCCTCAGTGCAGCTGATGATTTTCATCAAACAATCCTGTTTGCTCCCACTGCCTAAGAAATAAAAAACAGTCTGTGTAGCATCAGAAGGAATGTTGAGGATTTTTTTGAAGGGAAGAAAATCTGATATTCAAGAGCTTATTGAAAATCTGTCATCACTAAAAAGATAATCTTATGTGAGAAGTACTGAACTGTGTTAATCTCTGTCATAACTCCATTTCAATCATTAAATTACCCTTGGATGAGTTTAGGCTGCCTGTAAGGAAAGATACAAACCACCAGAGTCAGTTAATTGAGTTAAACTTACTTAAAAACTAAAAAAACCCACCAAGCAATAATGACAAAAATGGACTATTTCCATTAATAAGCAGAGATTTTGCAATAACTGTATTTCCACTTAGATTAAAAAGTAAAATCTGAACAGGAATTTTGGTTGGGGTTTTTTTTGTTGGTTTTTTTTGCTTTTTCTTTGATTAAAATCTCTTAGCATGACTACTCAGTTCACAGCCACAAGTGAAAACAAGGAAGTCCTAAAGAACTGAATTAATTATTGAATTACTTACTCCCCATTTATATTAATTAGAAGAAAACACTTTAAAGGAATTATACTTCAGTCAATAAAACAGTTCAAAATGCAGTTTGAAACAGGACAAGTGAAAACACTGAATTAAGAGAAATCTGAATTGCTTGCAGCCACCCAAAGGCTAGTCCTGTACCAGCAAGTGAACTGTGCTTTGGGTATGAGAAAAACAAAGAGTGCGACTGCCCATAAATTAATAATAATTAAACCATGAAAACCAGATAGTGATAAATACTCTACTGACGAAAATGTGTACAAATTTTGAAGCCATTCAAGGGAAGAGATATTTTTAAGTTGTAGCCTGTCAGTTTCCTGAAAGAGTAAGACAAAAGAAACAAGGATTTTTTGGTATGTCTGTATGTAATCACATCCAAAGGAATATTGGCTTATTTGGCAGAGAAAGCCAAATGCCTTGCAAAATTTGGATGGATAGTCAAGAGTAAACACATCTGGGAACAGAATCACGAAGCTCTGATGTGGAGTTCTCATTCAAAAAAGGCAGAATAAATATGAGTCATACAGTTGGATGATCGGCTTAAGGTGGAGAGGCAGGAGGGTGAAGCAAGTGAAGAACTGATTTCTTCAGCCAGAGTCTGAAAGCTGTTACTTCCTCCCTCAGCACCATCAGCACTACTTGAGTCTCTCCTGCCTCAGAAACCAAGGCCAGGGCTTAGGAAAGGCCAGGGAGACAAAGGAAATTCATTCCATACAGTTTATGATTCTTTCTCATCCCTTTCAGCTCTGACAGCAGTTACCATATCATTTACTTTTTTCTGCCTCATAGCTTTACTCCTACAGTGCAAATGGGAAAGGATGAATTTCCTCAGTGGAAAGTAGCAGAAGCCCTTTCCTGTTACTGGGGGAAGTTCAGTGCCTGTTCATATAATGACACATTATTGAGATAATTCTAAGAGTCCTGGGAGTTACCAGACCTAGTTTCCTAAAGAATAAAGTAAATTTGTCATTTTTTCCAAAGAAAATGGAAGTAGAACCAGCTTGCTAATTCATCAGGCTGACTCAGTGCAGAAAGCAGCCCATATACTCCCTTCATTTCTGCACTCCAGGAAGCCACTCCACCTGACTGTGCAGAGGTAGGAGCTTGTCCCTGAAAAATGTTCCTTGCCATGGTGTTTACTATGTGCTTGTTATTGCCAGCAGCACTGATGCCTTCTGTAAAGTACTTGATATCACTGCAGGAAAATAATTACAGGATTTTATTTGTACTGTATCTGGTCCTCAAGAGAGACTGATGGTGTTGCACATGCAATTCTAGGCAGAATTTCCCCACTCTGTTTTCCTGCTCTAGTAGTTTAGAGAGTACTGTATTGAAAGTCACCTGCCAGTTTTATTGTTCTTATATTGTATACCCACAGTGCATTTATAAGGGCATGGGAAAATATTTAAATATTTAGATTGATGTGCATATTACTGTTTTTTCTAATCTACAGAAAATAATGCAAAATGGAGACAGAATTAATCAATTTTAAGTGCTTTGTTTGCAAGTATTATACTCAAGCCATGGTTTTTTTACTCAAGGGAAATAACAATTTGATATCTTGGGATCTGAACATAAACACGAATAGAGATAAAGAGTACAGATACATACACACATAGAGATTTACACTTTTTGGGAAGTGAGGCTGAAATCTTTGGGGTTTTTTGTATTGACGCTCCAAATTAATGTAATGTTTTTTTTTTTACTTTGCCAAAAAGTCTGTTATTGTTCCACAGAGATATAGAGTCGTATTTAATAAATAAGAATATACCATAAAAAGGTGGTTAGCTTTCACCTAGCAGCATGAAGGAAGTAAGATCATTCCTCTCTGAATATTTACTTGAATTCTTAATAGAATATATGTATCCCATTATGTATGTCTCTATCCCAATCAAATGTCATTTACAATGAAAGCATCATGGACAGTGTTTAGCAAAAAGGTTCTGGTGAATTGACTGAGCTCATACAATTCTTTGAAAAACCAATTTTTTAAGGAATACACCTAAAAGAAGTTAACTGATCATGGATTTTATATATATTACTATTATCCTTTACTTTCAAGACATAAAATCTGCTCTAGAGTATACAATTGACACTTAAAGGTTGTAACCGTTGGCTTTGGCAGGAGAAAAAACAATGTTTAGTTGCGAAATGAAATAACAACATTGGAAGATAATGAGCAAAAATTCTAAACAGAAATGTCCAGAATTTATTGCTCCGTGTCATCGTATTTCCAATTTATCATGAGTTGTATAAGATGGACATAAGATCTTGAAAATGCTACAATTTTATGTCATGACACAGCACGTTTTGCTTCTGACTATATGAAATGGTCTAATACAATAAATTTGATAAATATTGTCACAGAAAGAGTAACAAGCAGCAACATTCTGAGAGTATTTTGGTATCTGTTAAAAGCCCTCCCACTATACCAGGCTATTGTGAAGTTAGGCTAAATTTAGGGAATGACTGTACCTCATCCTATAGTCAGCAAACCAGCTGCCAAACTGCAAAGGGTCCCCTGCTTTTAGGAGCACATCCAGTTCCTGCTTTCTTTCTGTAGATGCTGAAATACCATGACAGTTCTTCTATAGCTGAGTTGGTGTGACAACAATCAATGTTTTTAAATATCCTTCACTTTTGGACTTCCTGTAAAAAAAGAGAATAGTAAGTTAAATTGGTGAGAAGATGTTAGACAGAGATAACTTGAGCTATGGAGTTATGAAGTGCAGGAAAGGCCAGCTTACCCTCACTTACAAAGAAAAAATGTAATAATGATGAATTCTGATACTTCTGTGAATGTGTTTTCTGAGAAGATGTTATACATTTTCTATGAAACATGGTGAAAATTAAGGAAGCAATCCAATAGCGGGAGTATAGTCTGATTATGCTATGTGCTACCCTGTTGATCTCAGGCAGGTTGTGTTGTCTCTTGCTAGAACACATGATCTGAATCCCAGTGTTTATCTTGCTTCCCTACTCTAGGTCATTTTGTCCGAGAAGCAATTTAAGCATCAAGACATTCAGATGCATGGGTACAGAACACTACAAATACATCATCTTATAAAAGGAAATAATTCATTTTTTAGCAGGAGTAACCACCAAATGAGTGAGAAATGAGCACCATAAGAGGCACAAGTGGTTTCAGTAGTGCTGTCTTTAAAGACATTGATTTATGTAGAAGCCCAGAAGATAAGAGGCTAAAATGTCTGTCCCAAGCACTGACGGCTCAGGAGCCAACCAAGACTTGTTTGTAAGAACATGCTGTGAAAAAGGACAGGATGAGCCTGGAGCAGAGGGCCATATGGAGGTAGGGCAGCACTCTTCTGGGACAAAACTCCTTATTCTGGTTCCTGGAGATAAGCACAACGCACTGCAGCACAAGCACCGGAAGGATACATCTTGGAGAACTGGGCATGGACCGACAACTGAAGGCCACCACAGTGGGGCAGGGGGGGAAACAAGACCACCAAAGACCCCTGAAGTCCTCTAACCCATTTCCAGAAATGTTTAGAAGATTAAACTGTACATGATAACTAATTTGTATAGAAAGCGAGACATATAGCTCCAGGGTGGGGAAAACTAATCTATAAAAAGGTACCCCCACAGAGCCTTGGTGGTGCCCACTGGACTCTGTACACCTCTTCAGGTGGATAAATGGTGGAGCCAGGACTCGTGACTGACCCACCCTTCCCTTCCCTTCCCTTCCCTTCCCTTCCCTTCCCTTCCCTTCCCTTCCCTTCCCTTCCTCCTTCCCTTCCCTTCCCTTCCCTTCCCTTCCCTCCCTTCCCTTCCCTTCCCTTCCCTTCCCTTCCTTCCTTCCCTTCCCTTCCCTTCCTTCCCTTCCCTTCCCTTCCCTTCCCTTCCCTTCCCTTCCCTTCCCTTCCCTTCCCTTCCCTTCCCTTCCCTTCCCTTCCCTTCCCTTCCCTTCCCTTCCCTTCCCTTCCCTTCCCTTCCCTTCCCTTCCCTTCCCTTCCCTTCCCTTCCCTTCCCTCCCTTCCCTTCCCTTCCCTTCCCTTCCCTTCCCTTCCCTTCCCTTCCCTTCCCTTCCCTTCCCTTCCCTTCCTCCATTGTGTCTCTTCCCTTTCACCCTAGCCCTTACTCAAAATCCACCACCATGGGTGGCTATAAGGGACTAACATACAATTTCTATACTACGTGTATAATCTTCTACTAAAAATTGCTAAGTTTTTGTGGACCCTCTGACTTTCGTCATTCCACTTCAACCACAGTCATCAAGCTTATTCTCACTGGAGAGAAATCCCACTCTTTCACCAGGAAAACAAATTTCAAATTAATGTGAAGGGATGCAGACTTTCTCTGATTAAATTCTCTCTCTCTTTCTCTTTTATTTTGCTGGTGAGTAGCAAGGGAATGAATGTCCATGTATTTGGACAATTTTTTTTTCATTTAGGGTAAGTAGTGATCTCTCTATTCAGTTAGATTCAAAAAGTAGTGTCCAACAAAACTATTTTCTGAATGTTTCTATCTGGCCTTAAAATATTATCAGCACAGATTATGAGCATAGGAGTATATAGATAATACAGATCCTGAAATTCTAAAAATTGCATCTTTACTTTTCACAGATCAGATGCAATACCTGCATATACACCATTAAAACTTCTGCTCTCCTTTCCTCTTAAGCTTCATTCAGAATTTGTACTTTGCTTTCACTTCCCATGTTTCCTCTCTTCTGAGATAACCCATCAGTCTCCACTTTATCAGGCCTGTTACTGTCTAGATTTTACTGTGCTCAAATCTTTTCCCACATCAAAACCTCTGACTTCTTCATTCCTACAAATCCCTGTACTGGGCTTTCAAGACTTTCAGATCTCTAGACTCTGGTACATGCAGAAAAGTGCAGTCCCTCTTTCCATTTCTCCACTGCCACAAATCAATACAAAAGCCTTATGCTGTTGCAATGTTGGCTAGCTTTTATAATTAAGTTGGTTCTGTGACAAACATCCTCAAAATTCTAGAAATTGTGTGCTTGGCATAAACCTGGAAAATGAGTTCAGGCTCTTATTTTACTACAGGTCCCACAGATAACAGTGAACAATCCAAATCCTGCTGAAGCCTTTAAAAAGCACACAGGCAGACTGCTTAGTCTTGGAAAGTCTTAAGTCTTCATTGTGGTAACATTATCAGCAAACTGGCATCTGCCAAAATAATTTCTGACCCATTATTTAACTGCTAAGGTGTTCAGAGCCCAACCAACACAAAGCTAAAATAACCCAGCGAGAGATTTTGAGACTGAGTAGACATCAGTACCACAGCTAAGTACAGTGCACACCAAATCTGTGTGCTTTGTATATACTTTATATACTCTTGAAAAACACTATTAGAATCTGCAGAAATTATTTTGTGAAAAGAAAATTTGAAGGCAGAGAGAAATCTGGACAAGCATCAAACAGATACTGAGTCTGAGACAAGTGACAGCTTTCACAGCAGGTACAAGTAAAGAAATCTGGTTTAAGAATCCACAGAAAAAAAAAAAAAGTACCCTTTTTTGGTTTTAATTCCTTGGGATATCTTTTACCATCCAAAGAAAAGCCTCTCAGAGGCTCTTAAGTCACCCAAGAAGGACACAGGCACAGGATAGTGGGATTGCCACAGGTGGACATAGAAGCAGCCAGCTGAACTTGTAGCCTCACTCCACTCCTGCCTCTGTTGGCTGCCTGATCTCTCACACCAATGACAGATCCTTCTACATCCTTCCTTTTTTCCAAGCTAGTTTAAAGATTTCTCCTCAGACTTGTCAATTGCTTACTGATGTCTCCATCCTGCTATCACTGCAAATACATCCTTTACCTTAGAAACAGCTCTTTAACCGTGTGAGAAAACATTGCAGTCCTAACACCCTGTCTGTGTGGATAAATCTTTGATTGGCAGGTAGTCAACTTAGATATTTGCCAAAAACTCATCTGTGTAAATTCCATGTGTTGCTTATAGATTGTAAGAGAAAGAGGACGTGACACAAAATTATATGGCACCATTGTTAGGGTGCCTTTTTCATGATCTCTCTGGTTTTTGTGCAAGCCTTCACACTGAGTGGTGTCTAGTAGCCCTCCAAATTCACAAGGTCTGTGAACAGAAGTCCATTGATCAGGATTTTTTAAAGTAGTTTTGTTGAAGGAGTCATCATGATTTATCAGGCACTTTTTTGAATTAGTAGTAGGAAAGCTGCCATGACCAAATGTATTAACAGAAAAGTCTTGCTGAAAGCTGACTTATCAGGATCTCTCTTTAACTGTAGTATCTTACGACACATAGATGGCACCATCCTTTCTCCAGAGAGAAAGTTATAAGGACAACTCTGGAAAAATGGTCGTGCTTAATGAGCCTGGGCTTTTTGTTTTGCTGTGAATGATTTATACATTAAATAGAGCAAGAGCATAAATATGTATTTCTCTTTTAGGAGCAGAGGAAATAAGTTATGACTAACTTAGCTTACTTGTTTCTTTGCTCTTGACTCAACAAGAGTTTGAACTTCCTCTCACAGATATTTATGGGAGAAGGAGAAACCTCCAGATGGGCTACAAACTGCTGAAAATGTGCAGATGATCTTTGTGGGGTTCGGTTTACTGATTTTGCAGAAGAAGAATTAGTTGACTTAATCCGTGTCAGGAGCATTCTGACAAATACCCTGATTTAACCTAGAGTATTTCCTAAAGACTGAAACTTACAGTTTCATAGAAAGGCTTTTAATTCAACCTGGTGTTGATTACATGGAGCAGTAGATGTGTGAGGGAAAGGATGTGGCAATTGCATGGAGCACAGTGCAGACGTAGGAACCTGAGCAGTTATATCTGATGTTTATTTAGCACTTTGCTGTAGTGTCCTTACCTCCAAGGTGTGCTCATCATCAGACACAGGAGGGAGCAAAGCTTACGTTTGGATGGCTGTGTGCTTCCTACATCACAGATCCAGCACTGCCTCTTATCAGAGGAGTTGGGGGAATCTTAATCCATTCTAATTTATGTTCCTTTGCAACATACCCCTTGTTAAATTTTTTCCTAATAGGGAATAACTGGAAAGCAGCAGGATTGGGATATGCTCCAGACTTTTCCCAGCATTTGCCCCAACTTGGAGACCGTGTTTTTAGGCATGTTTGAAATTCTGGAATGGCTGGTTCTTATCAGCATGAGCTTCAAATTCAACTACTGTCTCCTACATATACTCCAATCACGCAGCACAATACCCCAGAGAAAAAGCATGTTTTGCTATTGACGTAGGGAAAGAAATGCAGTTGCCACTAAGTGGTGTTCTGTAAGCCTTGTTTCAGTCCAGAACAAATTTGAATGGTTAATTTTAAGTCACAACAACAGTAAACCCCTAAACTGATGCAATAAAACTACAAGGATATGAACCGTACTCACAGTAATAGTATTACAAATTACATCCTCAATTAACTTATCTTACTTTGCTGCCATGTAGCAAATTGGGTTTATTGTATTTTTCTTGACTTTCTGGATACAATTTATTCATTTATTTGAACAAAAACTCTTTGTGTTCACAGTGTTGGGTATTGCTTCTATCGGAGCAATATGGAGCAAATGGGATATGCTCTAGGAGTACTCAGTTACTGTGTATATTTTGAATATAAAAATACATTTTTATACTACTAAAAAATACAGAAGATCAGGAAACATAAAAATGTTTCCTTTAGAGATATCAACATAACTCTACATCATGGACGGATTGCATCATTATAAGCAAAAAAGTGTGGGTTTAAGTGTGCTAGCTTTATCAGCTACGTCAACACAGCCAAGAGCCTTGCTGAAAGGAAATTGTCAAATCTAGATAAGGAGTGTGCTCATCATAAGATTTCTCTACCCCCTCCCCATAAAAAAAGCCCAACCAAAACGCCTGAAAAACTCATTATCTCTCTTGCAAAGAAATTTTCTTGAGGGTACAAAAGCTGCCTACTTTTCATGGTGTTAGAACCTTGTCTGTGCTAAGGTGTGACTGAACTGGTCATTTATAGTGATGCTGTTAGTCAGTTCCCACAAAGCTGAGATTTCTGTTTGAAGTGAGCCCTTTCCAAGTGCAATTTGTCTGAATAAAGTGAGCTTTCTGATGGATAAATATTTTATTAAGTTCTCCTTTGCTAAACTCGCTCACACAGGTGGTTATGTTGACAGATACAAGTTATCATCTGGTTATGTACCTTGTTCTAAAGGACTGTGACTGGAACTTGATACATAGGTTTGTTTTTCTTTAATTTTCCAACAAAACAAATATCCAAACAACCCTTTGAATCCTTTCTGAAGTTATTAGACCTAAAAAAAATTGGGTGATGCTGTAAAGGCTTATCAGATGTGCCTCACTGTGTTCCCATAGCAACCTTCCAGAGGATAAAGCAAAGGCTATCGGGGTAAAACTCTCCATGGGTCCAGATGCTGCAATATGTTGCTGAATGTGCCCAGAGGGCTTAGAGGGACAGAGCAGGGCAAGGTATATTCTCAGCATATCCTGGATTGAAGAGCACTATGGAAAATGTGGTAGACTTCACAGGAAAGCCATCACAAAAATATCAGAAGAATGTCAGCGCTACTAGGAAAATAGAAATTTGGACAAAGAAACTAAGGTTTGTGTATCTTAACATATATATCACTCATTATATTCTATATAATTAATGTACCTTCAACATTGTCAAACTAGATTGCATTTTACATTCCCTTCATGTTGGAGTCAAAGCTTCTCTGGACCCAGGCCCAGAGGAAAGCCAAAGCACAGGGGTTGAATTAAAACCCTTGGATAACCTGAGATACATGAAGTCACACCAAAGTGAAACAGAAATATAGATTTTTAACTTCTAGTAGAAATATATGCTAAGTGCCTTAAACATTAAAAAGCTGCAGCAGAGATCTTAAACACAGTTATTACTGCAGCAGCGCTACCTTTTCACAGAATTTCTTTACTTTAGACAAAATATAGATAAAACTACACTGTTCACATTTTTTAGATAGAGTGTTCACATAGACAATAAGAGCTGATAGAAACCATATATGCAAATCTGTGTAATACCTATGTAATACTTGTGTAAGACTTAGGACTGTTAGAATTAGACCAGGATAGGTTAAGAAAAGAAGAACTAGAATCATGTGTTAATCTTATTGGTCAATTAACAGATATAATCCACACTTCTATAAGAATTAGATATAGGAGAAGTAGCTGTTTTTCTGCCTGCTGTTGCTGCTTGGCCTGCATGTAACCCTCTTGAACTCTGCCTTCAAGAAAGCTATGAGACTATGAAATAACTCAGCAGAACAGCAGCCTCCTCTGCTCTCTTGCCCTGGTCCAAGAAGGAAGGGTATCCCATCAAAAGCTCAACATCTTCACATGTCTAAGAGAAATTACATCAGATAAAAATGAAAAGACATTTTTTGTGCTGAACCTGAAGGGAAGGGGGATGAAAGCAGCTACACTCAACAAATATGCTCTGTTTCTCTGGTTCAGCTATTGCTGGTTCAGCTGGTAGCACTTAAGTGAAAGATACTGAGCTTTGGCTCCAGCATTCAAAGCAGCCACAGAATCACCAACCCTCCCTCTCTTCCCCCCTCCCTCCCCCAAAAAAAAACCAAACAGAAAAGACCTTTTAATTTCATTTATAAGAGAGGGATCTTGGAATGACAAGTCAGAAAGAATTAAGTTTTAGAATATATCACTTCCCTGGGTACGTGTCTGGATGATACTGTTTGGACTATGAGGGCCTCTCAGCATTTTCAGCATGGAGTCAAACTACCAACTTTATATCACAGCTTGGACTTGAGGAGAAGGAAAAGTCAACATGAGCTTTTTTCTATTTTTCAGTGGTATTATCCTGGTAAGGTGAAAAGCTCTATGTCAATCTTTTAATAAATATCCTAACAGGAATCAATGAAATACACTGATTCACTTAGGTCAACAGTCTTGGAGGAATGTGCAAGGTGGCAGTTAAGCCACATCCTCAGGTGCTGGTGTGCCGTCAGCTGCATTCTTTGTGAAGAAGAGCCCTTCTGCTGCCAGTCACTGACTGAGAGGCTGCTGCCTTTCTGCTGTTAGGAACTGCCTTTCATTGAAAATACGGTTCCATTTACAATATCTTTCATGTGTCTGAGACTTTCTCACATGTCAAGTATAAGTGTGAATTTGGCCTTAGGGAAGAGTGTACAGATTGCCAAGATGAAAATACAAGACCACTTCTGTACAAATACCTCCCCCTCAGTCCCTATCCAATTTATAACCCTGATCTGCACTGCTGCTGCTAGTGCTCTTCATTGCCTCATCACAACTTGGCTTTCACAGGTGTGTGTACTGCTCATCATCCTCCCTCATTCTTCTTTTATCCAGCTGCCTTTATGTTTAGGTCCTTCCTTCTTTCTCTGAGACAAACAACCTCCCAACCTCCTCTGTGTTTTCCTCTCTCCTCAGATTTCTCTGCTACATAGGTTTCAACTGTCCACCTTTGTTATAATTTCCTCCTCCTCATTTCCTGTCTCATCCTGAGCCACTGTGATAAGAGCACAATAAAGTCACACTGACAAGACACATCCAAAACTGAAAAGCTGCACTCGTGGTTGCTGTGTGCTGCATTACATTAATTTAACTGGAGAGGCGTCGTTTTAAAGGTACAGAGGTGATATCAGGCCAGTCCACCATCACCTTCTTTCCTAGTGGGATGCTTTTGAAAACTGTCATCAAGTTATTGCTATGGCAATGAATATTCCTCTTTCAGAATTGGTACATTACTAATAGGAGATAATGATACATACAAGTAGCTGCTTCCCTGCCTGCTCAAAGTGCTCAGTAAAACATCATTCATGACTTGCCTAAAATGTCACTGTTATTTCAGTACTTAATGACATTGTGATATTTTCTTGGCACCTGTATAGCAAGACTCAAATGGAAATGTTCATGAGTAATTTGAGAAAACCATTCTTTTATGTTTTTATTTAATTTTGCTGGCTATATCTGTTACATTAAAATTCAATATTAAATGTTACAAAATGGTAACTGTGCAAAAGTCTCTGCAGATGCAGAGACTTATATATTATCCCAGTAAATACAAGCTTGTTGCTACACAAAGGTTGGTTTGTCTTGGTCACAGTCTGGTGATGGGTGCACTCCCTCTCTGTCCATTGTGGATCAGAGATTTCACTGTGGCACACACAAACTCTCCTGCTTCCCTTCAGTTGCAACCCGGGCCTCAGCAGAGCATCTGCTGCTCTTGCAAATGGCTGATTTTTTGAGTCATTAACATTTAACCTTTCAATCTCTCACACCTGGATGGAAGAATGAAGGGGGATCATCCTCAATTTCTTCTAATAATTACTGCCATCAGTTCAAGAAGACCAGGTGGAGTTACCTCAATGGCTCAGTATCCTTTTATGTTCATTCTTTCTCCTGATGCAGTAGGAACATGTCCCCAAAATGATAACCTCGTGCTATTTTAAAACACATAACAAGGCAATTGAAAGTGAATAGTGATAATAAAAAAATACAGTGAACCTGCTAAATTTGCTGAAATATTTAGCTCTTGGGGATTACAAGGCCTGCACTTCAGGATTGTGATTAGAGTCAGTTGTGACCCTCCATGATATTTTATACTATTTTGTTGATTTCTGTCTACAAAATACCCACACAGACCTAGGAAAGAGTTCTGTCAGTGTTAGCAGACAGCCTTGCTGTGAAACTGTTTTATTGGAAACAGTAAAATTACACAATATTCATATCGTATTAATGAAAAAATTACGATGTTGTTAATGCTCTTAACTCTGTTTCAGCATAAAGATGATCCAGTAGTATAACGTATTGTATCATAAATGATGCAATGTTCTTTTTTGTATGAACCATCAATCTCTCAGAAATAATTATAGTTCTGAAAATGTCAGGGTAGCATTTGTTCTAGGCTCTTCTTAGGACTGTCCTCAGGCAGTTGTTCTATATTTTGTCAGTTCAGTAGTTGATTTCCTGTATTTTTCCTTCACATTCGAGCTCAGTTTAGATGCAAAGCAACACTTTTAATTTGCACAGGAGTAAGATTACAAAGCCTTGAACAGGATCTTGACTTTTTTTGGCTGCCGCATGTAAATGCTATAGGGATTTGTGGATTTAGGATTTTAAAACATTTTGATGGAGGCTATCATATGAAAAAGAGTTTCGGATAACAAGACTATTACTAGCATAGTTTTGGTTGCTTATTTGATTTGTCTTTCTAGTGGTGCATGTCAAGTTAGTTTTGCTTCAACCAATTCATATCTACTACTGAACTGAGAAATAAGTTTTGAAAGATCTTGTGAAGCTGAAATGGAAGATGCCCAGATTTCAATGGTATATTCTTATCTTACATTGAAATGCTTAGGAAGTTTCAGTAAAAGAGATCATTTTATTTTTTCCCAAATAACTGGTGTGTGAAGATCTGAAATTAGTGACTGATGAAAAAATAGAAGACAAAGAAGTGATAGCCCAAAATAACATGTAATAGGCACTATTAGGTAAGACTCAATAAGCTAATTTGAATTATTGCAATACAGCTGAGATACTAAAAGCCTTGGGAAAAAAATTAGTAACCTGTTCTCGCCACCATTTTGACGGAGATAGAAAATAATTCTCTAGCACTGCCTAGGAGCAACTTTCTGTTTAGGCCTACCACCCAGACCTGTCTTTTGTAATCTAGATGAAGGAGTCAGAACTCTAAGGAAATAAAATAAAAGGTCAACAGATATTTATTTTCAGTTCAGGGAATATAAGGCAACCTTATTCTAAAAGCACCATAAATCAGGTAACTCTGCTTATGTTTATTATGTTTAAAGTCACCCAGATTTCTTTGACTGTAGAAAGCCTTGCCATATACAGTTTGTTACAACTTATAATGAACTCCTAGACAATACTAAACCTTTGTGCCCAAATCACATCAAAATTCAGTGCCTGCAGGCAGCTCTGAGTGGATTCTGGTGTAGCTGCTTAGCCTGCAAGAGGGTTGAGTCAGAGAGAAGAGGACCCTGGTGACACATCCAACAAAACAGAAGTATACTGATGGCTGGAACATCAGCCATGCAGGAACAACTTGCTCAGACACCTTCTGATCTTTCAGGTTTTTTAGAATTAGGTCATGCAAAGCCCTCTATTATTATCAGACCTAACCACCTAAAATTCCTCTGTCATGATGAATAGAATTGCAGCACATAATTATTTTGTCTAAATAGCTCCTTGTTAAGTGAAGTTGTAAGATGTGGCCCAGTGTTTTTAGCCATCAGGTTTTATATTAAATTACTCTTACATGAACTTTTTAATGTGTGTCTGTACATAAACTATTGTGGTGAATGGCCTGAAGCCACTAATGGGAGAGGGCATGTCTGTGCCATCAGAGAGAGAGCATGATGGGGCTGTTGGATAAGTGGTTCAGAAATCATTAACAGAGCACTGTTCAGAGCTGCAGAGTGCACTTAGTTAAGAACAACCCTTAAAATAGGGCATTATCTAGGTATTTGAGAAAACAGATTTTCTTGAAGGGATTCTTTCAAGCCACAAAGGTGATCCAGAGCCCAGTCTTACTGTCATTGTCGTGTCAATTAAAAAAACACAAACAACTATCATTGATACAAATCTTTGCTGTTTAAAGAAACAAATAATCAAAAACCGAACTTTTTGTAGTTTAACATCCTTTGTCCTGCACATTTCCCTCAAAGGCTCCTCAGGTATTAGCAGGTCTTCAGATGGGATGG
This sequence comes from Monarcha castaneiventris obscurior, assembly GCA_026261815.1. Taxonomy (NCBI): domain Eukaryota; kingdom Metazoa; phylum Chordata; class Aves; order Passeriformes; family Monarchidae; genus Monarcha; species Monarcha castaneiventris. Next base: position 10,608,736 of record JAMPIT010000388.1, read on the forward strand.
ATTATCTTGGAGGCATATACACTTGGGTCAGGATTTTCTTTTGTTTCTGGGAAATGAGAAAGGTACTACTACACTTTTGTAGAGAAACAGTGCTGAAACGGTGATAATTCTTGCCACTTGCAAGGGAAGGAGATACAGAGGTGAAGCTTGAACAAAGAAGCTGTTTCTTCGCAGCAAACTTAGATGAAAATGGAAAACCTTGCTGGTTTATTAGGAGAGAGAAGCTAGAGCAAAAACTGGGCTTCAGTCCAAGACCTGATTTAATATGGCTGGACTTTGGAAAGCTTTGGTCTGAATATTTGCTCATAGTATCTTCCTCATAATCATCTTCCTCATTTCTTCTTCACTATATTTTGGTTTAGAAATTAATAAAACTTGCAAGTGACAATACAGTATTTTCACTCTGAATAATACAACTGATATGACTGTTCTGAAATCTCTGAAATCCCTGGTGAGAATCCCACATGCCAGCAAGCATATGAAAAGCACAAGGCAATTGCTAAACCCAGCAACATTTTGCCTGAATGGCTGATCTCTGCATAAAGCCCTGCAAATATAACATAGCAGCTTGCCCAATTCCTTCTAACAAAACTATGAAAAGATTAATTAAATGAAAATCACAAGCAGTTATCTATCCAGACTGAGCAGCTTTTAGCCAACCACCCTCAACATTCAGTCTTTGACAAGTAATGAACGCTGTCTGTATGCAAAAACGAGATTGAACAAAATGACATTTTATTTCTTTATAGCTATGAATTACCTAACATAATCCTACAAGTTTAAAAATCTTACAGAAATAGGAATAATTACAGAAATATCGGTTCAGATAAGAAATAACTATCCAAAACTTAAGTCCTTTCTGTTAACTTCCCACAAGACTGTTCGCATTCATAGATTTTTATTCCTTCAGAGGCATCCCTCTCCTCTTGGTTTGACTTGGGCAGAAGTTTCAAAATATTAACTGGATGCAACGAATCACTCAGATTCTTCCCACTCTACAAAGATTTCATCCAGAATGGCAATGGAGAGAACCAAACTTGTAGACAAAAATAGAATCATAGAATCACAGAGTGGTTTGGGTTGGAAAGGGACATTTAAAGGTCATTCAGTCCAACCGCCCCGCAATGGCAGAAATATCTTCAACCAGATCAGGTTCCTCAGAGCCTCATCCCATGCGACCTTAAATGTTTCCAGTGAAATACACACTAAGAAAGGGATTTTTACCTTTTCTTCACAGACCTCCTATCAAACTATGTCAAGACTGTTTCCTTCTGTGCAATGTCCAGTCTTTGTGAAAGTTAATAGTAGGGAGAATTATAAATGTTGTAAGAAGTTTTATTGTCAAAACTACATGCTAAAGAATTACATAATACATTCATAGAAATGTTCTGAGGACAGTTTATCAGCAAACATCCCCCATTCATCAGAACACACAGAATACTGTGTGTATTTCTACACAAACGTGTACCCATATGCAGATACAGAAGGTGTCTGTTCAGTTTAGTGTTATGTTAAGCTACATTAAAAGCATATGCATCTCTCCTGTTCTTTTCACCTTATCCATATGGTTTAGAACTTTCACCAGCTTTCTGGTTTTATTCGGCTCCGAATCATCAAACCATTCAGTGCTCCTGAATTATAGGTGTAGAATTTATATTCTACACCTTCCTTTCTGCCTTGGCGGGACTAACGGAGTCTGTAATTCACAATCTGTATTAGCGACTGATTACAACTGAAGTTACTAAATCAAGACCATGACTTTATGACAGCGATAATGGTTTATAGCTGATTTATAGCTCATTATTATTGTTCCTGTTAGTAAAGGATTGTGAAGAAAAGAAGCATTAGATAAATGGGTATTTGCCTGAATATGGAGAAAATAAAAACGAATTAAAAAGAAAATATGTGACCATATATAAAAGTATATTGAATAAATCCACATACTTTCAAGACATCTGTTGTTTTGTGATTTTTTTGGCAGGATTTGACTTGTTATTCCTTTTTATTTTAATGAATATGGCTTTGAATAATAAAATACTTCAAACATAATCATCTTTTTCTGCATTTTCAATTAGATAAAGTCACTGATGAAAGGTTTCTCTGAAAAGCATAAAATCTATTCTGTAGATGCTTGGTAACACCAAAGTAGTATAACTTATGTTGCATATTAAGTTGCATGAAAGCATATCACACTGCATGTTAAAAGGCTGATTTGGAGTTGATTGGTATCTGTTTCATGACTCCATTTGATTGGAGTAGATGATCAGTTACCACTAACAGCATTATAATTATTGATCTACTTTATTCTAATAAGGAATGACCAAATACACGTAGTTTAAAGTCCAACAATTTGCCTGCCTGGGTTGTATTTATGTTTCTAAAGAATGCAGAAATTATGAGGGAGAGATACATCTCATCTGATCAGAAATTCTAATCAGAAATCCCCAGTGTTTCTCTCTGTTTCCTAATGCCTCAAATAATTATCAATAGCATGCAAAATTTCATTCTTTACCTTCAATATCTTCACAGAATTTCCTCACATTTATTCTATGGAACGTTTTCTCTCCTTGTGATAGCTACATGCCACTGGAGAAGTCAAACCATTACCCTCCATAGTGAATCTTGGGTCAAAGATAATTTGTTTTGTAAATGAATGAATTTTCCTCTTACCTCCAGGTGATGTCCCCTTCTTTTCAACTATAGTGACTCCAATACAATGCAAAGACATAGCTAGACCTTGCCTTCCTATGAAATGTCAGCAGAAGCACTCAAATAAGAAAGGCCTGTTACTGAAGGCCAAAACAAAAAAAAGGTAAATACATCCTAAAATGACGTAAAATGAGACTTCTAATTTTTCAGAGAGCCTTCTTAATGGAAAAAAAATATAAGAGGTGATAAAATTAAGTGACATCTTTTACTGTCACATGTCCTAGGCTGCTGTCTTTCCTATGAATGACAATGCTCATTTTGCAACATCTGGTGTATTACATTTTGAAAAAATGATTGATGTAATAATAATTTTTTAAAATGTTATATAGGACATGCCATTGTAAAAATCAATATTTAACTTCAGAAAAGATTACCTCAGTTTAACATAAATGATTACATTTCAAAAAAATTAACAAGGCCCAATTAGTTATTATATTTAAAGATACACACAGCTCTGATGCTGGATTGAAATATAATTGTGTTACATAATTCATTTTATCTCTTTGTGAAAATAAAAAGCATCATAAGTCAAATGCCATGTCTCAGTGAATTCATTTTTACTGATGTCAGAATGGGAAAAGATGGAAGCACTAAAGCGTAATAGAATGATTTATAGAAGACTAATATGGATTCATTTTATCACTGCTTCCTTTAGCTCCTGCCTTTATGTGTCCTTCAGCCTGTGAAGCAGTGCTTCACAGCAAACCTCATCCACTCAGGTTAAGAGAAATCAAGGGAACAGTCACCCCTTCTTCACTTTTCTGCTGGCACTCTGGTTTCAGATGCAGCACAAAGACAAATTTGAATGTCTTCCAGTTGTGATCTTTCTTCCTGGAGAAATAAATGTCAGGTAGAATTTAAACTCCATTCTTGTAATCAGTGCTGGGGCTTTGCTTTTCTCTTTTTCATTTCTGTTATCAGACTGTGGCTGGTGACGCACCAGACCTTGACGTCTTTTTCAAGCAGGATTAAAGCCAGGCAGAGAGTTCATCTGCACAGCTGCCCCCAGGTCCCCTCCCTAATCTCGTCATGCAAACAGATAAAAATGCATAGCTCTTTCCAGCGACCTCGTGGGAGCCTGCCCCAGGAGACCAAGCATGGGGAGGCACTCTGAGTCACGGTGGTCACAGGGAAATACTGAGGGGTTATTGACTCCATGGCTGAGTCCTCTCCCACGTCTTGAGAGGGTCTCTGATGAATCCTGACCCTCCACAGCTCCCCGTCCAGGTCAGCTGTGACAATGCTCCCACCACTACCAAACCTCCAAACACCTCCATGGAGAACAGCCCACAGCCCGAGATCACAGGCTGCTTTAGATAGGTGACAGCCTCTGTTAAAAGGCAGCAATGTCGGGAAACATTTCTACATCTCATCTGGTTTGGACAATATTTCATTATATGATAAATGGGCTTATAGGGACAGACATTATTCATTTTAATGCTTAAAGGTGCAGGTGGATTTATAGCAAAGTTTTATCAACTGCTCTGATAGATTGTACAGCTTCTATGAAATGGAAAACCTACTTCAGCACTTGGGAAATACCAGTGAGGGTTTGCCTGCTTTTAGGTATGTAAACCACTCCAGGCACGAGGGATACGGTAAGAAAATAGAAAATGCTTATGAAAGCATGACAGATAGAAAGATAAGTCCTTGAGTGGATAAAAGAGTGTGATGAAAGAAGATATATACTTACTTTGCACCAATTCATAGTCCATCAGCGTCAGATTGGATTATTTCTTGTTGATATTCCCCATAAATTTTTTTCTTCTTCAATTTGAATAACAATATTGAATGGAGTAAATGTGCATTAAATTTTCTACTAAATTGCTATTTAATCTTTTTGTTGTCATTGTTATATGCCCACAAATTTCTGATTAAAATTCATGCAGGGATTCATGGTCCACAATATACATACCATTGTTCTCATAAACATAGTCTCTTATTTATAGTTTTGTACACCTGACACTGAATGCACAAGAAAAGAAATCTGATGGTGAATACATAACACCAGAAAGCAGGAAATACAATGTTTTCTTTTTAACAATCTATGTCTTACAAGTTTTAATAAAAAATAAGGAAATTAATTGTTACTTTGTGTTCAGCACAATATTCTCCCAGTAAAACTTATGAGTTGGTAGGGAGAATTACTTCTGTGTATAATCAATGTCTTTGCTTTACAAGGAGTCAACATATTCTTTATTTACTCTGACATAGAGAAAAGTAAGAGACACGTCCGTTTTAAAACATTACAGAAAAAACCACATGGGCAGCAAACATGCACTGTTCCAAAAACAAGGACTGGCATGGAAATTCATTTTCTTCTTCTTAGCTTTCTTTTTCAACTGTAAGGAAAATAATTATTTATGTTTACATTTTAATTGTTTCCCTTAAAAAAAAAGTCAAGAAATATAAACAAACTAGCTAAAAATTTCTTCAGCTTGCTTTCTGTATTTATACATAACACCACTAGCTATATAAATCATTACAGTGCTGTTGTGGCACTTATGTCCCAAGGTATATATATGCTAAATGTAATAGAATACCTCTCAAATTTTCTTTGAGATGAATGGGACATGGAGAGAGAAAAAATTACCTAATTTTCAATGGTAGGACATACATCCTCATCAAATTCATTTTGTGAGCTGGAATTTCATCATTCCTTTTTGCTACTTAAGGCCACTGAAAATAATTAATTTGCATACATACATTTAAATTGCTTGCTTTCACTCTGCTTAAAAGTTCACAACTAAAAGTTCTGAAATTTTCCATTTATGGTTTGTAAAATTTCTCCACTCTATGCACGTAGAGAAAAAGTAAAAGCAATGAGCTAAGTGTTCAAAGCTAAGAGTGAATTTTGTAATGTGGTAAGAATAAAGAAATGATTAAGGACTTAAAAAACCTGGGGGGCACAGAAAAAAAAAATACACTTATGTACACTTATGAACACAGAATTCCTATTATCCAGATTAATATACCCTAATTTAGAGTACCCTTTACAAAGAAAAATATTTCAGACACTGAAGTATCTGTGGCGTAAAGCTGGTATGCACTCAGTGAGAGAAGAGCTAAATCCTGATGGGACTCTGAGAAACTTCCCTTTCCACTGATGTCACATTGTTACCAATACCAGATGGTTTCAAAGGGAAAGAAAAAAACCTCCGTATCTTTTCTGTCACTAGGCAAGCTCCTAGTGACTTGACAAGTTATAAGTAAAACATAATCCATGTCTATTTACCCCCTATTTATGAATTTAAAGGTTCCTGGTTTTGCTGTTACAGTGATAAAAAAATGTCATACTCTGCTGAATTGGATATAGAGGATTGTTGCTTAGATAGTTCTGCACAAAATTATTTTTTATTGCATTTCACTGAAAGAGTTCTCCTGCAAAATGATCATTACTCATGATTCCAGACCAAAAAGCATTTCCAGATAAAATGGGCTCAATCATAATGCTAGGAGGGAAAAAACTTAGGCACCAGATTAGCATGTGCACAGTGTTTGCCTCAGAACCTGATATAACATAATCCTTTATGATGTGAGCTCATGCATTAGTTTCTATAGCAAAGAGCTTGGCTTACACTTTTAGCAAGAATAAAGAACAATATAATGCCAGCTAAACATTAATATCCATCCTTTGAAAAGAACCATCCTGTTCTAATGCTCTTGTGTAAGTTCCAAATAGGTTGAATTTGAAGCAAAATATTCTTCATACTAAATTCTTAGCATTTAGCAAAGGGTCTTTGAATGAAATGTGGGGATCTCTACAATTAGTCCCAAAGAGACTGACTGAGTTGAAAGTGGAGTCTGGAACTGGATGTTAATTGGGTTATGAATACCAATCCACACAAATGTAAGTACGACTGAGGATGTTTAAAAGCTCAAAAAGGACAGCATTTCAAGATTTTGTACACTGGTTATAGTCAGATGCTGTTGTGGTTTAACTCCAGCCAGAAACTGAAGACCACACTGACGCTCACTCACTCCCCCACATGTGGGATCAGGGAGAGAATCAGAGGGTAAAAGCTAGAAAACACTCACGGACTGAGACAATGACAGTTTAATAGGAAAAGCAAAATCCTCACATGCAGAACGAAACAAGGAATTGATTTCCTGCTTCCCATAGGCAGGCAGGTGTTCAGACATCTTCAGGAGAAGAAAATTACTTCTACTCCAGCCAAAATTAGAACTGATATTTAGCTATGTCAACAATATTTGTTGTTGCTTAAGTGTTTCCCTTATCATAATTTCCTTGGCCTTCATCTCCTAGCCTTTGAAGATGGAGGTGTGGGACACCAGCTTTGGTATCTGCACTCAGAAAAGGTATCTGACAAGTCTAAATACCATAATTTTTGACATTTTGGTGAGAGGGGACCTAGCAACAAAATATTATTGTCATTATAAGAAATGATAGTTACTACTGAAGTGCTCAAATACCTGGAAGAAAAGAATCAGAAAATTTAAATCTGAGAGAGAAATAGCTCTCTTCTGGGGAAAATGCCATTCAATATTCCATAAAGCAATAAGTTGTCAGAAGCCCTCTGAAGATCCTTTCTATCTGCAGCACCAGTGGTATGATTGCCAAATTTTAAAACATTGATTTAAAGGTGAAGGAGAAAAACATCCCTGCTGGAACACTGTACCGTAAGAGGAAGAAGAAAGATTAAGTGTAGTGCTGCTGGCACAAACCCATGTTCTGTGTAAGCTGTCAGAACCCATGCACAGCAAATGGATCATTTGCTTTTGGCATGGCATCTGTCTGTACTAGACCTTGGACACAAGATACTGAGGGCTCAAACCCTTCTGGACATTGTCAGGTGAAGAAAGAACAGCAAGGAAGAAGGACCACGTTCCAACAAACGAAATCACATAAAAAGCAAGTCTTCTAAGAGAATGTGAGAAATGTAAACTGAAGCATTTTCTTTCCCATCAACAGGACAAGGCAAGGATGAGATTTGACAGACTTTTTTTTTTTTTTTTGGCTCCACTGATTCATGTTTTGGTCCATACTTTCAAATATTTCAGTAACAAATTAGATACTGGAAATTACTGTGAGTATGTATCTCCCTCAAAAAACCTCCACTCTGATTTAATCCAAGATAACCAATTCATTTACTGTGGAAGCCAGAAGTTTATTTAAATTTTACAATTTGAGTTTTTCTGGAAATATTTCAATTCACTTCCACATTTAGTCTTTAGACAAGAAATGTCAAACTTTCAAAATAACATTTATTCTGTAAAATAGAACAAAAATAAGATGTGATCTTCCATATTTACATGTGAAATTAAGAAAATCATGAATACATTACGTAAAAGATGGTACTTAGATGCCTCTTCAGATATTGCAATTGTTTTGGTTTAAAGGAAAGTCTTCCATCCATTGAAGCTTACTTTTACACAGCCTTTAAAGTAGGATTTCCTTTGCACAGATTTTGGTTGTTCTCATTTTAAAAAAAATATGTAATATTTTCCAAACGTTAATATTAGATATAATGTTTGGAAACTGTATACTTCAGTAGGGTACTCCCATAATTACAATGTGCAATCCTGTGGCACCACTTGCCCTGCAAAGTTATTGACAAATACTATTTGCCAATTGCTAAATATGCAAATACCAGGTTGATTATTCACACTGTTTGCTTTCTGGAAAATATCAGTTTGCTTCTTTCATCCTGTACCTGACTGCAAGCACAGGATTTATTTTTGATCCCAGGCTGCATCTTCAGGGACATTACTAGCAGAGAGGTACAGATGTGATCACCCAGTTCTACACAGTGCTTGTCAGGCCACATCTGTAAGTACTGCGTCCAGTTCTGGCCCCACAAATTCAGAAAAGACATGGACTGATGGGGGAGGGTTCAAAGGGGACCAATGGAGATAAACGAAAGGCTGGAGAACCTGCCCTGTCAGGAAAGATGGGAGGAGTTAAGTCTTTTAATCGGAGAAGAGACGGCTCAGAGGGGATCTCATCGCAGTGTTCCAGCATTTAAAGTGTGACTAAAAAGAGGTTGGAACCTCTCTCCTCATAAAGATCCACATGGAAAGGTTAAGGAGCAGCGGTAAGGTTGCACTACAAGTGATTTCATCCTGACATAAGAAATAATTTTTTACGGGGAGTAAAAGCATTCACTGGAACAACCACCCCAGAGATTGGTAGAATCTTCATTGCTGGAGGTTTTCCAGATGCAATGGGACAGGGTGCTAGATGATCTTCCATAGGTTCCCATTCCAGTGAAAATTTGGACTAGATCACTTTCAACCTGGGCTGTTCTGTGGTTGTATAATCATAACTTACACAAATTCACCTGAAGTGACTAGTACAGGCTACATTGGGAGACTTTCTGACACATCAAATCAAAAGAAAAGTCATAGTTGACAGGTTTTAGATCTTTTAGAGGTAACAGAAAATAGAAAATCTAGAAAATTCCTGGAGTAAGTGGGATTTACACCTGCAATGACAGAATTGCAAAACCACCAGAGAGAAAAACCAGGGTAAATACCCCTTAATTTTGCGAACAAATAGCTCGAGGACTTAAAATCACCCATTAGCAAAACACCCTTGGATCATTTTGTTTTAGGTAAAAATTTCATCCCACAAAATATGGACTCTGTTTTGACAAATATGAGTGCTTCAGGAGGAAAAACAGTGGTCTGAGGTGTTAGTTAAGCTGTCAACTCACAAATTCTCAGAAAAAAATTTAGTGTTGGCCTATATATACAGTACAAAAATGAACTCTGAATATGAAAACCAGGAAAATAGACCAAAGAGATGTACTGGATGCAGGTGTTGAGGTGCTGATTCCAGCTGGCTCCAAGGAACCCACTCCAGGACCTGAGGGGAGCTGGTGCTGTCTCTGCAGATGATCTCCTCAAGTACTTCAATATTTGCCCTCCTTCTTTCTCAATACCCAAATCAGTATATTAAATTTATAGGCAAGGGATTAAGTTAAATTTCCCAAGTTGAGTCTGTTTTAACCCCAAAAGTAGATAAAGTGTAATTTTGTTTAAAGATGAGTTATTTGAATTATGTTGGCATGAAAAATAGAGTAGATCTGAAATTCATTTTGGCCTCTCATGGGAATTTGTCCTTAAGTATGAGCAGTCTAGGACTGTCAAGTTCATTATTAACATCTTGCATTTTTATAAAGCTTTTCATACTGAAGTATCCCAAAACATTTTATAAATCACAGCCTACTGGTCATCCAGCTTTCTCCCATTTACAGCATCTCCAGCAAAAAAGGATTATGAATCATTTTGCAATGGAAATGACAGGCATATTTCATTTAACATAATTTTTTAAACTTGTTTTGGAATAAAAAATCCCACACTGTCTGCCTTCCAGGAATAAGAATTCATCACTGGAAAATTACCCCTAATATCTTGCTAAAAAGAACATTTTGTGGGGTTCATCCAGAACTCATAGCAGTAGATATTTAGGCTGTGCTTTATGTGTTTCTGCCATGAGGAGGGAACTTGTGTGGCAGCTCAGGCTTGGACACTGGGTAAAGAAAGTCTGCTGGATGCTGTGATGCTGAGAAAGGACTGAGGAGTCTGAGGAGTTCAAACACATTCCCCATCAGTGAATGTGGTCACCTCTGATAGTCCATGTGTGCTGTGAGCAGTGGCCAGGGATGAACATGTTTCCATGTGAACAGTTGGGACAATTTCCCATGTAAACAAGATACTCGATTTATTTTTGCCCTGCAATAGATTAGCACATAGATTTCTAATAGCTTTCTAAACCAATACTTACATGAACATACAGCTTTTCTAACTTTCAACAGAAAGCTTTCTTCATCCTCAAAGCAGCAGCAAGCCTTTTTTCCCCCCTTTTTTTAACTTCAGGCCAATAGAAGAAAAAAGAACAAGATTTGCTAGTTCTGGGAGTGTGCCAGTTTGGACAAATTTGGAGGAAAATATCCTCTGATAGAAGGCAGGTTATAACCACCCCTCCCCTACCAGGTTCAGGAAAAAAAATTTCCACGGAGGAAAGTGAAAGAGATAAAAAACTATTTATTTAACAAACACACAGGAAAAGGATAATAATGCTGAATAATAAAATCTCTTGCTGTGGAGAGAAACCTGGGAAGATTTCGGAGTCCTTCTGTAGGTGTGGTCTCTCTCCTCCTCAGAGCTGGGTCATGGGCCCTCCTCTGGTAGAAAATTCTCTCAGTGTGTTCTGATGTTGAAACAGTCCAGAAGAAAAGAAAGGAAAAACTGAAGTCCCAGGAAAACAAAGTTTAACTCTCCATCTCCCTCTGGAGCAGAAGAGCTGAAAGCTGGCTGTAAAGCAAGAAGGTGCTTCCTCTGCTCTTGGTACCTCAGCAGGAGAACACTGAGGTGTGTGTATCCATGTCCTTGAACAACTGTTTTCAAAAATTCACTAGGTTTTTTTCCTTTTCCCCTCAGTTTAAAGGCACAGAAAGGCACAGAAATAATTTCTGGGCATAGAGCAGCACTAGGGGATACACATCATAAAGTCACCCCAAAACAAGGAGAAGCATAGTTCAGGCTAACATATTCAGGATTAGATCTACCTCTCTGAGGAAGTATCGTATCTGCATCTTTGATCTCTGTTCAGAAGTGTATGACAGTTTCTAATCACACTCTGTCATGCAAGGCAGAGCTTTTCATGGTGACAAGTTGAAATAAATAAATACAGAAAATGGATTTTCTTTCACCGAAACTGCATGTGGTGGAATATGTTGTGAACTTTGCACTTCAGTTTCCTTCAGCATTTTTGGAATGTTTATTAATCTTACATAATTGGTTGGAGAAAAATCATATTTAACAAATTTCTAGTACATCAGGATGAAGGTTTAACAGTTAACTCAACTAGGGAGTTAAGAAACATTATAGTACACAAATTTCTTTTTCAGCTTGGTATTACAAAGATCTGGTTTTCTATATTGTTTAGCACGTGTCAGACAAAACAACATATTCTGTTTCTTCTTCACATTCTTGACAAATAAAGACCTAAGAGTAAAACTTTCAGGCAACAGCACATGCAAATTTCAACCTTTGCCTATAGAAAATGAAATAAAAGAGACAATTTTAGACAGAACATATTTTTCCTTTTGGGACTTCTTGTCTGTTTTAAAGTAGCAAAAAATGCAAAACTCTTGCATGAATAATTCATATCGAAGCATATCTTTTGTTCTCTTCATTCATGCTCTGAATTCAAACATAAATGCCCTTATGTGGAGAATGTATCTGTGTATACTCATTAAGCATTTACTTGCTTCCAGAATCTTCCCCGTCTACTTAAAATTTTGAAATCTAATGGTTAAAAACAGAGTGATGTACAGTTCTATGCTAAAAGGTAATAACAATGTGAATAATAGAGGAGATATTTGGGGGAAAAAAGGAAAAAACTGTACCTGTTCTCTGCTTTGAAGATGTAAGTGCAGTGAGTTCTCTTAGTCAGAGCCAGACGTAATTATTATCTATTTCTCCTCTACAGCAGTTCATCCCCAGTTTTCAGGATATTTCTAAAAAATTATTAGTAAGCTTGTTATCATAAGCTGGGAAGTTGCAGGAAAGGAATTCTTCCCACCACTCTTTGATTTCCCTAGAGCATTTGCTACTGATGACTGATAGAGTTTAATGATTTAGGTGACGCTATTTTTCTCACATCTGCTCCTGATCTATCCTGATATTGAAAGAAATTATTGGCTTGTACATGATATTGTAACCATTTCAAGAAGTTAATGCTTTCCATCTACAGTTTTCAAAATATCTGTTTCCATTATCTGTCGACACACAATTGTAGGAGGTAGGGAAGTTCTCTGTCAAATACAACACCCAATATTTTCTTCTTTGATGATGTAACAGAACTGGGGAATAATGACTTTTGGTGAAGGAATAGTGAGTAACATTCTTTCAGCCCTGTTGACATCCATATTAACCCCTCTTGGTTTTTTTTAGCAGTGTAGGTATTTTCGCTACTCTTTCAGAGTATTCTGCTTGATTAATCATTATTTTTACCACACAAACACAGCAGACCACAGCTACCATGCTCCTATACACCTGTCTAACCAGTTGGCTGGTTTTCCCTGCACACTCTGCCAAAACATCCACATTCCACAGGAGCTGATGCCACTTCCACTACTGTTAAATTTTAGTGGTTACACAGTGCCAGCAGTTTTACAACCTCACTGCAAACACAAATGGATTCAGAAGCTCTTTACATAGGTAGCACACAGGTACAGGAATGGCCTGTGGTTATGTCCAGTATTTATTTACGCCAAGTTTCCTAGTCTTTTTCCCAGTCTCTTTTTTCTCTCTCTTGAGTTGGCCGGTGCTCTACATCAGAATGAGAGTAGAGAACACAAATGACTCACTCAACATGAGACAGCAGAGTTCAGTCACAGCCCAGAAAACCACCTGTATCCCGGGCTGCATGGAAAGAAACGTGACCAGAAGGCCGAGGGAGGTGATTCTATCCTCTACTCTGCTCTTTTCAGATACCACCTGGAACACTGGGTACAGTTCAGGTGCTCCAACCAAAGAAGGACATGGAACTGATGGAGCAAGTCCAGAGGAGGGCCACAAAGTTGATAAGAGGACTAAAGCCCCTCCCCCATGAAAGTAGGCTGAGAAAGTTGGGGCTGTTCAGCCTGGAGAAGAGAAGGTTGAATAAACACCTCATTGGAACCTTCCAGAATCTGAAGGGGGCCTACAGGCAAGCTGGAGAGGAACTCTTCATCAGGAGCTGTAGTGATAGGACAAGGAGTAATGGGTTCAAACTGAAATAGGGGAAATTTAGATATATGAAACAAATTCTTTAGTATGATGGTGGTGAGACACTGCAACAGGTTGCCCAGGGAAGTTGTGAATATCCCATCCCGGGCAGTGTTTAAGACTAGGCTGGACAGGGCACTGAGCAGCCTGGTCTGGTGGAAGGTGTCCCTGTCCATTGCAGGGAGTTGGAACTAAAGGATTTTAAGGTCCCTTCCAACCCAAACCATTCTATGATTCTAGATAAGGCAAAATTATTCTCAAAAAGAATATTTAATGTGAAACAGCCTGCATAATTTCAAGGATTCCACTGAAAAGACAGTGGAAAAATCCATGTAAGTACACAGAATCAACTCACCAGAGAAGGTGAAACAATAAGCCATTAAAGTTTTTTTGAAGGTGTACAGCTAGCAGTATTTGTGAGGGGCTAATTGGAGCAGCTGAAGTTAGAGTTTAGTTAGATTTTTCTTCCAAATTCCATTAAATTCAATTAAAACAAGGTAAGACCAGAGGGTCTTAGTAACAGTTGACCCATCTTAAAATTTGTTTTACAAAGTAATTTTTCTTGGAAAGAGCTCAGAAGAAAAAGCCAGCTCAAATGTTCAAAGTCTGTCAAAATCACAAATCTCTTGCAGGGGAGAGTGATTGCCAGCTCTAAAAATAAGTGTTTCCATCCACCTGTAATGATACAAAAGCTACAGAAGGGAAAAGAGTCCACAAATCCATAGCTACTTCTGCAATGTATTTTAAAAGTGCTTTTAGGTTCTTTGAAACTAAAAGTAAAATCTGGAAGTTTTAGATTTTTACTTTTCACTCTTTCAGAAAGAAAATATTTACCTTTATAGGGTTTTTTTAAATGTACTTCAACGTCTCTTTAGTGACCTGGAATGTCAAATTAGAAAATCTCTCATGTCATCACTAGGGAAATAGCAGTTGAATATTTCACAAAATAACTTTTGGTGCAATTTATCATTTAACTAAATTAAAGAAGATTGCAAAAAAAGGACAGGTGGTGTACCTTATGTTTTCCTCAAGTTACAAGATTGCAGATGAACCCTTATGGCACAGCAGCTGTTTACTGTCATGCTTTTCTATCAGTAATCAGTTTATGTACCATAGTTTTACTCACATCAGCTTCAGTTAATATCTTCTAAATAGCTCAGCAGGTCAGATTTCAATCTTTTGTGATGTGATAATCCTATTAGATCATCATCCTTGCATTATTTTCTCTGTTCCTTTCACTACTGACATATTTTGTTTATCCTACCAATCAATTCCATTTTCAAGAGCCATTCTTCCACATGACTAAGCTTTTCCAGTTTTCAAATGTTTTCATTGATTTATTCCTTAATGTTCCTACATTTATTTTCTGAGACATCCTATAAAACTCATCTTCATTCTAAGGATAATTAAACTGTTCTTTGTCTCCTGTGAATTATAACTCAGACAAACTATATTTTTCTCTTATCTTTCACTCTTCAGACATTTCTTTCAGGTTGATACTGAGGTTTGTATTGGGTTTGCATGGCAAGGTTTTGGTAGTGGGGAGGCTACAAGGCTGGCTTTTGTGAGAAGCCACCAGAAGGTTCCCCATGTCCAATGGAGCCAGTGTCAGTCGGTTCCAAGATGGCCCCACAGCTGTCCAAGGCCGAGCCCATCAGCGATGGTTGTAGGGCCTGTGGGATAACATACTTTAGAAGAGGGCACAACACAACTGCAGATGGAGAGAGATGTGAGAATATGTGAGAGAAACATCTCTGGAGACACCAATGTCAGTGGAGAAGGAGGGCCAGGAAGTGCTCCAGGTGCCAGACCAGAGATTCCCCTGTAGCCCAGGGTGCAGGCTGTGGAGAAGCAGCTGTGCCCCTGAAACCCATGGATATCCACAGTGGAGCAGAGATCCACCTGCAGCCCAGGGAGGAGACCCATGCCGAGCAGGTGGATGCCCAGAGGGAAGGAGGCTGTTATGCCATGGGTAGCCAATACTGGAATGGCCTCCTGACAGGACCTGTGGACCCATGGAGAGAGGAGCCCACGCTGGAGCAGGGCTGCTTGCTGGACCTGTGGACCCATGGAGAACCCATGCTGGAGCAGTCTATTCCTGATGGATTGCACCCTGTGGAAGGGACCTGCACTGGAGCAGTTCATGGAGGACTGTCTCCAATGAGAGGGACCTCACACTGGAGCAGGGGAAGAGTGCGAGGAGTCCTCCCTCTGAGAGGGAAGGAGGGACAGAGACAATATGTGATGAACTGACTACAGCCACAATTTCTTGTTCATCCCGTGCTGCTGGATGCAAGGAGATAATGAAAACCAGGACCAGTTGAGCCAAGAAGGAAGAGAGGAGTGGGGGAAAGGTGCATTTAAGATTTCTGCTTATTTCTCTTTATCCTACTCTGATTTCATTTGCAATAAATTAAGCTAATCTCCCCAAGTCCAGTCTGTTTTGCCCATGACAGAAACTGGTGAGGGATCTCTCCCTGCCCTTATCTTGAGCCAGGAGCCTTTTGTTATATTTTCCCTGTCCAGCTGAAGAAGGGAGCGATAGAGCAGCTTTGGTGGTCACCTGATCCCCAGCCCACGTCAACCCACTGGACACCTTCCCTTCTGCTTTCTGAAATGTCTTCCATGTCAATAAACATCTTTTTTTTAAAGCAGTTAATTGGACTTCAGATATTTGACTTTTTCTTGCAAAAGTCCCTGTCTGTAATGATCTTTCTGTTCTTTGTCTTAAAGCATTTATGTTTGTACCTAAATCTCTACTGGTGATTTCTCCTGCAATAAGCTTGATGACATTATGTATAATGACATTTATTCCAACACCTTCTCCTTTCCTTGCAACTGGATTCAAGCATCCCCTCAGTGAATATCTGCCATTAGTGGTCTTTTCATTGCCCTGATTAAAGAAAAATATTTCATCAGATACCCTCTGTGGGCTGCTTGCCAACATCCTGGGCTCATGCAAATGTGCACTGCGCTTCCTGTTTGGTTGCAGAAGCTCTGGCCACATGAGGCAAAGGCCGTTCTCTTTAGAGAAACCTTCACTTGCAAGTTTAATTATCTCCCTAAGGTAATGCTAGTCCACTCTGCTTTGCCCTTTGACATGCTCTCTCACCAGGGTCAGCAGGAAGGACTTTAGATCCATACAAAGATGCAGCTTGAGAATTTCAGGTGAGGAGGAAACAAAGGATCAAGCCACTCACATGAAGTCTTAGATCTCCTCTCTTTCAAAACTTATTTCTCCCCAAACAATGGGGTTTTGTTCCTATTTTATGTCATTTTTACAGGGTACTTTGATCTGGTCTGCTTTAATGAGACTTCACTCAGTTGTTCTTCACTCAGTTGTTTCCCATAGCAGTTCTCACAGTGCAGTTGAAGTTTTCTACACATTTTATTATTCAATAGTTTTATCATACCAAAATCTTTTGTATCCCTGAGGTAAATGATAAATACTTTTCAAGACACGGATGAAAAAAACTCTAAGCCTCTGCACAAGCTTTGCTTATATAATACAATGTAACAAGAATTTAATGAACTATAAATACGTTTTGTTTAATACTTGACATGGTTCTTTCAAGATCTATTAAAGCGTTTTTTATGACAGGAGACAAAGCAGGAGAGGCTAT
The DNA here is from genome assembly GCA_026261815.1 of Monarcha castaneiventris obscurior. Taxonomy (NCBI): domain Eukaryota; kingdom Metazoa; phylum Chordata; class Aves; order Passeriformes; family Monarchidae; genus Monarcha; species Monarcha castaneiventris. Next base: position 10,625,808 of record JAMPIT010000388.1, read on the forward strand.
TATTTGCAGCTTCTCTTCTTTGATGTAATTCACAGGGGTAACAGTAAAAAGGAGTAAGTTAGCACTGCCAAATGAAAAAAATTCTGATGGTATGGAGGAAAGCTCTGCTTGTTTCAGACTTTACTGTAGATACTGAAACAGAAAACTGCATCTGTTTTTCTAAAAGATTGCCTGTTTTCACAAACAATTTACCATTACTAGTGTATTAAATTACATCCCAAAATTGCCCTTCCCCATCTGTGTACAGAACCTCCGCAGGCAGACCAGCAGCATGCCCAGACTCCAGAGGGAGAAAAAATATGAGCACTGGGTGAGTTATGTAGGGTTGAGGAGATGCACAGTGTCTCACTGCCCAACAAAGGAAAAATATTTTCTCCAGAGCATACTGCAGGAAGACTTTAACAAAACCAAACATATTTACTGACTCTCCCTCAGCGCTCTGAAGGAGGATTTATTAAGCCTGAGACAGTTCTCAGCTGTGTGATCTTTAGGGACAGTGCTGCAATGGAGCAATGGAGAAGGATTGCCAGCAACAGCAAGCAGTTGAGACAGGAAGAGTCAGGATATTCAGGTTTCTGCTCTCAGACTCTCCTCACCCATTTCTCAAGCAAAATTTGGGGTCTGAGTTGCTTTCTTGAAACCATAACTGATGATCATTTTTCATTTTGGAAATACTTCATGTGATTTGCTTACTCTTGCTGCTTCAGGAGCGTTTTTCTTGGATGACATAGGATGGAACGGTTTATTTCAAAGAGAAAAAACAGTCAATTTATAAGCCAGAGCAAGACCAGATTGAAATTCATTAAATCTCTCAAATGTTTACTAAAGAATCTTACAGTAACATTACATCAATTAGAATAAAAAGAAAGGAGGGGTAGGGGTATTTTGTTATTGAATGTGCAGCCACAATGATCTAATATTAAATGTTGGTATTGTGAGTGGTTTAATTTACCCTACTTTCAGTTCCAGCTGCTCAATATTATGACCAAATATTGATATCACGAAATATGAAGAATAATTCAGTTCATTGTATTACTCTAATGAAGTACCTCTGCCTATCAATAATAAGTCTAAGAAATATCCCCAAACTAATGATAATAAAAATTCCATTAGATTTGTTTATTACCAAGAAGAGATACCTAATTATTCTTTGCTGCATTCTTTCTATGTAGCTTTTTGCTTCATGCTTTATAGTGATAAGACATCACTTGTTACAATGATTAACATCAAGATAGTATTAAATATAAAGCATCTGTTATGCCATGTAGGTAGTTCAATTTATCCAATAACCCATAAACATTGTTTTGGTTTCCATGGTTACTCAGGGGATGCTAGCATTTTTATTCAACACCATTGGTTGCCAAGAATATAAAAAACACAGCAGTTACAAATCCAGATTGCAGGGGTGTAGTCCTGCATTCAGAAATTGCATGTAGTAAATCTCATTTGATGCAGCATTTGAATCCAGAATGTATTCTCAGCAGCACTCTTCTTTGGATTAATCAAGATACTAAGATTGAAATAAGAAGAGAAAATCGTAGAATCATTTATTCATAGAACGGTTTGAGTTGGAAAGGACCTTAGAGATCATCTAGTTCCAGCCTCTCTGCCATGGGCAGGGACACCTTCCAACTAGAGACTGCTCAAAGCCCCATCCAGCCTGGCCACTTTCAGGGGTGGGGCATCAGCAGCTTCTCTGGGCTACTTGTTCCAGTGCCTCACCACCCTCAACATAAAAAATTTCTTCCTAACATCTAATCTAAACCCATCCTCTTCCAGTTTAATGCCATTCCCCCTTCTCCTATCACTGCGTGCTCTTGTGAAAAGTCCCTCTCCAGATCTCTCACAGGCCCCCTTTAGATGCTGGGAGGCTGCTATAACTGAACTCTGCAGTGAAATAGAAACCCTTAAGGGTCTGTATCACATTATATGCAAAAAATAGATGCCAATTATTTCTAATTTTTCACTTCAATGTATTAAAAAATAAAATCCTGTCTTTTCATTAGAGCAAGTGGTGCCTAAAATCTACTTTTTAAACAAATTTAGAAGTGAAATAAAAGAATAGCTTTACTTTTCAGACATATGTAACCCAATACAACTTGCTAAACAAACAACTTGCTGAAATAATTTCATATTGTGTAAAGACTAAACAATTTCTGCAATGTGCTATAACACACAATACAGACTTAGTACCTATAATATTTATTTTTAAAAAGACAGAGGAAAATATAATTATAGACTGCATGCTTAATGGGCAGGAGCATAAATGCCATTGATGTCCAAAATAACAGATCACATTTCTCAGGAGTAGTAAAATTTTGCTTACCTACCATGAACGAAAAACTTCTTTTTTTTAAATGAAACTTCACTCTTTTGCCTTCACAAAAAGTTCTAGAAATGCTGAATATCAAGTACCTGGAGTAAAATCCTGAGCTGTTTTTGTTCTGGCTGGAGATTTTTTTCAAACTGAGCTTGTCTGTGGATATCTCTTTATCTCCTTTGTAAGATAGTTTATTTAAACCTCAGTTCACGTTTTCAGTTCATTAGTCAATTAAAAATTCAAGTGTCCAGCTGATTAAAGAACTTCATGAAAAGATTTGCAAATTTATAATCACAATACTTTATCTAGGACTGAATTCATTTTCCGTTGAAGTATATGCATTAGTTATATTCTATTAACTGTAGTTGGGCACTGCCTTCTTAAGCTACCAGTGTAGCCTGTAAGCCTAAGGCATTAAAACGTCTGGAATTCGTTAGACAATTCCAACATTTTTGTGGGAGCTGGTCCCTAGCAGACCATGAGCCAAGCAGAAAATGTTCTGGTAACCCTGAAGTGTTAATTTACAGGATAGAGGTAAACCTTTGCTATCTCTAAGGCTGCCCAGGACGTGAAAAACAAATCTGGACATTCAGTTGTGTTATGAATCCTCTAGGCTGCTTTCAAGACCAGGATTTTGTTGTGACCTATTATTCAAGAGATGCCTGGAAACAGCTTTATAGAAGAGTTGCACTCTATTTCATCAAACATGCTTTGTTGCACAGAAAATAGCTGCATACATAATACAGTGAATATCACGTACTGCAAAACCTCAGCAACATGGTGGAAAATTGTACAAAACAGGAAAATTCTCCACAGCTCATGGTGTGATATTTAAGAAGTCAGACTTTTCTGATGCCTTTTCTGAGCTATTTCTTCCAAACTTCACCCTCCCTATGTTCTCTATCAGCTATTAATTTGTGTGAGTTTGCTGCTACCAGGCTTTGTACCTTCTTGCCAATGGTGGGTATGGAAACAAAGAGCCGACACTGCTGTAAATACACGGACACCAAGCAGCTCATGAACCCTGGGCCAAACATGGCTCAATTCCAGGTGAATATTTGTGGGGGTGTGTCAACAACCCCCGGCCCTGCCTCCTCCTGTCCATCAGACTCTCCGTGTCAAGTGGTACGAATCTGAGTCTGAGGGCAGTTCCATAGGCGGGCTTGAGGAATGAAACTCTGCCCTTTCTTCTAGAGAGTTCTGCTTTACTCGGTTGGTCACTGGTTGTTGGCTGTTTGCCCTCCCCTGTTTATTTGTTATTGGCCAGGTGTACCCCGGTTCCTTTCTCCCCTGTTCTCCCTATTGGATGTTTCCCAGGTACCCCTCCCCTTTTTGCCTCCCTTAAAAATGCTCTCCGAACCCCGCTCCGGGCTCTTCCGGACTGCTACCCTTGAAGAATAAACCCTTCAAACTGCTCCCGGAGAGTCCACTCTTTCTTTCCTCGCTCCCGGGGTTGGGACCCTACCACCGCCTCTGCCAGCGCGCTCAGCGCGCCCAGAGACAGTGCCGCCTGGCCGTCGGCGTTCCCGGCAGAAACCAAACGCCCTTTGGTTTACCTGTCTGCGGGAAGGTCACTGGAGCCTCCGCCACGAGTGGACACTTGTCCAGGAGGCCACCCAGCAATAAATATTAAGGCTGTAACATACTTTTCCCTAGCCATCTGCTTTTGGCAGCTGTGTGGGACAAGATACTGTGTCACCCAAACTTTTGTTTTGACTGCATTTATGTAAAAATTATTTGAAATTCAATGTTAATAAGGAGCTCCCCAACATAAGAAAGGGCAAGAATGAGTTTGACATGTTAATTGCAAATAGCTTGTTCATTTTTCTTTCTGGGACCTCCATCACTCCCTATAACTATAAACAGTATAAAAGTTAGTCAAAGTGAAGCAATTCTTGCTCTTTGATCTGGCACCCTTCTTCCCTCCTGGCCACAACAAGCAGCTCAGGCATAAAGAAAAAATATATTTAAACACAGCTCTACATTATTGCTGACTGTTTGAAGGGCCGGCATGATATGACAGCGTCTTAAAATATTGCCATAATAGTTTAAAGGAACTATTCTCAGCATGCCCAGAAAGCTTCTCAGCAGTAACACTGGGCTTAGGAACATCAGCAGGAACTCTCATGAAGGCTGAGCCAGAAGATTTACCACTTGATTTATTCAGTCGTGTTCCCAAATAACTGAAAGCTCATAAAATCCTAAGATACATATCGCTTTTTATGGAAAACTCTCAAACATGCAAGAAGAAGAGAGGGTATTTGAGGTGGTTGTTGGGGGTTGGTTTGTTTGTTTTTTGTTTTGGTTTTTTTTTTTTTTTTTTAATTTTGAAGTGTTTTTATGTTTTCTTAGACTTGTAAGACAAATGCTGATGAAAAGAAAAAAAAAGTGGGTTTAACCTCCCTCATAGTTTCTCACTTTGCCATATTGTATAATTTTTTAAATTTTTTTTAACATGCTGGTATTTTACACTGTGGACCACACAAAGTATTAGCAGGAATGACTCCCTTGACCTATGCATGTCTTCACAGGAAGAATCTGATGTTCAAATCAACTATTTCCCCCACCACACCCCTCCATCCCATTTAGAGTGATTTGGAACATTCAAGTGTTGATTGGACTGAATCCTGTGGAAAAAAACTCTATCCCCTTTGTTTTATTTCAGCATGTAACAAACACTAACTCCATAGAAAGTTTCTTAAAAATAAACTAGATATGCCAGTAGTGACCCTATTTTCCTAAGTTTAGGAGTGTTGACATTCAGAATTTAAATTTGTTGTCAAGTACTAACCTTTCTGAAAGTGGAGAATCACACTTGCATCAACAGAATTCAGGTAAAGGCATAAGTTCAAAACCTGAAGACAGTGTCCTTTCTCTATTTCTTCCCAAAGTGAAGAAATTTCAAAAATGAGAAGTCTTGGTTTAGTTTTATCTATATAAAGATTAATTAGCAGTGTGCAAACTCCTGTTTCATTTAAAGTCATGACAAGGGATTGAGTTCTTAATTCCATCTAAACAAAATATAATCGAATGTTTTAAACATTTTCTCTTTGCCTCTTAATAAAATTATGCTGTAAGCTTCTGATTTTTTCCATTATTATGATCTCTGTACACTTCCAATGATTAACTATTTAAGCAAATGTTTGCCATGTCTCAATCCAGTAATGTTTGCATAGGGCTGCTGCTCCAATAGATGGACAAACAACAATTTAATTGCAGAAATTACCACAATGACATGTCAAACATATATTTCATGGAAAGAAAACAATTAGAACATCACCTTTAGTCATTAAAATCATATTGTTTGTTTAGTCCATTAACATCTTTTTAGCCAGCAGAATAAAAATGGATGTCATTACAGCAGTAAAAAACAGCAGGGTCTTACCTACATAACAGCATTGCCTTAGCCTTGGTCAGCAAACAAATGTTCCTGCACAGAGAGTCCCAGGTGGGGGCACTGCCAGGACAACACCATTTTCGGTTCTAAAGCTGGCTGAGTATTTATGCAATATTTTTGTTTACCTGATAAAGATACAAATTCATATTGTACATGTCTGAAAGCTGCAAGCTTTCAGGATAAGGGTACTTGATTCTTGGATTACCATGCCTGCAATGTTCCACAGTTTTTAATATTATTTTAAATATTTAATACCATTTTTGTATTTTTCTTTTAATACATATTTATAGCTGTGAAATAATTTAATGCTTATTTAAGGCCTTCTACTACCTTGAGCCTTGAACTGTGATTATCTCAGGGAGACAGGATTTCCTATGGTCATATCAGAGGAATAACAAATTTTGCTGGACACTGCTTGATGGGTCTCTCTCTTCAAGAGACAAGCTTTTGAACAGCCAAAACCCTCCTACTTTTTTTCCTTTGGTTTCCTCAAACATACGAGTTTCCCTTTTTTGAGATGTATGAGAATTACATCAAGAAAAATAATATTCTTGCCTCTATACAAGCTTGAAGTTGTTTTTCCATCGGTGTGGGACACACTACAAGTAGATTGCAACTTGGAATTATTGGGAGTATATAGAAAAATAACAGATTTTATTATATTTTGTTATCAACTTTTTATGTGTTACTTTCCCTGCCAAATATGCCCCAAACAATTCCAACTATAAATAGGTTACTTGAAATGTTATTTTGAAATTCTGTAGAAAATATTGTATTAATTTTTTGTTAAGCAAACCTTCATTGCTGGATACTTTCTATATATTTTCCTGATGTTTATAACAAGTCAAGGTAGCTGAGAGTAGATTCTTCCTTTGTATTATACAGAGCTGAACTTAAGAAATGGAGAACATATTTACTCATCAACATACCTTTGTAATTTGCAAATTAATTGTTTGGAGTCATAGTTTTGGTCATAGCCTACTTTGAAAGAAATCACTTGCTTCATAGCTACTTTCTTGTTCTGTGTATTTCTTAATTCTTTACTCCCAGAACAGTTTTAAGTCTGCCTTTGTGTAGCACAATAAAAGCTACACGAAAAAAATGTACATCCTCTTCCACTTTTATTATCACCCATCACCCCTGAATATGTAAGTATGTGCATTTTTGTGTATATGGTTAGAAAATACTGAAAAATCCCAAATATCTTAATGAATTTGCAGCTGCATTTTTCTTCCCTTTCCAGTAAAAATTATCATAATAATATACAGTACCAATGGCTGGATCTGATACAGTCATTTGTCAGTGATTTTCCAGTGGCCTCTAATGATTAAAAGGTGATCATTTTGCTGTCTCATATACTGTGAGAGACAAATGCTGCACAAAATGTCCATTTTGACGTTCCATTAGTGGCTAGATTTTGTGGTTACATGAAGCCTGAACACCTCTTTGCCTGTGGCTGTGGCCTTGGTCAGAAACACTACAGCAATTTTCCTTGCTCAAAGCTGCTACATAACATAAGTCACTGTTATGGAACATAACTACCTGCTTGGGGGGTAAACTGAACTATGCCTTTCTCATCCTTAGTTTCTCAAGAAGTATGCAATGTGTCTGTCTAAAAAAAAGCCCTAATCTACCCTTCTTTAAGTGGCCACATTCATTTGAATGGGCTAAGATTGAATGGTGAACTTTAAAAAATTTATTTCTGTGTTGGTGACAAATACAGTAAACTAACCATAAATCTGTATTTACCTACAACAATGATTAATATTCTGTATATTGCAAAGGACATTTGCTGAATTGTTCTTGGCTGTAAACATTGATTGCCCTATAGGAAAAGGCAAAAACTTTCCGGTGCCCATTAATCTAACATTTGCAGCCTAATGTTATTAACACAAATAAATTACATACAGTTGTCCAGGAAGGCAGACTGAGGGATTGCTGAATTGAATAAAGCCTCCCAATACTTTACTGCTGTGTGCTGTGTTGCATTTTTGCATGAATGCATCTGGTGTTAAAGAAATCTAGCAGCATAATACCAGTTCAGAGACAGATCCCTTAATGCTCAAGGCTCTAATACTGTTGAGTACCTATTCAGTGGACAAAGAATTTCAGAATCAATGTGGAACCCTAGTTTTTCTCTCTATCTCCTATCTCCATTTACACCTATTTCTGTGATCTGCTGCAATGTCAATATTATCTTTCTAATATTTTAATATACTTCTGGTTAGGCACAGTATTTCTTTGCAACAGCAGCCAAGAAGCTTAGGATTTACATGTATTCAAGAAATACTGTAGAGACAGTTTTCCAGTATATAACTGGAGGGAGCACCATGGGTGATTCAAAAGTACATACTGCAACACATTTTGTTGTGTTGTTTGGCTGAAATTTAGTTGCCTGAAATCTTATGCAGTGCCTTTGAAGCTGTAATTATGCTGTATCTTGAATGTGAAATCGAAAATTCTGATTCTTCACCAGGACAGAATGGAAAGTGTGAACATAAATGTTTGCATAGACTGAAAAAGACTGTGGAAAGATTAACTGTACTGAACCCCACATGCAAGGAGGTTATTTCTAGATGAACAGTCACGAATTTATGATTCAAAGTAATAACTACACCAAAAGGTCTTATGGAGGTCTTGCTTCTGCTGTTATCTATACGCAGTTCTTACTGTAATTTTAAAAATCAATATTTCTTTATCCGTCAGATCCAGACAACATTATTAGGATAATGATTGCTTATTTTCTGAATGTGGAAAAGAAAAAAAAATTTCATTATTCCTTTTTTTTTCTGAACCAATGACTAAAGAGCTTCAATGTCAATAGATATAAACCTGTAATGTTACTTTTTAAAAGACCTTTTCAGGGGAAGATCCATAATGAACTAATGAAGGAAGTATTCAGCAAGGCTAATAATTCAAAACATGTTTTTAGTAACTACAGGAGAAGTTTGGAATTTCCCCATATTTAACTCAGCAACAAACAGAAAATGTTTCAGTAGAAAGACCTTTCCATAATTAGATCAAAAAGGACAAAATGTTTATTATACTCAGACTTCATTTTAAGTGAGGTTTATTTCCTTCTGTGGGTAGTCACGTAAGAAATGTGATGGCAAAACAGACAGGACACAAAAATTTAGAAGGCAAGACAAAGTGAAGGACAGTTTCTGGTGAATTAATCATATCATGTTGTGCTGGTTTTGGCCCAAAATCTATCAACATATCCTCAGGGGGAAAGTCAGGTCACAACCACCCTTCCCCTCCCACCAGGTTCGGGGGAAAAAAAAAAAAAAATTCCTCGAAGGAAAGTGAAGGAGATAAAAACCTATTTATTTACAAACACACCGGAAAAGAATAATAATACTAAATAGTAAAACCCCCCACTATAATGAGAAAACCTGGGAAGAAATTAGAGTCCTCTCGTGGGTGTGGTCCCTCCTTCTCGGAGCTGGCGTGGGGGGTGGCCTTAGGCCCCCTCCGGGCCTGAAGAGAAGTTCTCCTGATGTGTTCTGATGTTGTTGAAACAGTCCAGAAGAGGGGAAAGAAAAGGAAAAAAAAACCCACCAAAGCCCTAGGAAACACGCTGGAGAAAAAAGGAAGAAAAAACCCAAAAAAACTGGCTGAAGAGACAGGCAGGGAACTCTCCCCGTGCTGCCGCCGCTGGAGAACACAGAGCCGTCCCTATCTCTGTGTCCTTGGGAACTTGCTTTGAAAAGTTCTTTTTTTTTTTTTTTTTCCTCCCCTCTTAAGCTCAGTTTAAAGGCACAAAACTAATTTTCTGGCATAGAGCCGTGATAGGGGATACACATCATAGAGTCACCCCAAGACACGTCTAAACCTGTTTTTAAAATACTGCTCAATAGTCAGTCAAATGCCAAATCTCCTGGTGGTGTTTCACCAGCCACCTATACCTGCTCTGGTAGGACCCACTTTAAACTACATTAAATCTCGCACTAAGTCTTGCTGCAACTTTCTGCAGGATAATTAACATCACCTTGTTTGTTTATCATATGTGTAGCACTTGTGTGACTTTGTCTTTCATGCCATTTTTTTGTGATTGGTAACCAGATTGTCAGTTAGCAACCTCATCAGTTTTCATGTGGCTTGTGAAGAAAACCACCATCTTAAAACTGTTAGTATTATCTTGCTTTCTAGGTATTTTAAACATTTTTAGGTGGATTTTAAACTAATAATTTATCTAATAAATCAAAATATTCATTAATCAGGTGAATAGTCAGTTTCATAGCCTTATTCCCAGAAACAGAGAAAGCAGGTTTCACTAGGCTACTTTAATTTGCTCTCCCATAAAGAGCCCAGGACTTTGCTGACATATTGTAAATACCTGGTAGAATTAGATGCAGTAGTACAAAGTGCACAAAACAATGAGCAGACTTCCAGTGAGGTGGAAGATAAACATGATTTGGAAAGTCAATTACTCAGGTGATCCTGGGGCTTCAACTTATCTCTGCTGCAGTCTTTGATATTTACAGTAGTAAAATTAAACTTACCATTCCAAAAAGATTTCAACAGCTATTTTCATAGTAATTTTACACAAATAATTCTATTTATCACATTGGCACTTGGCTACTCCCCAGATTAACTGTGCTGATGTAAAAATACTGAAAACACTCCCTTATACTGGAACAGAGGTGCACAAACATTTCAGTGACGTGTCTTCAGGAAATGCCTTATTGGGTGCAATATTTCATTGAAATATCCCAGCCTGAGCAAATAAAAATAGAAGCATTAAAATCATAGTAATTTTACAAAAATGTAGACTAAATAGAAGGCAATGTGGACAAAATCATCAGGCTTTTTCATGGATTTTATTCTGTTCTTACTCAACCAGAAATAACATTGAAGTGGGAAAGATAATACCATTTGTATTTAAAAGAAAACTCCCTTTGAAGCCAGTGAATTTAATACCAATTCAAATAGCCTGTGGTCTTTAGGTCTGAGATTTTCATCTGCGCATAAAATAGTTTAAGAAAACTACTCTGTAGAATATTTAAAACTGATTTTTAAAAATCTGTGATTAAATGTAAGACATTCTTTTACAAAACAGTCAAACAGCATGAAAGATACATCAACAGTACAATGTTTGTAAGTATTATAAGCAAGCAGGAGCAAGGATTTTTCCTCAGGTTAAATTTCATCAGTCAATTTGTCAAAAGATAAAGCTTTTTAAGATGCTTCAGAACCTTTTAAAGCAGTTTGTGCTGTAATGATGACATCTGATATAGATACATTCCTTACATTTTGCAAACATTTAAGTAGTTCCCATGTGTTCCTATCAGTTTATTAATTTTCTTCTATCTATTGAAATGAGGCATGGTGGACTAGGAAAGAAATACAAAATCTCTTAGAAAATCCTGTGAGAATCTACCACTCTCTCATTCCAATTTATTGGGGAAAAAATTATGAATAGTGGTTGTGTAGCAACTATAGCAAAGAAAGGTGAATCTATTTGCACAGGACTGGTACTTGCAAACACTTTAGGTTTCTGTGTAAATTAGGGGAAGGAAAATATAAGGCACAACTTAAATTGGTTTTCAGAACAAAAACTAATTGACTTTTTCAGCCTGAAGAAATTATTTTTAGTAAATACTTAACAGCATTGTCTAGAAAAGACAAAATTAAATTAAAAACAAAATTAAAATTAAAAAAAATAACAAATAAAATTAATAAACTCTCTCTAATAGTGTGAACGATTTTTTGGGGGTGCAATAAACCTGTAAATCTGAATAGCCTCTTTCTTAAATACAGCAGTTATTCTGAAAAAAATCACATTTTTTCAAGTTTGAAAATTTTTATCTCATTGATTCAATTATTATTTAACAATTATAACATCAGTGACATTAAAACTTTTCAATTCTAGTGGATAAAAAGAGATTTGGTCTAGATTCTTCTTGTCTCTAGCTTGTCTTTTCTCCCCCACGTCCAATGAAAGACAAAATATACGGGAAAAAAATATCTTAGTTCCAGTTGAATACAATTTCCATTAATTACTTGAAATTTCACTATAGAATGAAATTATACAGAAGGGATATAATTAATAAATAAATTTTGTACTGCTGCTTTATATGTCATATTGTCACTGTCTTACGAATAATGAAGCCACAGCTAAGAAGAATTTTACAACTAAAACCTTTTAAATGAAAAAGGTTATTATTAAGAAAAACACACTCAGCATGTTGGATTGGAAAGAGTTCTGTCAGGGAGGTTTCAGGACCCTGTAGATAAAACAATAAGGAAATTGTTCTGTCAAGTGCTAAGCTATCAAAGTTTGGAACAGGTCAGAGGCACAGTGGTGCAGGTCCTGTTCTGAGAAAGTCCTTGATGAGCTAGAAATGTGTCTTTACTACGTGTATAAGATCAATCACACCAAGGCAAACTTATCTCCACTCCATGTGACTTTGGAGATGGTTTTCAGTAAATTGTTTCTCCTGATCATTTGAACATTCATATTGAAGATAATGAAATGATTCAATAAAAATCTGCCAAAATCTTGAAATGATGAAAATTTAAATGAGCTTAATATTCCTATGTACAAAGTGTCTTTAGAATCACAAATTGTTTAATGGAATATTAAATAAAGTACTTCTTTGAGGAAGTTTTTTTTACAATTGCAGTAGTTACTTGTGGCCAGATTCTACTTCCAGTGTCATGAATGACTACTATAAATCTTAAGTGGGAACAAAATTGTAGCTTCATGAAGTTTCTTCTTTCACACAGGATGGAACCCACAGAAGAATATAATGTTTTAAAAATAAGTAGGTGTGAAGGGAAGTTCTGTCTAATGCCTTAAAAAGCAGATGGGAAGAACAACGCTATCTCAGTAGTTTGAAAGATTTTTGTTTTGTACTAAGTGTATTGAACCAAAGTAGCATTTAAGGCAGAAAAGTGCAATTAATTAAATTTTAACAGAACCTGGAAAAGCAAAGTAATGTGAAGACAAAAGACTGAAATAGAATAATAGATAAAAGAATAAAATAATAGATAATAGAATGAAATGTTTTAATGCATTTTCATATTACAAAGGTTACATTCAAATTAGTTTCCCAAAATACTTGATAATGGAATATAAATTCATGAACAAGTTAGTCACATTGTAAACTGAACATAATACATCTAATTAATAACTTACACTTTTAATACTGTGAAATTTAAATTTTCAAATGCTTGCATATTTCTGATGTCAGAGAATAATTATAGATCTCTGATCTATTTCACACTATACATGAAAGCACTGTGCTCGCTGACAAGAATGCCCTTTTCATCAGTCCAGAGAACATCCTTCTACTAAGTTACTCCAATAATCCAGCTTTTAACACTGCTCATAAAAATCAGAACACAGATTAGTCTTAATTGTGCCAACAATTCCATTTTGTTAAGAATAAGATTAGCTAAGTAGTTAATTAGGATAATGTTTTACATATTTATGACAATATTGATACTCGGGCTGCAGAGCTTATGTACTTACAAAAATGGAATTAAGGGTAGCCACTAGTTCTGAAAGTACTGATCCCTGTGACATTGCTCATCTACGTTAAGATATAATTCAGTGTATTCAGTGTTCAAAATCCATAACAGCACTTGCTTTTGAAAGATGATTAAAAAAAAAAGGTGGTAGCTTGGCTGTGAAGAAAAACAAAATGTTAGAAGCTCAGTTTTTCAACTTGTGCATTTCGGCATACCAGTCTTATGGACTGCCTTTCATTAGAAACTCCATTTGCCCACCTACAGCAAACTCAAAAAAATGCACGAGTTCAAACAGAAATGTAAAGAAAAGCTAATAGAAAATCAAGCTTTCAAAAATAATCCCATTAAAAAAACCCACTGGCTGGATACATGGAAATATTTGAAAGTAAATGTCACGTTTCCAATGAGGTTTTTGTGTTCTTGTCATTCAAAGAGCATTGCAAAGGTCAGTTTATTAAAATTTCATGCCTGAAAAATTTACATGCATTTTTAGTTTCTACATTTTAGAAATGATTTTTCCAGTGACCATCATTATCTTAAACAGCACAATGAATCAAACTAATTGGAAGTATGTTTTGTGCTGTTGTAAAATACGACTATGAAATAAGTATTTACAGTTGATACAAAATTCAAGCCTTTTGAGTGATTGTGCCAAAAGAGATCAGTACTTATGGACAGAACAGAGTGTTCACGTAAGTATGTTCTCCTTCTGAAGAGATATATATCAATAAAAAGTCCAAGACTACAGAGACAGTGCTTAAACCTTAATCCAGAACTTGAATTCATGCGTAGATCTTAATTCTGTTCCTTTTTCAGGGTGAGGTTCAGCAACCTTGCTCCCTCTATGTCTACTTCAACTGTACTGTAGAAAAGAGAGGACAACATGCATCCCAGACAGTAAAATTCTCTTAATGATAAAAATACACTTTTAATCTCTTCTAGAGATGTAGCTCAGATTAAAAAAATAAAAAACAAAAAACCAGAAAATCTTAAAGATTATGGAGAAATCCTTTGTTTGCTGAACAGTAACTTTCACCCTGAGAAAAGAAATTAGGTAATTGCAACATACAACTCAGCCAGGACGAACAGAAGAGTGAATATTCACTGATCATTGTCTTATTTGTGTGATGTTGCAGCCTAGACATTGAACTGGAGAATGGTGTGTTGAAATGTGGTACTTGCTGCAAGACTTTTATTTGTGCAGGGTAGGGCTTTCATAAGCCTAATAACCTTGTGGTTTCTAACAGATGCCAGGCACCTCCCCTGGAGGAGCACCAAAGAATGGGTCACTGCCTAACAAACATGATCCCAAAGAGGCTGACTGAGTAACTCTAATGGAAGCTGAATGCTCTCTGGCCACAACAGCAGTGTTAAAGAAGAGGAGGAAATTACCCCAAATATTATAATACCTTGCCTTACTTAGGAGCAAAGGGGCCATTTGTATCACTTCTGATGATAGATACCTGCCTTCTCCAGGAGTCATTTCGACAGACTCCGGAGAGAGTCACATTTATTCACCTTCAGCAATGCCACCTGTCTCAATTTTGTATTTTTTTTCCTCAAAGAAACCACCTTTTGTGTAGAAAGAGGCAAAGGCAAACATTTCAGTGTTCCCATGCTTTTTAAAAAAGGAATGATGGGCATAAGCCCCTCTTGTTGCTAAATAAACCATGAAGGTTAGTCTTCTGGGAAAGCCTGAGTATATCTCAGTTCTCTGAAATGAGTTCCGCTTGCAAGTTAAATATATGTAGAGTGCTCAGTCCTTGGCAGAGAGGGTCTCCTCTTCAGAGATTTTTATGCCTGTCACAACATGGTTTCATTTTTTGGGATTATCTGGTGCTCCCACAGCAAAAGTTAAGTATCTGCCAAAGCACAGTAGTATTCACTAGAGAGGGAGATGGTTCTCTAAAAGTCAAGAAACAGCAAATCATATCTCTGAGTTCCAGATCTGAAGTTTCCACTTTCTGTTTTGCAGTAATGCACTCTTATGCCCACAGTAATTTTTATTACAGTTCAAAATGTAGTTTCATTCACTGTCTCAAGCTCCACGAGCTTCCCAAGGATACCATTTTCAGCAGTCTTAGCGTGCAGTATACTCTGTCTGCCTTCATACCGGTTTGTACCATCTACTTGTTTGACTAGAAGAAAAGGTGTTGACATTCTTTCTGCATAGCTACATCTGCCTTTGATCCATGAGGCTTTTTTTCATTACTGCTGGAGCAAGAAATAAAATAAATAAATAAATAAATAAATAAATAAATAAATAAATAAATAAAGAATCCCAAACTTGTAGTTTTTGTTGTTACCAGAAAGTATATTCCAACATTCAATCATATAGTTTAGACATTACTCTAACAATATAAATCAAGTATATATACATAGCTACAGATATTATACAGATGTAAAAACACAAATTATGAAGTTTATGTAGACAATCTTTCTAGGAATGGTTAGGAAGAAAGTAACCAAAAAAACCTAAAAAATATTTGGAGGTTTGTGACTGAGAATGGTCTTTGGCCTTGATCAATTTCAAAAAAAGAAACTGATAAAAAAGATGCAGCAGCTCCTAGAAAGTCAGAAGTGTTAGACAGATGGAATTTTTCATCAGAGGTGGCTGGTAGAAGAGGTTCTGTAGATTATTGATAGTGGAATTGTTTTTCTTGTGCACTGCAGGGAATCATGTCTATGTTTACAGAGCAGAAAGGAGCTGTTTAACATGTACTGCACATTCCCCAGTGGTGTTGATGAGCATGCTGAGCTGGAAATGCAATAAATTCTTCCTTTTGGAACTAATTATGGCAGCTTCTTCTCCTCCACCCTTTTTCTTCTTCTATCCTTGCTCCCTTTCTTCCTTTAACACTTTCAGCTTGTCTCTGTAAAAAGTGACTGAAGGAATCCATAACCAGCTATTTCAGAAGAAATTGTGGTAACATTCCAGAAAAAAGAGCTTTTTTTACCAACATATGGGAATCAGAAATTAATTGTGCCAATGTAATAAAATCTCAGTACTTCTGCTGTGGTAGAAATGTCATGTCTCTGAACAACATCAGGAAGCAACACCTATAACTCGTTGCTGTGACCTCTTTGATAGCAGCCTCATAGCTTCTCTCCACTGATCTGCTGCTGCTGTTGGTTTTTTTATTATCATTATTATTTTATCATTGAGTGCTGCCTGATTCTTATCCAAATAGAAGTATACATGTGCAGCTCTAAACATTGGACAAGGTCCTATAACATTCAAATGCAAAAATGAACTGCAAAAGAGTATTCTACCTCTTGAAAAGGGGTAAGCTACCTCGAAAAGGGATAAGCTTTACTGTAATTTACACCTAGAGCTAGAAGGAATCAGATATATCTGTTCATTATAAACCTGTATATTCATTTCCCCCTCAAAAAATCATGTAAGTTTGTACACAGTGAAACCCCTTCTTATAGACAATGAGGGTTAGTTTCTGAACTGAAAGCCAATGGAAAAAACCCTATAATCTGCCCTTTACCTACTCTGAGCAGAAAGAGTTTGAATTGCTTAATTCACTTAGTTTTGAATATAGATACATGTTTTATTAAAACAAAATAGGGGAAGGGGAAGGGGAAGGGGAAGGGGAAGGGGAAGGGGAAGGGGAAGGGAAGGGAAGGGAAGGGAAGGGAAGGGAAGGGAAGGGAAGGGAAGGGAAGGGAAGGGAAGGGAAGGGAAGGGAAGGGAAGGGAAGGGGTGCAAGAGCAGTTCTGAAATTCACTGAACAGACTTTGAAGCTTCAAATAATCCTCAGATTATGGAGATGCCAAACAGAAGTGTCTAAAATTTTTCACAATTTAATTTTGTAACCTGCTATTAAAGATCAACGACAACACACACACACAAAATCAAACAAGTGCTAGTTAAGCAGTAACACACTTGGTGAAGTAAAGCAATACTTTCTTTCTTTTTCAGGCTTTATGTAACCACCCTAAGAAATAAAATGCCATGCCAGTATGAGCAGCAATATTGAAATAGACAAGAAGTCTGTTTCTCTGATAAAATACCTTATTGTCTAATTTATAAGGAAATATATTTCCAGCTGAGGAAATACATCCATAAATACCCAAGGTAATAGTATCCTTTGGCCATTTGCTGTGGTGAAGATCAGTTTCATAAAAGCAAGCATTCCATTAAATTAATAGCTGTGTTTTCCTTTTCAAAATCTGATTACAAAAGAAGAAGGAATAAAACTGTGGCTGTCCATTCTTTGAAATACTGCTTTTAAATACATCCTGAAAAATGCTTCTGTTTCTGGGTGAGCACCAAATGCTGATAAATCTGACTTTCTCCACAGTGAAATTTCCCAAAGAGACAGAGGCAAACAAATTACTGAGACAAACAGTGAGACTCTTCCCAAAGGCAGAAGGTAAGAGATTGATGGGTGCCTGACAATCTGCGGTGTGGTGAATACATGACTGGTTTGGAAGGCTTTTGGTTTTACCTTAAACTCCACTACGTGCAGTACTACAGATCTCCCTGTTTTCAGTGCTGATTGAGTGCTTCTGTGTTGGTCAGACATAAGGATCCTATCCAGACTCCTCTTGAAGCCAGCAGTACAAAGGGGTAGGGAAAAGGGAGGCTGCCTCACAGTCACTTGAAAAACCACACTTTTGTCTTCAGACAGCTGCTCTCTGGTTGTCTCATGACTGCCCTAGAGGGGTGATGACATATACAAAATCTGACAGACAGCTGATGGATTTAATACCTTCCACAAGGGTTTCTTCTTTTATTCCCGTTTTCAATCTCAGCATGATCACTCTCCTAGGCAATCTAGTTAGGTCATCAGGTTTTCAAGATAACTAACTTCCATTGCTTTACCATGTGCAGGACTGTAGCGGGTTGAATTTGGTTCCCCGTACGGGCCACCAATTCGTGTAGCAGTTTAAGGGTTAACTCGGGCAGTAGCCCCCTGATGTCCCTTCTGTGAGATAAGCATTAGGAGGAAAGACAAAGCAGGCACAAAAACTTAAAGAATAATTAACAAGTTTATTAACAGAGTTAAAAGAGGGAAAAAAAAAGTCAGACTAAACCTTCAGAACACTTCTCTCCCCCCACCTTTACTCCCTTCTTCTACCGACGTAAAAGAAAAACACAACCCTTGAGAATTCTAGTCAGTTCACCACCTATATAATAATTTCTGGTTTTCAGTTCACTTAGGGAGAGGAGTCTCTCTTGGTCAAAACCATGGAAACATCTCCACACGAAACAATCTCGTGCAGCTTCAGTGTCACAGCAAAAGCAGCCACCCGGAATGGTTTTCTGCTTGCATGTGAATGTCCCATCCCCCGACTACAGCTTTCCCCACAGCTGCTTCAAGGGTTTCTTTAGCAAAGGGGGTACTATTTTTAAGGATGAGCAGTTCAGAAACAGAAGTTTTCTCCACTTATCGGAGTGCCTGAAAGGTGTAAGGACCCTCTCTGGGAGTAGCCACATGGTCTGGGAACAGAGGTCTTTCTCTCTGGTGCGATCTCTGCTCAAGT
The DNA here is from genome assembly GCA_026261815.1 of Monarcha castaneiventris obscurior. Lineage (NCBI taxonomy): Eukaryota > Metazoa > Chordata > Aves > Passeriformes > Monarchidae > Monarcha > Monarcha castaneiventris. The sequence continues at coordinate 10,644,503 of JAMPIT010000388.1, forward strand.
TTCTCATCAAATCACAGCTACTTCAGCATTGCAGCACAAGTACAGTTGCTAACCGCAAGTTACAGCTAGTTCAGCGTTTGCTTGTTCCAGTACAAGCACCTTTGCTCACAGTTACAGCTTGAAGGCTCCAACCCCCCCTCATGCTTTCAAGAAATTACAATGGGTAGTCTAATATACCATAGTCCACGAAGTAGAGTGACAGACTACTAGACCCTTATGTCTGGCGACCCTACTATCTATGTATTTGCCATTTCCCGATTAAAACGCAGCTGATATCACAAAAGATTCAGCATAAAATCCACTTGTGGTCTCTATGGTCTCTCAGTACAAAGACAGCCTGTCAAAACGTGAGAGAAAATGTCTGAATTCTTCAGTGCCATGGTTTTTTCCAACAGAATTTCAGCTTCTAGGATTAAAGCATCTCCTCAAATCTCCTCCCTGGAGGTCTCAGGTTTTTCTTCCTCACTGACTTGGGCATCTTTATAGTGTTTCCTTCACAAGCCTTCACTTTCCTCTCTCCATCTGATCGGGGAGATGATTAGTCTCTGCAGGCTTCATCTGGTCTGGAAAAAATTTTAACAGCACTAAAAGAGTTAATCTCCCCCGGGTTTTGCAGCTGGAGCTTGGAATTTCCTTATCTCTTGGCCACGTGATCCTGCCGGACAGCAGCCTCAGGGGAATTTCAGCTGCTCCGGGGGTGAGGTGAGGGCCATCCTGGCCTCTGGGGGGGGGTGTCTGGAGAGCTGAAGTGACTGCAATCTCAGCCAAGCCACCCCCCGGCCGACCCGGGCCAGGCCCGGCCGGCAGAGCCCGGCCTGGCCCGGCCACCCCCCACCAGTTACCTGTGAGGCCACCGGAAGCAAGAGAGGGCTTCCCGGGCTTTGTTCCTTCTTAAAATGTGGCTCACAGAGGCGTGTCAAGCTCTCTAAGTGGTTTAGAAAGTTGCCAATATTCAACTTGGCCAGTTGATTGGGTCTAGATGAAGCCGAAAGCACCTTTTTGCAAGGAATCACTTCCTGGCAGATGCAGCCTTCTTCAACTACAATTCCCAGCTATCCTAAACCACAACAAGGACTCAAATAAAACTTCCCGACTGTAGTAATACATATAATCTAAATTATATGTCTCAGAGTCTGAAAAAGTTTTAATTGTACTAATCATATACTACATAACTCTGTGAAATGGATTCACTACTGAATGTATATTCTGTAGCATTTAATAACTAAATGAAAAAAATATTAAAAATAATCCAATCTAATCTAATAATACAATTTTTCTCCTCTCAAAAGCTTCACTTTTCAGCAGTTAATAGAATATTTTGGATATACAGTGCAGATAGACAGTAAGTAAGGTGGGGGAGAGAGACGGTGGTGCTAGCCCCAAAAGCTATGCAGCCCATGTGAAACACACAGTTGCTGTACCTTGACAGGAGATGTAAAATAATTCATATCTAATAGAGCTGTCTTGGTCCATCTGGCACGGGCACCTTTGTACTCAGCAAAGCTTAAGGGAGACACTTTCTAAAGAATGGCATACGTGATTCCCTTGCAGCACTCCTATCATCATTCTAACCAAGTGCTCGCTTCCAGGTCACAAAGGTAGGCAGCTTGTTCAATGGTGAAAAAACTCAGAGTAATTACCTGCATGTCTTCTGCTCTGCATCTTCCTGTCATTCATACAGTCAAAATTTCTCTGAGACCACTTCTGTGGTACGAAGTAGAGTGACAGACTACTAGACCCTTATGTCTGGCGACCCTACTATCTATGTATTTGCCATTTCCCGATTAAAACGCAGCTGATATCACAAAAGATTCAGCATAAAATCCACTTGTGGTCTCTATGGTCTCTCAGTACAAAGACAGCCTGTCAAAACGTGAGAGAAAATGTCTGAATTCTTCAGTGCCATGGAAACTGAAGTCTTAATAAATGGACTTTTTTTTTTGCTTCAGCTGGAACTGCACTTGAACCAGTCTTCTAGTAGAAAACTGTTAAACTATCCCTGTAATTTCAGTAATGGTGAAGTGGAGTGGGCTAAAAAATACAGAAAAGAGAGTTTTGTTTTTGGAACAGAGCAGCAGGGAGAAGAAGCAGGGCAAATGACTCAGGAAAAGAAGTGGGCTTGGGTGGAATTTTAAGGCCAGAAAGATCAGCAAGCTGACACATCGGGGGGTTTAAGTAACAGTAACTTTTTTATGATTCAGGAGTATATAGAAAAGGCAGTGACACAGGGGAAGATGCTATGAACCATAAACAACCTTTTCCTAGAATGTCACTGTCTTTTCCTTTGTCACAGTACAGTACATTCACACATGATTCACAGACCTCTGAAACAGGAACAGGGCAGCTTCTTCCTGTCGATAGTCCTCAGCACTCACTGACAGCAGCTTCTGGGATTGCCTCTTTGGTGTGAACTAAACTAAGGGCTTTCTGCTCTGTTTGTCATCTCCAATCATGCACTGTATTATTTCAAGATGAAGAAAGCCTGCAGTAACACAGCTCTGTGGCACAGGACCACCCCTGCTGCTCTTGAGAACCTCTTGAACTTGACCAAGTCTGCACTGCTACAGCACATTGAGCTTTGCACTTGCCCTACTGACCTGGAGAATAAGATAGCAATACATCTCAGTTTTGTTGTCCCTGCTTCTGGTAATCTGCAATTTGGAGATCTCCAGAAGGCCAAAGACTGAACTGAAGATTCAGTAGCCTTTGCAATCCAACAAATACCCTGAAGGAAAAGTCATGGTGCGTTACAAAGTGTTTGGAAATCCCACCCAACTCCTGAGTCCCAGAACTGAAAATAGGACAAAGGTGCAACACTATCAGAAGGAATGAACATATAACCTCTCCTAATGGTTTTATTATTTATTGAGCCCTCACTTTTGATCACTGCTGAAAATGGGATACCAGGCTGAAGTTGCCTTTGATATCACGAACGACAGTCAGACTTCCATCCCCCCCTTAGCTGCTGGTGCTGCTGGGGCATTTGTTTGTCAGGCCAGCCCACAGGAGCAAACACTTCTCCAAACCCAGTGCATTTGTACTGATCAAGATCCTAGCAAGGAAATCTTTCAGCTATTCTGACAGGCAACAGTTTGGCAGCTGCTGTGGCTGATTAAAAAACTTATGGATGGTCAGGTAGGGTTCAGATAATTTTGTAAGCTTCTCTCCAGCTCCCACAGTTGCTACTAATTCAGCTGCTTTTCACAGCACACTTAAGGGAAAGAATTATGCAATCAGGGATTCAATTAAATGCTTGCTTTTAAAGTCTCAGATTCTTCCCATATAAAACTTATCACTGCCTAGATATTTTTCTTTATTTAATCAATAATGAAAATTTAACTAGTTGCATATCTAAAAAGTTGGTTTTCTCCTTAGCTGTAAAGTATGAAAGAACTGACAGCATATATTTATCTTCTTTCCTGTGTTTTCTAGGTTTTCGTTATCATGGATGTCAGACAAGTTGATAAACTCAATACCTTTTCCACCCCCTCTGCTGTCATAAAGGCAACATTTATCTCTGTAGACGACATCTTCAAATGCATCTTATATAACTATTTTATAGGAAGACAGGAGACTAACAGGCTCCAATTTATCTCTGCACAATACCACCCATTTATTGCTATTCAGGAACTCTAGATCTATTTGTATGTTCACAGTAGTAGGCAATACATACTACTACAGAAATATTTTTTCCTCTTTCAGGAAACTTTGAGCTTAAAAACAATGTTTACTAGGTCTCCAGTACTTTGTTTAGCCTTACTGAGTTAATGGAAACATCCAGTGGTCAGTGTTAACAGTAAAAATCAGTGGTTTGTAAGTACAGGTTTGTACCTGTACTAAAACAAACAATTTAAATTCCCAGCCTTGTATTTTATGCCTACATAGGATAGTATATTCCTCAGCCTTGTCCAAGCCATACAAACAGTCCAGATGTTTACACTGCCTCTGTTTTGTAGAACAATCTCATTTGAAACTCATTTTGATGTTCTTCCAGAGCTTTGCAATTTATATTGTAGACTGTTCTGTCACTATGCAACAAACTGTTCAAACACAGACCTAAATTCTAATAAATATGTTATGAGCAGGCATTTAGTAACAGTAAATTTACAGGATTAAACTTCAGATTTACAATTTTATTATATTCTGCAGGAGCAAGTTAAAACTGCTGCCCGTACACATATAATTACCAGTGGAACTTGGCAAGATTCTGTTATCCTCGTGGATTATATGAGTTGCAGTTACTTGTGTGTTACTGACATTTTATTGCCTCATACTAGTAAAACAGCAATGACCTCTATATTTTTCACAGCCAAGCTTAATCATAAGTACATCTGTCAAGATCTCAAAATACATTAAAGACTCTCCTGCTTCATGGATGTCTTTTCCTAGTTTTTGCTTCCCATTCTGCCCTTCCCCAAGTGACATTTAAAGATCCACTTTTCTCCCTCCAGATCTATACCTGAAAAGCAATCAACTGGTCCTCCTAGCATCTGACACATGCTTCTTTGTACTAGTTGTTAATTTTAAAGATGCTGCACTTTACAATTTCTTTGACATCTACTCTAGAAGATTTGTGCTCCTGAATACATTTATGTAATTTATTTATCCCCAGTTGTTTCTGAAACCCCGATAAAGGCAGAGACCGATCATTACAAGATATTTGCCATGAGTGTTTGTTAACTGCTTTGAGTATCCCTTCGCTTCTTGCACCACTTCTGCAATTGCTATGGCACTTCAGCCATCCCTGAATGCTTAATAATCTTTCATATGCCTTCAGTGTGCTGAAATAAAGAGACAGATGGATTAAAAAAGATATAATGTATATGTATAAAATACATCAAGAATGTACATATGTCTTTTTATTTAGAACATCTCTAATATGCTCCAAGATGTTTGCAGTGTAATATAATCAAGCTAAACATTAAAAAATCCAACTACCCAAACACTGTCAGTCACAAGAAAACCTTTCAGATGTAAATATTCCAGTGGATGAGAAAAAAAACCCCTTTCAGATTATGCAAACAAAAAGAGTGTGAGAGTGACCTGGGGAAGGGAAAAGAGGGACAGAGACCCTGAGTGAGTGACTTGAGTGCCTGAGTGCCTGCCTGACTGAAAAATCTGAGCTGTGGAAAAAGATTTCAAGCTAAAAGCCTGCAGTCTAGAAGCAGCTAAAAAGGCACTGCATGTCTCCTTTTCTAGTAGAAATAGGTAGACTCAAGCTGCCTATAACAGTGTGATGATATTAATCCTTTTCCTCTCTGAAAATCAGAAAACCACGGCAGCCTCAGAATCCAGCAGTGGTATGATAATATCTTAGCTTCTGGCAGCAGAGGATGGAAACCAATAAAGTGCACAAAATACGCATGAAAAGGCAGATCAATTCAGATGGTTATTTAAATCTACAAACAGCAAGAAAACCTAAAATAAATATTCTTTTGCGATCTTATATTTCTGTATGAAACTCCCTAAAAAACCCTACAATTTTGAATTATACAGATTCAGAGAAAGGCTCAGGTTGGAAAGGACATCTAAATATCATCTAGTCCAACCATCCTGCCATAAGCAAAGATACCTCCCACTAGGCCCAGGTTTCTTGAAGCCCCATCCAATGTAGCCTTGAACAGGGGCAGGACCTTGCACCTTGCTTAATATCATAGGTGTATATAAAATTATGCTTTGAACAACCTAAGGATCATGCTAAACTTCTACTAAAATATTAATTAATTATATAAAGGCATGAATTCATAATGCAAATTTAAATGAGTGAAATATTAAAATACTTTCTTTACAGATTTGATACCATTCTTTAATATTTATAAAATGTTAAACCTTTATGGAAATCAGAAATCCAATTAAGTTCATATTAATAATTTAAAATTATTAATTAGTAATATAAAACTACCTAATAGATGTCGCACAAGAAAAATATAAACTATCAGTAGTATGTATTTTAACCTAAAAAAATTTATTTCATTAGATGTAATTAATACGAGCTTAAGATTTTAAAATCTAGTCCTAGTTGCTATTCAAAAACACTGTAAAATTCTATTACAATTTTCTTTCAGCAATCTAAACAGAGACAGGCTCTAGTTCAGAGGTTAGACTTTCTTCAAAACCTCAGTGTTAATCATCTATTGCAAAGAAATGCCTTTAAAATTACCAGGAAATTTAGCTTATTTTAACTTAACTGCAAACCACTCAACTCTTAATAAATCATCGTTTCTGTTTTAACTTTCATTATGCTCTAAACACAGTAAAATTCCAGTGTAAATGCATATATTTTCTATATTTCATTGTAAGTATATTGCTCAAAATTAAGACTGGCAAGGGGTGGAGCAGTGAAATGGCCCAGTGGTGTGTCTTTGGAAATATGGGCAAGTAAACTCATTGTATTTGAGTGACAGGTTTTTGTAATATGCTCTAGAAGGTGTCCGAAGTTAGGAGACTGCTCCTAACATAGGTACATGAATTGTACCGACATTTTTGCTTGATTTTATAATCTGGATTGTGACAGGATCTGAGCAGGATTTGGGAGTAACATAAAATTATTTTAGTGAATCTTCCGTGGTAAGTGGAAAGGTGTTTAAACACCCATGGTGCACTCTAAAACAAGACATGGCAGACAGCAAATTGCATTCTCACCATGCACCAAGCAGCTATCCCTGGCAAGTCTCTGCAACAACTTCAGCCCCTAAGTGTAATCCATCTTTACACCTGCCCACATTTTCAGTGTGTTTTTCATGTTTCAGACTTGCCCCTTTGAAGATAATATTAAAAATATTCTGTACCACAGGTTTGTCCAGCTTTGTAATTTCCACTAGTCAAGTAACTCAATGGCTAGGCTACTTTGTTTTTCTAAGGTCAAATAAAAAGCAGGCAGAAAGAGGAGATGAATTAAGGCCTTTTCTAACAGAATATCAAATAATGGATAAATGCATGCCCTTCAGAAAACGTATCTGCATGAAGCACTTTCCATCAGCTGTGAATAGCTTCAACTATCCACAAAAGCAGCATGCTATTTATTGGATTTCCAGTACACTTGATGCCAGTTTTCTTCTCATCTGATCTAGGAGCAAGATGTGACTATTTAGTCTGTCAGAGAAACTTGACAAACCAAACTCTGCACTAAGCTCATTGCTGCTGATGGCTGGCCCCCAGGTAAGAAGAAAAGTTTCATTAGACCCCCACATCTTTTTGCAGAGCTATATAAATGCAAAAAAAAGCTGGAAATGTTCTTGCTGAAGGCTAAGGAACACTTGGTCTGAATACATGAAATGTCAATAGGGAAAGGGAATGGAAATGGATGGAAATTGCTCTTTTTGTGGCACAGAGGAGTGGGCAGTGAGATGGCACAGAGTTTGCTGCTGGATTGGAATGGGAATGAGATGAGCAATTTTCATTTAAAATTTTAAGATCTGAGGATATAAGCAAAGCAGTCTCTTGGGTTAAATAACAGATAAATGTATTTTCTATCTAATGCAGACAAGGAACATAAGAAAAAAATCATCATGAGTTAGAGAGATTTAATGTTAATCATTGCCTTTGCCAGCGGACATTTCTAAGATATCTCTGATACCTAATGACAAGCTGTAATTTCACAACTGCTTTACAGTGACATAAAGCAGGCACAGCTGTCAAAAAACCCAGTCTATCTCCTGCCTGCAAGTGCTCACCCTCTGTCCCTATTGCCCCATGTCCTACTGGCACAAGCTGCATTCAGGTAGCTATATCCTAAAGCTCACAGAGAACCTGATTAAGGATATGTTGATTTAAGGTAGCCATGAAGCTCCCATTGCAGTTTTGACTGAGAGAGAACCTGGACCGAAAATACTAAAATGAAATGTATATGTGCCTGTAGCAAGTTCCTGCCCTTTCCGTGAGAAACCTGTAGCTGAGATGGATGAAATTTTATGACTGGTGTAATTAGGGAGATCTGTCAAAAAAAAAAATGATAGTTCTCTGAGCTCAAAATGGATCCAACCATAAGTAGCATTAGCTTTTTTAACTGTACACAATAACAAATATTATATTCAATCAAAGCTATATTATCTAACAGTGCTGTATCTAATAACAAATGCACGATTTTAGCCATTATTGAAATGCTGGTACCATCTTTCTTCCTATTAATAACTGTAGATTGATATTAACAGTTTCGTAGTAAACAAAGCTGCTTATTTCCTTTCAAGAACCTGTCATTCTCACACAATAGAATAACAAAGAATGTTTGGTTGTAATAGTGTCCTGGAAAGGAAAGAGGAAAACAAGGAGCTCTATCAAAACAAAAATGGTTTAAAATAACAAAACTGCAATATCAACAGCTTGGGAATGTACCACATTCTCATATTTTTCAGTAAGTAAATTTAAAAACCTGACATATCTAGCTAGAATTTTCTCTAATTTATTTTTAAAATTAGATCTGTAGTGGTGCTTTTTTCCTTTTCCTACATTTTAACTGTCGTTTTGCAAGGTGGTATCTGTAATCCTGGAGAGGGACATGTAAACAGGCAATGGAAAAAAAGCATGGGATACAAGCCACCTATTTAATTGAGGATGCACCATTTTGTCCCTTCAGAGATTGCCCACATACCATTTGAAGTCACTAGGATTGGCATGAACGTTAAGCAGATATAAAATGCCATGCAAGCTTAGGGAATCATTAGGCATTAATTATGCAATTAATGGAAGATTTAACTCTCACATAATTTAGATTTTTTTTTTTTTGTGAATTGCTGTGTCCATCAACTACAACAGCTAAGTTTCAGTAGTTTTAGTGTGCAAAGCATAAGAGCTTTAGCCACTGTTTTGCTTTGTTAAGTTTTCTTTATTAGATCATGCTGTCTTAAGTTACCATTGCCATCAGTAAAATTTGCAAAGAATTTTGTTCCTGTGAGCTTTTCTGCTTTGAAGAGGCAATATTTCTAGTTTTTGCTTTCTATTAAAGCACTCCCTGGATGCGTGACTGTTCTCATTCACCTCTGGGCACCACTCAATCACTCAGCAACACAGTTTGATCCCTGTTAGATGTGAATATACTACTGCAAATCTGCACACAATATGAAGTTTGCATCAGCTTGTATTTTTATGTGTCTTTTACATAGTTTGTAGAATGTTATCCAGCACAAAGCTTTCTGGCAACAAGATAACAGTCAGCTTTTTGTGAAGCAGAGACAAAAAATGAGTTTATATCATTATCAGTGCTTTCTGCTATGAGGCTGTGGACTTTCTGGTTTTGGAACTATGAGCCTAGTAACAGATTTGGTCACTGGAACCCACAGCTGTCTCATCAGCTGGCCTCATTTATATATTATTTTGCTGACAGTAACATGGAACATTCCAAATAACTCATTCCAATTACAACCAAAATTCCCAAGATAAAATATATATATGTAGAACAATAGAAATTCAGATCACTGCTGTTATAAAAACACATTTGTATATGTGTTTTCACATGATGTGTAGGTCATCATTGCAGATAAATATAACACTATGAAACCCAAATTCTTATTATTATCTGCACCAGAGTAGAAAAAGTAGATGTTTAGCAATCTGTTGGCTGTTTAGAGCTCTAGCTCTGTTAATAATCTTATTATTTTTCACCCAGATTCATAAAATATGAATGATCCATAATGCTCTCACATTAACCTTATTTAACTTTTATTGCTTCCTATGCTCCTGCTAAGAAAAAAACCAAAAAACATTGCAAAGATGATTAAGCAAATACTTTCTTCAGAACCATGCCCATAGGCTGATCTAGTGGATATTTATACAGTCTGGTACATTGTGCAAAAACAGGCATAATTTTACACTATCCCTATATTTATGTACTATATTGAAAATACTACCTTGTACAATATAGCATATTTTATTTGTCTATTATATGCTACAGCTGTGAAATATTTTTGTCTTATGTATTCAAATCCTTAAAAATTATTTCTCAGCTCCTAGTAAACAATGAATATTTGGAGATTTCACATGGAATAAATGCATATTAATATCGGTCTGAATGCATGGGGCTTACCTGCTCTGTCACCACTGCACGGGGTTTACACAGCATTCCTCCAAAGTTCACCAGTCAGCTCTGTATCATTAGCACAAGTTAATTTCAGGCTCCATCTTCTGGTTAAAGTGTTGATGAGTTTGTGAATGAAAATGCTGATTATTTATCTCAGGGTCCCAAGAGCATCCACAGCGCTGCCTGTCCCTGCCCAAGGCTGGGGGCTGCCCTCACCCGCCATGGCCCAGGCCCCCATCTCAACCCCCAGGGCTGTCAGCCCCTACCCCAGGGATGCTGCAGCAGGGCCAATCTTCAGTTCCCCACAGCTTGACCCTGCCTGGCCATGGTCCCTGAGCCAGGACCAGTCAGGCCCGGCTTGGCCCCGTCCCTACAGCCCTGCCTGGCCATGGTCCCTGAGCCAGGACCAGTCAGGCTCGGCTTGGCCCCGTCCCTACAGCCCTGCCTGGCCATGGATCCTGAGCCAGGACCAGTCAGGCTCAGCTTGGCCCCGTCCCTACAGCCCTGCCTGGCCATGGATCCTGAGCCAGGACCAGTCAGGCCCGGCTTGGCCCTGTCCCTACAGCCCTGCCTGGCCATGGCTGATGGCCAAAGTTGCTGCAGTTGCCCACCCCAGGCACACGAGAGTGGTCTGTGCCTGGCAGGTGACACGATCAGGTTTCCCTGGGGTCCCCCACACTGCTGTGCTGTTACTACTAACCCAAGGACCTTGGAGGAGCAGCACTCTCCTTCACAGCAGGAATAAGGTGCCTTCCCAGGTAACCCAGGCAATAGCTTCAGCAGAGGCCTTATTGAAAGGAAGAAGTGCAAATAAAGGCATTTTGAGACACATCTGACCCCAGTATTCTTTGCTCTAATATTTATTTTCCATAATTACCAGGCTATCATTTTAATTGTCTTCTCTGATTTTAGAGCCACTACAATTCGGGTCAAAGAACCTTTGTACGTCTGCATTTGGCAGAGGAAAGGAAGAGTGAATTAAGATTAAACATACAGTATTTGGGAAAGCCAAAGATATTAGTCAATTGTATTTAAGTAGGAATGGGTCTATTTAATTTAACTGTTGAGGGTTTCACAGAAATTGTCAGAAAATAAATTTTTGGCCCATAGAATTGTTAAAAAGTCATGGATATCTTTTTCACACTGAGCTGATATTTTCACCACAGAGATACTGTATTCTTCAAGCATTCTCTTCTGTACCCTAACCTAATCAATCCTGATCTCATTTTGTGTTTTCTATTTACAAGTCCCCAAAATATCCAAAATGTATTTTTATTCATCTGACTCTGTAACTTAGTTGCTAAACTCATAAGTGTTAGCAGCTAGCCTAGCAAGCCAATAAATAATTTTGCATTTGTTGAAAATACCAGATGACTTGCTGATGTATGAAATAATAGTTGTACTGCTAATCCTTTCCATTATTTCTTACCCAGCATTCTTGGATTTGATGGCTCTGATTTAAGAAGTGTATGGGAGAACATGTTGTTTTCCTCTGAAAGGACAGCATTGAGGACTGTGGAAACCTTCTTTTGGATTTCAGGAGCACCACTAACAAAATTAACAAAATGTATTAGGCACACTCTTTAGGATGTGCTATGAGCTATATTTGTACAGAGGAAAAAATCAAGGCAAAAATTTTCAAGGTATGTCAAAAATAATGGGAGTGATGAAGAACTGGCCTGCATCAGTCACTCAGAAAAGTCTCCCAAAACTGCTGCATCAGAAGACACCATTCCAGCACGAGGCACATGAGATTGTGTAGGACCTCAATGACAGTGTGTGTTGTCAGAGCTCTGTTTCCAGGAGCCTGGGAAGAAGGCGGGACACTTCTCATGAGCTCCTTAGAGGACAGCAGCCTCATGTCTCAGTTACAAGTGTCAGATGATGTCAGGGGACACATCATATCCAAGGGTGTCCAGGTCCTGGTCCACTGCTGCTGGTCCATTGCATTATTTATTCCACCATTTTCTTGCTGTTATTAATCCTCCTGAAAGCAATCCAGAATGGTTTGGGTTGGAAGGGACCTTTAGAGGTCAACTAGTTGGACATTCCCGCAATGACCATCTTCAACTTGATCAGGCAGCGGGAAAGACCCACCCAGCCCAACCTTGATTGTTTCCAGGGATCGAAACCACTAGAAAGAATCCTCTCTTTAACATCAATAAAAGCAGATTTTGACAAACAATAAGCAGTTAAAATAGAAAATAATAACTAAAGAAAAAGCTCTGAAGAAAGCAATACCAAAATGAGCTTTCAGAATGCAGCAGGAACCTGCTTTTAGTGATTTAACCAAAGCAGACTTGCAACTGCAGTCACAGAGCTCTTAGAGGCAAAACCTTGTAATCCAATTGACTTCATGAAAAACCTCATTAGAAGCAGTGAGGATTAGGCATGACCAAGCACAGTAAACAGACACACAGAGCTACATAATGTTTCAGACACCTAGCCCAGCCTGCCTGCTCCCAGTTTAATGGAACAGAATATCTCAGGGCTGCTAATGAGATGATAACGCCTGCACAATGAGATGTTCTGGCAACATCTGTTTGATGTCTCTGTGGAAACTTCATTTGACGTAGGCTGGTCACTTAAATTTGGATAAACTGATAGTTTCTCTTGCTTACACAGCTCACAACCACTTCAACAGAATTCAGGGGCAGCTGCAAGAAATTGTGGCTATTGCTATTAAGGCTACATGTAAAAGTATACTTCTAAAACAAAATAATTGTATCAGGCTTTTAAATCACTAGTTCTGTAGAACTGTGATTTTGATTTTTTAAATAAATTACGATTCATACAGGGAAAGCAAAGTAAGCAGGAAATACAAAGTAAAACCTCAAGCAATACTAAGATAAAATACAGAAAACAGGGAGTTGAGAGCATATGTCCTCCTTTCTGCAACTAGACCAAAAAGTCTGAAGAATATTGTTGGCTGCCACTTTAAGAGGCTTTTTTATAATTCCTTAACTGAATTGCTTACGCTAACATCTAAGGGTGGGGTTTTTGAGGAATCATTTTATCTGGTTTTTCAGAAATAACTATTCTATATGCAGTGTATATTGAAAAATGAGATGGAATTTTTATGCATCATCTAGATATTTCTGAATTGTTACACATTTAAAAAATGAGATTTTTGCTCCCATTTTTCTTTTTGCAGTGGTAGGGGTTTCCAGAGAGTTTCCAGGGATGAACTTAAGCCCTTGTTTTTGTATTGTTTAAGAAATTACAAATGAGGTCAAGTCTCACCCTGACAGACATTGCAGCTTTCCTGACATAAAGGTCAGATTTCATGAGGTTAAAGGCTAATCAGGAGGTTTCCTTCTTCCTTAGAGAATACTTCATTTTTTGTCCTCACAAAAACGCTGTTCTGGAGCATGGTGAAAGACTGCAGAAACAGCAATTTGAACAATATTTAGTAGTGGGAGAAAGCCAGATGCAATTTCCACAAAAATAATTAGAAAGACTCCCTAACTTCCTGGGAAGTTAAATCAGATTAAAAAAGAAAAAAAGCAAAATTAATTACAGATCATAACGGAACTATGGCTGGTGGCAAAACTTACTGACCTGCTAAATCATGTAGTGATCCATCCCCAAAAATTGCATGCTGGAGAACTTTCAAAATGCCCAGTGACAGCTGGCGTCTCCAGTATCCCACTTATTTCGTTCAAGATCTTTTACTGTTACATATTCCTGGTTTTATCTTTTGCCTTCCTTCAGTAAAGTCCAGCTGATTAATTTAGCAGTCACTTTGATTTTGCTCAGGTGGAGCACATAAAGAGTTACAATACAAGGAGAATGACAACAGGCTGGAATTTGAGCAATAGGAAGAGTTTCCATTGTTTCTTCTAATGGATGTACAAGGGATGTACTCGACTTAGTCATCTACATAACTATGGAGCAGTAATACATCAGTTTCACCCTTAGTTGCACTTTGCTAATTTACCCTTTTGGCTCTTAAAATAGTGTGTAACACAGTTCTTGGCTTTAGAAATGCAGTCTTACAAAAATTCTCCCTCTTCCTTCTCTCTCAAGCAGTAATTGTTAGAAGGATATAAGTAATTTAAAAGCAGTATATTTTTCAATAACAGTGAGGGGTTTTTATAGATAAGAAATGCAGGACATGAACAGGCATTCAGTGCCATGAGCTTTAATTTGACTAGTACACAATTTTTTAGAAATGTTAGTCACCAAGCAAATAATATTATCTGTTTGCATCATTTTAGTTAGACTGAATGAATTACAGGAAATAACATTCATACATAAGAAAAGGATTCCAATTACAAGGTCTAAGTCAAATTTTATAAACAAAATAATGTGCACAATATAGTTCCTTCCATAATAATTTCCTTTTTTTATCAGCTGTGAAGCAGCTATTTCATTACCAAGTTCTTTTACACTGATGGAAGCGATTTCAAATTACAAGAAAATCATTATTCACCAATGAAAAGTAGGAAAAGTCTCTAAATAGTATATTTAGGAGTGGAAATACTCTAAGATACAGAGTAGAAGTAGGAAGGACTGTTTATTTCCATTTGTACTCAACTAATCCATTAATACCAGTGCTATCTCATATAAAGAGGGAGAAACTCCTGCCCTTATGAATTAATTAAACCTACTGAAAAAAAAAAATTAAATACAAAATTCTAGTTCAATTGATATTACAGAAAGCTTCTGGATGCGGCAAAATTAGCAAAACATCAAACCCCCCCCCCATTTTAGTGAGTTGTCTGTGATTAAAAATATCCTAAATATCCACCTATTATTTCATCCATAGCAAAATGATAATGAGCATTTTTATGAACAATATTTTAAGCCATATTCATGGTGCAGTTCTGCATTACTTTTACATGAAGAATTTTTCCAGCATGGGATCATAATAACCATAATGTAAGTATTCTTTCCAACCAAGTTTCACACATTATTATCAGCTGTAATACTGCAGTGAAAATTAGGTTCATATTTGAACATCCTTGCTGTGTCTCATTTTGCCCCAAGAATAATTTCAAGTGCCACTAAGTTATTTCTCCGGATATTTAGTAGTGATTTACATATGAATTTGTGCCTTCTGGCCAGGGGTCTGCAGAACTGGAAGTAAAACAAAACCTTTTATTTTAATATCATCACAGGAGTTAAAAAGAGTATTTAAGTCTTCATCCATATAAATGCAAGGAAATCTGAAAACACATCTCAGGATAACACTGTAGAGCAGCAAGTGGCAACCTAAGAGAAATATGATCCTGCAAGGTTTATTACAGGCATGCAGAGATAAATACATGAAAAAAAAATTAAATTACTCAAGTCCAGAGGATTCTGCTTTCCTTACAGCAACAAACTGCCTACAAACGACTGAGTGTTGCCTAGGCAGAGAAGGACTGAAAGCTGGGACCATAAGTAATTCCATTCACACACACGCCTGCCTTCAACATTCACTCCCTCTCCTCCTACCCTTCTTTCTCCTTCTCTGAGGTTAATAACTAGATACTAACTTTCAGTTAGTGCATCAGGCCAGACTATCCGGATATCCTTAAATCTATAGCAATTCATTTTGTCTTTACAGATATAGAACTGTGGGAATAACTTATTTGTATAACTAGAACAAGATGAATTTCACTTAAGGTGGCAAATGACAGAAGATAAGGAGAAGGAAGAAAAGATGTTCCCTGTGGCCACTCTGATATTGCACTATCACAGGTTTCAGGGTTGAAAGTACAGAAGAGGTGTTCTTGCTGCTCAAGATCCAGTTACGCTTACTTATGAAGGACAAACAAGTCTCTCTGCTCCTCTCTTGTAGCACTGAGGGTAGGAGAAAACAAAACAAAATACAACACAGAGCAAACCCTGCTCTGCATATATTTTAGTAAGGAGAAAGCAGAAGACCTGAAAACAGCTAAGCCCACATTCACATCAGCCTTCCCACCTACAACTCTGTTGGAAGCCTTGCATGGCAGGTAGGCAAGCTGGGAAGCAGCTGTAAATGGGATGAGGTGCTGGCCTGACTGTGTAGCACCCTCAGCAAAGGCTGCCTGCTGACAGCAGGTTAGGGGGCCACCTCTCCAAAGAGACAGGATGCCATGATCAGAGTGTTGTGCAACTATTGCAAGTGAGCAGAATTCATGACAGGAGCAATTTTGTAACTATTATTTCGAAAACTTACATAGGACACCCATAATTAGTCAGGTTTATCTGTCACACAACCTGTACAAATCTGCCCAAAATGCTGACCGCTCTATCAGAAACATCATGGCAGATTCTGTTTGTTCAATGAAGTATGAGCTTTTATAATGTTTCATTTAAGCAAGGTGGAATTGAAAACTTTACTGTCAGAGGCTCTAGCTTGTAAAGATTTCCAATAGTTTTGCAACAGGTTGGTAAAAACATGGTTATCAATTTATGGAGGGAAATACAGGTGTTTGTAATGGGCCAGTAAACATCAGCTTGTAGTTCCCATGGAAACAATAAATTGCTATGCAGGAGTAATGGAGAGTGATTACATTTAGAGTAATTATGGCAGAAAGTAATTAAGCAAGATGAGAAGAACATAAAGCATCATTTTTCTTCTTCCTCTACCAATGGCCATGCATATGCCAGTTTTCAATCAGATTTCTTAATCTTGGTAAGACCTTTCCAGGGTGTAGCCCACCTGGAGAGTCATTCTTTATACATCTTTAGATGATCACTAATTGACTGAATAATAGCTGAGTTTTGTCATGATTTTTTCTTCCTATTTGCATAGCTCTCATACTGTTAATTACAGAAATAAGAGTGCAAACCAACTGAGGCCAAAAGGGGCCACTGTGATCACCAGGTCTACATACTCTGTTACGTAAGGTGCATTTTTTTCCTCACAACAGTGCTACCACCTAGTCCATATTTTGAGATTTAAATTCATAAAATCTTTCAAGAAATATCCAGATGTGATTTGAAATAAGATGAATATATTACATGTGCTCATTAAGCATTCTAAGGTTATTTGTACCCATGGCTTAATGTAAAGGCTTTCTCCGATTTAAGATTTAACTGTTACAGCTTAATTTCACTGTACGTGACCTTGTGAACTCACCCAGCAGTTTCAGAGATGCAGAGCATCAGGTATTTCCCTGTCTGTATACCGAGCAATGTGAGGTTGTTGGGGCACTTCTTAACAATGGCCCTCTGCAGTGAGTTTATGTTGCTTGGTTTTGGCAGCGGGGGGGCTGCAGGGGTGGCTGCAGGGAGAAGGTGCCAGAAGCTCTGTGACAGAGCCAGTGCCAGCCAGCTCCATGGCAGTGCCACTGCTGGCCAAGGCCAAGCACACCAGTGACAGTGGCAGTGCCTCTGGGATAACTGGGATAACATAGCCAAGGTGGGTGGGGTATGGAAACTGCAGTGGGAGGAAGAAGTGAGGATAAGTGAGAGAAACAGCCCTGAAGGTCAGTGAAGAAGGAGGTGCTCCAGGTGCAGGAGCAGAGATTCCCCTGCAGCCTGTGGTGCAGACCATGAGGCAGCTGCAGCCCATGAAGGTCCATGGTGGAGCAGAGATCCACCTGCAGCCCCTGGAGGACCCCATGCTGGGGCAGGTGGATGCCTGAAGGAGGCTGTGAACCCATGGGAAGCCCATGCTGGAGCAGGTCCTGGCAGGATCTGTGGCCCTGTTGAGACAGGAGCCCACAATAAAGCAGGTTTGCTGGCAGGACTTGTGATCCCGTGGGGGATCCACTCTGGATCAGTCGGTTCCTGAGGGACTGCACCCCATGGGAACGACCCACACCGGAGTAGTTTGTGAAGAACTGCAGCCCGTGGGAAGGACTCATATAGGAGGGGTTCATGGAGGACCCTCACCGGTGGGAGGGACTCCACACTGGAATAAGGGAAGAGTGTGAGGAGTCTTCCCTCTGAGGAGGAAGGAGTGGCAGAGACAATGTGTGATGAACAGACTGCAGCCCCCATTCCCTATGGCCCTGTCCTGGTCAGGGTGCAGAGACAAAGAAACTAGGAGTTAAGTTGAGCCCAGGAAGAAGGGAAGAGTGTGGAGAGGGCATTTTTGAAATTTGGGGTTATTTAACACTATCCTATTCTGATTTGATTGATAATGAATTAAACTAATTTCCTCAAGCTGAATCTATTTTGCCCATGACAGTAACTGGTGAGTTGTCTCTTTCTGTCCTTGTCTTGATCAATGAGCCTTTCCTTATATTTTCTCTCCTTTGTCTAGCCAGGAGACGAGTTTGCTGAACTGCTAACAGATTTCAGCGGGAGTATTTCGCATTTTTTAAGAAGTTCTAGGAAATGTGTTTGTGAAAGGCCCCCCATGCAGTGGTGCTTCCTGTGGCTCAACTTCATTACCCATACCCTCTGAATTCAGGACTCCAGGGGCTATGCAGGTCATTTCAGTTACACAGAGTTGAAAGTCGTGTTTAGTTTGCTGGCGATTTCAGACTCATCGTTTTCCAGTACAGTGATAAATTTTTACCTCGTGTTCTTCATTCCTAAATGTATGACTTCTCATTTTACTATATTAAAACTACCAGTTTGCTTGTGCAAAATTGTGAAATTCAATGTAAAGGAACTGTCACACCATCACCTATACTCTAAATATCACAGCTACAAGACACTAGCAGTAATTTTGTATTTTCTTTCAAAATCTTGATATTAAATTTCAACAAATTGATAAATTCTTAACAAGTATTGCTAGAAACATCTATGTAGTTCAGATGATATATTACTAGAGGAGAGGTCTTATTTTTCTCAGCAAATTTTAGGTGTGGTTAGATGTTTAAGGAGGAATGGAATGACCATGCAATGGAAATTGTATAAAGTTTTCCAAGAGAAGAATGATGCCATTAAGGAAATACTTCTATAAAATGAGATCTCAGCCTTCATCCAGTAAATATATCTGGCCAAGGTGCACCAACGTTTCTACAAATGTCATACACAAAGGATTCTTGAGTACTGCACAGTAAAATTGATAAAGTGCACATAATTTTAAACCTATGCTGTAGCTTTTACTTTTGGTTTAAAAGGTTTTCATTCGGTGTAAAAGTGATTGTGATTTGGTTTCATGCTCAACCATCTATTTTTACTGTACTGAAATAGCCCTTGATCAATGTTAAAGTAAATATACACACAAATATGCACCGAGTTCACTGCCTTCTTCCAAAAGTGGAGCCACATACAGGCCTTTGTAAAGTAGGTTTGGAATTCACATCATTGAAGAGCTCATAGTTTTTTCTCATATTCAAATAATATGGATCTAGCTCTACTTGTCTGTCTCTTAAACTATACATAAATTACAGAGATTTAAACTACACTTGAATAGGGAATATTAATGAATTCCATAAATTTCAACAGACTTCTTACCAGCCTGAATGAAGGGCCATGCCTCCTGCACTTAACTACTTGCAAATCAGAGTATTTTTTATATCAGTTAAATTTTTAACACCTAGTGACATCTAGCCATCAAACCCTATTGTTATGTTTACACTATTTTCTCTGGAAGTTTTCCCGAAGATGCTGCTTGTTTTGAAGTATTATGCAAACATTTTGTAAGACAAGCAATTTGTATCTCATATGACAGAGCCAAGAAGAGATGGTACAGTCCTATTGGAACCATCCCTTGAAAATTCATGCAAAGTACGATATATCTCAGAACAACTGCATGCTACTTTACATGCATTATCCATTGAAACAAACAGATTTTTAATTTTTTGGTCCTTGACATTTGCCCATGAATTGAATAAAGAACACTAACACAAGCTCTGTATGCTACAAGCTGTTCTTTCCTCTGCCGCCCTCTTTTCTCAAAATACCACAAGTATCATTAAGTTCAAAGGGTCACATCACACTGTGAAGCAACCATGAAGATAACAATGCCTAAAATAATGTATTCACAAAATTATTTTATAAAGAGATCCCTGTCCTTCCCTACAATGTGGGATTTAAAGCAAAATTTATTTCACTGCAACATTAAATACATAAAGCTTAATATTTATATCTTGGAGATAGTGCCATTATTTGAAAATGGATATAAAATCAATTATGAAAATAATAAAGTTAAGGTTTGAAGGAAGAGATGCGTGCATACAAAGTAAAAGGCAATACAAAGCTCACAGATCATAACTTAAAGCATGTCATTTAAATGCCCTATCTTGCTAAAGATTAAATGGTTTTAAAAATATGTTGTTTTCAATGTTCGAATTTCAAAAAACTTAAAAAATTTAAAAGAGCTTTTAAATACTCACAGATCCAACTAATTTTATCATACAAAATATTGAAAGAATATTAGGATTGCAGAGGGGAATACTCAATTACAAAATTTAAGTTTGCTCCTTATACCGTCATAATGTTTTTTATATATAATTTCAGCAAGTTTGGGCGTATTTTTGTAATTTCTGTTACAGCATAAAATTTTGTTACCAACCTTAGACATATGAAAATTTTAAAGAAATTCTACATTTTTTGATACAAGATCTTTAGGCAATTATGAATGATTACATTACTACATATCATGTTTAGTACATACTTGTGGCTGAGAACAGTGTAGTTTAATGACTCAGAGGCAGTAATTAAGCGTCAGCTTCACTTGCAACTAATAAGATTCCTTTCTTCAAAATTAGTTAAGTGGGCAATACAATTACCTGTGAAGCAGTATGGCTGAGCACAAAGTTGCACAAGTTCCTTCATTTTTTCTGCATGTTTGCACATATTGAAGAGTATGTTGGCCAAGTGCCATTTAATTGGGGTTTTTTGGCTATGGGTCCTAAATCTGATTTATGTGTAGCAGTGCACAGTGTACATCTGGGTCCACACATACATTGGAATTGCATTTTAGTCTTCATTAGTGGAAGAAGAGCACTCTTGTAATCTTTTGTATTATACCTCAAACACCCTACCCACAAGCAGGCAGAGCAAACATGGAACTAAGAACCCTGGTGGAATACTTTCCTTACCTCTTTTAATGAGATTTCTGTATCTTTTTAAGGCAAAAGTGGTGCAAAGCAGAAAATGTAATGTATACAATGCAAACTTGGTTAGGAACCTGCTGCAGCATCTCAGTTTGAGAGGAATCAGAGTAAACATTCCTGTTGCCTATTTTGGTTTTTACAGCACAACATTTTCAAAGTCACACAACAGGATGGAATTCAGTGGGATTATTCCTCAGGCCTATTCAGAGAAATCTCTTTCTCTTGCCTTTACTCCATGTAGACTGAAATCAACCTTTCTGGCTAGAAAAAGATGTAAAAAAGCATACTAAGCCAGTCAGTGAGGTGAAAGTTTTGCTTTGCTTTCCACCGGAAACAACAATCCCTGCCAACAAGGTCAGAACGTGGAAGCAAATACTCAGTTGTAGGGCATCTTAGCAGACATTCCCTGATTTTCTACCCAAATCAGCCATTTCTGTGGCAGGACACCTTCCTGACCAAGTGTCCAGCTGCTCAAGGGTTAGACACAGTTCACAGCACACACTAACACTGTTTTATAGTCACAACCTTCGTGTCACAGCTGAGTATGACAAAGTCACACTAGAGACACAGAGAAACATAGGCATGTTTCAGGCAGGAAACTGAGCCTTGGAGCGTCAGCTGCTTCTTAAAGTTTCCCTGAAAAGTCAGGTGGAAATTTTACTGATACTCACCAGGAACAAGGTGGGACTTTTCTAAGTAGTTGCTACTGCAGTCCCCACCCTCCTACTCCCTCATCCTAAAAATTTCAGGCAGATGTAGCTCCATTACTATCAAGCACCTAGGTTTAAAACCATTTAAACAATCAAGGAAAAAACTATTAAAACAAGGAAAAAATTCTTCTCCAGATGAAAAAATAAACTCATCTTGTTATTGTAATTGTTTATACAATTATATGTTTACATTGCAATTTTTACTCAAAATCATAAAACAGCAATTTTTTAAATACAATTGTCAAAATTGTAGACTTTCCTAAAATGTTGTAAATTCAGCTGAAGTCTGAGAATGCTTTAATAATTTGAGTGTTTGAGGTGATGAGTATCTGAGAACTCAAAGAACTTCTTTCTAGGCAGTTTCCAAACCTCAATCCCAACCCAGGAAATGATTCCCTGCATAGATAAACCCTTCTTTTCCAACTAAGGGTTTTTAAAAAATATTTATTTATTTATTTATTTATTTATTTAGTGTTCCTAGCAATATCATCAAATGGTCTCTTCATATGAAAGAATGGACACAAACACCACGCATGCAATAGCATGTCTTTGATATTATTTTACTGATTCCAAGCAGACAATACGGATACATAAACATAGATATTTTTATGTGAGCTAACCCTCTGTAGTTGACATTCCACCACTCCGATTTTTTTTGGTTTTTTTTAAAGCAAGTCTGTGGAGAAAAAGGAATCTGAAAGAGCATCTGGCCAACACCACTTAGCATCTTCAAAGACCAGGAGAAGGCTGCAGGACTCTCTCAGCAATTTTACACACAATACCAAACCTGGGGGAGTGGTGGATATTCTGGAAAGCAGGCGTACCTTTCAAAAAGGCCCCTGGTAAGCTGAAAATACAGAAGTAACAGCTATCAAATCCATGAAGTTCAGGACAGCCGAAAACCAAATCCTGAAGCTTGGACTGGGACTCAATGCAAATCCGCAGAAAAGGACTCGAGTGCTTGTAAAGCAGAAATTAAATATAAATCAGCAGCCATGAATTATGATAATATTAGGCTGTATCAGCAAGAACCAGCCAAGGGGCCAAGGGAAGCAATAAATCTGCTCAGTGCTTGTGAGGCCACACCTGGAATACACCCCTCAGTTTTGAACACCTCAGCTCATGAGAGGAGTGGATACACTGGAGCAAGGGCAGTGGGAGGCCACTGATCCAGCCAGGGACCTGAGGGGACACTGAGAGCAGCACATTGTTTCAGAAAAGAAGGCTGAGGGGAAATTCAATGGCCATCTTAAAATTACACATTAGTCAGTTAGAGAAAAGGCTTCAGTACACAGTGAAAGGGCAGAAAGCAATGGTCACAAGATACACCCAGGGAAATCCCAGATGTGGATGAGGAAAAATATTTTAGTGAGGGTGATTAGGCACTAGCACAGGTTGCTCCAAAAATATTGTTGAATGGCCATCCTTAGAAGGTTTCAGATCTTGCTTAGACAAGGAAGTGATACAACTCTGAGGGTATTCCTGACTTGAGAGGATGTCCAGAGCTTCCTTTAATTTGATTTGCTCTATGAGTCTCTGGGTCATTAAAAAAAAAAGGTAAAATCATATCTTACTCCAGCTAAAAGAAAGTTTTCAAAGGAGTAAGTGTTCTTCCATTACTTCTTTAGTGGTTTACCACCTAAAGACATTTTAAGTACATTTATGAAACTATGGAATCTACTAATTTTAGTTCAGAATTTGCAGAATTGTACCATTTACCTTATGTACTTTGCATTAATTTAAACACAACCTTCTTTATATTTCCAATTTAAAACTACGTGATATTAAGCTTCACCTACAACTTTTAAGGCAATGCTATTTTTAAATCCTTAAGCATTGTCTAGAGTTGCTTTCTGGAACATGGTATTTTAAAAAGTGTATACTTTGCACATTTAAAACTGTGTCTCCATCTCAAGGTCTATGAAATTAAGAGAATATACATGCACATGCACATGCAGCACATGAAGGAAAGCCTTCCTCAATTAGACACAAATCTTCATTTTGGTACAACTATATACAGGCCATAAAAAAACGTCCTATACAGTGACAAAGTCCTGTGTATACAGTAAGGCAGCCATAGGAAGTGGAAAACCAGTCCATCCTTGCTCAGTAAGACACATTAAAACCTGCTAAACAGAAAGAATTAGCATTTCCTCTCTAATTGCCTCAAGGAGTACACAACTTATTCCAACTCCAAATGAGAGCCCACGTCTACTTTTAAAAAGAAAAAAGGCATTGTCAAAACAATGTGAAGAGAGAACAAAAGCTTTCCTCTTTGAAATTATAGTAGTCCAGTATTTATTATCTGTAGGACAGAAAATTTATCCATTTTTCACTTTCACGGAGTAAGATGTCAGAAAGTTACCAGTCCACATCAATTTCTTCTTCTTCTTCTACATTTGTATGCTTAGTGAGTAAGAATACAGACATATAATCTCAACATTTTTTTTCTCAAATACCTATGAAAGGTCCAAGAGCTTTACTTGACAAAGTTATCTATGATGCAAAGGATCAGCCCAGATTTGTTTCATAAGAGTTTCACAAACTTTGGCCACAAATGCAACCTCAGTATATTAAATACCAATTAGCTTTATCAAGATAAACCCAGGATAAAGCTCATTGTGCTTTTTTTTCTTGGTGTTTTGTTCACATAAAGGAAGAGCCAACATACAGGGTTTCTCAACTTCACACGTGGGTACAATTAGTAGAGGGTGGTGTATCTATCCGACTTTTATTTTCCTTAGCATCATTCAGAGGTGACTCATTACCAATCTGGCATTTGAAGACTTGTTTGTAGGCCTTCCTAAAATTTTCAGATAAAAATGCATATATGATTGGGTTCACAGAAGAATTGCTGTAAGCCAGGCAGTGTGCAGTTACCCTGAAGAGAAAGGAGGCTTGAGTCAGCGGGAAAACTCCAAATTCAGCCCAGAGATGGATCACGTGATGAGGCAGCCAGGAGATGCCAAAAACCACTACCACCACCAACACAGTCTGTGCTGTCTGAGACAAGGAAAGGAAAACACATATGTCTGATGAGCACTCAAAGAATCAGCTTTAAACCTGCTTCAAATCTACTATTTCAGGGAAAAAAACACAACAAAAAGTACACTGAGAGGGAAAACACTGGAGTATTTGTTACTGATTTTACCCCATTACCTATATGGGCTTTATTTTGCATTGTGAACCACTGCAATGAGAAACCCAGCCTTGGAAAACGTCATAGTAAAGAGCAAATGCTCAACTTTCCTCAACGGTAAAGAATGATGTTCCTAACTCCCTACACAAAAGCTTAGCCTTTTCTGAAATGGACCTAAGCCTGTTGGAAAATAATGACAACAGGGTTCTTTGGGAAATCTCATCCAGATCTAATGATCTATGTTTTAGTACAGTGCACAAGAATTTCTGATGAAAATTTCAAGAGAGATCTATTATACACGAAGGCAGCTGGTGGAAGAGCTCAGAGCTTGCTCAAGTGCTTACTAAAGTGCAGGGGATTTTTTGAAAGTGTCTCCTTTAAACACAGAATTTCCAGTAGAAGAGTCATGCAACAACATTCTGGAATACAATTAGAGAAAAAAAAAGAAATAAGGGCTAGGAATTTCTGGTGATTGCACATTATCAAAACCAATCTGGAAATTAAAGTTCACCACCAAACACTACATTAAAAAATGGAACAAAAAATATCCTCAGTGCTGCTTCCAAACTCCACTTTCACTATTTATGAGAGGACCATCAATTTCATTAGATCCATTCTGACATCTCCAGAATCAGTTGGTACAGACCCTTCAGGTGCTGAAAGGAGTTCTGTCAGGGAACAGTGGGATTTGACTGCCAATATTTTCTTTTGTTTTCACTTACTTCAGAAGCAGGAGTAAGCGATTTGCAGTGGCCTGATTAATATCTATTCGTCCACCAAGTATCTCTTTCAACTAAGTAAGTCTCCAAATAAAAGTCTAATAATAATTCCAAAGCATATTATATTGTGGGCCATTATAATTACTACATTACCACTTTATAACTTATTTTTTCAGATAACTTAGCTTCTTCTTCACAGCCAAAACTAACCCAGTAGCCACAGAGTGATAAATACTGCACCACAGAAAATATGTAGAGTTCATTGAACTTGGTCTATACTTCTTGAACTGATTAATGCTCAGTAATAATTCAGACTGACCTACTTAATCAGAACATGGGTTAGCAAAGAGGAATTTACGGGAAAAATGTTTTCATTACTGTGGCAACAGGCCCAAATAGCTTATGACACATGCTGCTGTTGGTCAGTATAATCTCACAACAGAAAACAAAGGACATTATATTTGTAGTTAATATAATTTGTTTAGTCTAAAGCAATTTTCACAAGACATTTCTCTACTTAGCTCTATAGAGTTTAAGTCAGTTGCCTCTAAAACAGCAACAGAGATATTTTCTTTTTCAGGTCTTATCAGGAGAATGTGTTCTAACAAGACTGCATAAATTATGAGCAGTTTATTCTCTGACTGATGTATTCATTGGTTTAATATTCCAAGTGAAAACAAATTTTCAGGATACCATATGCACAATTACTTCAGAAGAGGCATATTACCGCAGTTTGTTCAAAATTCTAAGCAAAAATAGCCAGGGCACCTGAAAGCAGAGGGTGACCATGTGTCTGTTGTAACTTTTATTTACAGTATTTCATATCTGCAGAATAAGCAATTTTTAAATTAGGAAACCTCACAACATCTTTATCCCATCGTTCCCCTGAAGCCTAACTTTAGAGCTCACCTTTCCAAAATCATCACTTTGTCTTGCAAACAAGGTATCACTAAAGAGCAGCTCTTTTTTACTTACTGGGAACTTGCTTAGGGTTTCTCATTAGCAAAGAAAACCCACCAGAAATATATGATGTTAATATTGATGCTTTCTGACCAAAAAGCATGACAAATAGAATTTTGGCAAATTAATGTTTTTCATTATTTGTTTTTCCACACAGCTAGTGAATTTATTTTAAGATTCTCCTACTGGAATGTTCATCAAGGTTTGAATAAAGCTAAAAATGTATAATTACACCTGAAATGCATTCTTCACAAGACAGTAGAAGGAAAAGAAGAAAGATATGGTAACCAGAGACAGCATGAACACACTAACAAAGACAGGGCTGCTTTGAAAAACATGGGTAAGGTTTAGAAACTCATTTTCTAAGGCAAAAAAATATTTTGGACTGCTTTTTGGTTTTTTCCTCTTTTGCTACTGAACCCTGATACATCCAAGCAGTCTTGATCATGCCTGTAATGCTTTACCCTAAAGCTATGAAAGTTAATTCCTAGTCAAATCTGCAATTTTAAAGAGTTAATTGTTAGAGGAAATGCAGAGATATTTCCAGTTTGAGAATAATTTACATGAGAGATGGCAATGTACAAAATGTCTGAAAACTCCACCTTTGGCCTTGACAACATTAAATGCAAAAGTCTATATGTTAATTATTTTACTGAGTCAGGGCCATAATGCTTTTAATTATAGGAATCAAAATCTATTGATGAGGATTTTTTTTAAAAAAATAGAGAATGCATAAATAACAGAGTACTTATTTCCTGTTGAGTCCACGTATATCTCATTTACATTGCAGACAGTCTTGCAAGCCCATATGAAAATAGTGATCAGATTAAATGAAGAGCTACAGCCTAAGGGGTTTTTCCTCCACATCCATAAACTGAGAAGTTAGTCAAATGATTACTGTGCTCAAATCTGCTCAAAAATCACAACCACTGATTGTGGTTATTAACTGACAAATTCTCTGTATAAACACATCTTTCAAATATTGTTCTAAATCACATAGGTTATATTCTTCTTTAAAGACCTTTCATGATTCTATTTGTATACAGTACATAACTTAGGTCTTGAATGTAAGAGAAGAAAACATTGTGTGGAAAATCAATAGAAGAATTGGAGAATCATTAAAAGTCTCTTATTGGACTCCCATTGGGAAGCACAATAAATCTCATTTTAAAGGTTCCTCATACAACCTAGGAATTCTTCACTGAAACATTATAAAATCAGCTAGTTTAAAAAAAAACAAAAAACAAAAACATAAAAATCCCATGATTTATAAGTCATGGGAAAATGTCTGTGAGAAAAAAAAACCAACTTAACACTAAAGACAGGTTGTCTCTCCGTGCCTAAATTTCAGATGCTCTGAAGTTCCAAATATAAGGATCTCAGGTAATGGCTTGATGCAATGTGATGAAAAACTTGGATCAGAAAAGATTCAAATCTGGTAAGTTCAGAGGACACTGAATACTTCACTGAATACTTAATTTCAATTTCTTCTGTTTCATCTTTAGCAACAAGCAATATAACACCGAATTAGCTTAGCCATAAAACTAAAGTACAAACGATTGAGTATTGGTAGTGAATGCAACATACCTTTTTCTTGGATGCTTCTGATTTCTTTGACATGTTTCTCAATTTCTTATGCAGATGATTAAGAACCTGAAAAGATTAATTTGCATCTCTTTATCGTATTTCACCATTTTCTACTCAGACAAAATTCAAACCCATGTATCTTAGAGTACTCTCATGCTCTCCAGTACTGCATGATTTGCTCACAAACATCACTGAACCAACTTACACGTTTCAAACATGCACAGTAGGAAAACCAAAGGAATTACATATCTGCATCTGTGTGAACCAGCAAATATGAAGCAGACCACAAATGAATTATTTTCTAAATATTCAGATGTATTATATAACAAATACATATCACAAATTAACAAGGAAACAGATGGAAACCTATCCTGCACATAGAATTAGCAATCTCTCTTCTTCCATAAACAGTCAAGGACTGTTGGTTTACAATGACCTTTACTGTGTGTAACATCAGAAAAGTGTATGTTTTGAGTCAGAGCTTTTCTGAGTCACCTGCATAATTTGCTTTCTTCAGATGGATGCTTGATTAATATAATCAAGACGTTGGCACTTTTGATCTTTGAAAGAAGCTTAGGCTCTCAAAAATATTTTATAATAAAATAAGGCATGACACACGAGGCATGACACATGAGGCATGACCTTTACCAACAACGTGATGATACTCACCTTGCATCTTTCACAAGTAAATTTTAAAAATATGTCACAAAAAGCGTTATCATCCAAGAGCAGGGTCCAAATTTTAACGTAATCATTTACACATAAGGTTTGGGATAGAGGATGCATAGAGATCTTGAGGTGGGGAAAAGGGTCCAAATTCAGATTATTTTATATCATCTGGGGACATTACTCTGTTTTCTTTGGGATGCACAGCTAACCACTACCAGGACAGACATCAGTCAAGATGATCTAGATGTGATCCCACTCTGGTATTTGAGTCTTAGAGAAATACATATTGAATTAAAAGAAGTAAGATGGTGTTTGTGAATAACCAGAGCGATCAGCAGACATTTTTAGATATCTACTCTTAGCCACCAGAAAACCACCAACAACAATAAAAATAAGAAATTACTTGTAACCATTTAATATTGTAAGTGCAGAGATACCATTTGTGCTTATCTGTGCACTAACATGTGACTCACCCTGCATTCACTTCCTATTTGGAAACACTACCCAGGACTCTGCCGGGGCTAACCTGAGCTAAGGAAAAGCAGGAGAAAAATAAATGGGCTTTCCCTGAGAAAGTTGCATTTTGACTTCATTTCTTCCTCCTTCAGTATGAAGCAGACCCAAAGGAAAAGACAGAACCCCAGCAGAAGATCAGGGAGATGACTGCCTGGCTCACAGACTTTTTATTCACTTGCCATCACCCTGTACAAACCAGCTGAATGGCTGAGTCCATCAGTGAAAAACATAAAACCAAAGAAAGGGTCTGGGAGGAATGCAATTAAGTTCACTTCCCACCACTGCTGCTTCATCTATCATACCGCCTTCACAAAACTTACAGTGATGGGCTGTTTCTACTGGACCTTTGCAAATCCCATCACATGCCACCCAGTGACTGCACTGTTCTGTGATTCTCCCTCACAGCCCAAAACTAAAGTCAGATAAACCCTGCCCAGAAATCAGAACTGCAAAATGTTTTTTAAAGTTACAAACATTTTTTTCTTCTGTTCTGAAGCTTTTAGCCCAATGTTTGGCATTGCATCTCTCTCCAGTTCAAAGAAAGATGCGGTAGACAAAACAGTTAAATTGAATATTTGAGGGGGATGGGAGGTGGTGGTGGAGGGTTTTGTTGTTAATTTAGTTTATAACCTTCAAATGAACCTTCTCAGCTTCCCCTCTTTCAGATTACATACACATTTCATGAAATAAGTATTTGCAGTGAAAACATGTTGGCTTTATGTAGTATTGTACCAGATGGCATGAAAAGTAGCAGCAAGAGGAATAGGCAAAATGCAATTACTTATCAACAGCAGAGGAACAGCCTCTCAAAGACCTACACAGAAAGCCATGGAGTATTAAAAAAGAGCCATGTTTATGCACAAACACTACAAGGCAAAACGAGTACAATCCCCCACTAACCTGTTCGAATTGCCTCTCCTCTGGGCCAGTGAATAATCAATTGTTCCCTTTAACAGCCTGAATGAACAATAATTCTACAATGTGCCTTTTGTCTCAGGCTTTTTCTCTTAAGAAGTCATTTCAAAATATCCACTAATACATTTGCATGTTCATTTTTAACTCATGGAATTAAATACTCAGCTTGCTTAAAAGTAGGTCCCAACCTGGTCTCAAAAGATGTAATATATTCAACTCCAGCTTTCATGTACCTGTTGTTCAGAAATAAGCTTCCCTGCTTTCTAGAGATGAGGGTGGGGTGCTGTGGTAATAAAATTATGTTGTGGTATAAGAGAGTGTAAGGAGACTTGTAGGACCTAGTCTGGTCCAGATTGTATGACCACGACTGCCACTCATGACAGGCCCTTCGTTTTGCCTACAGACTATTTCCTTCCTTCCTTCCTTCCTTCCTTCCTTCCTTCCTTCCTTCCTTCCTTCCTTCCTTCCTTCCTTCCTTCCTTCCTTCCTTCCTTCCTTCCTTCCTTCCTTCCTTCCTTCCTTCCTTCCTTCCTTCCTTCCTTCCTTCTTTTTCTTTCCCTCTTTTTAAATTTTTTAAAATTATTCTTTCCCCCTGTTGTTTCAGAAACTACATTCAAGACGGCTTGAGAGGCCTGACTGAGGACTTTGATCAAATCAAGTTGAGAAAGAGATTTTCCCAATAAAGGAGTGAAGAAAATATCTGTGCCTGTTCCCATAAGTCTACCAATTATTGTGAAAGTTTGAAGTCCACACTGTTAAAAACCATGTTTACTGTCTGGCATTCCACTGACTACACCCTCATTATCAGCCATTGAAAATCATTTAGAAGGAAAGCCTGCACAAGGTCACCATCTAGCAAGAATGAGCAGCTTGTTTTATGGATCACGTAAGCATTACATTCTGAAGCATCTTTGTAGCATGAACCTGATTTAAATTCAAGTGCCATTGCCTGCAATCCATGTTTTAAAGTAATGCTCCAACTTCTATTGTCACAAGAGATCCTTCACTCTCTTTCAATTAAGTGTGTGACTAATGTGTCATACCTTTTATTTTTCTCTTTCAATACAGTTTAATAAAGTTTTCCCCTTGCTGCTCAGCAAAATTTAACGTATAATATCCAAAGCCAGACAAGCTTGTATTTTATGTTGAGGCTCTCACTTTTTATGGCTTAGTTTTAACCAAGTCTGTAAATCATACATGACATCAATTCAGAATGTTCAGAAGGATAGCTAATAATGGAAGCATTCTTAAGGCAAGACATATTTGTTTTAAAGAAAGCTTTTAACATTACACATCTGTAAAAGGAAATGTTTGCTAATAATTATAGGTGTCCAACCCAAAGGTTTGATTGAAAGAGGCCTGACTTTCAAGGACTGAATCCTTGAAAAACTGAGGTACCCAAAATTAGTTGTAACATTGCACAACCCCGGCAGATGTCAACTGTTAGAAGCTGACTGGGAATCATTTATCACTTTACCCTTTAAGAACACATTAGGGAGCAAACGTTGTAGCAGTGTTACAAAACACATACCAAAAGTCAGTATTAAAAAAATATAGCAAGTAGAATGATAAGTAAAGTAAAAGAGTCAGAACACAAGGTGTCTGTAAGTATGCAGTGCTGAGACTCAACTAATCACTACGTAATCACTGCTCCTCCCCCTGACATAGTAAGCTTCTTTCAAGAGTAGTTCTGTGAGGCAACAAGAGCTGGTTTCCTACAGATTTGTGACTTCTTTACTGTGTTCCCAAAAAGGTGTCTTCTCCATAAGTTGATGGTACATAAGACTTCTTCCCTTATGGCTTGTCTTGTATTTAACAGCTGAGTGCAAACTGACTTCTTAAAAAAGAGAGGATAACTGAGACTCTCCACCTTCTTCATTGCCTGCTGTTCTCACAAAACTAGAGAAGTATCACTCCTTCTCATATTTTCACTGCTCTATCAAAAATTTGGATGAAACTGAAGCAAAATTATTTGTGGAAGAGAGAAAAGAGGTAGCTGTACACATAAGACCCAGAGCATGATCTCATAAATCTGTGCCTGAAGAGAATACCACATGAGATATTTTGGGAGGACACTGCTTCCAAATACCTGGCACTACTTCAGCACTTCTGTACATTTTAACAGCATCATTATCCATGGGGAAAATACAAATCTCTGCTAATATGATATAGAAGTGTGTGTGAGAGAGAGAAAGAACTGGGCTGCCTATTAGAGTGCTTAAAAAATGAGACTTTCAAAACCGAAAGTTCAATTGCAATTTGTTTATGAAAGCAACAGAATTGCCTTAAAGGAGTCTGGAAAAGGCAATATATTCAAATAGAGAAATAAGTCTCCTTTGTCTTAATTTACTGTATCAGAAGATTGCGTTATCTCTCTGAACCACAGTTCATGAAAAACAGTGAAGTCCATACGAAACTAATGCAGAGATTAATGTCTCCTATGAAGACAGGCTGAGAGAGTTGGGGTTGCTTGGCCTGAGAAGAGAAGACTCCCCCATCCCAAAATACTGCAGTTGGAGATTTGTCAATGGCTCCTAATGAAGGCAGGAATGAGTCTTTAGCTGCAGGGTACAAATACCTTTGATAGTTTTGTAGAAGTCATGGCATTTTTCAGCTTCATTGACAGAGATGACCAGCTATCCCCTAGGTATCTTCTAAAATTCATCCCTTCAGGTTAGCTACTCCAGCCTGACACCAAGGCAAACAGGATCATACAAACAGGCTCAAAACACACCACAAAGCCAGGGTGAGATCCTAGCCTGGCAATAGCTTAAGCACACGATTTCATTGTAACTTCAAGTGGCCTTGATTTTGCAAACTTTTTCTCGGGAATGTTTTTCACATAGAGTGGCTTTTTTTGGCTTGGGGGGAGGGGGTTGTTGCCTTTTTTTTCTTTTTAACAGCATGTTCATACTAACATTGAGAGATCTACTTCTGTAGATGTAGTTTGTAATGACACAGTGTGTTTTATTTGCTGTGCGTGTATTTTGGTTAAGCATATTTGCTTTTTTCCTGCCTGTACTCTACAGGACTACACTAATTTTGAAAGATTTCTTTTTAATCTTCTCTCATATAATTAGACTTTGGAGGCCGGTACTTTATGCTGAAACTGAAGATGCTTTGGCTTTGAAAAAGGGAAGAATTAGTAGCTGACAGCCCCCTGTGCACACAATCTGTAACATTCTCCCTGCAATGTGTAATACTTTCTTCAAACTGACAATCTATTGCTATAGCTCAGTCATATTCAACACAGTAGATGAGATACCAGTGTATTCATTCAGGGAAAACAGGATTCGGTTTATGCATGGAAACATGTGTTTCTTCTTCTTTTGCCAGGCTGGATTTGTTCCACTATGAACAGCAATTTAGAAACGTTGTCCTTTGTGTTCTGCATGCCTCGGTTTCATCAGAGTTATATGACATTATAGCCTCAATTTGCACATCACAAATAAGCTGATGTAACATATATAAAACTGAGCAGAACATAAAATAACTTGTTCAAACAAAGTACTTCAGGTACATCTATTGAACTTGCCATTTGAAGAACTGACTTCTCGACATTTAAGAAGACCTTATTTGCAAGAGCAGTCCTATCCTCTCAAATGTAAATCACTGCCTAAGGAGAAATCCTGCCACTGAAGGCTACTGGCACAGAAACAGGAGGATCTCTGCCCAACTCAGCAGGTAGCAACTGGTGCTCCAGATCCTGTTCAGCAGCGAGCAGAGGATCGTACGCTGAAGGCTGCAATTATTACTCCAGAAAAATGCGACACTTTGCTTCAGCAGAGAAGTGCATAAATACTTGCATTCAGGCATCCTTACTTACTGCTTTTTCCTACTTGGTTCCTCATGCCCTGTTCCCTAGAACCACCTGCCTTTGCTGAAGTCAGAGGTAAATCTCTCATCAGCTTCAACTGGGGCAAGACACGGCACTGCAGGGACCAGGCAGCATGATGCCCCTTATACTCTTAACACCAAACAGATCATTTGTGTCATTTTTAAGTACACTGTGCACTTTAAAGAAACACAATGCTTCATCTGAAGCCTGAACAACTTGTTGCTTTGTTGTACTTTATTGAGCCAAGCTCCTCACACAGCACTGCAAAGAAATTAAAAGTTACGGTGATGGAGAAAGCAGCAGAGCACTGGGGCTTCTTAGCATTCTGCTACAAGGAAATCTGACAGAGAGACCCCAGTAATTGCCAAAATACCCCCCCACTTACCCTGTGCAATCCCTGTTCTGACCTCTCTGTGCCATTGAACATATGTATTCCCCCCTCAGACATCCCTCAGCTATAAAACCTGCCCTCTCCCTTTGTGGCACAAACTCACCCCTGCTCCTTTTTCTCCCAACAGTTCCAAGTCCCTCCACATGCCCAGAATGGCCCTACGGCTCATGGACACCTTTTCCACCACTGTGTCCCCCCCAGCCTTTTACATTTGCCCCACCTTGGCATAGCAGAAGGAGATGAGCAGCAGCGGGAGCAGATATCCGAAGACAAATGTGCAAATCACATAGACCTTCTTGTGGCGTGGGTTGGGCCAGAACTCCCAGCAGAAGGTCTGGTTGCTGGTCTCACGGTGGAAGATGCGCTGGTGGTGAGCCACGGGCGAGGCCATGGCGAAGGAGAGTGCCCAGATGAGCCCCACACCCAACATGGCGTTGCGGGGAACACGCAAGGCTGAGGAGCGCCGGGAGTGCACGATGGCCACGTACCTGTCCACAGACATGGCCGAGAGCGTGAAGATGCTCACCAGCATGGAGATGGTGAAGAAGTAGTGGATGAACTTGCAGATGAAGGCTCCCAGCACCCAGGTGGGGAGCACGTAGACCGTGGACTGGAAGGGGATGCAGAAGAGCAGGTAGGCCAGGTCGGCGATGCTCAGGTTGAGGATGAAGATGTTGGTGGTGCTCCGGCGCTTGCCTGGCTTGCTCCGCGCCAGCACCGTGATCACCAGGGTGTTGCCCAGCACGCCCAGGGTGAAGATCACACCGAAGACGATCAAGGTGATGACGTTCTCGATGCCGATGCCGAAGAGGGGCTTCCCCTCGGCCTCCGGCAGCCCGGAGAGGTTGAACTCCCCGCGGGACAGGTTGAGGGGCGCCGCCGTGGGCTCCCCCGGCTCCATCCTTCCCCTTGCGCGCCGGGCAAAGTTTCCGCGGGCGGAACGCGGAGCCGCCTCTTCCCGGCACCGCGGACCGCGGCGAGCCCGGGGCGGCCGCCCACCAGCGCCGGGCGGCGGGGAGGGCACGGGAGGGGAGGGCGGAGGTGCGGCGGCGGCAGCGGAGGCGGCGCGGCAGCCCCGAGCCCCCCGCAGCAGCGCCGCCCGCCTCGGCCCCGCGCCCCGGGAGGCGCTGCGGCTGCGGGGGACTCCGCTCCCCGGGAACCGCTCCTCGGGAAGGTGGGGCTTGCTTGCCCTCTTTATTTGCCCCCGCCTTCTCTTCCCTCCCTTCGGCTTGCAGGTGCCCCCCCGCCCAGGGCGGCAGGCAGAACCCGGTCCTCTCCGCGGAAAAGTTCTCTCGGCTTGGTGCCTCCGCTCCCAGGGAGGCTCGGGAGCCGCGTCTCCCAGCTGGGCTAGGCGGCTCTCGGCTGGTCCGGCCGGGCTGCAGGGAACTCGCTTGGAAAGGCAGAAATGATGAAGCGCCTGCGTGAACCCACCTCAACAGGTAGCCGGCAGCAAGAGTTACTCCGGACTAAGCACCGCCTGTGCTCACTGCTCTCACCTCCTTCACAGGTTTCCATTAATCACTCGCTATCTCAAAGGACTAAAGGAGGCAGTCATTGTCACGCCTTCCTATAAAAAAAAAAAAACCAACAAAGCAAAAAAAAAAAAAAAAAAAGAAAAGAAAAAGAAAATAGGAATAGGACTAGGAATAGGAATAGGAAGTCTGGGCGCTTTTCACTGCCGAATCACGACTCGGCGTTTGAGCGCTCCGCCGCGGCAGCAGCGCCTCCGTGCTCAGGGCCGGCGGGCTCCCGGAGCCGGGCAGCCGCAGCGGGAGCTCCTGGAAAGCCTTTGGTCCTTTCCGAACGGGGCGAAACGTAAAACTTCCTCCAGCATACGGATGCGGGTGCCTGAGAATATTCTCACCGGCACATATACCTTGTGAATGAAACGGATTTGCCTGAGGGCTTTATCCATTTGTTTTCGAATTACCAGTCAGTGAGCTACAGCTGGCAGCAGCGGTGACCAGCAGAACTGCCCAGATGCGAGCTTTTGTTTGCATATTTTTCAGTCTGTAGTTTGACGGGGTTTTTTCTACCTGTCTTTTTGCTACTTATATTGAAGCATCTCAGCAGCTGCACATCAGCTGACTGCAAAGCCATCGACTTCTGCAGATGTAGATTTTAATTAAACTAATATACAGTCTGCTCCATTATGTCCAAAGGAACACATCATGGGGGAGTACAATTCAGTTTATATTGATCTCAGAAACTTTTATTTGGATTGAACTGGTTTCTACATCAGTTGTAACTCATTTAAGAAGTTATAAATATATCAAGCAAAAATAAGCTAGTAAAGATTCCTCAAAGAGTTGGGTTTGGTTCTTTTGTAATGTGCATTCTTTATAATTTTGTCAACGTGTTTGATACCATGCAAATTTACTAGTCTCTACTTCTGCAAGGGATTTGAGAAAGAACACAGTTAAACATTTCTAGGATATATCAGATATCACATACTTTTTGGAAACGCTCTGAGTATATTGTGAAAATAGATTTTCCTAGTGTTGCTGATGCTTGTGTTTGTCTCTGAATTCCTTCGTATGGTGAGAGAGATAGAAGACACGTTTTGAATACAACTGATGGTTTGCTTTTGAACCATGTCATGCTGCCAGACATCACTCATTTTCCAGGATGTCTGGAGTGCAGCCCTGGTTTTGATGAAGTTAATGCAACCCTCCATCTGAAATGCTGCTGGTCGTCACCACTCACGCTTCAGTTTTCTGACAAAATATTATTTTTTGAAATGAATACCCTGAAATGCTAGAGAAGGGATATTACACTTAACAGATGAGTAAGCAGAAAAAGTGGGTATAGAAACAAAATCAATTTTAGTGGAAATCAACCTTAAAATCACATTAATTATTAGGATGGGAGAGTTGACTATTGGCTTCCTTTGGATATTTAATTGACAGTTTTGTGGTCCAAGCTTTGCTTTTCTGCTACATATCTAATGTAAAGTATATAGGTCCTCTAAGAATACCCTGAGCATTAGGGGAAAAAAACTCAGGAATTCAACTAAACTGTAGCTTTTCTGTCAGACCTTCAGGCTTCAGATTTTACATGAGTGAAGGAAAGTTCCCAGACTGACAACACTCATGATTGCTGTTAAGATTGTCGTAACCAAACAGGTATTGACATGTTAAACTGCTGTTCTTCTTGTCTAGACTGAGTAAAATTTTCGTGCGGAAGAAAGGTGAGATGGAAAAGCTCTTATGAATTCAGTACAAATAAATATATAGTTCAATACGGGAATTAGTTGAAAAACCACGAGGAAAAAAAAAGCAGTAAAAGTATTGCATTGCACTTCAAGAAAATGAATTTCATGTCTTTGCAAAAGAGATCTCTTAAGTATGTGCCTCACACATTTCCGTGAATCTAGTTTCATTGAATCTAGTCCTGAACATTTTTTGGCATGAAACAATCTACCAAAACTATAGCCTATGAACTTCAGAAAGATCAAGAAACTACCTGCAGTGTTGTTCTGTCTGTAACTAGAATCCACGGTCATCTTGATCAGATAACTCACCTCCAAAAATTTGTTTGGGTCCAAAATTTTCCATAGCAATCAATGCAGAAAACAGTAAGAGAAATGTCTGAAAGGGATGGGAACGTACCCTGTTAAGTCTAGGCCTTCATATTTACTCCTCAGTGGCTTAATCCAGAAGATATTACTGTAAAAACATACAAGGATGTCCTTCCTTTTGCTCACTCCAGTGGTTGAGTATGTTATTTTTATATAGTTCCAACGATTAAAATATTTTACTTACACTGGTACATTTTTATTTCAGGAATAAGAAATCCAATGCATTGATTTAAAATATTAATTACTACTAAGTTCTTTGTTCCTATTTAATGCATGTATGTAGATATAATAAACATATAATCAATATAATGTCAGTAAAATGCATTTATATTTTAAAATGAACATTTAATTAGCATCTCAGGAACAATAAACAATGCACTTTTTAGCTACTGTCCCACTTTTGATTACATTGAATAACTGAGGCACAAAAATCAGCATCTGATTATACAAATACATACACAGATATGTCTTTATGCATTTTATCATTCCACAAGAATAAAATAATAGGATATAAAACTTCTTCAGAGAAGAGTTTTAGTAAAATCCTGTATAAATTCTTCTGGGGTCTTTTGGAAGGGTTTCCAGGCTTTTTTCTGTAGTGAAGTTGAAGCTGGAGTTGAGGTCCAAGGCTCTCAACTGCACCCCAGTGTCAATAAACAGAAACCATTTAAAGTGTATTTATATTAAAGCATATGAATAACCCTAACCTTTAGAAATCTTTTGACAGCTCAGCCCTTGGCTGATTGACCAGTTTTCTTTGCTGCAAAAAATATTCTCCAGATTTGGTCATGTTTTGTTTACAAAACGCAAGACTGAAAACAGGTTTATTTTGAAGACTGGCTCTTTCTATTTTTTGTGAAACAAGATCAGGTGCAACAGTCCCATCCATCATACTCCATTATTTTCCTTTGTGACAAGTTCCTGGAGTAGAAGTTTGCATTTTAAAGGTGGATGTGAACTTTAAATAAAATTCGAAAGCCAAATAGAATGTCCATGAATCATAACCAACCTTTGATTCGCCTTCTATAAAGTTAATAGTATGTAAAAGTCAAGTATCTATATGCATTAACTCTCCTTCTCTCTATATTCTTGGGAATAACGTAACCCTCAGGTCACAATTGTCACTAAATTCAGGTTTCCATAGAGGAGACAAGTGTCACCAATAAACTGAAGTTTATTGCTTCTTGCTGACATTTAGAAAGAAGTAAACATCTGCCCATGCATATTTGAGAGTCATTGTCATTCCATCCCTGAGTTTGTGCTGATTCTTTTTTTCCTAGTTCTCTATTCCAGTTCTTAAAAATCAGTTCTAAAAAAGCCTTAAAATGCAGGCAATCAAAAGAAGTAAATTTGAAGTGAAGTTTCCAAAATCCCATTTGTAATTTCTATTACTATTTAAGTAATATTAAGTACTATTAAGTGCTTTAAAGTAATATGTTTTAGGCTTCAAAATTGTACATAAGAACATGTGTCCATATTTTATTCAATGGCCAGAAATTTTCTCTGTAAAAATGCCAAAAGCTAAACACCGTGGTCTAACAACATGAACTTGCTCTATAGTTGTTGAAGAGAGTTGCTTGTTTCATTTTCCTTGATTTGTGACAATTACCCCATGGGATGCTTTTTAATGTTGGCTGCAGAAGCAACTTGCCTGTGCATAAAAACAGGCGAACACAAAAGCTGTCTTCTGTCTGAAACAGAATCGAGCGTATTTTGATGAACACTTGTAACACAACATAACACAATAGATCAGGTCTTACTAAACTCAGGAGAATGCAGCAGGTATCCAGGTCATGGGCACAGCGTCTGCAGAAGTCTATTAAATGGACAATTATTCTACCTTCAAACTGCTTCATGAATTGTACATCTGGCTGGGGTGAGGTCGTAGGGCTTAATAAAGGCTTGAGTTCTGTAAAATGAACGTCGTGTCTCTATACAGGAAAAACAGAAATACGAGCTCGAGAAGTTGCCTTAGCCATGATGTAGGGAAACATCAAAGCTATCAAGGCAGGAAGAGGTAACAGTGGAAAGGAGTAACTCTGACAGCATGACTCCTGCTGAAGCAGGTGCGTGCTGCTGGTAAAGCAACCAGGAGTTTGCAGACTGATTAGTCTGGGGTCAGCTGCAGGCACAGGCAGAGGCAGTGAACATCTGATGTCAGGGAAAAGGCCAGGACCTCACTGTCCAGCCCTGGAGACCTTGGCCACCAGGACATTTCTTTGGGCAAAAGGAGAAAACTGTGGACAGCAGATGGACACCTTTCGCAGCAGTTACTGCTGCCTCTGCACTCTCCTCCATCCTGGCAGCAGCATTTGCAGCAACCTGGGCTCCTTCAGGCTCTCCACAGTGCTCAGAAAGGGCTTGTGTGTCATCAGCACCCTGGGCTTGGCTTGACACCAGTCTTCCTTGTTCAAGAGGTGCACAATCTGATTTGTACACATTCACAAGGAGCATGGAGATGACTCCAAATACAGCTATGAAGGGAAAAAAAATGTGAGTGAGTTGCCGTTTTCCTGGAGGTGTCCTGTCCAAAAAAGTGTGTAAATCATAATTTTGATTTTTCTCGAAATACTGACTTTTTTTTAATATGGCTACCTATGTAAGCAGAGATGTATAGTGTCTAGGAAAACGGTAAAAATATAGCTCTGTAGCTGTGCAAAGGCCTTGCAAAGATGTAGTGAAAAGAAACAGGATTTTTGTAGACAAAACCTGCTATTTCAGCATTTATTTTAATTTTGTATGTCAGACTGTCATCATATAAATTGTGAGTCAGGAAACGAAAACCCTAAGGCAGATTTAATAGTCTTCATTAGAACTACTATTACAATTACCAACAGAACCTGTCTGCTTTACAAAATATCCTATCCTGTAGTTAAATAGACTGACAAAATTAATTCCAGTTACAAAGTTCTGGGGATGATTAGAAGATTATTTTCTTTTACAGGTTTTTATGCTGCACATCATTTTACTGCTGTTAGGACCTTGGCTGCATCAGAATTCAAGGAAAGGACATTAACATATAGACATCTAAATGATGAATTCAGCACAGCAAATTCCTTCCATAGTTGCCATAGGTCTTAACTCAAGGTCTTGTAGAAGCCAATTTTCAGTGCTGCTGCCAGCTCTCTGGGTTTAAGTGAATCCTTTCCCCAGCTCTTGCAATTTCTTTTCTGATGAAACAGAGACCAGTTTTAGTTTCAGGTAAATAGTGAAACATTTTATTGCAGTGGATGGAGGTAGCTTAAGCTTGGTTTTGTTTGAGCCAGACTTTTCTTCTTTATTGGTTTTAGTAACTGCTTGAGTTGATGCTTATTGAGTCAGGCTCAGTTGTGCAGTGTTTTAATTTGCTCTGGGAGAGGGCTTCATGCAGAATCCAGATCATTGAACCGATAATTTTTTTCATTTTTCTGAGATTTCCTTGGAGATATTGTTACTCAGGGTTTACTTGAAGTTCACCAAAATTATAGGTGAGGTTGCCTTCCCTTTCTTAATCTCTCACTGGGCATATCCAGCGCACCATGGAAGAGGGTTCTGCTGGAGGAGTTCCCAATCTAACAGCCCAGCACCTCAGAAGGGAAACAGAAATCAGAAAGATGAGCAATTAATTATGTGTAACCAATCTTCATAAATACCTATTTAACCTAAAAAACCAGCACTGATGTAAACCCCACCACCTTTGTAGACACTCCTAGTGCTCAGCTATCATTTACAACCAGAAATCTGTTATTTACTTACATTCCTAGTGCAGCAACTTCAGCACGCTTCTCTCTTATCTATGAGTATGGAAAACAGTGTATTCTGTCTGCTTTTGCAGATATTTTTCAGTATTTGGAGGCAAGCAACCCTTACTGGAGACAGTTTAGTTCACATGTGTCCACCTGGTGGAGGAACTTGAGGTAAAAACTTGATCCAATATATGAAGATTCCTGTCCTTTTCCTCCTGGAACAAAAACAGCAAAGTGCCTTGGTGTACAATGATAATTTTTAGTGACACCAGAGGATTATATAAGCTATCCCAAAGAAGCATTGAAAGTAGACTTGATGGTGGAGCATCCATACTTGGTGCCTTTACACATCCAACTTCTCCTGCCAGGCCAGTCTTTTGTGTCAAGGGCTCAGCATGAGAAGCTGTGCCTGCTTTTGGTCATCAAATCCTCTCATGATGTTATTTTTGAGGTGTTTCACCCCGAGGAGTCCTGGCGTAACCTGTGTGCATTAACATGCAAATAGGGTATTTACATATTTAATTAACCATAGTGACAAACTCAGTGTCAGAAGATAAATTATTCCTGTATTGTCTTTCATATTTTTAAGAAATGGATTTTGAGTTTTAGTTTGGTTTAGATGTGAGAAAAAAGACACACTAACTCATTTTAAGTTGATTAGATTCTTGCTATGTCTTTTCTTTCATCCCCTTTTAAAATAACTCCAAAAGCCACCCTTTGAAACATCTGTTTTTTAAAAAAATGTAATTTTTTTTAGTTCCAATTATGTTCATCTTCCACTGATATCCTACAAGTAATTGTCTAGAAACAAATCAGTCACACCATCAGGTTAGTAAATTATAGAATTGGCATAATTTTGTGAATCTGTTTCTATTTTTTTTAACAATTAGCTTAGAGTGAACTCTTAGGTTCACTGATTTTGAAATCTATCACTGATGAAATTTGGCTTAGCTAGAAGCTTGTCAGTTTGTATCAATTTTGTATCAAGGTTTTGACATTTTATAAAAAGTTATTTACTAAAGAAATCCTCAGCCTATATTCACATAGTCATTTAAGAATTTAATACAGTAACGTACATTAAAATGCAAGCGTTTTAGTTTTGTTATGGTAGTCTGTGTTTGATTTAATTTTTTTTAAGGAAAACCTGAAACACTGAAGGGAAGAAGTATGGCCACAGAAACTAAGGCATAAAACCACTTTTCAATTAATTTAGTCACATTTCTTATATATATATATTTTTTTGTACATTTCTATTAAAGAGTTTTAAAAGAAAAATATTCAAAAGAGACATCTGGAGTGAATCAATAGCTCATTTTATCTGAGAATTTTCAATAAACTGTTTCAGTTGTGAAAGGATTACTTTATTCATGAATATGTTCTTTTGCTATTCTTACCCAAAAATACCATTTCAAGATCACTACCCATATGTTGTATCTATCAGTTGCTTTCTGGAGATAGAATTAGCTCCTCAGAGTTTTTCCATGTAGGAAAAATAATCAATAGATAAAACATTTCTTCTGATATGCGGAGAACCCAGAGTAGTGTTGTTAAATCCTCAGCACAGCTTATCCAAATTGAATTTAATGATATTGAAGTACTTCAGGGATTTTGTTTCATGAGCTTACTGCATTTCTTCCTATTATTGTATACCGTGATCTTTTCTAAGAGCAAGATGTTTGCAATTATATGATTTCTTTGCAACACCACAGGAAAATGTATGTGTCAAAAAGAGGCACAATATTACACAGCAGTGATTGAAGAGAATGGGCTTGTGTTTATATTGTCTTATGTCTGCACCATATATACATATATGTATTTATATATATGGAGAAATCTGTGCTAAGCTCTAATAGTACACATTTCCTTATAAAAATTCTGAAGTAAAGTTTCAATGCTTGAAATTTTTGCTACATTAGGTTACTGAAAAGAAACCAGCCAACTCTCATTGAAACACCATGGAAAACCTAATGTAGACAAACTTGAATCAGCCAATACCAAACTAACTCATGGCCACTTGCACAGTCACGTAAATAGCTTATTTTAGTATTTATTAGTCATTGCTAAAATAAAAAGGCTTAATGTCAAAAACTGTGTAATAAATTACATATTTTCTTCAACAGTTTGGCTATATTTATGCAAAGTAGATAACAATGTACTATTGACAAGGACAAGGACTTAAAACAAGGACTTAATGCCTCTCAAGGCATTCTATATAGTCATTACATCAGAGAAACTATATTCGTAAGTTTCTATAAGTAAAACACAATTTTATGCCCATAAATACAACATTGACTGACCATCATAAACTTCAGGAAGAGAGACTGTACATCAGCAGATCATATACCTGGACAGGGGTGCATCATTGGCAGTGATGTGTTGAGCTGCCTAAAGGTGTTCCACAAGTTTGTTCCAACAGTCAAAATTTACCTGAGACCATTTTTTTTTTCTGGATACATTGGAGAGCAGGTAGCTTCTTGGTGTTGAAGGCACGATCATAAAAATAGGTATTTATCACTCAGTGTCTCATTATCTCTGTACTTAGCTGTTTCTTGGAAATGAAACACAGGTATTTAAACCATAAGAAGTTCTGAAAAGGCAATAATTGTTAGAAGCTTGGTCTCAGTGAAAAAATATTTATTCTTAATTCTGTTCATCTGCAAAGGTGATCCAGGTGAAATAGACTTGTTGCGCATATGACCTGTGATCTGGGGCTGCCACGTGCAAACTTCCCTGTGTTTCTTCTTATTTCAAATAATTCTGGTTTAATAAAAAGAATTACCATTAAAAAATATTAATACTGTTACTCTAATTTAAAAAAAAAGCTTCTTCTCGTGCCTTTAGAGGACGCTTTTCATTATATTGATTATGGAAATATTTTTAGAAATCTATAGTAATGTTATAATTGTCTGGATATCTGCTCCAAAGAGGGCCGTATCTACTGGGATTTGATCCAGAAATTCTTCCATGCTAGTTTGCAGTATCCTGGGGATCAAGGGAAAATACACATGCACATCTGAGGTAGGAGAAAAGGCAGTCAGCTAAGAGAAAGTGCGGCACATCCAGATTATCGGAGAATTTTGCCTGAGTAAAGAGAGATATTAAAAGCCGCTTACCTGAAATGT
The DNA here is from genome assembly GCA_026261815.1 of Monarcha castaneiventris obscurior. Taxonomy (NCBI): domain Eukaryota; kingdom Metazoa; phylum Chordata; class Aves; order Passeriformes; family Monarchidae; genus Monarcha; species Monarcha castaneiventris. The sequence goes on from JAMPIT010000388.1 coordinate 10,689,323, forward strand.
TGTATTTAGGGGTTTTATCTGGATCATTAGCACGGGGATTATGGGATATTAATCTACTGGTTAGTTGCATCTTTTATTTCTCACATTTCAAACCCCAAAAGAATTTGAGGGGGGGAAAAAAGGAGTCATTGTAGACTTTTCAAATATTTTTTAACTCAGGAAGCATATTATGATCTAGACTACACGAAGATTTATAATTTAATAAACCGATAGTTTCCTAATTCTTATTGGATCAAGAAATGCTAATGAAATCAGTCTTGTGAGTTTTATTGTGCGTCTGCCCTGGAGCCACCAGAGGGAGCCCGAGAAGCTGCGCAGAGAAGCGATGTGGAAAAGTGACAAAGCAGAGACGGCGTTGGAAAAACATTGACAAAGAAAAACTGATCTTGCATTTTTGTTCCTATGCTCGAAGCTGTTACACAAGCTGATGTTTCCATCTATTTCAGTAATGAAATCTGTATGGCTGCATGGTTTCCTGACTGAAATCCTGCAGGAGGACAATAAAGACTAAGTGATGCATCTGTGTTTCTTTAAACCACATCTAGAGATAATTTTTTTTAATTAAGTAGTTAGTGGGGATTTGTGTACACAGTAGCTGAAGTGCTTTTTAAAAAAAAAAAACTTGAAAAATTGCCCTAACATCTCCTAAGGGCTGTCTTTAATTCAACAAACTAAGCAAAGTAAAGACAATAGATTTAAAGACTCAAAAATGTGTTTTCTTCCTTCAGTACTGGTAATAACTCTCTGATATCACTGTGGTAACTAGAAAAACGAAGGTAGAACAGCCGTCTATATGAAAGTAGAACATTTATATTCTTTCTGAATATAGTTTTCAAGGTTAACAATGGTTCAATGTCAAATCCAAGTCATGTATTAAATGGGATAACTGCAAAAAGTTTTAGTTCAGACACGTCCTTCTCAGTAATTTCATTAGTTACTTGAATTGTAGAATGAAGACTGAACTCAGTAAATTTGCAGACACTGTTGTTGTCAGCACAGTCAAGAGCAAGCTCAGAAATCAAAAGGATATGAGAAAAACTGAACACAAGTGCCACTCCCTTAGTGGCAGAATAGCATCTACACACGTTGAAGTGAGGAACAGCAGGTGAGGCAGAGGTGCTGTAGAAAAAGATCTCAGGATCATAGTGGATTTTAGGCTGGATCATGGCTGAACAACATGATGTTATTACAAAAAAAGCAAATGCACACTGGAAAATAAAAATAAAAATCCCCTAAAATTCTTGACTCAAACAAAACAAGATGTTATTTGATTTTACAGTGCACTTTGTGAACTACTGAAAATAAGTTAATAGAAGTTAATTCCTGGGAGCCTACTAGTTGATTGACTTAATGGGAATCAGAAGCTTCTTTATATTGCTGGAGTCACACGCATTTAAAATAAAGTTTGGGTAACCAGTTTTAAGTGACTACTAACAGTTTTAAATGAAAGTTAATAGTTTTCAGTGACTGCCAATATTTAGAGAAAAATAATTTGACTTTTGAAAGCACTTTAACAAAGCATCTGTACTAAATTTGGAATCTGAAGTCTGAAGTTTCCATCAGTGTATGTGGACATCTGTGTTTTGGAAACAGTTAGGATCTGAATGTGTTTAATGGGATATACATTTCTAAATGTAAATGACAGTGAACCACTATGTTTTTCTTAGCCTTTTTCTCGTAGTAATTGATGAAATATGGGATTATAATTGGAATGAATGTTCCTTATAAGAGGTAATTTTTTAAGATGATGGTCTAAAGAATTCAGCAATATCACTGGCAGATCCAAATTCTTCTGTGGAAGGGCATGGGTTCATTTTCCAGCAAGATGAGTTTTAACACCACTTCATAAAATTAGTGCTGGCCCTTTCTGTATTTTTAAACAGTATGAAGTGAATCAAGTTTTTCAGCTTCAAAAATTTGTAAGGGAATATGAATATTCTTTGACTTTCTTACTGTACTATCACAAATTGTGGAAGTTGTGCAAAAATATTTCTGTTTTTCTTGTTTCAGTCATTTACGGTTGCACTGTGGATGTGGTATTAAATAATCTTTTAATTGCACTGTGGATGTGGTATTAAATAATCTTTTAATTGCATGATAGCTCATGCAATAAAATCATATTTGAGATGATTGAAGAATTTGAATATAATATGACTTAACATCAGATCAAGGACAATTTTAATTGTAGATGTAGCTAATTCAGTGAAAATACCCTACAAGAGCATTCAATGAGTAATGAATTGATGTGCTGGCCTTTTGACTGCTTCTCAAGAGCTGGACTCCATAAAACTTGCATGGTATGGGAAATATGATAGTAATTATCAGAAGAATCATACTTGCTTCCTCTCAGAGGTAAAAGTTGGCTTTCTTGTGATACCATGTCCTCAGTCCCCAACATCTGATTGAATGTTTACACCTCATCCTCTGAAATGTACAGTAAAGGTACAATATATGCTGTTACCTGTGGGGTGGTTTCTCTTTGGCAATTTCTCTGAGTGATAGTGGGTATTGAATAATGAGCAACATGCTGAAACAAGCCTCAAAAACTGTGGGCAGAAACCCAGCTTCTGTTTGCTAAGCCTCCCACTCTCTGTGTGGTGGTACAGCCTCTCTGATTCACAAGTTGTTTCACAATGTGACAGGATCCAGTCCTGAAGGATGGCAGATTGTCACGGGAGCAGAACGGAATGAGTGTTTCTCTGTGGCTGGAGTTTCTGCACTTCCACTAAAAAATAGGAGGAAATGGTAGGAATTCTCTTTGTTTGAAGTTGCTGTTTCTGACTAGATTTTTAAACTGGACAGAGAAGAAAAAGGCAGCCTATTTTACATTTTAGCACTACTGATTGATTGATTCTTCAGCTTTGATTATGTTTGTAAACCCAAAAAAAGAAACCAGCCATCTCTGGGAGAAGCTTATAGCTGGAAGACTAGGTCTGAGAGCTGTAGACTCAGTTCTTTCCATGGCCATTTTTAATGCTATATACTGAGCAAGTAATCAGATTTAATTTTTTTCCCTCCCTTGCCATTAGTAAATTCCCAGGGAGATTTTCAATTGCTCAGGTACATTGTTGGCCAGAGATGTATGAATGCCTTATGAGAAACCAGTCTCAATATAATTTTCCTTTCTGGACCTGATGGCCACAGGTGAAGTGAACTATGTATCCCTTTGCTCATGTTTGTGTCTTATCATTTCTCTAAAAACAACCAAGCAACAAGAACCGTTTCCTTATCTGTTCCCACAAAGTGGAAGTGAATCAATTAGTGATAAGAATAGAAACCTTGTGCTCCAATTCAGACATGCAGCTGTTTGATCTTCCTGAACAACAACCTCTTATCAGCAATTTGGAAAATTCTTCCAGGTTTTATTTGGGCTAAACCAGAAAAAAAAAGTCCTTCTGCTTTTAATTACTGTTTATATTCCTAACATTTTGATGAGTGTCCATGACCAACAATATCTAATTATTTCATATGTTTAAAGAAAATGCAAAAACTCAGTTGCTACTAAGACAACCATATGGAAAATACCTGCAAGTAGCCATATGGCTTCTATAGATAGGAGTATCACAGGATATCTTGCTGATTTTTCTGGGGCTAGCAGAATAGCTAATCAAGTGCTTAAATGGTAGTACCACCAAAACCTTGAAAGACATTTTGTTAAAGCACTCCAAGATCTAAATCCAGATAACCAGTTCTTAAGGTGAAATGGTTTTAATTCTCTTTTTCCTTCCCTTCCTAACAATTTACTATAAATAGCTTGCTACTACTACCCTAAAAAAGAAATAAATTTCCTTTCAATCAGTACACTTTTAACACTAATGAAAGTTAAACCACTGGAACTGGAGTTCTTGTCTGCTTGGGAAGATTTATAAAAGAGCACTTGCTACCTTCCATGATTGGAAAAGCAAGAGCATTACATCCCACTTCACAGATGAAGATTGGGCTGAGGTCAATTCTTAGAGCCGAGGGCATTAGTTGCCTGTATTGCATATGACATTATGACCTGTCAGAGAGGGAAAAAAAAAAAAAGAAAGAAGAACAAAAAATAGGAAAAAGCAGAGCATAGAATTGTGATTAGATGTGGGAGAGACCAGGGTTCAACTCCTCCCTGATGCTGGCTGCCTCCTGTGCACCTGATGCCTGAAATCTTTCAGCCTAGGGAAAATTTAGGGTTGAATCACATATTTAGTACAATACAAATCCCTTTAACAAGGCTGTCTTGGGGCAGATCTTTGAACACAAAGATGAAATGGCAATAAAATAAACTTGGTTTAAATTGTAACCACAACCATACAAACTATAGAAAATAGGCTTGTAAGGAAAGAATGAGCATCTCAAAAGTATTTTTCAAGGAAATTGGACAAAACTTCATTAATGGAGTGATCAAGTGATGGAGGTTCAATTATCTTGGACCTTTATGTAAGGTCCTCACAAGGGATATCGCCTGTATAAATAAAGCATTGTTACTGCAGAGAAGAAAATTTAATTCTGCAGAATTGAAGTCAAAGGAAAAATTTACCATCAAGTAGCTTGGCAAAAGACTTAAATGGCAAACTTGGTTTATCATGGTTTCTACTTTTTCTGCAAATAAGGCTAAATGGTACTAGACAGGGAAGATGTTTAGTAGGATTGGTAAAGCTGATAGATTTGTATCAAGTAATTTTTATACTTGAGCTACCAACTTTATGCTCAAACTCATGCTATCCTGATCAAGAAAAAACGAGTGTAATTAGATGTAATTTCCTGAAAAAAATCAAATTTTAGGGTAATATTTCTGCAAATATCTGTTTCTTCAGGGATTTCCTTTACTGGTATGAATAAAATCCATATGCTGCTTTTCTGGGATAAAGTTTTTCTAATCACTTATTACTCAAAGGAGATTATGTTTATGTTGAAAAAGAAACATCACTGATTACAATTTCAAAGGCAACATTAAATCTTATGAAAAAGCAGCAAGAACTCAAAAAGATGAAGGAAATTGCTTAAAGTTATTTATCCTATAATGATATTAAACACTTCACTGGTATTAATTACTTAGTGTAATGCAGGATTAAGATCTGTAACAGCAGCAGAGGAAATGAGGCTGTGAGCTGCAGCACCAGAGGCATGAGAAGCTGAGTACAGAGGCATTAAGCACCCTCAGTGACCTCCGCCTCTCTGTATTCTTCACATTACTTAAACTTTCATGATCAGGATCAGATCCCTGTGCTTTCAGGATGACTCTTTTCATTTGAAGAACCCACCTGCTTCCACATCAGTGACTGGCTGAGGTATAGTACTGGTTCATAAACATCTAAACCGTGCTTTGCCTGTGGGCTGTGTGTGCAGCAGTGTCGCCCTGGTTTTCACAGTGTTCCATGTTTTTACTTTTGTAGTAGAAGTTCTCATGCATTTTCTATAAACATAGCTCTTGTTTTCTAACCAGCTGAGAATGTTTTCTGAATTTCTGGATTGTTGTTCATTCCTTTCTCCAAGGCGGAGAAAGGTGATAGACTGTGTTCCTATCCTGTAAAATTCTAGAGGTGTTAACCTCATCCACCAATGTATGATTGTTCTAAAAGAGGTATAAAAGAGTGATAATAAAGGTGGGCAGGTCCTTTTGGCTCTGCTTGGGGATCTGACCTGCTGCCAACCTGCTGTTTGAGTCTGCGTGTTCGTGTCCGACACTGCGACACAGCAGTTCACACCAAGGCCTCAGGACCAGCCCTATCCCATGGGTTATTCCTTCAGACATCTTTTGTTTCAAGGGTAGAATCCTTATGCCTTGAATCCTCCTTAATATTTTGCATCTCATCAAGGCTGGACAAAAAATGCACAGAAATGCAAGGCATCGTGGAAAGTAGCCATCATACTGTAGCTAATGCAGGACTTGACAGTATTTCAAATAGTTTTGGGTAATAAGTCAGATTCTGCTTTCAGACTTATGCCAACCTACTGAACTAAATGCCAAACTGGTCATTAAAATTTGTGTAAGAAACGTTCATTCTTATCACAAACGATGCTAAGAATAGTTTTAATAACTTTTTTATTCTCAAAGTTTATTAGATTTAACATTAAGAGTCTAAGAAATACCCCACAATTCATGGGTCTTACTTACTGTCTCCTGAGTTTGTGCATTTTCATTTAAGAACTAGATTCAATTTTTGCATAAAGCTAAGCTGAACTCTGTCAGGTTCATGTCAGTACAGAAATAGTTGAGGGATAAATTACCTTTCTTAATTAATCATCTCTAACTGACGTGGGGGAAGGTCAGTTATTTTTCACCACGCATTAAAAGACAGATAAGCACTGAAGGCCTTCTCCTTTTAGATACATCTTTTAAGCACTAAATATTCCCTACTTTTCATGCTGGTCACACTATAGAACAGTATTTTGCTCAAAGATATCTAGATTCAAATATGCTGTCTAGATTCAGATTTCAAATTTTTCTCACACACACCTAGAAAGAGATAGCCATTAACTTGAACAGAATTAGAAGTACAGATCCATACAGAATTAAATCCCTGCAAATGAACTGGTTTTTGTATTTATTTTAAAGGCTAATATTCCCTTGAATGACAATGAGGAGCTCATCTGCTGGAAGGGCAAAACAGCGAGTTTAAATATAATAAGAAACTGGTTAAAGGATTATGGACAAAGAACAATCCCTGTATTAGTGGAATGTAGTATATCCAAACAGCTTTGGATAAGGTCATTTCCCCTGAAGTTACCACTGCAGTTCAGCCATAGATTTAAGCCTGCATAAATGAGGCTCTGGAGATTTATTACCAGTAAATCTTGCCTAAATTCTTACCAAGGGCAGAAGTGAAGAACATAAAAAACAGATAAATTAAGGCTGAATGCAAGGAAACTCAGGGGTTTACTTAGGCTATATCTACATTAAAATATTAATTTTGCTCAGGAGTGTGTTTTTGAAGCAAATCCCCAGCCGACACTTGTTCCTGTAATTCAGTTCTTCCCACTCAGGCTGAGCCTGGAGGCTGCCTTGCAGCTGAAGCTGAACTGGGGATATGATACACTTCAGAATACACATCATGTGCTGCAGCAGCAGGTGGATATCCAGTGCCTCAAGCAGACCAAGTGTGGTTAGGGTATAACTGTTGGAAATGTGTTTGTTGTGGAATTTGGGTCCCCACAATTAACTATGTGGTTTGATCAACCAGCTCCCCTTCTGCAGTGCTACTTGGTCCCATAACAGAGCAAAAATGCAGCTCTTGCCTGAAGGCAGGAAGAAAATCTTTTTAGAGCAGTAATTGCAGGTGAAATAATTTGTTGAATTTGGGCCAAAGTTAGGTTCCTTACAGTAAGTGTGGGGAAGTTTTATAGCAAGGAGAATAATTGGAAGAGAATAATTTTGTTGCTGTGTTTGGTGTGAGCAGCTATTAAGTCAGTCACTTAAGCAGCAGTGGATTACTGCTGACATTTCAGTGGCCTGAGTATCCCTTCTCAATGGGTTTGCTTGGGTTATGAGTGCTACACTTGGCAGTGGATCTGCCTTTACTGACAGTAATAATGAATAGTGAAAAGCTATTTGAAAAATAAAGAAGCATTTGCACAAATAATTTGTAACTTACACAGTTGATGACACTAGTATTTGACATGTAAATAATAATAAATAGACACCTTAGCCCATTCTAGTCTTTCATAATAAATGCAGTTGCATAATGGTAATCTTAGAGATTTGAAGTGGTGTTTAGGATGGAATTCATAAGAACAATAGATCTGAGCAGGTCTTGACTGAGTCCTTTGATTAATCATGCCTAAAATTTGCTTGAGTTTGTGCTAAAGAAATACATCTCAATGGGAAATAATGGTGTTTAACTTCTTGCATTGCTAGATTCACTTTTATTAAAAAGCTGTAACAAGTCAGAGCCTTTTATATTGAACTTTATCAGTCACATAAAATATAGCTGCATTAATAAACCCAGACACTGGTGTTGGCCGGGATAGAGTTAATTTTCTCCTTAGTTGGTGGTACAGTGCTGTGTTCTGGATTTAGTGTGATAATAATGTTGATAACACACTCATGCTTTGGTTGTTGTTATGTGGTGCTTACCCTAAGTCAAGGACTTTTCAGTGTCCTATGCTCTGCCAGTGAGCAGGTGCACAAGAAGCTGGTGGGAGCATGGCCAAGACAGCTGATCCAAACTGGGCAAAGAACCACAGAATGTTGTTTTCAGTCAATAAACTGGGGGAAGTTGGTCAGGTCCTGCTAATTGCTGCTTGGGAATGGGCTGGGCGTTGGTCAGTGGGTGGTGAGAAATCAAATTATGCATCACGTGTTTCTCTTGGGCTTTATTACTTTCTCTCTCTCCTTTTAAATAAAAATGATATTATTATTTTTGATTATTGTTATTATTCTAATTAGTATTGTTAATATATTTGTGTTTGTTTCAGTCATTAAACTGTTTTTATCTCATCCCACGAGGTTAATTCTTTTTTCCCCATTTCTTCTACCCATTGGGGCAGGGGAGTACTTAGTTGCTGGCTGGGGTTGAATCACAACAATACTATTTACTTCAAACGCATAATGGCTTGCAATAAGCTTTGTTCTCTGAGAACTAATAATCAGCTGAAGTGGTGGGTTTGCTTGTTAAAAAATTTCCAGTGTTTTCCCTCTTTCTTTCACATTTACAGCACAAATGCTGTAAAGATGTTTATAAATAGCAAACAGAATTGAAAATTATTCACATTAATTTCTTTGTCAGCTACATAAAGAAATACAGGTCAAGAAAGGACCTTCTAGGTCAGTGTATGGCAGGCAATCTCTGTAGAAAGACAAGGTACAGTCCCCTCAGTGTCATGGAGCAGCAGGAATTTCATCATTATCATTGAAGCACTACTTCCTTGAAAACATCCAATTTTATTTGCCTTTGGTAAGTCCATTGTTCTAAGAGAATGGTGATTAAAAACAAACCAACACACTTTCAATCTTGGAGAGCACCTGAGAATCTAAATAGGATGTGTTAAATCAGTTCTGTGATTCTCTACCTAGACTTTGACATTTCTGGTTTCATATGGTTATTTTCCTTACTGGTGTTTTGTGGGTGGAGAGTTGTTTCTGTTTATTTGTGTGCGTGGGCACACATGCATGCCCTTATTTTTCAGTCCAGGGAAACAGAAAGGTTTCAGATCACATTTGGCACTATGACAAAAATATGTTAGTAAGTTTCTAGACAGTATAAAATCAAATGCATGTAAAAAAACTTTAAAAAAATAAATCTGAGTAACCAATAACTGCAGAGATCTGGCTGGATTTCCAAGATTCTTATCCAGACCTCAATCCCCAAGTGAAAAGTTCACTGAGTGCTTAACCCTACTTGGCAGCTGCTCACCAGGCTAGACATCACCTGTGTAATTTCCCTATCAATCAATAAAGAAATTCTGTATTTTATGACATTATTTTTAAAAATACAAGACTTAAGAATCAAAATTTGATCAGGCACCCAATCTGCTATTTGCAAGGTTCTCTTTCATATGATTCTTTCAAATTCTCACATCAAGCTGACTTTCCTTCTCAATGAATTTAAATACTGGCCCATGATGGGCATTCTTTGGATCTGCATAAAGGGCACAAATCAGCAGCAAAGGAAGCCGTTCTTTTCATACCACCTCATTACTCACGTGAATCAATCTAACAGATAAAATGGATGAAAAAAACAAACACTTTCAAGACAGTTATTTAAAAGAGCCTCCCAGTAATTTGTATGAATGGAAGTGTTCTCATAAAGTACACTCACATGTACAGGGCTATGTTCTGCTGCTCATTCTACTGATTTTATAGGAACCAGTCACTACAAATAAGGTCATCAGATAAAGCTGCTTTAAAGCTCTTGCTCACTTGCTCACCTTGGCAGAAAAAGAATAAAAGCAAGATCTGATCAAGATCTGCACATACTTATGAGATCAATATACACTATTGAAATTTTAATGATGTGCCATTTTTTAATGCTCGGAAATGACCTGATTTATGTGCCTTCTCTCAGGAATCTAAGCTCCATAAGTAAACAACAATGCTGAATTTAAGTACTCTAAAATGGCCTCCAGCGGTCAACTTGCTCTGGTGACTACCAAGGAAAGCTAGACCACATGCCCACATCAGAGCTCTACAGCACCTGGCAGTATGCACCGTACTGAGAAGTAAAAACATAAATAGAAATAAGACCCTCTCAAGATCTCAGAGGTTAAAACCACTGATCAACCCAATTGCTCTCACATATGTCAAAAGTCAATGACAGTTTCTTGGAAACACACTATTGGAAAGATGACACACCAGTTATAATTAGAGCATGTTACATGGATGGATTCCAGACTGCACTACCTGTGCTTGCCTCCTGTAATGTGAGGTCTGGAAATTAATGGAGCTATCTTGCAGATGAGTCTTTTCAGGTTATTTACCAGCAAAATATATTTCTGGAGGACAGCTCCAGAATGCTTCATTTTTATAACTGTGAGAACTCAGTTTTTCTGTCAGTGTATTTATGAATTTTTTTCAGCCTGCCCTAGCAGAGCTATGACGAGGTACGTGTATTTTTTATTTCACAAAATCTCCAGTAAAGTGTTTGGTGCACTGAAGCAAAACCGGTAAAAATTCCTCCATGAAAATTTGTGATTAGCTCATATTTTTCTTTTTTTTTTTCTTCTTAATCATGCATTATATATTTCATTCAAGCAAAACATTTGTATGTAAACATTGCTGCATGCATGTCTGACACCGGTGTTTTCTTGTGGTGCTAATTCACTGACTGAAGCCCTGTGAGCAGGTGTTTGATTGCTACTCATGAGTTCAGAGGTTTCAGTAGCAGTTTGCTGAAGACACTGGACTTCTTTTTTCTTCATATTAGTGCTGCTTTCTAGCACCACTGGTTTAGCTGGCTTTCACTTATCCAAGTGAAAGCAAAATTAGACCAAAGGTGTTTTATGATGCTCTTCCTCATCACATAATCTTCTCACGTTGTTAAGGGTTACATTTTTTGAGGACTCATACCTAATTTTCCTCTGCAGCTTCCAGTTTAAATAACTTTTCATGAACAGGATTTATAGCAGAAGCAGTTCCAGCTGCAACACACCAATGTCAGCTTGATCTCATCTTGATAATTATTTTGCTCATCCTGTCTTGTTTGTTGGGATATAATAATTCTATTCCTGCTATGCTGATGCTGATCCTGTGTGCTGCTTAGTGGGCTGCCTTCTCTCCTCAGACAGGATTTACTTTAAAATCAATCAATTCCCCTCAGACTGGAAAAGACTAATTTCTAATTTGAAATTCAAATACAATGATCATGCTAACACACCTAGTGTTTTTGCTAGTGGTTTAGGTGCACTTCAGAAAACCGTGGCACCAGTGAGCTAATTCCTCAAAGAAGCTGCATAAACAGGAGGAGTTGTCCTCCTAAAACAGAACACTTGTTCTTCTCAAAGTTTTGTCTCCATTTGTTAAACTTAAAAAATAATTCAGCTGAGGCAAAGGTCATTGTTTGGTTTTGGTTTTTTTGGTTTTGGGGTTTTTTGAGTAAGCTTCTCCTTGCATAAATATGCTCGCTGGGTTTGCATGCATAGGTTGCTCAGCATAAAAAATGCCAGCAGTCCAGCATACGATTGTAGGTTCTGGAACCTAAACCTAATAATACATGTTAATTCCAAAGGTAAATTCAAAAGTAGTTGAAAATACAACAGATCTATGATGCCTGAAGTTTTGTGAATCTGCTGTAATCAAAACACTTGTGGCTGCCTTTTTGCTGGAAGTGGTTTGTCAAGATCTGTCAAGACTGCTCTTGATATGTTTGCGTGGTAGGGAGTGATTTGAGAACCAGGCAATTGGAAAGGATATTTTTAAAAGATGTACTTGACTTTCTTTTATAATCTTTGAAGAGGGCACTTAAGAAAAATGCATAACCATTGAGGAAATACTGATCACACCTAGGAATGTCTATGTACTCTAGAATCTTGGTTCCTTTTAAATTCTGCTGACCTCCAAGTAAGTGATTACACTGACTATAGAGGGGTCTTGGATCAGTTATCTAAGTAAGCATCTTCCACTTCCCTGTCAGTGTCATAATACAGCAATCAGCAGACCTGCTCCCAGAGAGCTGCTTACACAGAGCCACTTGTTTTATCAAGCAGGGTGCTACTGGCAGTACATTCCAGCTAGGAGTACTTTAATTTCCTAGAAGTCTTTTACCCTGAGTTTCTCAATCTCTTAATTTGACTTCTCTGGTGAATTGCATGGGGGAGTGTGGGACATACACATAGAACAATTTTACTGAGCCTGTGGTACAAAGTTTCTTTCTGGAGCAGGGGGAGAAGGGGAACCAGGAAGGGTTAGAGGGAAGGAAAAGGAAGGCTGGAGAGAGAGCTTATAAGGCTCAGTTTGCTGCTTTTAAAGTTGGTCACTATGAGGCCCCTCTTTAATCTCACTCCACATGGAGAGGATATGATTTGATTGATCTGAAAAATCTGTAACCACCTATTAAGCTAATATTATTTAAGAAATGCTCATTATATGGGTTATTTCTGATCTGGGTCATAGATACCAGAAATGTCCCTTTCTGCCTGTGCTTTTCAAAATGTGATGCTTTCTACAGTGGTTCATCTAATTAAATTTCTTTGCATATATAGAGAAGGAAGTTCAAAAGACATAGCTTACATATCCTGTCACCAGATATTTTTAGAGTTCTGAGCATTTTAGTTATCAGCTAGAGACATGAAAAAGGCATGATGGCATTTTTTTTTGTTATTTACTCAGTTGAATGTTCTTGCATATCTTGCATGATTAAAAATCGTGCAGCACTTTTGAAGATGTTTTGTACAATTATTCATAGGAGATAAGGTCATTATCTTCATAGCCACCTGAAAAAAAAGTGATAGTGCATTTCTTCTTTATTAATTATCCATTTCTCTAAAACCTCCATGACGGTAAAAAACACTTTTGTATGATTTAGTTAAAAAAGGCCTACTGAGCAAATCTCACCCTCCAGTCTGACTGAAAAATGTGTTTTGAATTCCATATTGACTCAATTTATTTTGAGAAGTATCTGGTCTACTAATGTGACAACTCCCAGTGAAGTTCCATTGTTACACAGGGGAGCAGAACAAAGATTTTTTCCAGTATTTGACAGCCCAATATTTGGTCTCCCTGGGGCTTGGGCGAGAGGGAAAGAGAGAGGCTAAGCTATAAAGTTAGCATAACTATTTTCCCCCACACCTGAATGTTGGGCCCCTTGTTAACTGCTGGAGTAAATGTGCTCTCCTTGGCTAGATGTGCAAAAGAGGGGCACGTGGATAGAGAGAAGAGGGGTATGTAGAAAGTGAGGTGGAAATAGCCCAGCTTCTAGAGACAGAGCAGCACCTACTATTGATTTTCCTTGTGAGCCTTTCGAAGATCTACTTGAGGACCAGCAAAAGCATTTCTAGTGAGTAGGGTAGGGAGGTCCGAGCAGGAACTGTAGTGATGACCACTTTTAAAGCTTGAGAGTGAAGTGGATTTAACGGATACACAGTGAATTTCAGGGGGTTTTGTTAGGTTTCTGTCTAGAAATTCAGGAGAGTAATCCTTTATTGATACTGTTTAATTGGCAGAACTATTCCAAAGGAGTTTATTTTTAACCAAATACAGTTCCCCTGTTTATACGTTCACACAAACACTGTGCTTTTGTCTACACCGAACCATCCTCTGAGCCTTTGCAATAAATGACAGAGCATACAATTATATATGCCATGGGGTTTTTTAATCCTTATTTACTGACAGGAGTAAGCTGTCAGAATCAAATACTCTGAACACCCAGCATGTCAGAAAAGGTCCCCAAACCAGTTTGATATCAGCATGTTCTTCACCTGTTAATTTCAGATGTATCTTGTTTTTACTACATGATGAAGGAATGTTGTTGCACATGTGGTTTTCTGCAGCTTAATCACTTTGGAATAAATTCTGGTTTTCATCTCAGAATTCCCAGGGCCACATGCATGCTTTATTTTCTCTTGAAGTCAGAGCTGGCTCAAGTGTTAACTACAGATCAGTAGGCTATGTGAACAGTTGCAGGTCAGATAGATAGATAGATAGATAGACAGATAGATAGACAACTTGTATATCTAAACATATAGTCTAATAAAGTATCCTGTGTCTTCAAAAGACAGAGATGGAAGGCTGTGCTTCCTCCTACTGTTTTGTCTATCTCAGTTTGAAACCTGACTCATATTTTTACCTATGTGAGATTCTTCAAACATTCTGCAAGTATACATATGCATTATGTGAGTCAAGACAACTACTGTCACTGCTCACAGACAAAGCATTTATTTCTGGAAATGTATTCCTGCTATATTTTAGCAGTGAATATTTTGCTATCACCTTCAAAGATAGATGGGATCTTCACTGCTTGCTTTCTACCAAGCAGTAAATATAAATGAAAACTAGATGGTAATGATACAGAAGTGTGGCAAGTGTATGGAGGAATTATGTTGCAGGAAAATCCATCTTAGAATGCATATATACATATATATATATTTGCAAGATATTGCTTAAAAGTCCTTGGAGTAAAACTTATCCATGGGCATCAAGAGAGGATTTTTACCTTTTTGCTGCTTAGTGCGGATTTACCTGATATTGGATCCTTTTTCCTTTCTCTGTATACTTGTCATCATAAAAACATGGCTGCAAAGTAATCCCTAAACCATATCCCTGATAAAGTTTTCATTATTTCTCTTGGTGAATTTCTCCACCAACTGCAGATCAAATCAGCAAGAAAAGTAGTCCTACCGTGTACTATTTAACAGAGTGCACATAGTAGAGGTTTCTCTGGTAGCATTGGCTGACTCTTGTCTTCCACAGTAGCAATGTTTGTATAAAAAGAATTATCTGAAAAAGTCTTTACAATATGTTACCAATTAATATGCAAATGGTTAATTGCAGCACTGTGGAAGTTGAAGTGAAGGGATAATGCTGTTTTCTACAGAGGTCCATGGAAAGAAATCAGCTTTTGTAGAGGAACTGGTTTTATAAGGAACAGCACAGTTCTAATTCAAAATTGGAGTAATCTCATATGGTTTACAGCTTTTAATTTAGTCTTGTTTATAACTTGAAATACCTGCAGCAACTTGCTTTGTCCCTACAAAGCCTTAAATCTTTGTAGTTTTATACCTTTGTTCATTTAAGAGAACATTTTGGGAACTGTCAGAGGGTTTATCAAACTCTGAAGTACATTAGAAGACTACACAGTCATTCGAAGTGCCTATAACAGAAACATTTCCCCTGAAGTCTTGATGGGAATTGCAGTAAAAGAAATCTTTTTTCTTTAGTTTCAGAGCTATTATAAGGAAATCAATAATATATGATGTGGGACATTTAAAAGAAATGTTAAAAATCCTGAGATAATGGAAACCATTTTTCACACTGACATGATTTTAAAAAAAAACAACATTCCAACAGAAATAATAATTTTCACACAAACTAGCAGTCCATTAATGTCTTTTGTGTACATATACAAATGTGGACTGTCTTTCTTTTAAGAAGAATAATTTTTCTCTAAGAGTAATACTTGATGCTAGACATGAACTCTTAAAGCAAGCACTAATTAATGTTATTACTATAAATTTGAGAGCTAGCCACATGTCATATCAATGTGTAATCTGGAACCTTAATTTTTCCTAAACTATTTACACCAAATTTCTTATTTTTTGGGTGAAATCAGAGGGACTGCTTGTTTGATAAAAAAGCAAATTCCCATCTTTTAGTTTCCCTTGCTTTCAAATCAGGGTAATATTTTAAACAAAATACTGCAAGGCTTAATTTGGATTTTCTATACAGTTATTCATGAATGTTCTCTTTTTAAGCATTATTTGATATCAGTTAAAACACTGACTTTTTATGTCATTAATTTTTGTCACATTGTCAATTTTCCTTTGTAAATTGAAGCAAAGACAATTTTAAAAACATCTTTCTCACAGAAAGGATAACATACTTGCACCTAACAGTTAACAGAAAAAAAAATTAAAGAAGGAAGCATTTCACTTGAGATGTACTTCTTTTATCATAATATTTCATACCATATTATGGTACAGGGGGAGTGCCCGGTGCAGCACAGCAGGTACAGAGCATGGCAGGGCCCTGCAAGCCTGCTGACAGCAAGTTTGGCAAGTTTGGCAAGTACAGAGAAAATACTATCATTTATAGTTCCAAACTCTTTAGTTTATTTTCCCATGCATCTTTTGCTGCACTGTATTTCTATTTGTTTAGCATGTTGGCACCATGGTGCAGTGTCAAGTAAAGGTTGCTATTGCAATTTAGCCTGTTTCCAAGCAAAGATGCTTTTTCCACATACTGAGCTTTGTTTGAAAGAAGTCAAGTGAACTCACACGTTCTCTAAGCACAAAGTGCAACATCCATCTTCAGAGTACATCATCACAGAGAACAGCATGTTCTCTGTTTAATGAGACTGTACTGCTTGTACTAGAACATAAAACACTGAGAATTTATTTGGAGGGGAAGCTCTTTTAAAAGTATCCTGAAGATAGCTCACATGATTTTATTCATGTGCTTGATGCCTAACAAAAATCATTTAAGCTAAGCTGTGATGAAGATTGTTTTTACTTTGTTTAAAATAGCCTGTACCAGTTGCAAATGAGTCTTACCTAGTTCCATGGCTGTCACAGAAGGTGGATCAAGCCCTGCATCACGTGAGAGGGAAAATATCAAAGAGGTGGGAGAAACACTCAGCATCTGACATGACAAATTCATGCAGGCTTACTTTGCAAAGTAGTCACGAGGATGTACCAGAGATAAAGACAAATGGTGGTGATTAATTTCTCTTCCAATAGAAAATGATTTTTCCCAGAATGTTCACAAGACAGTTCATTTGCAGCACCTGCTACATAGATCTATTTTGCTCCCACACAGGACTTTATCTAATGAAAGCAAATCTCCTCTGGCTATGTTGAAGGTTCATCCACTGAGTATTCCTGGGTACTCTGCAGCCATAGCTAACAACCCTGACATGACCCACATACAGGTGTTCCTTATACAGAACTCTTTTGTAAGAGAACTTTTGGCCTGCTCTTAATAAAAGGGCAATTTCTTCCTGCCAGCTGCAAAATTATCTTCATTCACAGGGTGATATGAACAGTGTCCCTTGGTATGTCTCCTTCAACAACCGAGAGTAAAAGAATTGGTACAACATGAACTTCCCAGTATTGCTGCCACAGTCCCTGCACTGCTTCTCAAATAAACCCCATGTGCAGTCCAACCACGCTAATTCTTCTGCCTGAGAAACCCAATATCCCATGAATATGTGAAGGATGATATTATTATCAGTCAATAGAAAGGTTTCTAATATTCTAGGGTTTTCTAATCAAAAATCCCCCCTCCCTTCTGTTCTTTAAAGAGAATGTTTTACAGGAGTGTTACATAGTTAAAAAGAACATGCATCAAAGTGTGAATTTTATATCTAAACTGATGGACTCATAACTATTTTTGATGCATATGCTAACTCTGAGCCAAATCATCATGAGTGTTTATGTGTGGATGTAAACATAAACATATACTAGCTCTAAATTTTGGTGGGTTTTGCTTTATGGCAATCATAAAGGCATGCTCAGACCAGGAAGAAACTAGAGCATGCTCATGAATCATTGATCAGTCTCAGTGCAGACCCAGAATTTTATTTTGCTAATATGCCCAGATGGGCTATTACTGTTACAGGGAAGTAAGTGATATAGAGAAAGAGAATGGTGCAGAGCCAAAGAACAGGAGTAGCTCTTGCCTTGGGAATAGTGGGGTCCATCCCATCAAAACATCATACATCTTACTAAAACCCTTTTCTGTCATTTTATCTTAATGGCAACATGCATAGCACAATACAAGTTGTAAATAGGAGGCAACATGCCACAGCAAATGCAAGATGCCAGAAGCTACAGCAGGTACCAACATGCACTTTCCACATATGTATGTATTTTTTTACTGGTGCTTTTAATGCATCATAAAGTTTTCATGCATTTATCCACCTGCACAGTACCTCTGTTCAAGACATTTTCTGGCTATCCTCAAGCTTTCAAAGACGAGCCTGTGGCAATTCAGTCAGTGCAAAAATGTTGCAGAAGAAAATTACAGGGCCTTTTACAAGGTAATGGCTCTTTTCTCTGGTTTCCAAAACAGAAAAGTGTAACATTGAAGTTGTCTTGTCTTCTCAGTATTGCTGTATTACTGTTAGGAATAGCACAGGCTGTTCTTGCTTTGTGCTGTGCTCCTCACTGAAATATCAATTGTGCTACACATGCACAGATTTGTGGTTGTGCACAAATCTACTCTTGCCTTTTCTGCTGAGACCTTCACCAGGCAAAATATGTTAGAGTTGCCACTGAGGATGCTTCATTCTGACTAGCTTCTAGTGAAACATCATTCTTTTCTTCTGTTGAGGTGGCTGATAGGGAGTTTCATAGCCTTACTGAAAAACTGTTTTAATTCTCTGTGTCTACTAGTCACATCTAATAAAGAAACAAAACAAGAGAGACAACTTAAGGACTGGTTACTACATCCAGTTCCCTCCTGTAGTGTGCTTAGCAATTGCACACATTCTTTCATTGCCATCATTAATGGTGGCATTAATGATAATAATTAATAAAATCTTGAGAGCAAGAGCAGGAAGCATTATTTTGGCAGTGACATAATGAAGAAACCAAAGATGATGGATATTGCCCAGTTTCAACACTTCAGTGGTGAAGATCAACCAATGACCTTACAATGAAACTACAAGGGACAATGACAATATCAGAAACTCAGTGGAAAGGGGATAGAACCAGGAGCATCTGACTTGGTGAATGTTACCACGTGTGTTTTTAGTAGTCATTATCCTTAGAGGCACTAATGAGTGATTTAGACAAGCTGTCCTGTCAAAAGGAGACTGCATTTCAGCAGTTTCTCTCTCTGGGAAGGGAAACGACTGCAGCTGTACAGCCACAGTACAGCTGTGTTGAATGGCACAATTCCCCCAGTACAGATAGAAGTCCAACCTGTGTAATGATCTATAAAAACCACTAAGATTCTCCTCGATTTCTGTAAAATTAGGGAACGGTTCTTGGCAGAATCAGCAGTATCATAAATGGGCAGATGGTTCAGTAAGTAGCAGAGAGGGAATATTGCTGTACTCCTTTCCTAATTTAGTATGAAAAGTGTATTTTTTGTCCGTACTTGTACATACATCAGCCTGCATTCCCTGAGTTGAAAGAAATATGCTCAATCTCTTGATTTACATTTCTACTATGTAGAATTATTTTGTGCAGTTGCTCTCTAAAGCTCAGCATACCTCCTTCTAAACTGAGCTAAGAATGTAATGTTAATGTTAGATTCCTCTTGCCTACAGAAGGGAAGCCACAGAGCACCTCTTCACTAGCATCAGCCCTGACAATGTACAAACAGATCCAAAGGGTTCAAAAATCATTCAGCTAACATAGTTAGAAAATAAAACAATTAAGGAAGTTTTAAAGACCTTATATGCCTATTATTTGAAACCATATCCTGTTCGTAGACTGATATTAGAGGAAGTTAAACGAAGTTAATTAGCAGGTATTTTGGCATTCTGCTCAGTTTAATTCTATTGCTACATCCTGCAAGGTCAGAGTATCCAGAGGTTAATAATGAAGAAGATTTGGAAGATTCTGTCTTGACTGAGTGGCTGTCATGGGCAATTGCTCTTACACTGTTGCTGCACATATTATTTTTCAAGTTACCTGACCAGACTTTGCTGTCAGAGATGCAAGTGGTCACTTAGTCACACTGGTAAGGTTGGGAAATAGAAGGAATTTTTTTTTTAATTATTCAATTACTTAGAGAAAACAGCAATAAAGCCACCGCCTTCAAGGGGTATTTTGTTACCTGACTCACCTCAGCCTCTTAAGCTGAAGGGGAAGAGGTGCTTGCAATGGCACAACACCCATCAGGAGATGGCCAGGATCTGTGCTCTCAGGTAGAATAATGGTGCAGAAATACTGTCTTATCAAGCCAAGGGGGTGACTTCTCAGGGAAAATTGAGAGTTTAGAGTTTGTGCACTCTACATATACAGTCCCTGGTAGCAGGGAGTATGTCTGATAAAAAGAGGTATGACTAGTGTACATCCAAAGTATCATCTTTTTTGAAAATTAAATCTGTCTTTTGTGTACTCCCTAGAAGCCTGGTGCTAGACTCATGAATGAGTTCACAGTAGCCTAAGCAAGCAGGCTCACATGTTAAAAAGCCTGAAGCACCAGACTTGTTTGGTGCACGTAGTTCATTCATCTTTCACCTTTGCAGAAACACCAAAAGCAAATGGTGTAGAGTTGTGCTTTTTTCAAGCATCTAAATTTAAGCAGCGGGACAACTCTGCTAGAGAACAGGTCCCCACAGCCACGTGGGTCTTACCAGATCCCTCTCTAATTTCCCACTGCAGCAGGCCAGAGAGCAGGAATCAGTCATTCTGTGCCAGCTGCATGCTGCAGTTTCTGGACGAGTCCTTCACTCACACGTTTTGTCTAATGCCATGCTGCAATTCCTTAAGCTCCTCCTATAACCTGCTAGAGAAAGAACTATGCTCTTTACTGGGGAAAGGTGGATAGGAACATGATTTTGTATCAGCCAAAAGCCAATTCCAATTTTCTTTGGCTGGTAGGAAAATCTCTCCCACAGGATCAGCTACTTGAAGGACAGCAGTCTTGCCCTCACTCAGTGGTTATTCCTTCTCCTAATCCAACTTGCTTCCATCTCTCACTTGCCCAGTCACTCACAGAATGCACAATGAAAGCCAAACTATCCTGCAGAAAGACAAACTAATGGAAAAATCCCTGACTGGCAATGCAATTTCATTCCCTGACAACATTGCACTAAATTCCAAATCTAGAGTCCGGTAGAAGAAATGATTTTTTGCAGGATGAAGCACCCAGCACAGGAAACATTACACCAGCTCCAGCCTCCAACTCCATCAGCCTGACTTCTTCGCTAATACCACATTTCATGGTTGACTATGCATCTGACGACTTCATGGGCTCCAGTGGAGCTACATTTCTTGTTCCAAGGTTCCGTTTCTCTGTACATTCCTTTATTTTCTTGTGTGTTGGAAGAGACTCCTGCACCGAAGGAAGTGGGCTCTGTTCCAAGCAGAGCTTCAGAAATCTTTCTTTGCCATTCTGTGTTAATAAATGTTGACATGGAATGGCAACATAGCACAGTGGAGGCAATGGGTGATTCTGGAGATAACTGCTAATATTTGCTGCCATATGAGTGTTTATGTGTATAAATATTTATATGTACCTATACGTTTTTTTCTAATGCTTATATGTGTCATACAGTTCTCATGCATTTGAGCCCCTGCATAGGAGCTTGCACTGAGGATTTTTCTGACCGGCCCCAAGCTTG
This sequence comes from Monarcha castaneiventris obscurior, assembly GCA_026261815.1. Lineage (NCBI taxonomy): Eukaryota > Metazoa > Chordata > Aves > Passeriformes > Monarchidae > Monarcha > Monarcha castaneiventris. The sequence continues at coordinate 10,710,691 of JAMPIT010000388.1, forward strand.
CAGAAGACAGTGGGAACTAAGACTGATGAGGAGAAGGGGTATATGGGACAAAATCACAAGGTGGTCTTTTTCCTTTAAAGGAAAAAGCCTTTTTTTTTCTCTCCTGTATTTCAAAGTATAGCAACTACACATTTTAATCTGTTTAATATTATCTTGGTAATGAGTGACCCATACTGGCCTTATTTGCTGTAATGGTCTTCTCTCTACCCTCCACTATCTGCACACGTATGCATGAATCTACACAGAATTTTATAAGATCTGGTAAAAAGCACTAGCACCACTACCACAGAAAATGGAATCGTGGTTGTCAAGGGGTTCAGATTTAAACTTTTCTTTAGCAAGTAGAAGTGCTGATAAATCTCATACTCGTTTCTGGATCTTATTTCTTGTACTACATGCCTTTTGAGTGATGTACTGTACTTTTGAGGATAAGCACATCTTGGGGGCTGTGGTATGTTTTTTTAAAATAAATATTACACTGCACAGTGATTGGATCTGCATAACATTACCAGAAACATCTGCAGATCTTCAATTCCTTCTAATCTTATTATTTTCCTGACAGCTATAAACTGCTGTTTCAAAATGTGGCATTTACTATGGGTAAAAATGTTTCTTCTCACCAAACAGAATTCCTCTGCCAGAAAAATAGTCCAGTGACAAAGCAGTAAGGCAGGGCTCCTGGTGGTGCTGTGCTAAAGAGGGAATAGAAATCATTTACAATTCTTGTTAAAGTTTCAAAGTCTCAGTCCTCTACTGTGACCTTTCAGATACTAGTGGGTTTTTTCCTTAAAGTCATCAATGGTTCATGTCACTTGATGGCAACCTCTGCAGAGTTACTGTTTCCTTTGCAGCTGATTCAGAAGTCAGAATGCAGGGAAAAGTCATCCACTATTGTAACCATTTTAATATCAATTTTATGGGTTTAGGAGTTAGACTGGCAAAATGTTTTCTTGTTAGAATATTTGGACTTGTGATACTCCAACAACTACAAAGCAGTTGCAGATGCTGTGGGATCTGCAGCCTCAAACCAATGTAGGTTTGTATGTTCACACATGGTTTGGAATGGCTGTTAACAACTTCAGCCAGGTGCAAGTGCTGGTAATTCTATAAGGGGAAAGAGCAACTTGGATAAGTACTACACACTGGTGATATTAGGTTTGCATATGTTTTCATCATAGATAATCTAAAATTCTCATCCTTTCTGTTATGCAGTTACCTAACATGACTTGTGTTTGTGTTTTCTGCCAATCCCTCTTTCTTGCCTAACTTCAATCAGAAGTGACATTTGGTTTCAGACATGATACGGTGAGATGAGAAGTAACTGCCTCATAAAGCTCCTGTTGGCAAACAGAGAGATTGGAGGAGATGGCACTGCCTCATGGCCAATCTGCACTTTGAAATGTTCCTATCTAGTCTCAGAGCAAGAAGTTTTAAAGCATTGCATGCCATGCACAGGACTGCTGAAGAAACAGGTCGTTTCAGTCTGGTGAAACTGTGTACCTCAGGCTTGTGATACCAGTGGAAGAATGAAGACAAGTTTGTATATGGGTGTGCTGATTTGAGACAAATTTGGAGGAAAATATCCTCTGATAGAAGGCAGGTTACAACCACCCCTCTCCCACCAGGTTTGGAAAAAAAAAATTTCCTTGATGGAAAGTGAAAGAGATAAAAAACTATTTATTTAACAAACACACAGGAAAGGGATAATAATGTTAAATAATAAAACGCCTTGCTGTGGAGAGAAACCTGGGAAGATTTCAGAGTCCTTCTATAGGTGCAGTCTCTCTCCTCCTCCTCAGAGCTGGGTTGTGGGCCCACCTCTGGGGCCTTGGTAGAAAGTTCTCGTGATGTGTTCTGGTGTTGAAACAGTCCAGAAGAGAAGAAGGCAAAACCCGAAGTCCCAGGAAAACAAAGTTCAACTCTCTGTCTCCCTCTGGAGAAAAAGAGCCAAAAGCTGGCTGTAAAGCAAGAAAGGTGCTTCCTCTGCTCTTGCTGCTGCAGCAGCAGGACGCAGAGGAGTGCATCTGTGTCCTTGAACAACTGCTTTGAAAAGTTTGCTCAGTTTTTTTTCTCCCTCCCCCCTCTCACGCTCAGTTTAAAGGCACAGAAAGGCACAAAGTTAATTTCTGGGCGTAGAGCAGCGATAGGAGATACACATCATAAAGTCACCCCAATGGGTCTGTCACTTTTCAGAATATGTTAATTCACTGCTTTTAAATAAAATGTGTTACAGGTACAAATCCAAGTCTTCCTGTTTTGCCAACATTTCCGGTTATTGTTTCAGTCTTACACTGCTCATCCAGATTCCCATTTCTCAGAACACAGGCATCATCTTCTGAGTGATTTAATAATGGCTATTAAGCTGGATCTTTTGCAACTTACACCACTTCCAGAAATTTGAATTAGAACAGACTTCATTTCTAGCTTGATTAAATCAGTTGGGTAAAACATTATAATATTTGTTAATTAAAGGATTGTTTAATTGAAATTACGGAGAAATATTCTCATTGTATTAAAACTTTACCCTTGAAGTCAAGAAAGATGTACAGAGGGTTTTTAACTTGTTTTAAGTGCTGGAACTAATGCTTGGGACTGAATCATATGCAGTAGGTAAAAAAAGATTTTTATAATAGTTCTTTTCAGTGTGAGTCTTGAAAATTGGTCTTTCATTCATAGTGAGACAGATGCAGTTATATGCAAAACTCTGTCAAGGCAAGGCAAGAAATGAATTGGACTGGAATTTAAAAGTTCATCAACAAACCTTTAAAAATAATGCAGGTTGGGCATTCAGCAGATCAAAAAAAAACTGAAGTAGGGTAAAACTGCTGAGTTTTAAAAGCCACTTTCACAGTAAGTAGTTCAAGCTCCCTCTAAGCAATTCAAATATTCTGAAGTTTGGGAGCACAGCTGCAACCATCCACTGTAATATAAAGGAGTGTGCTTTCTGTCCCCCCGAAAGACTTATCATTAAATCCTCTAAACAATCCTTTATGAGTAAAATGGATGCTGACCGGGCCACAGGCCTGCAAAGTTATAGGGAAAGAGGCATTTTCCTCAACAAAAAGAAAGAGAATTTCAGAGGTTTCTGTTTTAAAATGGAAAGAATTCTTTCTACACTCAATTGGAAGTTGAGTAATATAAAGGGGAGTCAAACATTTTTCTTCTTTTGTTTTACTAGCTTTTTTAACCTATTTATCAGAAAGGATATGCTTTTCTAGTTAGATATAATGGCTAAAACTCGAAAACATGAGAAGCAGATACAATGCACTGGTGAGGAAGTCTCAACATTATTCAGTACCTGATCTAAATTATATTTATATGTTGTGCTAGTAGCATAAAAATTAGTGAAAGGAGATGTTGGTTGAGACAAAATATTAGAATATACCAGGCCTGGCTGGGTGATGAGGTTCAATCTACAAGTCCTGTTTTGTATATTCACACCCATTCTTCAAGTGTACACAGGTCTTTCTCCTAAACTTAGAGGCTGCCAGCTGCAGATGATAAACATGAAATAGTGCAGTACTTGTTACAAAATGTGAATGTACTTCTTTGAGGCAACATCATTTGAACTGCATGTGTTAGATTTCTCTGAATTTTGACACAAGTAAAAATTCATGTGGTGAACAAAAAGGTGTCTGCTACTTCTTTTGCCTAATGAAGTGAATTGTATTTGTTTGATTTTGTATTGTGTTATATATAAAGTCCAAAAAATGTTGCAAATTTTGTGTTGTAGAGTGATTGCATCTTGTTGACAGCTCCTTTTGACACAATCTAAGATCCATATAAATGCCAATTCCCAAGAATAAGTTGCTATGAGGGCAGAATCAAATACCTAATGGACTGTCTTGCAGAGGAACTGTTGGCTTAAATTTAAATGCTATACAATAGACCTGCTTAAATCTTAAAAGTAAAACCAAGTATGAAAACAAATTGTATGTTTGTATCTTGAAATTTAGTAAGTTTATGTGAGAAAAATAAGAAGGACAATTCTAAGTCCCTCCTCCTTTGTGCTATGGTAGCACACATGCAAACTAATAATCAAATGGCAATGGAAGTTTCCAAAATGCAAATGGAAAAGGCCTGCAACTTGTCCTTTTAGGCCTGTCTACAATGTTTATTGTAGTTCTTTCTCACTTTCAGAAAAGTAAGGCATTCAGGCTATGAATTTCCATTCCTTGGTTTTGTAACAGTTTTTTTTCTGAGGGCTTGAGTGAGATCAGTTGTGCTGAGACTGAAACAAGGATAATGTTAACAAATAAAGCCAGAAAACAAAAAAGCTCTACGAGGGTAATATCCTATCATATCTGCCCTGAAGTATAGCACAATGCAGTCACTGCACTTTACTCTGTGGGGTTGACTGACAGAAAAAGCTGTAGCAACCTCAGTTTTTGCAGGAAGCTAATACCTGTGGCCATGAAAGGCTCTTGTGGCTGTCACTGTCATCCTTGCAATCTTGGTAGAAAATTGTACCAATCTTGACTGCTTTTCTTGTGGGCACAAAGTGTGTTAGTTACATAGTATGATAGTTTATATAATCACACTGTATTTGTTCACTGAACTGTAGTTCCACTAAGTGAGACTGCTAAATGCTATGGGCTAAGTTGAATTTGCTTTTGCATCTGTTCTACAAGCACAAGCTAAGCCAAGGAGACCTTGGCTTTTTTTGCATTCAAAATGTGACATTCCAGTACTTATTAGATACTTTGAAAACAAACTATAGACAATTCAGGCTGGGTACATAGATGAATAGGAACATCCATCTTTAGTTTCTGGCTGTATTCTTCTGCTCATGTATCAAGTGAGCTGTGAAACATCCTAGCGCTGTGTTTACAAGCAGCATAAAAGAGCATGAGAAAACAAACCATTCTGTCTTTAGAATGGTATTTCTGTAGGTTAGTGGAAATGTGATAAATAAGGCATAATAATGCGTTACCTGCACATTGTGGGGAAAAACATAGCCAAAATACTGTGTTGCTGTCTATCTGCTGTGTGCTGAATAAGGCAGGGGGACCACTGGACCATGTCTTTCAGTTACATGGTTAGACAGTGTTTGCATTTCTTGACTTTAGAAATCTTGACTTAAGATGTTTCCTGTCTGTGGTTGGTCTGTTTTGTAAGTATTATGTATTCAAGGAGTATCAAAGTTTTTGTAATGTGATAAACAACAATCAAGAGAGTTCGTATTTCCTTACTCAGCAGTCATAAAATAATGGCAGAAAAGATGAAGAAAGGCTCATGAATGCTACAGCAAAATTTAATAACTTCGCAGTTTAATATAACTGTTTACACTTTTTTAATCTCTCCCTTATTCCTGTCAACATTTCTTCAGACTCTTCTTCTCTATCCCATCTTGTCACCTACATTTCAGCACAGCAATTGCTGAAAATATGGATGAGAACAACTATTTCCAAATCCCTTTTATATTTAGTTACTCTAATAAAAATATAATGAGCCTTCAGCAAGTGATTTGCAACATCAGAATTCTGGTTTTCACTATATAAAATGTGCTCAAAAGTGCCAAAAATTCACAAATAACAAAAATAAAATAATGGAAATTAAAAGACTATTAAAAAATTATACCATACTATCATTGAATGGGATGTTTTTCAGACTAAAATTGCCTTTTTTTTACCTTCAAATTTTGTGCTAATATATTGCATTAATTCCTGGACAGATAATTGCATGTCTGCAATAAAATAGAAGAACCTGTAAATCAAATGCAGTATGAAGGGTTAAGTTAAAAGTTACTGCATTTAGACATGAAAAAAAAATACATAAAGTAAACTGTTATCTGTAGTGACAAGATTCTGAATATTTTTTCTCTTTAAATTCAGAAATGGCTGTGAGTATTGCTCTTAGGATTGAATTGGTAGCTGAATTCTCTATGTAAGTCAAACAAATCTATGTAAAACAATTTTGTAAAATTGTTTAGATCTTAAAAAATTCAATAATTTTGCCATAATTCATTCTTGGTTTCAAGCCATTTCCCACTGTAAATTTTAATACCATAATTTAGAATGAAACAGAAATAACTTTTCTAAGCCTCACATGGATCAAAGCTAAAAAACTTTGACAGCCAACCTGACAACATCATGAATGTAAGTCATCCAATTGTAAGCAAAATTCCTCTTATTTCTGTGGTGTCCTAGTTGCTACAAAGTAAGTAGACTCATTCAATGCAAAGATAAAGGACAAAGTGTAGAGTTGCATAAATATTCAATTACTTGAAATTGTTTAATACTAATAAATAATTGCCTAGCTTTGGATAAATGTATGCCATATCTGCAAAAGATCATCATCTAACATGTATTGAAACTATCCTGCAGATCTAATTAAATGCACGAGCATCAGTGTAAGATGAACAATTTTGGAGGAAGAGCGTTTAATAATACCTGTATAGGCTGCAAATTTCTTTCTTTTATGCAGGAAGGACAGTACCTACACCAGCATTAGGTTCAGGTGCACCTTTCAGGAGAGTAAGAGCATAATAGCATTTAAATATTTTGCAGAACTAATGTTTTGTTTGTCATCCTGTGCCACCAAATAGCACAGAACTGCTTAAAGTGGTGGAGAAAGGGTTCAGTGGGTGGCAGATGGAAGACCATGTTCAGGAAAGGCACTAGGTGGCATAGAGATAATTATTTAGGATGGTGCAGAAAGTGGTAGGAGACCTCAGAGACTTAGTAAAACAGCAGTGCTTAATAACAATGAAAATTAATCCTTTTAATGCAATTTGCCATTGCAGACATTTAAAACTGCAATACTGCTGTAGCAGAAGAATATTGCCCATCACTTTCAATCTTGAAAGGGTTAGGATTAATGAAATAAAATAATTTGTCCCCTGACAGACCACAGGGACTTGCGAATTTCCAGTTGTATTTCTCTTTCCTTCTGCTCAAACTGTGCTTTCTCAACCTATCACAGGAATTACCTGAACCTTTTGGAGTTACATGTGCTAATGGAGCACAGATGCCCAGGAGAAAGCCTAAGGTATAACTCTGACACAAAGCAGTTCCTAAAGATTATTGTAGCAAAATGGTATTGTCCTCATAATTCATTCCTAAATCAGCTCTAGGGGAAAAGGCTAGCATGTCTCATGTCTCCAGGCTCTTGTCTCCAGAAGCTCCTCCTTTTTTCCTATGGCTTTCTTAGTGTCTTGCTCTGGGAAAAGGACTGGCATTAAGGATAATGAATGTACTGACTCACACTTCCGATAACAATTAAGTGATATTAAAGATTCTCCCTTTGTGTGGGCAGAGGAAGATGGGCCTCATTAAGAGTTCAGAAGGAAAAGATTAACATACTAATTAATGAACTAGAAAATGACAGCCAAGATCTTTGGATCTGATTTCAGGCTGTGTTCTAGCTGCAATATCTCATGACACTTCTTCTGGATTTAGTCAGAATTTGTTCCATTAGAAGATTGTTCACACTCACAGATTTAAAGAGGATTTCCCACTGTTAAATACCAACTAATAGTTTATATCCTTTCTGAGAAACACAACTTGTATCTCTTTGTCACTGTGGATCATTGACATAGCTTTAGTTAACTCAGTGCAAAATTGAAGGTGAAACCCAGACAGGATCATTCCCCATATTCTTGTAGGCAAAATTGTGAAAAATAGATGTATTCAATTTATAGTTACTAGCTTGGTTCAGGAAAGACTCATTATCAAGTTTTGTGGCTCTTTATCTCTTGATAAGTAAATAGAATATAACCCTGTCACTAGACAAAAGCTCTCCTTTTATTGCTTAATTTCAAAACTTTGAAGTCTTCTATGAACAAAGATGCTGATTTTTGAACTGTGAAACTTCCTTAGAGATGATAAATATTGGGTGTATGGAGGATTGGGTTTGCGTTTTGTTCTTACCAAAGGGGTGTTTACACAGGCAGCAAGGAAACAAAACGTTATGTGGCTATTAAAAACTGCTGTATTTAGAGCCTGATGCACCTAAACTACTACGTCAAGTAACTATCAGTGTCTCAACAAGACCTCCATCAAAATGAGCTATCCCTCCTATTTGTAAATATTTGTATTGCATTTCAAAAATGTTTGCACCTCCCACTGAAATATTTGGAGGTGGGTAATAGAAAATAGAATAAAATAGCAGTGATGGTAGTTGATTCAGCATATTCTGAAATCCTAAGCTTATTTACTGGTATTTATTGTACATTATATCACTTTGGTGGTGTCAAATTAAAGCTGTAAGCTAAAGGAACAAGCAAGGGTATTAGAAACCAGCTAGAGACTTCATTGTATTGAGACATTCTTTCATTCAGCTTTTGTTGATTGCCGTTGACTTTGCTCACTCTTCCCCAAGCTTTCTATTTCCATTTTTCTATAAATATTAAATACTATTTTATTGCTTAGAGTTTACCTTCTTGTCTTGATAATGAATGATTGGAGTCCACAGAACATGATGAAATACAGTCGTCTTTCACTTGTTTTTGTTTGTTTGCTTTTATCATCCTTTTCTTTTCTTTTCTTTCTGTGGTATCTTTAGATCATAAGTTCTTCCAGGTGAAAGCCTTATATTTTTCCATACATTCACTTTTCCCTATGTGCACTTTAGAATGATAGAATTAAGGTTGGAGAAGACCTCCAGGATCAAGTCCAACATTTGGCTGAACACCACCATTTCATATTGCAAACTGACACAATTTAGAAGTATTTTAATTGTTAATCACAAGACAAGAAATTTTATCATTTTTACCTTTAGATTTAACTTGTTTGCAAAATACTCAGCTGAACATTTTTTAACTTTTTCCCCATACATTTTTTTTCACCTTAGAGAATAACTGCTCAAATTGCTGCTTATGCTTTGAAACCATTGACAGCCTGCTAGGCTTTTCAAATGTTTCTAAAATTCAATCTCATGCTTAGTGATTCTCATTAGAAAAGAATATTTTCTTAGACCCATTAATTTTAAATGTACTTTGGCAAGAGTTGACTATGACACAGTTATTCCTATTCTGTTCTCATATTGTTCACCTCTGAGTGACTGCAAATCCCAGCAAGAATTCGGTGGCACATAAAATTAATAATTATGCTTGATTAACAAACAAACATTACAGGAAGAATGAAATGTCCTCTAGCAAGTATCACTCTTGTATCCAAGGAAAGGATACCTGACAGGCCTAGATGGTGCTCCCTTTAACATCATTCCCTGCACGTGGAAGGAGTTTTGCGTTTCTTGTTTGAGGCAGGAGGGGCAGAATGTTTTGTGCTCTGGTGTTGTTATTTACAGGGTCCTTTCTTCACCTACTGTCTATTACAGTATTTTCTCTCCACCCTTCCCATTCAACATTTCAGAGTATCCCAAGCAAGTAAGGTCCATGGTGTAGAAAATGGATGCAAATAATCTAAAAGTCTAAATTGTTGTGGATGTATTTGAGATGGGACACACTGGGTTTCACACTGACCCGTTTTCTGTGTCTAAGCTGGATCGAGAGCCTCAGAAAATACCTGCCCATCCTTCTGCTCAGCAAGAGCAGCTTGACTTCTCATTCTATTTTGCCAGGGTGAGACAGGAACAGCCAAACTCTGGTGCATCATGGCATTGGCCCACGACATTGGTGTTAAAAACAAATATATTGTTGCAGCTTGTTGTGCACCAGGAGGAAAATGCTATGAGTGTACGTAAGATGGAAAAATTACTTGTATTGCTGGAGATGTTCAACTACAGGTAACCCCAGTGATGAGATGGGGGAGCGCACTGCCACCTGCCAGGTGCAGAGTACAGAGAGGTGGGACCTGTGGGGGAATCGTATTCTCTCTTTACATATTGCAGAAGAACCTATTTCTAGAAGAACCCTACATTAGAGTGAAAGGAATATGTTAAAACATAGGTGAATTTTCACAGGAAGAAGAGATTTGGACAACATGTAACATTTCATTGTCCTCGCTTGTGTAGCAGTCCCACTGTGTTACAGGCAATAGCACTGAAGACCAAATAATTCAGACAAGGCAAGCATTCCTCACTCTGCCTCTTTCTTCTGTGCTCATTATATGCACATCTTACACTGATTTTAGGTTTATTAATGAGCTAATTTTTTACAATTCCAACACATCACTGTTAGCTGTGTTCTTGTGTTCCACCCAAGAGTGGTGAAATCTGAACTTGGTACCACTCATCTAAAAGGAATTCTAAAGTTACCAAAGCAGATAGTGGCTCTCAGCGTGGTCATCACATGCTTCAAAGCAGCATATTGGGAAAGCTTCTCGAAGTGAGAGTATCAGAGTCCCAATTTGTTCCCAGATCTTGTCAGGAGATTTGTTTGGCTAGATTGGTTTGGCTAGAGGTTTTGGAACCTGACACAGTTGGATGTCACCAGATGCAGGAATAGTAGTATGTTAACTTAGAAAGAAAAAAGTGTAGATTATGCATATCCATGTAGCACGAAAAAAAATCAACTTGTTTTCTTATTGATCTGCTTTGAAGACTAAAACCAGATATTGTATTCCAGACAGTAAAGGGTGTACAATTTCTGTGGGATACATATTTTTTAATGAAAACCTGTAACAGATCTCATCTTTTATTTATTTCTTTACCTTTCCTCCCACTTTTCTAACAGTAATATTGGAATTTTAAAAAAGGAATTGCACTACATTTCCCAATTACATTCTCTACTAGCAGACTAGAGTTTCTCACATAATAAGAAGTTCCTTATATTGTATTTTCCAGTTCATAAAGTGTAAGGAATGGAGTGAGCTATTCTGCTCTTGGTGGCAGGCCCAAGCCTTTTACTCCTCCACCTTTAGAGATGTACAAGCCACATACCAAGACAAAAATGTAGGTTTTGGCTGCTTCTTGGTGAAATGCATCTTGGCTCTATCCCTATTGCATAGCATTCAAAATTAAGCAGGGAAAAAATTTTTTTGAAACCCTGTTGAATTTAATTATCAGCTTTGTTCATATGCTAGAACACTGTGCAGGGATTTTTGCCTTAGAATCAGGTGTTTCAGATGATGTATCTTCAGAAGATACAGGACAGATCTAGGAATTGTCTTGGTTAATTTTTCTGTATTTATCAAGAGTGTCTTATGTTCCCTACCCACACAGATTTGTTCAAGTTTCTTAGTACATTTTATCCAGAATCCGCCACAGTGCCTTACTCATGACTCGAGGCATCAACTAACACTTAGGGATTATGTAACACATGATGCTTTCTCTTCAGCACAGACCATGTCCTGCAGGGACAATCTCCTTATAGAGGGTCATCTGATTCACAGATGATTTTGTCTGTCAGCTCATTTCTGTACAGAATATTATAGGTTTCAAGATCTGGGGACAGATACCACTAGGCTGAAGGGAACTAGTGAGGAACGAAGAAGCAGTTTAATAAAACAAATAACACAGATGAACGTGGGTTGTTTCATGGTTTTAGTTTTTCTGCAGATAATTTTTGTGTAGGACTTTGATTTGTGAAATTTGGGTGAGATTAACTGTAGATTTCAGACACGTGACCCAACTTTTTCAAAACTTGATAGACTGTTAGATCTAATAGTTTTTTTCAGGAAGACCCACATTTTCTGCAGCCACTGTCACAAGTAAACTGTGTATTTAAGCAAACAATTTCATCTGTCTTTGCATCCATTTGTGCCTTAATTTGGCTAGTTTGTCTTCTGCACAATGGCCCTTAGTGTGTTTCTTGACTCTGCTGTTATGGTGGGCAAATACAATCTTGGCAGCACCTTGCAAGAAATATAATAATAATTTAAAATGTAATAACCAATACATTACTTTGTTTTTATAAATGATTGCAGAACACAGAAGTGTTAAACAAAAAGCCTTTTCTTTGTGCTCCTGAGCATCAGAGATATACACTAAAGCCTACACTTTCAGGAAGGTACAGAAATAAAGGCAGAGTAAGAGGATGGCAGAGCAATTCCAGATTATGGACTCTCGTATTATAGATAAACATGAAGTCTAAACGTCAGCTAAACACATTGATTTTCCCATTTCGGTTTTGAATGAAACATCTTCTCTCTTCCTTTTACATAATCTCCTGCTTTTGAAATTCATGTAATTCCGCTGCTCAGTATGGAGAAAACCCCTGGGGGGCTGTAAGGGCAATGCATTGCAAACCTTTTGGAAGGAGCCTGCTGCATTGGAAGATCGTATTGTAGTTTTACTGCTTCCTGAAATATTTATGCTTCATCTCCTATACAGTTTTCACTCCAAAGTTGCTGAGCAGCTTGCAGAGCATGTGGCTTTGTTCTATTTCCTAAAAGATTCTTTCAGCCTTTAATGCAGTGGAAACCAATAATGATACTGACATTTTCCCTCCAAGCCTCACATTTAACCATGACTTTCTCCTGATGTCTGTGGTGCAAACTCTCCATCTGACTGGTGTTACTGAAACATAGCCTGTTCTGTCACCCTCTAAGTACAGGAATATGTACTAAGGAGGCAGGGATTTATTGAGGTAACCCAGTATATGGATTTTTTTGGGTTACCCATGTCATGCAGTTCCAGTTAAATTAAATCCCATTCAACCTCAGTTACAGTAGAATGGAAATACAAGCATTTATTCACAACATCCCAAAGCAGCACAGTTACAAATCATTACCAAAAAAAAAAAAAGATATACAAGCAGAAGTGAAAGAAAACCTTGCCTAGAATACCTTAGGCAGCATTATGTAAGAAAAGTCTTTCACCCTTTTTCATGTAATACTATGTCTGCTTTTCATTTGTGGCTGGGTCTTTCCCTCCTGTCTCAGATTGCACTTGCTCAGTAACCTCCACTTAAAATCTTGTCCATCACTAAGCTGTTTTTAGCTTCCTATGGGGAAGCACCTTCACAGTGCATCTTCAGCTATGGTTGTATCTCCGCTTGTCCACTTATCCTTTGTTGGAATACTAGCTCTCCTTCCCTTCAGTCCTTCAAGGACATCCACATGAACCTATTCTTTTGCTCCAAGACTCATGTTAATCCATGCTTATACAGGAGAAAATCAGGCCATTTTTCTTAATAAAAACCAGGGTTGTTTCCCCTCATTCATTATATATGTATTGCTTGCAGCGACCCTTTGGATTGCTGTCTATATGTAACTAGCTAGTAGAGAAAATTTTCCTTTAGTGAGTAAAATTCTTTTGTTCCCCTCTTTAATGACTGCTTCCCATGTTTCAGTGTGGGATGTAGCTTTCATTGCACTTTTATTCTATACCAATCTGTACACTGAAACCGTAACTGAGATGATTACACTTGGATGCTTGTCTGCCTCTCATTATTGGCTGAATACTGCCTGGGCTGAATATGAATTTTGGTGACTGATCTCCAACCTCCTACTCCAAAGCATTCAGTTTGACATATTGATGGTCTTAGGATGATAAAGCTGTAAATATACTTTTAAAAAAATGATTGCAAAGGTATTTTTCTGCCTAGTCAGTAGCATCTCAAAATTGAAGCTTTTGGTGAAACTAGAGCTAGTCACTGTGTGATCACTGAGTATATATGTTTATTGACCTTGATTCAAAACACCACTGATATCCAGCTCAAAACACATGACTGAATCCCACCGGAGTTGCTCTAAGCATGTGCTTGAGTGTCATTCATGAGTAAAGATGGGCAGAAATCTTGTAGATCTACATTACAGGCCTTGTGCCTTCTTTCCATCCTCCAAAATTAAAATGCCTATAGCTGCTTCAGTCCTGAAAGAGTTAGAGAGTTCCAGAAGATTCTGTCTTGTAGACGATATTTGCTTGTCTGGGAATGTAAGTACTCTACCTGAAGCATAATTCCTAGAAGAATTAAGCTCCTGAAAGTGGGTGAATACAAATTTTGACTTTATCCTGTCACTGCTGAGCCATTTACTGTGCATGCATGATCCTTTCCAGTAATGAAGAGAGAGGTTTGGTCAGTGGCTGGGTTTGTTAACTGAACTCTGTGCCAGGGCTCTGACAAGCCTTAAAGAGCCCTCTTCACTATTTCAGGGCCCTCAAAGGTCTCTAAAGAAATCTAAGAAATATGCTACCTCAAAAGTGAGTAGTTTCACTTAAGGTGTCTTGACCCCCTGGGATACTTTTCCCAAACACTTGATGGGAAGCTTCAATCAATAATGTCTTTGTTTTCATGATAGAGAAATATGGAAAAATTAATGTGTTGGGGTTTATCAGCTTTATTGAATGCATTTAGAAAGCATTTAGCAGTATTTACACAATTCTACCACTATCTTTTTATCTTATTCTGCACAAAGATCAAATTTAGCGATTTCATTAATCTGGAGGGGGGAAAACAGTTTCACAGTAGATAAAACTGATCTTCTGCATCAATATAGCTAATGGGCTCATCAGGTACTAATAGTTATGCATTAACTTTATATCCAGTGTCATGATGATCGCATTTTCCTTTCCCAAATCATTTGCATTTATTTCACTATTACAACCTTTTTCTCTTTGATTAATGGTAGGAAAAATGAAGGAAAATAGCTGGAGTTTTTCCTCAATGAGACTAATTTTTCAAGAGCAAAAAGCAAATCACATTTTTTGTCAAATAAAAAAGAAAAAGGCCAGAATAAATAGATCGTCTCTAAGGTCCTTTCCAACCCAAAGCATTCCACAATTCTATGATAAATCAAAGCCCATTTGTCCCAGAGAAGTGTAACATCCACTATTTTTACCTCTTTTCACAGTAGTTCAATCTGAAGCCTGTTATAACAACTGAAAAGTTAATTATGAGTGTAAGCAGAAGCCAGACACTGAATTGGGTCACAACAGCTGGGAACTTAACTCCCCGCCTTAAAATGGAATGGCTGTGACAGTTTCTTTGGAAAAAAGACAGGTGGCAGCACATCTATATTGGATATTTTCTTAATCATGCCTACAGACAATGACACTTTTATAGACCTTATAGCACAGTACCTCTCTTGAGCAGTACATCCACATGTGTTAAAGGTTCCTGATAAAACAGGTCATTGTATAAAGGCGAATTCACCTATTCTGACACTTCATATGGTAAAAAAACTTTGCAACTAGTGTCACTGTTTTTTAAAAGTAGTGCTTGTAAAAAAAAAGTACTTCATGCCACATTAAAAATTTGCAAGATCTAATCCTAAAGTGAGATTTTTTCCCCAATACACCTATGTAATAATGGTGCACTGTGTCACTAATTCTCAATATTGCTGGATAAAGCAGAATTATTTATTTACTTTGTGATGTAATATTCAAGACATGGAGACAGAGACAGAAATTGACAACACAAAAATAGTTTTCTTCTAAATATATTACTTTGCAAAGGAAATAACAGAGAATGTGAAATTGATAAGTAACAATCTATTACTGAAGAAACAGACTTGATTTATATGCAGTGCTGAGTGACAGACTTGTGGAGTATCCATAAACACCAGTTTATGATTGAGATGTTTTACTTTAACCTAAATATTCCACTTAAACTGTGGCCTTATGACAGAAGTTAAAATTAAAATACTCTCTACTTAATAAAATTAATTCAGGGTGATGGTGGTGTTATCTTCTATCACCCTGAATTAAATCTCTGGCAGCCAGCTATATTCCACATATCACAGAAAATTCAATTCCTCTCCCTGAAGAGCTTAGAGTCTGATTAAGCTGACGTTAAAGTCGATGTAGATCTGCCCATTAAGTTAAGGGAAAGGGACTGATTGCATCGGCCCAGATTAGGAGTTAAGGATAGCAGACACATACTGCTCTGAATAGGCAGCTTCAGTGATTGTAAGTGCAAGATGACATTCAGCAAGCTGCTGTATGCAAGTGCAACATCCATTGAAAGCACTTTTTTCTCTCCACTCAAAGATGCTTTCCACCGAAAAAATGGGATGATTTTCAGTGCCATTCCCAGCACTCAGGACAAGCAGAGAAAAACACAAGATTTAGTGAGGCTGGAGAGATTGTGCTCAGCTTGTTTGGCATTCAGGATCAGCAAGAGGCCTGATGCTGAAAGGAATCCTTTAATTTTTGCCATTTGGTTTCAACAAAGCAATCCTACTTTTAGAAATGTAATACTTCCTACGTGTATTGACAGTTTTTGAAGACATGCATGACATTTGAGAACAGCAATTTAAGTAATTTCTTTCCCATTTGATGAGAAAACCAGGAGCTAATTAATAGTCATGAGCTAAACATGTTTGGTCATTGTAAAGACACGTATTTTACCCCATCTGTCTGCAAACTGATTGTATTGGGGCCCTTAGTTTGTGCCAAACCAGCAGGAGGTAGGCATTTTCATAAAAAAATAGGTAATACAGAATCCTTCAAAGATTGTCATGAACTGCAATTACACAGCGTGAGAAACCGATGTAGCCAAATGGGGGAAAAAAAAATCCACACTATAATAAAAGTGTTCTAGCTGCAATTATGTCTGTAAATGTCAAGGTGAACCTGAGGCCTTTTCGTGCTAAATGCTGTTCCCAACATGGAAGCAAAAGATGGTGATCATTACAAGGACCTTGAATAATAGAGAAGGCAGCAGATGGGCACAGGCAGATGGGAAGCAGTAAAACAAGGCAAATACTCTCGGTCAGCTTGCCTGGCACTTGTCTCAGTCCACTGAAAGCTTAGCTGCAGTCATGCTGCAGGTGGCTGTTTTCATTTGGGCAGTGGGTGGGTACATTTTGTTTGTTGTGGGTTTTTTTACATATTATTACAGTTGAAGGTATTAAACCAAGTGGAGGGAGGATAAAGAGAGAGCTCTGCAGATGCTTACAGGGAAAATTGAGGGCGCAGATAATCTGAAAATGTAATTTCTACCTTCCCCTGTAAAGATTTGTGCCAGTTCTAGTGGGATATATATACTAGAAAAGGAAACAACTGTCTTCAGACCTTTTCACTTCATACTTTCAGTGTACCTTCATTTTGGTGAAGTTTAACCCTCAGAGAATTCTATTGTGTGAGATTTTGGTGATGGGGGTGAACTGTACATTACCTGTGAAACCAAATGTTATGTAAAGAGATATTCAATCTAAGGGCTTCATGGTATTAAATACGTACCTGATTTAACACGGATGGATGGGCTGCTACTGTCATGAAAATCACATTCTCCCTTAGTAGTCTTTCTACAATAGAACTCATCAATATTCTTCCCTCTGTCACGTCATTTTTGAATACATTGTTTTCTCATGCTGTGAGATGCTGACACTTGATGGAAAAATTATGCACCAGCTGCATTATTAATAAAAAACCACAACTTTCTTCTGCTATTTTGGACATGCACACACACCAGCACACACTCCAGCCCAGGCTAATTTACAGAAATACTTTCACAAAACTTATCTTTGAACAAAATTACTGCGAATTTCCAAGTATAGTGAATAAAATATTTTTTTCTTATCATCTTAAAATCACTGTTTACAAATTATTTTAAGAGTTCATTATTAAATTTATTGCTTTGAATATTGTTGAAAATGTATCTAGAAAAACACCCTTGTTTCATTAACTTCTAAAGACTTTTTGATATTTTTTCAGGTTTTCAACGTGCTTGATGGAAAATTGTGGAAGAGAAACCTAGCTAGGGCCTACAATTACTCTTGTAACAAACACCAAGTTTAATGAAAGAGATGCAGTGGTTTATGACACGTGAAGGAAAGCTTACACAAGGTTGAAAACAACATATTTACAGTTAGCATAATAAGTATGCCTAAAACAGAGCTATTTTCAGACAAAGACTTCCTTGGGCTAAGGCTGAACCACAGATAAGCCCAGTCTACAGAAAACTCCTCATACTGGCATTTTTACTGGGGTAGTTTCAGCCACTGGCAGCTGTTCAGCTCTGATAATTTTTTCCAGTAATTTACACCTATCACTACAAAATTACAATTTATAGCCATAAATGTTGGCCTTCACAGGTTAACTAATTTATAAAGACTTTTCCTAACAGATACACAGGATTCAATGATCTGGGATGAAACTTTATGGTTTGACTACTCTTATGAAATTATTAAAATATATTAAAATTTATGAATATACTCACTTTAATTCCAAACTCATTTACTCATTGAATTTGGGTGCTTCCCAATGGAAGTGCTGACAGTAAGTTTAAGAAGCATTCACAAAAACATCTGTTGGGCTTTCTTTTGCTTTGTTTCTTGGAAATTCAACTTCGTGCAGACAATTAACTAGCTTTGGCTTTTTTTCTGTTTTCCATTTTAAGTGTTTTTTCCCCTTGAAATGTCATGTTTCCAGTTTACATCATTTCTCTTCGTGATGCATCAGATTCCAATCTTTCCACAGCTGTGTAAGCTGTACAACAATGGAATATAATTCACACTTTCTTTAGTTTAAAAAAAGGTCATTCTTCTAAAGCATTGAAGAGTGGATTTTTCATCCCACTTACCAAAAATTGTACAAATTCAGTTATTTATGCAATATTTAAGAAGATAATTTTTTCCCTTCAACTTTGCTGTCACCTCTCTCCTTAGTGGCATCCTTAACATGCTCAAACAAACATTCTTGTTGCAGCTGGAGCAGAAATAGCATAACTGTACACAATACCTTGATTACCAATTTTAGTAAAACTAATTAATTAAAAAATTGGTTCTACTCAGGAAAAAAAAAATGACAGAAAGAAGATACTTAACCTGGCAAACAGCTCTTTCAGCTTCCATCACTGAGGCCTTACACTGGACTTGCACAAGAAATGGAACACAAAAATTTCTTCCCAATATTTAATCTTATGAAAAACTTTGCCAGCTATTTGGGCCACTTGATGTTGCCTCCATAAAACTTCCACAGCTGCAAGTAACATCAGTTGTGGTCTGGCACTGCGGTGGCATTCCTTAACCCGGTGAGTGCCGTCATGCCCATTGCTCAGTCCTCATCAGGATATTTTGGACTGCCAAGAAGATGTGTGATTTTCATGGCATGCATGCCACCAGCAGGGCAGATGTCCATCTGAGAACTACAGAGGCATCGAGAAGCAGCCCCAGGACAGAGCTCTGACTGTACCTCACACTGCTACAGACAGGACATGTCCGAGGCCATAGCAGCTGGAGCTCCTTCTGGTTTTTCACCCCATGCTTTTATTTAGTGTTCACCATCTCTAAACATTTTTGCTACAAATGAAACCCCCTTCTTTCTCCTCTTATCTGTCCTGCTTGTAACAATCCTTTACACACTGGAAGATTCACAGGTTCAACCCTTGTTTCATAAAGTTAACGTTATGCTTGTAAGCCCCAGCCATTTCCCACAGTACTGCTGCCTACTCCCATTGTATTTAATGCTTCTCTTTGCCCCTTCAGTAAGGCACTACCTGGGAAAGATTTGAAGTTTAATTTCTTCAAGATTTTAATTTTCATCTTGTCCTACCAAGTTACTTGCATCCTTCCTCAGCTGGCTCCTTCCACCCATTTTATGGTCATCCTGTTTCTCTAGGTCACATTAAACAAGAAGGAATCTAGACAACTGTAAGGTGTGTCCCTGTTGAAATGCATCAGGGTCCAAATTTTTCCTTTTCTGTACCTCCTCTTACTTCCACCTTCTTTCATACTGCCTAGCTACTTTTTAATTTCCCATTTATTAAATATTTTTATCTGTTAATGGAACTGAAGTTTTATACTAGTAGCTAGAGCTTATCAGAAATAGAAAAACCAGGAATGTGGCAGACTATTTCTATCTCTGAGCTGCCTATACTTTTATTTTCAAGAGAAAGCTTTAATATTTAAAACAACTAAACACAAAGAAGCTGCATTGTTTTCACTATGACAAAGATCAGAGAACCTCTTAAAATCTATACAGTAGTGTACTTTGGGAAATGGATGTATTTACCCATTTCATAACTGCCTACCATTTTTTACAAGACATTTATAACAGATACATTTTGAAATACCTGATAATTACCAACCAAACAGACCATAGATCCACCTGGAAGTATTGCTAGGTTGTTACCACCACCCACTGGAAGACTCAGCTTTGGACACTTAAAATTTTATCAGATTTCAACTATTTGGGAAAACAGTTTATTTGGGCTATGTGTCACCCTAAAACCTTCAAAACATTGCTTAATCTATTTCATATTCTAGGAATGTACAGAAAGTTGATTTCTTCATGTAAAAACGAGCATGCAAACTTAGATTTTGCAGTGTATGTCAGAAAATCCATATGGGTGGTTAGTATTTGGAGTTTAGATCTACCATGTAGGTTAAAATGAATATTAGGTAGCTCTATCATACCTCACATTTGTTTTAGCCGAGAAGTAGAAAGCTTGGCATAGTCAGTTCCAGAGTCGTCTAAGGTGAAGTTTTCGGTATTGACTGTGGAGGTATAAGATAGCAATCACCTTGCTCAAACTCTTTTGAAACTTCCAGGATAGTCATGTATTGTCTGAATGTTTGGGGGCTGTGGCTTTTCAAAGTTGAGAATTGTTGCATCGTGACTGTGAAGAAGAAGGGAATTGAAAACAATACTATTAAATCTACCATTGTTTGTGAACAAAAGATCAGAACTTTATTGACAGTGATTATTGTATCTGTTTTGATAGATTCGCATTTCTCCATTGTTCTAATTTTTACAGCTTTTTTCACAGCCACTCCAAATAACAATCTTTTATTATGGTTAACCTTATTAAGTGCATAAACCTGAAGTGCTTTTCTGATTGATGTTTTAATCATCCTCCTATCCACCATCTCTGAATCTGGGATAAACTCTAGTATTAAGCAATGCAGTGCAGCACACACAGTAAAGGAATGAACTGCTATGAAAGCCTCTCTCTTTCTAATTGACTGTTTGCTTACCCCATAGCATAAATCAATCCACACCTGCCAGTCAGAAGAGATCACCAAGAACAGGCATTCTCTGGCACAAATTGGGATACTACTGTGCTAATCATTAAAAATGCTACTGACATCCATGCTTTCTAGACCTCTTCCATTGCAGGGACACAACACCCTGCAAGCATACTGTACCCTCCTTTCTAAAAACAAATTTCACAGGTGCAAATAATATCCTTTTGTTGTTCATCTTCAATTTGCTAACTTGCCCACTTTGCAAATGTAGAATTAGGGGGAGGGAATGTTACACATTGACAACTCGAGCTAAAGTCAGTAGCAGAACAAAGTTATGTGCAAGTCCATTAACAAGCACTGTAAGCATAGTTGATAAAATTCTTTCTTATGTATACTGCAGTAGCTATTTAATCTGCTCCAACTGAAAGAAAAGATAAGAGAGTGGTGAGCACAGTGCCATGTATGAAAGAGAAAAGTATTTCCCAGCAGGGAAAACAGAAAGCAGTGCAAGCAAGTACATGCCCTATAATTGCACACTTTGCATAGATTTGTACTGAAAACTGCTTGTTTTCAGATCCCTCTAGATTATGCAATATCAAACCTGAAAAATGGCATGATTTACTATCCCACAAAGCTAATCCTCAGCTGCAAAATGTGATTAGTTTTTGAAGTAGGAGATTGTTTTTTGTAGTGAGAAGGGGAAGGCTTCCAGTTGAGTTATCAAAAATGTTTTCTGCTCTTTCTCTGCTGATACTGCTGCAGCTGTACTCAGGCATTCTGGAGTAAGTTTTATGTGTGAGGCTGGTTGACTTCCTCTTATTGGAAACATGTTGAATAGCAATAAAGCAGAGCTTTGTAGATGTCTGCCCACACAGTGACTACAGCTTCTCTCTTTTGCAGCAGGAGAAACTATAATGATGGCTGTCATGTTTGAGATTTAAGGAGTATGTTTTACTTAGCGTAAAACTGATCTGAGCACACATTAGATTCTCTTGTAGAGACACATCTGCATTCTGTGATTTACTCTCAAATTGCACCGAGTTTAAGAGCTAGATGGTCACAAATTTCATGTAATACAAATCTTAGCCTATTACAGATTATCACTTCAAGGACTACACTATAGTAAACAAAATCATATTGTCATTAGGTTTTATCATGCATTTTAACACCCCTTTTATTTCCCTTATAAAAATGAACTTGGAAGTTCAAATGTCAGAACCTTACAATTTTATACAGGATAATAAAAATATTAATTCATTGTGGGTGCCAGGTAATCATTCTTATTAGTAAGTACACTAAACCTGTGTTTATTCTCTAAGCCTGGTTTCTTTTCCAATTACCCCTTCTTGGAAACTTTCACCTGGCAACTTATAATCTTCACTTTTAAAGGTGAACAAAAACATTCTTCCTCTTTGTTGGTTTTTTTTTGCATGCTGAAAAGTAAAAGGACCTCAAGATAAAAGGACTTCAAGATGGACAGCCCTGCCTGTTACATTTGTTTCCAATGTAAGTGTGATAGGAAGTTAGATATTTCACATCTCTGAAATAAAGATGCTTTCTCCAAATGGCTGGAAAACTGGCATTAGAAACAAACCAGTACTTCAACACACTCCAGATATTGGATTGAGAAAACGGATGGAGACACAGACAGGCAGAACTTCCTCTGGCACTGAGCTGAGTGAGGACTGTTATTTTAAAAGCATCTATACTGAAACAGAGGAAGTGTTGTGCTGGTCATTCCAAAGAGAAGTCCCAGTTCTGAAGCACATGCAATGTAAGAGCCAAGGTGTAATAAGTAAAAAAGGGAAGATGGGAGGAACAGACGTTCATGGTAGGTAGTCCTGTATATATTAATTTTTCTCTCTTGAAGTTAACTTTCCATGTCCACAAGAACCTTTAAAACATTCTCTCATGGCTCAAGAAAACAGGAATATAAATGTATCATTTTTATGTATATCTCTGTGTGTGCATGCATCTGTAAGTAATTACTGAGAATACAGACACTAATTTGTATAAGTGAAGAGGTATTTATACACAGGCTTGTTTTCTACTCATTCATTTGTAAATTAACTGTACACATCAGGCATGTTTTCTCTACTGATTAAGCAAAAAGCAGAAACATGGTAATGCTCTTAACAACACTTGAACACATCAAATATTTTTGACGGACTTTTTCCATTAGCTGGAATATTCCTGTCTGAAGACACAGAAGAGTAAAAACTCCTTTTATCATAGGATTTCCTTGACCTATATTGCAGCAGTACATAGGATGTGTTTGAAATAACTTGCGAGATGATAATTTTCACAGAAAACTGGGTTGTCAGAGACAATGATTAGACAGAGACAAAAAAAATAGAAAATAGAGAAAATTAGTTTGAAAGCCTGCTACATTCATCTTCACAGTCCTGTGCTACTACAACCACTTTTCAATCTTTTTCTGCAAACAGGATATTGGTGGTGTCATAAAAATAATGCTTACCTCTTGAACAATGCTTTAGAATCTGAAGACAATTATTTAGGTGGAATATTTGGAAAAAAATTCTTGTTTGATCACCAATAGGCTATTTTTGCCCTAAAATGCAATATCACTCAGACCTTTAAATGCCAGTATTTCTGTAAACGATTGCTTTTTTTCTCATTCAGGCAAGGATATATGATATTTGCAAAGACTGTCAATATCTATCATATTGTCATTCATCCACTGCTGATTCATCCACTAGGTAATCATAATTTACCAGTAGAAAGATTTTCTTTACAATGCATATTTACGATGAGGTCAAATGCCTTAATACCCATGGCTAGCAAGAAACGGTGAGTTCTGACAAGATTTCTGAAAAGGGCCTGTTCCCTTGTGGCTGCAGACCACCCCAGTTCTCAAGGTTCATTGAGAAAGTAAAAATGCAATATTTTTAGGACTCAAAGGCTTCAGAAATGGTGGCTTTTTAACCATGCTTTCACAGGTATTCGCTGAAGAAGGACATATTTTGAGCCAATTTTCTAAATATTTGGCAGAGATCTTCTAAAGTTTATCCACCCTGACCACAAAGAAAATTCCTAGCAACCAAGTCTAACTTTGAAATACATTGACTACTAACACATAGCTCCCAGTCTGTGATAGTTCTCAGGTAATGGTGTTCTATTTGCCTATATAAACAGTCAGACTCCTCAAACAAATACTTGCTGAGACAATGCTCTTGAATCAGAGTCTTCTTGGAAAAAATAGTATCAAGAGCTTGTGTGATTCTGATTATAAGAATAGGGTAGGCATTGTCTTGTTACTGTCAAGGACTTGCACATAATAAAAGGTTTTGTGAAAACACAGCAACATCCTAAGTGTTTATAATCAAAACTTGATTCTAAGACTTAAATGAAAGTATTATCATCTGGAGTTTGCTGACAGTACATTCATGAAAAATTTCAAATTAGTTCCTAATAAGGTCTAGATTATGTTTCCTCTGCATGTAGGGTTTGATATCGTTAATCTTGCATCAGCAATCTCCTCTGTCTCAGTGATGGTTCCTCATTACAACATTTGCCATTTGCCATTTTCAATTCTTGAAAGCAAATAGCTGTTCTTTCATCTTAATTCAATAGTGTTCCATGAATTTTAATTAAATCCTTCTCTGAGTTTATATGACGTTTGTCTGGTTACCCATTATGAGGCTACCACATACAAACTACAGTTTTCCTAATAGGTCTAATCTATTGGCCAACAAGGTCAATTGCTTCTCATTAAGAGTAATAAATGGCAATTCTAGTATAAAAGTACATGTGAAATATTGTGCAAAATCTGTTCTCCTTCCATTGTCTTTCTCTGATTTGCATAAAGGAACACTTCATACTTGACTCAAGCAATTTTTTCATGGACAGTTAATTAAAAAAAAAATCAAGATTAATTTTCCTGTGTCATTTGTTTTCATACTGTCTTTTATTCAGATAGAATTCTTTACAGTGGCCCAAAGACCAGAGGTGAAATAGCATGTGGAGTATTTTAAAAGAAGATGACATTTTTCTTCTCTCCCTGCAAAAGGAAACAAATAAAAGAAGAAAGGATACCGGCTTTGTAGATGTGGGCACATTGCTGCTGAACATACATGCTTTCATCATTAAGAGTTTTCAGGAGCTGGCCTTCATTAGTAGCAGAATTACAACGGACAAATCAGAATGTCTACACTTCTAGCTACCAATACTGTTCACTGATTCTAGTGTTTTTTACAGAATTTTAATTTGTATATGTAACTGAGCACACTGACATCTGCTTTCATACAAAAATCCTGGAACAATAGGGGAAACTACAAGCTGAACAGTAGGGAGATGTTTGATGCTCAACAATTAAGAGAGAGATGTTTCAGCTATGCCAGGCAACACAGACGTACAAGGGCAGGAATTTACCCAAATTTTTCCCCCATATATTGTATGACAATCCACATTCTGCAGTTGTGAGTCTCCTCATACCTTCATAGACATTTAGGCCTCAACAGAGTAAGTGTGCATAATTGTATGTAGATAAACACACACACACCCCCATATATATATAAATGTATAATTTTTGTATGCACCTCTGTATGCAAAGATGTTCACATGTGTAAATACATGGCCCACTGCCCGAAGGATAATTATCCTAGCTCAAACTTACATACAATATGAAAGAATGCAAGATATGGGATCTAATCTCATTACCATAATTTATACATCTGCCTTCTGAGAGTGTGATCAGATAAGGTTTTTGGATCTAATTTTCCCCTGAGATTTTTATGCAAAAAAAAGACAGGTATGACCACCCAAAATCTGAGAGTGAGTGTTCAAGTTGTTAAATATTGGCTTCTTTTTTCATGCTTTTTACCAAAGTTACCATTTAAAAGCAAAAACTGTACATAAAGCTACAGTATCAAACTCATTTAGTATCTTCCTCAAGTTTCCAAGAAAAGAAGTGATACCTTTTTGCCAGTGAAGAAGTGTGAGGAAAGAGATGATTCAAAGCAGTATTTTATGTATCCTTAATATAAAATTCCCAGACTTTGAATTGCTCATAATGGTGATACTCCACCTCTTCATTTCCTCTGCAAACCTTCCTTCCTTCTGTGACCTTTTTTAATTCACACTCCAGCATTTTATCTGCACAGTAGTCTTCATACATACAATAAAGACCAATGTTGTAAACTTTGCACTGTAAGGAAGGTAGGATATACATTTCATACAATGGAAATATTTATGCAAATAAGAGTTTATTCATGAGAACATGAAGTTTCTAATCGGGCCCAAAACACTTTTTTAAGACCTCCTCCATCTTTGGAGATGGACATCTAGACAAAAAATGGTTTACATAACGAGAAATTGGCGTACAGCTGGCTTAATAAGTCTCTATTTATAGAAGTTTAAACATGGTGCAGGTGCAACAGATAGAGTAACCACCAATGAACTTTTCAAATAAAAAAATAATATAAATTTACTTTGTACTTTCACATTTTTGAACTGGATGGAAACACCACCTAGAGTATTCAACCAAGTGAACTGACCCCCAAACGCTGGATGAAACGCAAAAGGCAGTTTCTCATCCCTCTGAACTCCAAAGAGCCCGGCTCCAGGCACTCGCGCTCAGGAGCTCCGTTCTGTGAAGGCGGCTGAAGTTTGCCTGTGCCTGGCGCTAAGGTGACAGCGTGGGATTCCCGTCGGAACAGCGAGATGTGCCCTGGGCCTCGGACCAGGCAGAGCACGGCGATACCCGGTCTCTGCTGCGGGTGGGTGACTTGGGGTCTAAAACTGCAGGTCCCTTTGCCTACCCCTCCCGCCACCCCCCGGGAATCAGACTTATCAGGATCCAGTGAGCCCAGTTATGGGAGGAAGTTCCCGGCCCACGGCAGCCGGCTCCGGGAGGGCAGCGAGCCCCGGCGGGCAGGGCAGGCAGGCAGCTTGCCACCGCTCCCCCCGCTGGAGCCGTGGCCAAGCCCAGCTCCCAGCGGCCCAGAGCCACTGGCGTCCCTTTCCCAGCTGGAGCGCGGTGCCCGCCCCGCGGGGTAACGGGCCCCCGTCCCTCCTTCACCCCCAGGGTCCCTGCCCTTCCCTGCCCGCCTCCGCCGGCGGGAGCTCTCTCCCGCTGCTCCTTCCTGGTTGCCCGCGGCTGCCGAGGGGCGGGCGGGCGGCGGGGCGCGGTTCCGGGCGCACCTCCCGCGCAGGTACCGCGGGACAGCCGCCGGGCTTCCAAGGGGAGGGCTGGGGTCAGGCGGGAGCGGGGGAAGGAGCCACACGAGCCAACCCCGAGCGGGCGCAGCTCCCGGCTCGCCGGCGGGCGGAGGAGGCGCGGCTGTGTGGCGGCGGGAGGGACCCACGGGTGCTCCGTTCCCCCCTTCCTGCTCCATCCCTGCCTCTCCCCTCACCTGGCCGCCGCTCCCGGTGGGCGGGGGGTGCGTGTGCGCGCTGCCCCCGCCCGCTGCATGCAGCCCCCAGAGCGCCGCAGCCCAGGAGGATACGCCGGGTGTGTTGTGATTTATTATTATTATTGTTATTGTTGTTATTATTATTATGTGAAGGTTTTTTTTCTTCTCTCCGGGCGGCTTCGCGGAGGGGAGGGGAGCGGGGCAGCCGGGCCTCCCCAGCGCCGGCGGCTCTAGGGCCGTGCCCGCCCCGCACGCTGCGCTCCGCTCCGCTCCGTGTTTGTTGTTGTTGTGCTCCGGGGAAGGAGGCGGCACAGCGAGCGGCTCCCCGGGGGCGGCGGAGGGAGGGGGGGCAGCCTTTCGGCTTGTTTCTCTTCCTCTTCGCCGTGGGAGCCCGCGTCCCATCCTCCTCGGCGGTGTCTCGGCGGAGGGCGTGCGGCGCTGCGGGATACCTGGGGCAGGTGGCAGCCCGGACAGCGGTAGGTGGCCCCGGGCTCCCTCCCGGCAGGGTTCCGCCTGCGGGACAGTCACCCACGGAGCGGCGAGCGGAGCTGGGGGCGGCCCCCGCGGTGGGCTGGGGAGGGCAGGCGCTGCTGCCCGGCCCCCGGAGGTGTCTGCGAGGGGCTCCCCCTCCGTCGGGGCAGCCGTGCCTTACATAACCGGGCGGGAGGCCCGCGGTCGGTACCGTGCCTTCCGGTTTCACATCGCGGCCGTGCCCGGAGCCTTACTCCCAAACGGACAACTTCTCCTTTTCTGTTTTTCTTCTTCTTCTTCTTTTTTTTTTTTTTTTTTTTTTTTTTTTTTTGGTTTGGTTTGTGGTTTTGGTGCTTTTTTTTTTTTTCCCCACTTCACGGGGCCAAGGCGCACGGCAGGCGCTGGCTCCAAGGAGCGGGGCAGGTGCTGTCCTCACCTCGTCCCACCGCTGCCCCCCTGCGCGGCTGGGCGCTCCCCGGCTCCGGCAGCGATTTCCTTACGGTTCTGCGGCGAAGGTGTGCCCGGGGCTGCGGCGCCTCCCGGGTGCCGCCGGGACGCTCCCGTCAGGCTGCCCCGGCACCCGGCACCTTCTCCGCCCTCACCGCCTTGGCTCGCCTCGAAGTTGCTATACTTGAGATACGTGCGGGCTGTGCGCTTGCTGGGGAGGGTTTGGCGGTGTTTAAGGTAACTGTGTCTCCGTGTGTGCCTCTGTGATGAGCTGTGGCGATAGCAAAGGCTGTACTTCTAGCGTTTTCATACGCTTTTCGTGACTTTTTAAAAATCGCTGCATGATTTGCCTTGGGAAGAATGTAAACATGTATTTTTGTAATTTTAAGTAGGTCCATCCTGATAGTATTTCCTGTGCGCACTGCCTTTGCCCTTCAGTATATCAGATGCTGTGTTTGGAGTAAAGTTAATTGGAATAATATGAAGAAACTGGGAAAATAACAATTTCTTGTGGAGAAATTGAAGTCTTCCACCTCTTCAGTGGAACCAGAATTGAGTCTCAGGTGATCAGGAGTGATAGCATGTATATTGCACTGTTTTATTTCTGTTACATCCACTAATCATTTTTGAAGAGCTGAGACTAGTATAATTTTGTTGGTGTGGAGTACTGCCAGTTCACAGATACAAACAAGCTGGCCTGTAGATTGTGGGTGATTGTGTATAAAGGCTTGAAATACCTGGCTGGAAGGATGATGAAGTGCTCCCTGTCAGTCAAGGTAAATAATAACAGAGTAAGAGAACAGTCTTGGTTTGTGTTAATGATTTGATTGCTGTTGGCAGTCAAGTAGGAAACTGTTCCCTAAAATCTTTAAATGGTATTAGAGCAGTTAGTAGTAACTGGTATGGGTCCATCAAAGCTCTTGAGCATCATGGATTGTGGGTTACATCGTCTCTGTCTGTCACAGATTGCATTCTGAATCATTCTGAAGAGCACCAAAGAGAACATTACAAATGCCATGCCTGGCTGTACTGAAGTGTCTAGTGGTAACTGCCTAGACAGGACCAGGACAGGGAAAGCTTGCATTGATGCTTCCCTAGAATACTCTCTCCAGGCAGCTGTGGCTCAAGGATTCCCATGTGTAGAAGTGTTGCCTTTGTTCTTGACCGCCACAAAGTTTGTTGTTCTTTCTTTGATCTTATACAGTAGTTTTTTCAGTCTCTGAGGAAATAAGTAACCAGATGAAGCATTCTAAAGTCATTATTAATCACTGATAAGATGGTCAGAGGGCAAGTTCTTGTTTGCAAAGGCCCATGCATAGGAGTTATATTGAGGGATATTAATTTTCCAAGTGGTGTTCATGCATTAGGCTCTGAGATAATACATTTAAATTAAAGCTTGATATTTATAATGAAAAGAAAAATGCAAAGAGTGGTATCTTAATGAAATGGATTCTAATTAATTTTCACTGAGTTGGGAGAAAGCCATGAATACAATGTATTGTCAGCTTCACTGGATTTTTAATAGAGAATTAAGAATAGAGATTGAGTTTATGCCATTCTGTTCAGCTGAAGAATGTTCACAGACTTTCGAAGCCCCTGTTCTATCTCAATAGTTAATATAAATAAGGTAATGAATGTTACAGTCACTACTGTGGTGATAAATTTTAGCTCAACACAGACACTTAATGATAGAAATCACAGCATGTTACTCAAAAATAGTTTCGTATTTGTAATTGCTTAATTTTGTGCCTTTGTGAAAATTTTCATGACAGAATTGTTCTTGCATTGGGATTTGTTTCTCATAACACCAGCTCCCCTATGATACCTAGAGCTTCACATCCTCTTTATAGACAAGCTTGTCAGAATTCTGGGAACCATCAACTCAAAGTATCCTGCACATGCAGAGCTTATTTCTGTTTTCAAGGCTTGAGAACAACCAAGATGACACTTTTTGCCCCACAAATCAGTAGCATAACTGGGACATCTATCCAGTTCTTTTCAGTTCTGAAGGCTTGAGAAGATGAGTGTTAGTGGTGTGTTAGATGGTCCATGAAGGTCCACAAATGAAGGTCCATGGAGTGGTAATGGTGGGATGAGGCAAGAGAGCAACCCGAGTGAGTGTCCCTACCGTTGTGTATGCAAAAATTTTGTTTGTTCTTTTTGTGAAGGTTTATTCAGTACTTGATATAAATTACCCATATGGTTGAAATAGCCACTTATTTATTTATTTATTCCACCAAATAGAACATATATTTATAGTTTAGGCTGTAATTGCTCTGCTACATGATTGTTGTGACTAAATAAACACATTATAAACTGTTGAGAGAAGGCCGAGTGAGCTGAAATATACATCTCATAGTTACTTGAAGCATAAATTCTGGAAGTTGTTCAGTGTTCCAGTGCTACCTGTTTTCTGTTAGCTTCTTACCTGCCAAAAGGGAGAGCTGTGAAAATACATTGGTGCTCATATATTAGGACCTGGGCCATTTGGTTCAAACTTTTACTTGCCAGAACTAGATTAATTTAATTTACATGAGAACGTAACAATTTTTGACAGTCCACAGTGTTACTGGACTAATGAGAATGGAATCTTTGGCTAAAACGCTAAAAGCATAGTGTTTAATGAGGAGAAGGCTGGAAGGTTTGCAGTCTAAACCTGATCTTGCATACAGGTTTAAAGTATAAACTCTGTCATGGATTAAAACACAGCAGAGTCTTCTGGATCATTGGTAAAGTGCTCTGTCCTTTGGTATTTAATTATCTGAATAGTTTTTCTTTCAGGCAAGACGTCAGGTTGAAACTATTACCTGTGTTTTCTGAGGTGAGGCTCTTAAATAAAGGACAGCAGTGATGAAGAGCAGCAGGTCAGAAACTGCTGTTTTAAATACAGCCATCTGATAATCTTTTATAAACCAGGATTTTTTCTGGATTCTTTAAAATACTCTGTTGAAGATGGAAAGGTGTCCAGAATTGTTAGATACTTCCAAGAAAAAAATCAGCAGGACATTGTAATTTCTGAAGAAGCCTGAATTTATATGTATTTTTAAAAAGCCAGCAACCAATAGAAGAAGAATCAGAATAAGGATCTATGCTTTAGAGCTCGACTGCTCAAATCACTTGTACAGCTGGAATTTCAGACAGATAACACTAGGCTCCAGTACTTTATTTGCATATTTCTTGTGTTAATATCAATTTTCCATGGCACTCAGCCTTCTGCACAAAGTGCTTGATTTGGACCTAATTAGATAATCGATATGAAATGAACAAGTTGGTCTCTGAGATGCCAATCCAGGTGCCCAAGGCAGTGGCTGACTTCAGTGGAGATGACATTAGAGCCTCAGTAGCCCTCAGTTGTGGTTCTGTCTCTGGCTGTGTTGATCACTCTGCAGGCAGGTTGTTCTCAGCCCAAGGAGACAACCTGTGAGTGCTGTGTTCGAGCTAAAGCAGCACAACATGCTGCTACTGACTAAGCTGTAAGTTGAGATGCCCCAGTTGAAACATAGTTCTCTAGGGGTTTTGCCAACATGAGAATTTAGACAAAATACTCTTAGTTGTGCTAAGCTGTGGTTGGAAAGAGTTGCACAAAACTTAATGAATGGCTTTCCCCCAGAGAGATAGTGGTAGTGCCTAATCTTATTTATTCAGTGGCATTAAATAAAGTCTATGTCACAATCAGTTTTGGATTTTCTTTACTTAAATCCAAAGTCATCTGAATGAAATTATTTCTATGTTCATTGCTCTGGTTGTTTTCCTGTATTAGTAGCACATTAAGAAATGTCTTCTTCCAATCTAATCACCACACATATGAAATGTACTTCTGTTTGAATTCTCATGTCACGGTGGCTTTGGGTATAGTAGTAAACAATTTTGATGTTAGTTATGTTTATGGTTAACAATCTTATTAACTTCTTTAAAGAGCAAATTGTACTCATGTTTTCTTGCTTTGCCAGCTGTTTTCAGAGTTTGGCCTTTGGGTTTTTTAAAATGCTTTTTCTAGATGTTTGGGAAATATATCAGTCAATCTCATCAATTTTCTACCCCTCATCATCTTACTTGAGACATTTGCAGAGACTGACCCTTCTGTAAAACATTGACCATCCTGGGTTTAACTTATTTTTGTAGAGATTGACCCACAGCTTACTACTATTTTCTTTGAAGGATTCAGAGTCTATTATGGACATTTATTAGTAGCTAAAGAATCTTTAAATAGCAGATGCTTAAACAGTTCCTGACAACAGTATTCAGATTTTAACGTTTTTGGGCTTTCATATTCTGAAAGAAGCTTTCTGCTTCTCAAAATGCTCTGTTAAAAATAAGTAGCGAACTCTTTGGTTAATGTAGAGTGAGATCATTCCTATGAGGCTTCTTGCATCAGTTGCAGTAACTGTGAAATCCCAGTTCTGTTGCTTGGAATAGCTGTAAATCTTGGACATAACCCAGGAAAGCCCACACAAAAGGCACGTGAGAGAAAACTAAGAAACAACATGGAAATTTTCAGACAGTTTTTTTTTTTTTGCTTCTGTCTCGAAGTGATTTTGAAATAACTCAGTGAGGAAGTTAGTCTTCTAAATATTTACTTATATATTGCTTTTTATTTCACTTTTTTTTTTCCCCTGGAGCTTTTGGAAGGCCTTTCGAAGGGGAGAAACAAGGAAGTTCATAAATCTGAAAAGATTGATCAAATCAGATTTGGGTTTTTTTTTTTTTTTTAAATATACAATGACTGAAGGTAAAATAGTGGGTCTTATATTATTTTTTCTTAAAATTTGAGCAGTTTTTGATCAATGTATCAGCTGTACTAGATCTATTTTGCACATTGGAAAGAAAGATGTTCTTTAAATCTGACTGTTTTTGTATTTTGTTCTAACACTTGTAAAATTTCTTAGTGTGTAATTGAAATTCTTAGTATTTATTTTTTTAAACACTTGGGAAAGTTTAAACATTTGTGAATGTGGGACAGTTTAAACGTTTGTGAATGTTTAAATTCGGGTCTTTCCAGATTGGTGAAGTTAACAACGGAGAGGATCTAGTGTCTAACTATTATGATTTGAAAGTGAGAGGGAGTGCTGAAGAGTTGAAATCGCTGGATCACAAGTGAAA
The DNA here is from genome assembly GCA_026261815.1 of Monarcha castaneiventris obscurior. Classification (NCBI taxonomy): domain Eukaryota; kingdom Metazoa; phylum Chordata; class Aves; order Passeriformes; family Monarchidae; genus Monarcha; species Monarcha castaneiventris. The sequence goes on from JAMPIT010000388.1 coordinate 10,743,779, forward strand.
ATCTGTTTGTTCTTAGCTTGCTTCTTACTTGGAAGTCACAAAATTCAGGTAAAACAATGCAGTTGGACAATTCATAGTTATCCCTGGAATTCACACACATAAAAGAGGTTTGGCAGTGTGAGAGGTCGTTACAATGAGATGCATGAAGCTGTTCTGGCTGCATTTTTGAATCAGTTCTTCTGATTGGTCTTGTGAATACATGAAAGACCATGAAAAATAATGGTTATATGTAATGGATTAGGTTAGATCAAGGACTTGTGTAGTGCAGCAGCAACCTGTCATCTCAATGGGACTATATTTGTCCTCCAACAATTGGAAAAGCTCTGAAATACAGATGTTCTGTAGTTGCCAGTGCCCTTCTAATTTTGCCTTTTTTCTTTTTTTGATTACAAACTGTGCCATGATAGTTTCCAGATTAGAAGGCAGTTGTGTATTCTGGTTATTCAAGGATCTTTTGGAGGACAGTGTACAACTGCTTCATCTGTTCTGGGCATGGTCTTGGCGAAGTGTGGTATGGTGGTAAGAAGCCAATCATGAGGTTCGTTCATCTTTGGACAGAAGGTGTTTCACTGGCAAAATTGCCACAGTAAAATCATAGATTCCAATATTAACAATAGTCTCGGAGCCCTAAAAAGTTGTCCTGTAATTTCTGGTTAGTATTGGCATTTCTGTTTTTCCTTGATAGATGACACTGCTAGTGCCATAAATCAGCCTCTCTTGCTGGGAGAGGCCCTTTAAAGTTCTTAAAGTCCTTGCAAGGAATTTGATAGACGGACGAGGCAAACTCGCAGTAACTGCTTCTTCAGATAGTTGTTTATTCTAGTGTTATCAGCTTAGAAAGACACAGTAGAACAGAACATGACAAGAGAAGGCGAGAAAATGGCTGCTCATCAAGATTCCAAAGCCCTTTTATAGGTAAATTATCCAATTAAAAATTGAAACGACAGATATTTTTACTTTTCCTCCAATGCTCAGTAAATCACTCCGACACGCAGGCCAGAACTGCGGCATTTTCCATCCAATCATCCTAAACTACCTTTGCTGCAGAATATGGAGGACTAGAAGGAGAAACACGGAGATAAAAACTACAAGGGTTCCTCCATCTTGGAACTTTTACTATTTATCTATTTACTACATTAATAAACCTAAAACTTCTAAATTCTTCACCCTGTGACATCCTTACATCATATTCTATCACCTAGTTCACATCTGTGCAGATTTTAGTTCCTCCCAGATGGTAGGGAGTTTTCTCCATGGATAAAGGTCAAAAACCATGCTGTCCAGGGGGGTTTTTCTCTCCAAAACAGGCAGAGAAATATTCCCTGTACTCTGGATTCCCACAATAGATTTCAGATGGACAAACTGAAGTGAGGTAGGGTGACATCAGGTTGGTAATGCTGGTTGGGTGGATTAAGTGGTAGAGGTGGTCTTTGCTGTCTCCTCAGATCTTCTTCCTCACCAGCCTTACAGTATCACTTTCACCTTGTCCACACAGCTGGCCAAATCTCTCATTCTTCAGGCTGGGTTAATGACTTGAAGATAAAGTTGTTTTGTTTTGTTTTTTTATTTTTTTTTTCTTTTCTGTATTTAATGCAGCAATTCTGCAGATCCCAATGACAGCTGTTATTGTCCTCTGCCCTTCAAATCTGTACCTACACATGAGTGGCATCAGCATATCCCCTAGCTCATTGCCATCTTCTCCTGACTAATGTATATAATAATATATGTATATAATCAGAACTTCTGTTGGCTTCCTACAGAACCCACTCCCAAGAAGTGTTCCTGTGGTTTGTGAAAAATTCCTTAATTAACCTAGACTTCCAATTAATCTTGGAAAAGACTGATCATCTTCTGGGGTGGCAGTTCCATATCATCCACATCATCTCATGGTTAACAGCAAAACATTGTTTTAGGATGTTGTCTAACGTACTGTAATGCTTTTCAGTTATCCTTCTCCAACATTGTTGTTTCCTGGATGTCAGCATCACTCTTCTCTTCTAAAAACATGAGTCCTTAGTTAAACTCTCTTGTCAGATCTTGTTAGTTCTCTGGATGAAAAGTAGTGTTGGAGTATTATCTGACAGAACTTACAGTGATGAAAATAAAATACTATACTTGTCCCTCAGAGTGTTAAGAAGCTACAGAAGAAATCATGGCAGATTTGTGCATACACTGGGATTTTTTTTGTGGAGGATGGCTGTACAAGTTTGTGTCCAGAAAGGACCTGTTACACTGAAAATTATGACAGCACAGGCTGAAACCAAACGAAGGAAAATAACTGGCCGATTTTTCCAGTAGTTCTGTGGTATGGGATAAAATACTGATGAAACAATACAAAACACTAACTCTGGGGATTAGCATGTGCCTCGGAGCTTTATCTGTAAAGAATGATATAATAATTATAATAGGAAACTTTCTGACCCCTACTGTGTTGCATTTGTAATGTTTTGATAGCTCACACCGATCTAGGGAGCTAAAATTGGAGTAAAAATCCCACGAGTCACTAAAGTCCACTGTCAAGTTACACAGTCATCCCATTTTAATTTGTCTCTTCAGTGAAGTGGTCACTGAAAAATAGTCAGCAATTCAATTCCAGGCATTTTCATCTCTACATTGCTTAGTTTAAAAGAAAAAAAACACGATACCTGACTAAAAGACAGTGGGAAACTGTTTTGAAAATGGTTGCTTGTTGTGCTTCGTATATTAACTAAATTGGTGATGTAAGTAGAACCTTTCCACATTTCTTAAGTCAGCCTTGGTGTTAACTCTCCTTTTATTTTTCTTAAAGTAGAAAGTAGATTTTTTTTTTCGTAGTTGTTTTTTAGCTTGATATACATGCTCAAATAATTGGAACTGACTTAAAGGAGAACAATTGCAATTATCTTGTGCTTTGGCTCTTGTTGAGTCTTTTACTTTTAGATTCTTCCCTCAAATGTTGGAAGTTACTGTAATGAGGGACTTCTCACTAAAGTGCATAGCTTCTACAAGTAGGAACTCCCTGAGTTGCATTTCGTGTTATCTTTTATCTGTACTATTACTTTGCCCTGACTTGTTCCTTGAAAAGAGATGCACGTAAGTTTCTGCACAGCTTTCATCAGCATAGTCTGACTCAGCGCTGTTCACCTGGAAGATAGGCAGTAATTTGGCTTTGTTCTTGTTCTTCAGAAAGATACTTTTGTCAAATGGGAAATAACCCCTAATAGGCTCACATGGAAAAATTGTTGCTTTAATGGTAATTTTAGTAGGCGCTTTTCAACTGAGTGCAGGGCTGTTGGTGTTGAAAAGCTAATCTTAAACTTTGGCCGACTTGTAGAGTGGGTTGTGAAATATTCTATTCTTCTCCTCCTCCAGTGGCAAAAAACTTTGTATGTGGTTTGGTTATTAGGTTTGGGGTTTTTTTGGTTGGTTGTTTTTTTTTTCCCCTCTTAATTCTAATTCCTGAATGCCACAACCTTCGTTATTAATGAAAGCACCATAGGAAGATATTTGGTTCCAGCTGAAGGCTGAAATTATAGCCACGAGTAAAAATTTTTTGTGCCCCTGGAAAGAGTGAGAAAGAAGTAATGAAAACTACTTTGCAACATAATTGGCCTTTTATTATAAATGGTTTGCATATTTCATCCCTGTGAGTAATATTTTGTCCATTAGGCCTCAGTGAGGCCACAAACAGCATACAGCAACAACAAAAGTATGCTCCTTGTCTTAATGGAGTTATGTGGTAAAGCACTGAGTAGCATCATGTTCAGAATTCCTAACTGCTGTTTATATTTTGGTTTATAAAATGGTAGTTTATATTCTATCATTAGGGACTGTGTTTCTTTCCCCCTTATCTAATACCTATTTACAACTTCCTGGATCACAGTTGATGTTGCTCTGCCCCCATGCACCTTGTTGAAGAGCCTGGCCTCATCGTTTTTATGGTTTAGTTTTAGATACTGAAAATTTGATACTGGGTGCTCCAAAGCTTTCTCCAGGCTGAACAATCCCAGTGTCTTCAGTGTCTCCTCACAGGTTGTGTTCCAGCTGACAGCTGTCTTTGTGGCCTTCCACTGACCTTGCTTTTGTTGACACTTCATAATGTGGATCCAAAAGCAGACCTGGTAGTGCAGATACCGGAGTAATGGATTGTGCACGATGCAGAACGATTGCTTCCCTCAGTCCATTGGCTGTGCTTCAGTTTCCAAAGCCTGGGAAGCTGTGAGCTCTCCTTGCTGCCAGGTGGAGGGCTGATTCATGTCTTGCCAGGACCTCCAACTTGTTTTTGGAGGAGCTGCTCCCCAGTAAGTTGGTCTTCAGGCTATGCTCTCATGACATTTGTGCTGGCCGTATCTAAGTTATTCTGAATGGCAACCCTGCCCTCCAGTGTGTCTTCTACACCTGTTAGTGTGGTGTTTGCAGACTTACTGAGTGCACTGTGTGCTCTGCCAGGTCACTGTAAAAGAAATTAAACACGACTGGGTCCCTAACCTATTCACTTGTAACCACAGGCAGACTGTGAACCATTAAGAGCTGCTGTTTGAGCCTAATGATGGAGATGTTTGGGTTTTTTAATCAGCTGGTAGTTTACCCACCCACACTGTAACTTAGATCAGGTTAGGCACAAAGATGCTGCGGGTGAGATTGCTGAGTATTTGTAAAACCAAGGTGGATGACACCGATGATCTCTCATCCACAAATCCTGTCATTTTATGGCAGAAGGCAATCATATTGGTCAGGCATGCTCTAAGCTCTGTAAATCCATCCTGGTGATTCCCAATCACCATCTTCTCCTTCATATGCCCAGAAATGATATCCAGGTAGGCACACACCAAAACATTTTGTGGAAGTAGACTAATAAACAGTGAATGTAGGCTGGACTGTGATGCTTTCTTTCCTAGTGACCCCTCAGACTTGGTAACTGATAATCTGTGCATAATCCCTCTCCTGGTCTTCTTTTCTGGATGCCTGGTTGCTGTCCATCTGTAGGTGATGAGTATGTGCTGGTCACAGGATGGAGCACCTGCATCTTGGGAATGTGGTGATGAATAAGCTGGGACTTCATGTGACCCAGGGGAACAAGTTTGTTAGGAACAGGATGTCACTTCTAGAGTGGTTCTTACCCTGTGTGTGTGTGTGAGGAATGCACAAGATAAGAAGGTGACAGCAAAAGTGACAGTAAGTTTAATAATTGTATTGGCTTGATCTAATGCATGTTAATGATTATATTGGTGATCTGCTTATAGCCAGTGGGCTTTGCCCTGGGTTCTCTTTTGTATTGATTTAGTTCCATAATCTTGCCATTAGCTTGACAGTAACAAGTAATGCTTATGCAGGTGTCAGTGAGGGTGTGTGAAAAATCTATATTTGCCTTCTGATATGCATTTAAAGCTTATTTTTTTCTGGTAAGTGTTTGCTTTTTTTTTTTGGTTTTGTTGCTACTGTTATTCTGCTTTTACAGCTTCTCTAATTATGTCATGGCTTTTTTTCTGTTAATCACTATTTTGATATTCCCTTGTTACTCATAATTTTAGGTGGTCTTTAGAACACACCAGCAACTGTCGAATGCAGTAAGATCCACAGCAAAACTGAGACTTGCTTGCTTTGCACATAGTAAGAAGCAAAGAAATTTAACCTGATTGTGTGATGCTGAATAGTGAGTTCATAATCACTTATTGGGGAATTCAGTGTTTCTTGGATCTTATTATTAGCACCACTCGCCTTACTGGTTCAGATGTTTAATTTTCCAGCTTCTGTTATTGATGAATAGTTATTACTCTGCATAGTTCATCACGTATCAAAATAATTTTGTCATGTGATGATAGTTGTCCTTAGTTTTGTCCTGTCTGGAACTATACATTTAGATATTCATCTTTTTAAATGCATTATTTTTTAAGATCTGAAAAGCCCCTTCAGAGTAAGGTTATAAATATATTTATTAAATATTTCTACAGGAGCAATAGCTGAACTGATTTTAAGAGCTACATTCTACAATTTAGAAATGTTCTAGTAACCATCCTATCAGCAGTGAATTAATCAGAAATACAGCTTTTGTAAAATATTTTGAATGGCATGTATAATTAGCTCATTATTGTAATGCTTCCAGTAAGAAATTAATTAATGAATTGCAGTAAGACTTTAATACTTTAGGAGAAAGATCATAATAGTTGGCAAATCGTTGTCAGTATTTTAACTCAATCTTATCTGTATTCCAAAATTGTATTGGCCTTTTCTAAACTGAGTCTGAAAAATGCATGTAGGGGAAAAAGTCAAATGCTAAAAGATAAATAGTAAATGGTACCTCTATAGCAAATTTTATATACCTAATGTCTTTTATCTATAATGTCTGTCTCTCACAATTTTAGGAATCTGGTTTTATGCTTTACTTGTGAAGTGTAAAATCACATTTTCCTCTTCTTCAGTTTAGTAAATATTTTATTTTTGCAAATGAAAGATTAACATGCAAATTAAGTATTCGTAGAATATTACATTTGGAGATGGACAAATGATTAAATGTATTTCACAATCAAGCAACTCTGTACTTTAACCTGAGAGGAATAACCAGGCCTTTGGAAAGAAGGCAGTTAAGTGATTTCATAATCATTCATGCATTACAGCAACACTGGCACACACAAGCATAAAAACTGGTTTTGCAGTGTCTTCCTGATATAAACAAATACAGTGATCTTCAGTGGGCTTTCTTGTAGAAGAAAAGACCACCTAAATAAGTAAGGTCAAATGAAAGCAAGATTTTTAGACATTAAGGTTTGTTGGAACACTGATTTTAAGTAGATAATAAGCAGATAAAAAAGTTTTTCTGTATGTATCCTTTTGTGGTATTGAGTAATTTTGTGATTTTTTTTTTTTTTTTAATTGAGGGAGGTGTTGACTTAGAGTATGTTGACTCAATTTCAACTTATAATTACATTTTGTTTATATAAAAACTCCTGTAGTGTCAGTTAAACAAGTTGCCTGTCATATAATTTCTTAAGCATTTTAAGTTCTATTTAAACATTGCTGCAATTCAGAAATGTTTGAAGTTATTAGTATTTTGTTGGGAACCCTGTGCTTTGGAGTTACTAAACAGATTTTAATCCCTGTAACTAAAAACTGCCACTCTTAAGAGACCATATTTTTATGGTAATGGTTTATGACCTAGTGGTCTGACTTTACACAGAATACCAATGTTTATGAGGTCTGGTATCACCCAATTGTCATAAAAATAAAGCTATCATTAGGAACTGAAAGATACACTTAAAGTTTTCACTTCAACCCGTGAGAAAGAGCAACACTAACTTTTCATTTGAGAGATTCTTGTGACTGCCATCCTAAGAGAAGTTTGTAACAAAGAGCTGGAAGTAGCCAAATCACAAGAGTATTGTCAGTTCACATGAAACAGAAAATAAAAACTGTTGGGTGGAAACTGAGCCAAGGAATTGTAGTTCAGACTGAAGAGAATGCTGAGTAGCATTGCTGAGGGACATACACAGGGAGTTTCTGGCCAAGAGAGATGATTTCCTTCTGCTTGCAAATTCTGTATTTACAATATGAGATCAGGTTGCGGGAGCGGAGCATGAAAAAAACTCCTTTGAGAAAAATGATATATTCTGGGTTATGTTTGCATATGGACAATTTGCACTGGGCAGATGGTAAGCAAGTGATGGGCAAGGTAATTGTATTGCTGGGGTGTTATGATGTGAAATGAGCAAAATGGTAATCGGTACCAAAATTGTTAGGTGCCCTTGTTTCTGTGATGATGTGACACCACTTGCTCATTAACTTGTGTGTGTTCCAGTCCCACCAGACCTGGCATTGCTGTGCATCTGGTTCTGCCATCATCTGCTTACACCTTTTCCCCATGTGAGGTTTGAGAGAGCATTTGTGGTATGATCTGCAAACCTCTTCCACTTTAGCAGACCACCAGTATCTGGTGACATTTTAAGTGCTTTAGCACTGGATGTTTATATTATGTAGTTGGCAAGATACGGGAAACTTATGTGTGTTACTAATTGAATTTAAGAGTGAGAAAAGTGCACTCTGACGTATCCAAACTGATGAAATGTTTAAATACAACTGTGTTAAAAAAACCTCAAAACAGTTCTGGTGCTAAATGCTGAGCTTCAAAACATACACTTTGCTGAGCTTCAAACATACAGAGTCTGGAGTGTTTTTGGCTTGTGTTCTTAAACATCCTTGCTAGATACTATGAAGCCTGTGGTTTTGGGGGTGGAGCTGTGTTTTTGATCAGAGTGTTTTTTTCTGAGTGAACATTGTGTGCTTCAAGATAGTGAATGGGGAAAACACCTGTTTTTTTGGGGTTTTTTTTGTCCCTAGCATTGCTGAATTTTTGTTGTAAACATTGGCATTAATTTTGACAGATGCTCACATACCAAACTGGGAATGGATTTACTAATAGATACTTACCTATAAACGGTAATGCATTAGTGTTACTGGATGCACCAAAGAAGGTAGTGATGGAAACAGTAACATTAGCTTAGTTATTGTGAGTTTGGTCATTCAGAATTATTTTAGGGTCTTAAAATGCCACAGACTAAATATTAGGGACCACAGTGGGGCAATGTTGAAGTAAAGAAGGGATTATTGATTTGGGAGTGAGAGACTCCAGCTGTAACATCTCAAACCTATCACAACTGTTAACTTAAATAGCTGAATTTCCATTTAAAATGTATTATCAATTAGCTAAAACCTGTTGGTGTAACTTAATTGCTTGCAATTCAATAAAAAGCTGGTTTAAGTGATGCTACATTTAAATAAAAGACCCATTGCTTTCACTCATAGCTAACTCATGTGAGTGTTAAATGACAGGTTTTGATTCAGGTATAATAACTTGTATTGATGACTGTGTTTATGCCATGAGTAGTTGTTGTTTGAAAGTGCTGTAGGTGAATTAAGAGTTGGATTGTAGTAGGTTGGGTAGAGATACTGTTTGAGGTGAGGAGTAAAGAATTCAGCCAAACCAGCAGGTCAATATCTCTTTTCTGAAAGGTTTTAACTCTCTCAAAGTGTGGGATGAGAAGCACCATTAGCAATTGAGCCAATGATGTGATGCACACACAAATTGCTGGAAGAGGTAGTTATAAAGTTTGTTCTATGCATATGTGATACAAAGTTTCAGTCATAGACTGGAAATATTACTGGTTATTGTGTTTCCATGGAGGAATGTTTACTGCGGTGTTTGAGGAGGGGATTTTAAGGACTCTTTTGGAATAGTCTTAGAGAAATGTTATGAACACAGTAGTCGGTTTGTAAATTATTTGGGAAATAAGGGTGAAAGACACCGGAAGAGCCTTGTATGAAGGCCCTTGTCTGAAGGCCCTTGTCTATCTAGTGCTGAGAATTAGGTGTCTCAGAATATTACCCAACGTAGCCAACGAGCAAAGGCTCCTGGGAGTCCGTATCCATCCAAACAAAGTGTGTTTCACTGCTGTTCAGGTTCCTGGAGCTGCAGAGGGCAGAGGTGGACTTCGTGTGTGTCTCACAACTGTTTCCTGAGGGCCAGTGCTCACAAACTTAGAGAAGAGCTGGTTATCCAAGACCCTGCCTTGCTGTGGTTGGGATGGAGATCAGCTCTTTCTCAAAGGGTTCAGACCTGTGTTTCCTGCTTCAAGGGGCAGGCTGACCAGGTAGAGGCTGTGAGCAGGAGTCATGCTCCCTTTCTTCAGTAAATGCGTGTCTTTGTGCAGAGAGAGTTACAGTTTTCCCATGCTTACACTGATCCCTTACAGGATAAAGTGAGAGAGCTCAGAGCAGGGAATAAAGTCTGTTTGTCTAGTATCCTACATGCCAGTGAAATCCAGCTGGCTAAAAGCTATCATATTTCATTTCTGTTCCCCCTTTCCAGACTATTGCTGGTTTTGTGATTTTGTCTTGTTTGGGGCTTTGATTATTTTATCCTTTATTAAAGTCAGTTGTGAGTGCATGAACAGATTCAGAAAAAGGTAGGCTCTCTTTGCCCCCTCTCCCTTCCCACACTAGTGTTCCAGGTACACTGTTTAGAAATACAGACTGAAATATCCCCAGGCAAAAGGAGCGGCCTGTGTCATTTGGGGCTGTTCTGCCATGGTAAGAACCACACCATTCATGCAGTCCCTGAAATACAGTGGTCAGACTCTTGCTCTCTATCTTGAACACAGCTAGGTTTTCTCTCTCCACTGGTCCTCCCAGAGCCCTGCTCTCCCGATGTTTAGAAATAGCATGACTTTTAGTTTAGATCTATATGTGGGCAGTGCGTATTTTCTCCTCCTCCAACACTCATTTAGCTTTGCTTTACTTAGGCTTGACATGTCCTGAGTTTTTAGTCTTGTCTCTGTCTAATAGATTCCTGTTGCTCCCCTCATCTTCACATCTGTTCTAGTAAAAAATTCATGTTGTTAAATACGGCTGACCAGAATTGTACCTTCCATTCAGCTGGTATTATACTAGTGGCTTGTGTGATGACTTTAATTCTTCCCTGTCTTAGCTGGAAATATTCCCTCATGATACAATGTAGGTCTGTCTGTGTTTTTTTTAATCTTTTTTTCCCTTGCCAGATCACATTGGTGACTCACAGTTACCCTGTGATCAAGCCAGACTGATCTTTCCCTTCAGTATCGTCCAAAACGATCCCTGGTTTCCCACATCCTGTGTGAGTGTGCTAATCACAAGCTTATTATCTCATAGCATGGGTGACCTTCTGCTATAGCTGTTTAGAAAAAAAAAAAAAAAAGGCATGGAGTGGCTTGTTGCAGTGGTTTCCACTCTGTCTTGTGATAATCTTGAGCCTGATAGTTCACATTTTCTGTGTTTGAGACAAAGTCGGCTGAATGAAGACCTAGGATGTCAGAGAAATAACCTCATTGTATATTGATGGGGTTCTGGTGTAAAATCCTGTGAAGCTGCTTGGCTGTATCCTCGTAGCTGGAGTGTTATTTTGCATGACTGATGGCAGAAGTCCATGAAGCACTTGTAAAATAAGAAAGGAGGTGTGTGTTGTGATTGCAAACCCCTGGCATTATGTTGTAGCAGAAAACGGGTTTTCAGAATTACAGCTCTGGATTTAATTTTCTAATGTCTGCCAAGGATTCTCACGTGGGCTGTAAGTAATTTTTTTATGTATTGTCCTTAACTTATCTCTGCCTTTTCTCTATATCTGTAATATGGGAGAAAGGTTTACCTTCTGGTCATGTGTTTTGTCTACTTATGTTGCAAGACCTTTAGGGAAGGAACTTCCTCTCTGTCTTTGCATATTGTCTGGAAATCCCCTCCTGAGTGGAGGCTATGGACCCTATCACAAATGATGGCATTTGAAACATTTTCTTTTGAAAAAAAAATAGTTTAAAAAATAAATAATAATAATAATTAAAAAAATATAAAAATAGTTTACAAGTGCAACTTGTTGAAGAATAAGACATTCTTATGGTGGGTGCTGCCAATATTATATACAAGCTTACTTAACTTTTAATCATATAGTGTATTTGAAATATATTTTGGCAATCATGATTGAAGGTGAATACACTGCTAGTCACCTTATTGAAACATATTTTCTTACTCCTTTATTTTGATATGTTGCCAGATTTTGTTGTCTTTTTCTTTTGTATATTGATAAATGGTGAACTGCATTGCAAAACCTTGCTGAAAAAATGAGTATCTGGCCTGTCACATGCTTTTGTCTTCCTTTTAACATGAAATAAATAATCTGGTTTTCTTTTTAATGAAAGAAGGGGACGTAATGGTCTTGTGTACATTTAGGACATTCTCATGTTCAAATGGAAATTTTCCCCTGGGTCTGTCATTCTTCTTCTCAATAGTTACTCAGTAATGACTGTTTCCATATTGTCTTTGAATGTACCCCCTGATAAAGATTGGGAAAACAACATTAGCACATGACATTTAAGATTTAGATTAAACGAGACAATGTTCAAGTACAAGGCACGAGTTCTTGAAAGCATATTTGAAGAAGCACACGAGTACAACAATTATGTCAGGGTGATGTTTCTCATGCAGATTTCAGCTGCTGTTACTCATTAATTATTTAAAATTCCAAGTGCAGCAACTCACAGCTGAGTGACTGTAACCTGCTGAGCCTCTGACCTAAACAATTAAAGCCAAAACATCTGGATTAAAATTCCATTTGAAAAGAAGATAAATTGATTTATTTATTTCTCAGCTATATAATTATCCTTAGCAAAAAATTAATTTTGCTTTCTCTCCTCAGAAGGGAAAGCAAATCAGTGTGTCATCACCAGAGAAAATCCCACACTGGGGTCTTAGTGTCTGTGTTTCCAGATAGGCATTTATGAGGCCAGAAAAATGGCTCCTTTACAGCTTTCTAAGTTATTTTGTTCTTAAATTTATTTACTGATTTCAGAGGAGTTTACAAATCTTTACTTAAGCTTCATGAGATGTCACTTGCAACTTGAATACCAAACCATTTCTGACTGGAGAACTGTCTTGATTGTGTTAATGGACTGTGGATAATGCTAAGCTGGTAGGAGGCTGCCACATGAACTTTGGACGTTCTTGCATGTCTTCAGCATGCTTACAAATTAAAATACTGAGGATTGAGTCTTCATCAAATTACTTTAAAAAGTACTTGAAGAGCCTAATTTCATGTATGAACACTGAGACAATAAGGTTAGGCAAAAGATGTGAGAAACACAACGCACAAGAAGATGGAAATACAAGCATATAGTGAAGGATGCATTTTTTCCATGTCAGAAAAGAAACTTTGGGTTTTGTGCCTCTTTGGCAGTGTGTTTATGGGAAGGGAGGGAGGGACATGACTGTAGAGAAGTAGATTGGGTCAAAGGGAGTCAACTTGGAGTGTGGTGAAAGTCAGACCCTTTCACAATATCAATATTTGTGCCAAATGTTACAGAGGAGAATCTACAGGAAATCCATCTGGTGGTTGATATGTTTGCAGTATAGATAACATATATGAAGTCAGAAGAGAGAGAGACAAAGATAGGGGAGAGAGAGATACTTTTCCTTCTTCTATTTTTTTTTTTTTTTTAATTGCGGATATAGTGATTCAGTGTTATCTCACAGCACAGTTAATGCTGTCTGAAGAGGGTGAATCATCTCCTTGTCCCATCTGTTGGTCTGTTGAATATGAGAAGAGCGGGCATACAGTGCCTTTAATTCATGTGTGTTTAGAACTGCAGGTGTGCATTTTGTCATCAGTCTCTACAAAGTGTTAACGAAATTTGGATCATCAAAGTGCCTCTGTTCTCTGGGAAGCTGGGGTGACTAACCTCACTTTGAAAGGGAGAATATAGCACTCATCATTTGGAGAGGGCTTGTTTTTCTAAGCAGAGAACGGGGAAAAAAAATGTGAGTTATCGAATATATCTTGGTTTTATTCTCTTGGCGTTTTTAAATTTTTAAGTGAAAATAGGTAGTAGGTCTTGTCTGTGTTCAGAGTACCTTAATCTCAGAAACGGAAACTCTTCAAGAAACAAACAGTTGTAATTGTCTGTATAATTTCTCAATTGATTTTTTTTTGCCCTCTGGTACTGATAAGATTGTTACTTTGACCTGAAATTCTCTATGATTTGAATTTGAATTTTGGTCTTTTTGTCATTTTCCTGGTTAATACTGCACTTGGGTTATATATTCTCGTGTGGTGTGTCATATTTTTCAAAACTACTTAAGAATTCAGGAAAAATTTCTAACTTTTAGTTGTTGACTCATTGAGGTGGAAAATTGAATTTCACAGCTGTGGAAGTATATTCCTAAAGGAAATACAGTACTTTAGAAGCTGTAATGGTGGAAAGCACTGGTCTTAGGAGTCTACTGCATATGTAGGTCTGCAAATACCTAGAATGAGGCTACGATATGTCTCTGTTCTTAAACTTTATATGTTTCTTTGTCCACTTTTTTTCTTTTTTTTCATTAGATAATTTATTTTACTGTAGTATCAAATTATTTTGTCTCTGGAGCATACAGATGCTGAAAAAAATAAGTGATGGCTGTGTCTGATCCTTTTCAGACAGCTGGGAAAAATTGGTCCTTGCTCCAAAGTTTTGTATGCCATGCAGACCTAAACGTATATGAAAAAAATAAATAACTCCCAGCCTATTTTGTTGTGGTGTGCTGTGTAAAAGATGGTATGTAGCAAATTAAATGAACCTGTTGGTATTAGAGACTGAGATAAAAATAGACAAATTAGTCTTAATTTTGTAGGAGGGCACCATTTTCCTTTTGATATTTACATTCAAGGGAGGTGTGTGTGTGGCCCTCTCAGTTGCCTAGACTGGGAACATCTGAGAGGCACAAGTATCTCAGGAAAGTCATAGAGGACTTAAAGAAAATCCATGTTTAGTCAAGACCCAGTTCTAGGTACAGTGGTAGAAGTGCAGCAAGCAGAAGGGATGGAGCTTGGATGTGCTGGGTGCATCTGAACCTTGCCCCAGGCCTTTGGGGTCCCACCTGGCTCCCTCCTCAGATGCACTGGAGGTGATTAAGGAAGTTTCCTTATGGCCCTGCAGGTGGATTGGCACAGAGTTCACAGGGCTCTGCTGATCTTGGTGTTTGAAGATGAGCACTAAACTTGTGGCTAATGCCAAGTGATGACTGTCCTCAATGATTTCTGTTTGCCTAAGGCAGTAGAGATACCAGCACGTGCTACATGACCTTAGGGGAGCCTTCTTCCTTTTGGGAAGCAGAAAACCCGGTTAAGAAATTTGTTTTAGAATTGTATCTTCTCATTTTTTTAATGGGCGGGGTGGGGCTGGTGGGTGTTCCAGCAAGGAGAGCGGAGTGGGTTGAAGGAAGAAAAGAGAGAAAAGCAAGAGAAGCCTACACTACAGAAAATAAATACATGTGGCTTAGCAATTTCGTTGTGATTTCTCTGTAGCCCAGAATCAAGTTTGGACTATACTCAGCTGTGCTGAGGTGAGATTCCTGGAAAACACATGCTTTTACAAAAAATGACGTGCAATATCCTTCTCATTTGCAATATAGGAAAATGGTAATCAAAGCAGTTGGGAAAGATCTTAAACCTTGGGTTCTGTTTACCCCATGCCAATTTTAGGAAATAGTTTGCAACAAGTTTTTTCACAGAATGTATTCTCTCTTGCTGTTGTAGCCTTTCTCCTGTGCCATAGTGTTGCAGAAAATTTTAGAGAAAATGAAGTAATGTTGGTCTCCTTTTCAATGATCTATGAAGTGTATGTAAATTACTGAGCAACTCTGCTAGCACTGGGGAGTACTTTCTCAGGTAAATTGTGTTCCAGAGCTCGGCCCATCTCTCAGAGGGGTGGTTTTCTAGGCCTTGGGTCCTTGCTAAGGTACATGCAGTTATCTCTAAACATGGAAATTGCTGTAATATCTAGATAGGCCAGGACTGTGATATGCAGAGCGCTGTACAAGTTAAATACATCTGTAAGTACTAAACTCCTGTTGACTTCTCCGATTTATAGGTTATGCCTGCCGCTGGAATCTTGGTTTTAATAATTCATGATGGAACTATGTCTGGAATAATGTGTTTTTCTTTCAGAAGAATTCCTCAGAGAAATATAATTGTGGAAGTCAAAAGTGAAATAAAGTTTGATTTAGGAAGTATTGCATGCTTTCACAATAATGAAAAATTAAATCTGCATTAAATAACAACGAGACTTGTAAGGGATATAAGGCAGTCTATTTTATGAAATAATTTAACAGTTGAATTAAGACGGTGGGATTCCTGGGGAGCAGTTTGTCTGTGAGGCAGGTTACTTTTGTTACATGGTTGCTCACATCTGTCTGTGAAGTGTCTGACTGTGGCTGCTGATGGATTTAGCTGCAGGTCACTCATTCGTGCCTGCTGGAGGTTTTGTTTCTTGGTGAGCTGGGATATTAGGTTACCACGATGAGGGAATTCTGAAGAAACAGATGAGGCGTGCCCAGTGTCTCAGTCTTGTTTTGAAAGAAGGTGAAGTGAAAGGCTTCCTTGCAAAGATGTGTATCACACTGAGAGCCTAAAAAAACCACTCAAAGATTTCCATCTAGCTGGCAGCCAGTGCTGTGCAATGTGTCGGCTTGCTTCCCAGGACCTGATGCTAACAAAAACAAACAAAAAAACCAACCAACCACAAAACAAAAACCCACCCAAAAAAACCCAGTCAAAAAAAAACCCCAAAACAACCCACAAAATCTTGGGTAAGTTTGTAATTAGGAGTTTACATTAGGGGGCTCCCAAAATTACAGAGAATTTGCACATTTCTTGAAAGAAATTACATGTTTTCTTTTGAATAAGATCTGTATATAGTATTAAAATGTCATCTTTATTTGGATAAGAATAGTTACGAATTTAGCAGGAAGTTTTAAGTACATTCCTCAGATATTTTTATATTCTATGGTTACCCATCCCATGTGTGAGTAAGGCCAGGAGCACTTGTAGCTCTGCACTATTACCCAACAGCATCAGTCGGTGATGATTACATATTCCTAGACAAGGTAGTAATTATGTTCTGATACTTGTAAATATGTAAGTCCTTGCATACCTTTATTATTATGTGTCATTCTGTTGAGTCATAACTAACGTGTGGGAAGAGGTAAGATCATATTTAACAATCCATTATCAGCATCCTATGATACACATTCAGTAGTTTATGCTTTGGAGTAACCATTAATGTTCAATAAAAGTGCTCTATGTGGATTGGTTTACAGACTGTTTTGGCTGCTGAAATACAATATCACTTATTTAAAGTCTGATGACTACATGGATGAACTTTTTTCAAGCTCCCGTGAGTAAGAAAATGCTATTTTGCAGTTAAAACTGCATAACCTGCAGAAAGTGATGCCATTATATTTCTTGGTATATTCAGACGGTTTGGAGAAGTGTTTTCAGTGAAAATTCTAAATCATAAACTTCTTTATAGGACAGCGGGCATGTGTGGGAGGATGATTAGAACCACTTTTTTATCTACAAATATCGACAGGTAGACTAGAATGGGCTAAAAAAATGCTACAATGATACATGTTTCTAAACTGCTATTTTTAATCAACTACTCAGATGAAGATGAATTACATGATCCCAACATAAGTGTACTTTTATAGGTATGTGTTGTGTAGGACAGAATTTTTCCACCACCTTTTTTGAGTTTTGGAAATAGAAGTTTCTCTCTTGTGTAAGCCACTGGAATTTCTGTAGTTGTTGCTAGTTGGAATATGGGTTCCTATTGTGAAGAAAGTGGGAGAGCTGCTTGGTCTAGGCTTCCATCAGGTTACCTGTTAGACTAACTCTGGAAGAAGGTGAATTGATGGGAGGAGACACTTTATTTCACTTCCCCAGGCAAAATCCCTAGGCTGTTCTTGGAATGATTTAAAGCAGCTGACATAGGTGGAGTTACTGCTGTATCAGTCATGGATTGGGAAGTGCCAGGTCATGGCAGCAGAGCTGATTCAGCTCAGGAGGTGGCTGTAGCGTAGTGCTGAGGCAGCTGGATGACTCTGCTGGTGGCACCTGCAGGGGTGGTTCACAACTTGCTGCCCCAATTCACTCACTTCACCCTAAAGAGGTTTCAGATAGCAGAAACGTTTTCAACTTTTAGTCCTGTTAAATCAGTTTACTTATGTGGCCTGTTATTTTCTGAGCCTCTCAGATTTAATATGAAACCAGCAGCTCTTGATGGGGAGTTTTATAGGGGAGCTGTTGATGTAACTCCATTCACTGCAGGCATGCAGAGTGTCCCCTCTCGTTTTGTGACTCACGCTCATGTGCAAAATCTGTCATCTCACAGGATTCATGAAACCTGAAGGGTTTCACCAGGAAGGTTTTCAGCAAATGGTGTTGTGGCCATAAGCTCGATCTCATGTGCAGGCCTATTTTGGCAGCTTATTGTTAGATGTGATTCATGTTAGAGTCAAAGAAGGGGCAGCATTTCCACTCTGCTTCTGTTTGTTTGTTTCTCCATTAATTGGAGCACCATGACTGCTCTCATGGCTGTTCATCAGTGCTAAATCATTCATGGATTCCTCTGCCAAGGAGAGCGTTGATCAGCTGGATGGACATTGTTAGGAAGTGTAAGAAGCTGTTTCTTCACTTCATACAGAGCTGCTTAGTCTGGCAACCTGTACATTATGAAGGTGACTAAAAAGGAAATATTAATCTTTTTCTAGCTGAGATGTTTGGAATAGTTGGCTGCAAGTTCCTACAAAGGTTGTAAACTGAGTAATCCCATTGAAGACAATGACTCAACTCACTGCATGAAAATTGGTGTAGGTAGAAACTGTGCAGTATGGTCTCCCTCAGGACAGTAAGAACCAAAGTCAGTATTTAAGTCTCAGTGCCGCAGGGTGTACTTTCATCCTGAGGTGTAAATGACCTGTGTGCTCAGTTTTTAGTCAAGTAAGGCAGATTTCAGCTTGAGGCTGAAGTGAAAAATTAAGTCTCTTTGTTGCTGGAAATGTTTTTAATGTTTGCAGGCTTCCATGTATGTAAGGTTTTGCTTCCTCATCAGATATCTACAGAACAGTTGGCACTACACAATTTCTTTTATAATTCATGTCAGATTCTTGGAAGCCTTTCTTTGCCAAAGGATTACTTAAATTTCTCTGTTTAATAGGTAGTATGAAGAAGTTTGTAATATTTGGGATACCCTTGCTAGTGGCTGGTTGCTTTTGTTCCTTTGGCTGAAAAGTAGTTTTATTGCTACATGAGGAATTAATAGCAGTTGCCTGTAGCTAGCTTCTCTTCAGTTTAAGCATCTGCATTCATTTATGCATGAAAAAAAGATAAAATAAAATCTAGTTGTGAGTGTTCATGGGTACAGGGTGGTTGTTCCTGGAGCATTACTCCAAAGACACAAGGGAGACTAAGGGGGACAGGATCACAGATGTGGTTTGCAAGTGTTATGTTGGCTTCATCATTTGTGTACTTAGATATATGTGTGTTATAGATCAAATTTGATAGTTAATTTTTTGATAAATGAGTGGAAGAATAACACATGGAACATTTGCTTTTATATTCTGCTGTAGACATCTCTCAACAGTTTTGTATTCCACTTTGCTTTCCTTATGTTGGCAAGTAGGTGATGAGGGGGGAGCTGCTGCTCACAATTTGTAGAGTGAAGACCAATTTGAGGAAGTCCAGCTCTGAAACCCAGTGTATATGAATTTATTTGTATTTTCCCCTGAAAATTGTCAGAACCACAAAAACATGTGGATTGGTTTTGCTGATCTCACAATTTGAAAGGATAGGGTTGTTTGGGGTTTTTTTTCATCTTGTATGCAATAGATAGTGCTGTTTAAAAAAAGATCTGTTTCCAATTTACCAATAAATTCTATCTTGAGTTTGGATGGTTTTTTAGTTTTTATTTTGTGAGACCTTAGAAATGGATTTTTGTGAGGAATTATTTAATTGGATGCAGTGATCCATGGCGCTTAGATTTTAGAGCAAATTGAGTTCAGTGGATTGTCAAATAAGTGCTGTAGACCCTCAAAATTTGAAATTTATCACTGGGGTGTTGGGTGGAGTGGTGAAGTGTGTGTGTAAATAAATCTATCAGTCTCTCCAAAAGTTGAAGTAGAGATACAAAATAAGATCGATTACTTATGACTGTCCATAACAGACGTGTACTTTGTCAAAAGCACAGTTTCTGTCTTTAGAATCCTTTTGGACACAAATCAGTTCGTGTAGCTCGGGTTATAACAATATATGAGTGTATATAGCTCATTGTTTTACTTCATGCATGTAATTTAAAGTTTCATGACTTCAAATGCTGTGATGCACTGCATTCAAATCAGCTGAAGGCAGCAGCTGTAATATCCTATACAAACGTGTGCTTCTATGAGAAGAAATATGTAGCATAACCACAAATGTGCTCCAAAAGCTGAAATTTGAGTGTTGTGGTTTAACCTACATAAGCTCTGTTAGAGCTGAGATACAACAGGATGAGCCAGAAAATACAAAGAAAGAGTTGGCATTACTTTCTTGCGTGCTCATCATGAAAGTGGAAGCAGTAAACAGCTGCCATGTTCTAACCTCCACAGCAAATTGTTAGCAGTTTAAGTGAGGTGCTTTTTTCACTAATTGCTGTTTATATAACGGTAAAATGTGAATTCAAAAGAACTTACTTGAACTTTTATGGAAGTTTGTAGTTATAAGTTATTTGATACATACTACACTGTTTTTTATCATAAACATAATGTCAAAAGACAGGGCTTCTACCTGTTTTCTAATCTAGTTTTGTTTTATGTGAAAATTTCAAAAAGAACATTTCCTTCTCTTTTATGTCTTTTTTTTTCTTTTCTGTAGAAGTAGGAAAGCTTTCTGATATTGCTTAAACTTGCAAAATAGACCAGATAAGCATGGGATTTTTCCTTAGTATCTTTCACAGATGTTACCCTGAACTGTAGAAATTCTTATTGTATGAGAACAATTTCTTTCCTATATGTCAGAATAAAAAATAATTTAGATTTCTGTACAAATTTATTGGTTTCAAAAATGTTGTTTCAATTTTATCTTTACAGAGTGTGAAGTTTTGGTGATCCATCATGGGGAACCATGTAGGAAAACGAGATCACAGCACTGAGAAGTCAACCAAGGTGAGTGTAGAAAATTGAAGAGAGAGGACCACTTGGGAAATATGTATTCTGTGCAATACAGGGGATTTTTAGGACAGTAGTTGTTTACCAGTTATCATTACTGTTTTGTACTTGACACTGTAAAATGACCATGTTTTTCAAAGAGTGTCCTGTGAGATGCAGTCAAATGAAGATTTTATTGTGCTGGATTTAGTGAGAGTTGTGAAGTCAGATCCACAGCTGATAAGATTCTCAGTCATGATGGAAATGAATTAAAGAGACTTTGAAGCATGATATTGTAGAAGTTTTTTAAGAGTCAGTGAGCAGAGTTATGCTCTGTGTGTTGAGAGTTTTTCATTTGGGCAGTCATTGGCTTTATCCATAAGAAAGAAACTATGTAAAAATAGGTAAAATAAGAGGATTTTAAAGGACAAGACTGTCAGTCCAAGGAGATACACAGCTTTAAAAATCTCCTCCCTAGAGAAAAAAAAAAAAGAAACTGTCAAAATGTTCATTAAAAGTTAGTATTTGATTCCTAAGCATCTGCTGACACTGTTGTGTTTTCTGCACATAATGTGGTGTTCTGTTTGCCTTGTGATAATATCTTGTTTATTTGTTTTTTCTATGTTGTACCAGAAGAGATTTCACACATCTTAAAACAGGACATCTTTCTATATATATATTTATATGTAAAAAAATGCCCCACTGCTTGTTGCTAGCTTTTGCTATCTTCCCTCCCCACATCCTCATCCAAAAATAACAGTTTACAGCCTAAGCCCATGCTGTATAAAGCTATTGCCCTTTGCATTGGACATATGATGTAAACAGATAGTTCTGGGCTTTTTCTGGAGGAATGTGGGTATTTTGCTTTGCTGTGGCAGATAAGCAGCTATCCCCAAAAGGTATACAAACTAGAACTCATACAGTTATTAGTTCCTTGCCATCTCCTGAAGGAAAATACATAAGCACACTGTAAGGAATAGGGAGAAAGAAGCAGGAAGAGAGGACAGCTGCTACATACAGTTTTGTTTTGGGTTGGTACAGTATTTTGCAAAATGCTTTTGAGGCCCAAAGTTTCGGTTTGAGTACAAACAATAGTAAGAATCCCAGGTTGTTGTCTTGCAGTGACTGGTCTTGCAGACTTCCCTTTAGAAAACTCTGTCATGCAGCAAAGTCAAATGCACCAAACAGATGAATTTAGCCAAATATTTTGATCCTTTCTGAGTAAGCATGTGAGATCCAGCAGGTGTGATACATTAAGTTTACAGTGCTTGATGGGCTGTAGGGCACCAAATACCCCCTGCTTTGGTCGTTGAGGATAAAATTTGGTTAGAAAAACACATTGTATCTTCTCTCCTGCTGTGGGATCACATGTGTTTGATGCATCTGGATGGCAGGAGGGCCAGTTGTGGGGCACACCTGGCTTCAAAAAGTTAAAAATTCTTCAAATTTTAACAGTCTATGCAAGAGATGCAAATTCCGTGGTGGTGAGCAAGAGTCAGGTGACCATGAGTCTGCACTTGTTATATAGGACAGATCAACAGAGAAATGGTTTACTGCAATTCTTTGAAATTCCTTCTTTTTCCTAATTAGTTCATGCAGAATACTTGATTCTGCAATCAAAATAAAATTCATTTACCAAAATTGTTTTGTGAAGCAGGAACTTACTACTGTAGTAATATCTTCTGTTCTTCACTCATCCTCCTAGAGGGTCAAAAAACCAAAACACCAAACCCCTAAACTTTCAAATTGGTACTGCATTATCAAAATCTGCCTTTATGCACAGAAATGTGCATGATGTCCCTTTATATAAAACAGCAATCATGCCACAAGAAATTATAAAGCCAAAGATTTTAAATCAGGAAATATATGGTTAAGGCACTACTATGGATTCCCTATAGTTAGTTGTTCTTGATTCAGTTCTTTCAGGCAGTATTAAATTTCTTAGTGGTTGCATTAACCAAATGTCACAGTTTGTTTTTGTTTTACTCTCTTTTTTTGAAGTCAAAGTAGGTTTTTTTGTTGTTGTTCAGTATTGCTGTAGATTAGAAGTGTTTCCCCACTGATGTTCTAGTGCAGTGTGGGAGACCTGCTGAAGGCCTACAGAGACTACAGTGGAAATGCTGAACTGCCTGTCCTCACTCATAGTAATAGAACTGAAATGAAAGAGGAGAACATCTCATCAAGGGTCTTTGTAAATTTCATTACTTTTACTCTCCAGGCCGTTTACTGTAAGTCCTTTCCCAAAACTTTAGGACCAAAGAAAAAACATAATTTTAGGCAGCTTCTTTGAATGTTTGAGGTCAGATTTACAGCCACTGTAGTGCTCCTGGACTGGCAGACCATTTCTCCTCAGACCTATTTTATGTGTAGTGACATTAAAGAGACTGTTGCCAACTGCAGCAATCACAATTCTTGGTTGTCCAGTAAATGTCCTTTAATCCAGAGATTACTATGAGGTTGGTTTGGTGGTTTTTTGAGTTGACATCCAGCTTCACTTTACTTTTAGAAAATTTGTGTATTTGAATTACAAAATTAAAAATTGACTCCTGGAAAGCAATTAGTTTATGAAATGTCTAGGATGACACTAAGAAGCTTTCAAATTAGGAAATTTGCAAAAGACATTAAGATGGCTTCCCATGCTGTGACACTTCTTTCAAAGTATTGTTCTCCTCTTGATATATAAATATGGCATGCTACAGTGATTATTTAATAAATAATGAGATACTGTGAAATTAAGTGAATGCTTTGAAAAATAAATGGTCTGTTTGACCTAAATAATGTGGAGGAGTGTTTACAAAACCCTTCTGTTTTACTCACAGCCATAACATACACCACCTCATTTCTGTGGGATTTCTTTCTTGTATGTTTAATGGATCAGCATTTTTTAGAGTTTTGTAAGATACAAAAAAATTGCTTAATGAACCCAGCATTTTATCTTTTCTTTTTACTTTGATTGATACTAGGCTTTGCAGCTGCTTAATGCATTAGTAAATGTTTTAAGTATTTATTTTGTTTACTTCCTTCTTAATGTTAATACTTGGGTTTGAACTTAACATTATATATCTAAGAACAACAATAACAAAAAGAATGGGCTGTGCAGAGTTTCTTGCCATGATTTTCTTTAACTTCTCATAGAGCTAAATGTAGAGGAGTAGTCAGAGTAGACAGTGAAGGTTTTTCTGGTTTTTGTTCAGCGTTTTAGTTGGTCTGTGCTAATTTGTCATCATTACACTACAAAGTGCCACAATCTCTTTTGCAGTGACTAAAGCTGCCTGTGTTACAGCAGCACAGTTCTCTGCTACTCCTCATTAGAGAATTCTGCACAGCACATTATTACCATCCCAAAGTCTTTGAACTGTCTTGCTACCTGTGAAAACTGGCCCTTAATTTCATTGATTGTTCAGGAAGAGGGGTTTGGAAGGAAGGTTTCCAGCATTGTCCCGCTTGCTCCACAGCAACTACCAAATGCACCTAGTCCAAGTAGCCTGGTTTCCATGGTCACATAGTGCAGTGGGGAGCTGGAAACAAAGCTTGTGACCTATAATGAAAGATCAAAACCCACTGCACTGCCATGTCAAGGGATTGCTCAAGAAATTTATGCAGGCCTGGGACATGTTAGATTACTGGAAATGCTGGATTATCTACCTAGTTTATATCCTTTATGTAACTGGAGTGTGCTGTAAATAAACAACAAGGGTCCAAACCCAATTGCCACCTCTGGTACCCAGGTCTGAAAAGCCTTGGGAAATATAATTGCAGGCAAAAACTGAAAACAGACAGTGTTGATAAGGCCTTTATTCTGCAATTTAATGTTTTCTTTGAAGTAAAAATAATCTGTTAATAATGACCAAGTCTTGCTGGATAGTGAATTTATGAAAAATCTTGCCTTTAATTGCCCTGTATTACGTACCTAGATTCTATAATGTGTTTTGCAGTGGTTGATTTGATAACTTTAAAAAAGTGCCTGGTTTTCAGTGTTTAAGGAGAGCTCAGCACTAGTTCAAGCTAAATTACTTCAGTGAGGACGTATCAGTAAATCGGATGGTTTCTGTGCTGCTTTAGAGGAGATTCTATTTTCTCTCCTCTTTTTTTCCCCCCTGTTGCCTTGCTAATGTTCCAAAATCTGCACCCTGACTAAGGCTGCAGTCTGGTAACACTGACAGAAAATTTTCTGTCTCTTCCTGGTGAGAGGGAGTTGAAATTCTTAACATGGCACATGATGGTAGTTGTACTGTTCATCTCATATATGCTCAACAATCTGCAAGCATAAAAGCTTTCACTACCTCTCATGGCTTAGGCTGC
The DNA here is from genome assembly GCA_026261815.1 of Monarcha castaneiventris obscurior. Taxonomy (NCBI): domain Eukaryota; kingdom Metazoa; phylum Chordata; class Aves; order Passeriformes; family Monarchidae; genus Monarcha; species Monarcha castaneiventris. Next base: position 10,768,568 of record JAMPIT010000388.1, read on the forward strand.
TTACAGACCTAAGCCATATGTGTGGTTTTTGCCAGGTGCTTCCTCTTGGTATGCATCATAAATTATCAAAAAAGGAAAAAAACAACAGATGAAATATTTTTTACTTGCTTAGATAATTGCTCTGAAGTGTTATTTTCATAAGATAAAAGTTTCTTATTTTTTTAGTACATACAGTTTGAGAGATACATGACATACAGATTGTATGGATTTTGAAGTCTAGTGTATGCTTTTCTGTAAAAAGTAAACAAACAAAAAGAATAGTCTTATTACCATACAGAATTAATCATGAAGCCTTTTCACTTTCTTTCCCCTAGAAAAGTTGTATTGCACTATTTTTATTTTCCAGTGTAATTGTGTGTTTTCTCGGAGTTTTACCTTTTTCTGTAAAGCAATAAAGAGCACAGGAACTATTATGGTGTATTTTCAATTTGATGTATTGATTAAAACACTCCCCCTTGAGCCAGTATCTTTTCTGATGGCAAGTGAAAAAGAGAAAAAAACTTTAAAATGTTGACAGCACCAGTGCTTTCTGTGAGAGATTTGATGACATTTTCACCCACCAGTTTTACAAGTTACATATGCACTGTAGAATCCTTGTGACCGACTGGTGTCTGGTTAAGTTGGTGCCTGGTACAAGGAAATGCTGCTTTTGGAAGAGGCAAATCTTCTTTAAGGGCGTGAAGGGAAGTCCTGGGCAGTCAGGTTAAGCAATACCAGTTGATTTTGGTAGATGTCTGTTTTCTTCAATTTCTACCATCAACCTAGCTTTGCCCTTGAGCAAATCCTCTTGTGCTGGCTCTGTCTTCCTATTTCATTTCTTAACCTTCGTGCTGTCTAACTGGATGGTTTGTTGGGACAGATGCAGTGTCATTCTGTATTAATAGTAGGGCTTGGAGACCTTGAGTGGAGCCTTCAGGCACTAACGTGCTTCTGCTGGTGAGATGATATCAGAGTGATACAGAAATGACTGTACTGTTTGAAACCTCTGAGAATTCCAAGCATGAAGTAGCTATGACATCTGTCCTCAAAAATTAACCTTAACACCAGCTTTCAGTACGGTATCAGAAGTTTGGGTTAATGTTTCAATGGGCAAATAGCTCTACTATGAAGTTAAAAGGAACAACTTAATGTGTCTAAATCCAAGTAATGTGTTTCAATACTTGACTGTTCATTAAACTCACAGGGTGCTGAATTTAGTATAGTCAATTGTAGTTGCAGTAGTTAATCTTTTTCATGTGTAAAATATGGCAAGCTTGTCGTAATTTTGTGTGGAAGATAAATTGTCACTGAATTGAAGCTGATACTCCTACACTTCCATGTTTCCCTTTGTTGCATGTGAAGGCTGCTGAAGGTACAGTGTTGCTATGCAAGGAATGAGTGGAAAAGTTAAAGGTGAGAGGCAAGGCAGGTGCAAGTGAGGTGCAAGTTCTGGCCCTGCCACAGCACCCACTGCTGATGTTTAAGGAATTGCCTGAATTGTATAACCATGGAAATATGTCACTAGATCTGTCTTTCAGTGAAAAAGAGAGTAAATGTGTAGGCAATGGTTTCATAAAATAAGTTGCAAGTATGTTTTTCTGTTGTGCACACAGTGGCTAAGTACTGGTGCTTCTTGATTTGGGTCTTGAGCTGGTTAAGCATGCATGGGTGTAAGAGGAAGAGGTGCAGTCGCTGTGGTTTCGGCTGGGGAGGAGGTAGGGTCTTAGGCTTTGTTCTCCCACCCTCAGCCTGCAGAACTCACTAGATGAGGGAAGTGCACTCTGTGCTTTTCAAGGTCTTGCACTTCAGATGCCATGTTTCTGTGGTAGTTTTCTGCAGTTCCCTCCTTGTTAGCTTTGATGCAGAAATAGATAAATGTCCTGTCAAATGAGTTTAATGCCAGTGCCACTTAAATTAGCAAGGAGCTGGAAGAGCAGGGGTGTAATGCAGTAGGCATTCTTTGTGAACTCTCTGTGAACTGTTGTAGCTGCTGAGATGACTTTTCTAGTAAATCAGCCTGTACTTCAGCCTGAGAAGATGTTGTTCAGTGTTTTGGCACCTTCATGCCATAATAAAAATGAAGGGAAAGTTGTTCATATTTTTAATCTTGAGGAAGCAGGAAGTGACATGACAATCCTGAAAGGGAGCAGTATCTCCCTTCCTCACGTAACCTTTTGTGCTTTTACTGTTGTGGTGGTCATGATCAGGGTGTGGCAGTAATGTTTTATCACCTACTCTGAAACTGGGTGAGATGAAACTTCTAGTTTACTTTGACCTTGGTTATTTGAGAAGAGCTTAAAAAATCTTCTGCAGTAATGTGCTACCTTAAAATGCAGTTGTATTTGTGAAATAAGTTGTGGTGGAATGTATTCACCCTTCTAGAGGAATGGCCAAGCTTTACCTCTGGGTATCCGGTGTCAAACCACAGAGGAATCTCCAGTGTCTAAGACAGCGACTGGGAAACCTGCCCCGTAGCACTTACTAAAGTATTAAACCCTGTTAAAAAGTGTGTTTTAAAGTTTGTTCTCATCTTTCCTAGTGCTAATTCTGTTGTATTTGATGCTCCTGGGCAGCAGCTGTGAGGAAGAGTTCTGGCGCCATGTTTTATTTTAATTCCCTGTTTCCCACAGTTGTGTTTCTGATAGTGTAGCTGACTGTGCAGAAGGGGTGGTTGTAAGACATGGTTTTACACTATGCATCAGTACAGAGTCAAAACACTGCTCAGATCTGATGCTAAATATTCTGCCATGAGAAAAGAGGGGGATTCCACATTAAGCTGAGTTGAATTTTGCTCTCATTTGTAAATTCAGCAAGTGTGTAATGGACATCAGAAGGAAAAAGTTGTAGGGCTTTCCCATGCCAAGTATTGCTGGTAGTAACTTATTTTTGCACCTCAGAAGTTAAATTTCTTGAGTAATTGGAGCTATTTGTACAGTGAATAAATTTAACTTGTCTGCAGCTACAGTTCAGAAACTGATTTTTCCACTTTGAGCAGAAATGTCACAGAATGCTTTTCCTTTTTGTTTAACTTTTTCAGGCTGTCTGCTTTAAGTTGATGGAAATACTCCGGTAGCATTTGCTGGGGGAGAAAAAAAGGGTTTTTGTAAAAGGAAATCAAAAAACTTTTAAGCAGAATAATATGATGTTACTCTTGATTGCTGAGATAAGGTTCACCCTTAAAACAATCTGATCTTTCAGTGCAGCATCCAGTGGATGTGGCCATAAAGATATCAAAATTTGCCTAGAGCTGAAAGCCACAAGATACATGCCAGTTACCTTGGAGGATTAGGGGGACTTCTGAGCATCAGTTGCAATCAAGAAGAGGCAATAATGGAAATCTTGCATTTTTGTCACCATGCCACAGAGTGATGGTCAGGCTGGTCTGGCTGGATGTAGAATTGAAAGCTGAATTTAGGGAGGCCTGAGGGCACTCAGCTTGCTCAGAGCTCTAGGCAGCTCAAAAACCATTGAAAAGACACAAGAGCCAGAAATCTTAGCGAGTCTTTTACCAGTGAGATATATCTTCAAACAGGCACTTATCAAAACCACCATTTTTGGGTCCTCAGTTATACCTGTTCAATGTAAGAGCTTCAGGAATGCATTCACTGGTGGTGCAGACATTTTCAGAGGAATTATGGAAATACCAGTGTACTGGAGGTGTTTTGATTAAAAGAAATAGAGACTCTAATGTTGAAATCTGAGTCATTTGGGGTTTTTCTTGTTTTGGTTTTGTGGTCATAGCTAACTTATCCGTCTAGCTCCTTTCTTTATCTTCCTTCTATTTCTTTCACCCAGATTCTTTCTGCATGCTGCTTTCTGCCAGCACTGCTGATGCAGTCAAAATGCATTGCTTTGATTTTTCTGAGGTCTTAGAAATAATACTTAGTTGCTAACAGTGCTCAGAAACAATGAAGAGATGGCCAGCTAACAGGCAGTCTGATCAGGAAGGTGTGAACACCGCAGAAGAAAACAGAGAAAATTTACACTCTCCTGACAACACATATCGATTGGAAAAATTACTTTCTCTTCAAGCCAGTTCTCTCTCTTCATGTTATAATATGATTTTCTGCAACCTTCATAGCCTACCACCGTACACTGCTTTACAAAGCAAACCAGTAGTGCCATTGTCAGGATTTGAAAGCTGAAAATCAAAGTAATATTCTGGGGTTTTTTTATGCCCAACTATCATTGTCAGTTATATTCTGTTTTGGCATGAAGTTGTTTTGGATTTTTGTATTTTCACCTTCTGGCTGTTAAAGAATTTGTTTTATGCAGCAAATGCAAGAACTTCTGTGTGTTCCTTGGGGGGAAATGTGGCTAGAATTTGTCAGTGTGAAGTGGAACTGTGCAAAAATTTAGAATCCCACTTTTGTTTCTTTTGTGCATGTATATGTAAGCATGCTCATGTCCGTACTAAAAAAAGTACAAGTGTATGTTTTAAAAAATATTTGTATATAAATGCAAGTGTATATTCAAGCACTGATCCTCTGCTTCTGCCCCTGTATGGCTGCAGATGTGTTTGCTGTGTTAGTTTCAAAAGGCAAGACCAGTAGCCTTTCACCCTGGGGAGTCTGACTGTTCATTCTGATCTTCCCTGTGAACTACAGACTAAATGTTTTCTCAGTGTTAAGCCAGAGCTTTCTACTGCAGATGAAACTTGCCTTATGGTGCACAGCAATAAAGCCTGAGTAATCAGGAGGCTTTTTTCTTTTAAACTCTTGTCTGAAATTCCAGACTGTTCTGGGTTTTTGAGACTTGGAAGATGAAAGATTGATGCATGTGAGACTCAGAATGTCAAGTCAGTGCCTGTAACAGTTGAGAAATATTTATCTATCATAAAATATATTGAATATATTTCAATACTTACTATGTATTGATTTAAAATGAAATATCTTTAATCTATTTAAGAAATATATAGTACTAGTATAAATAAATTTGTCTTCATGTTTTAGAAGAGGCTTCAGAGCTCATAGTAGGTGAGGCCCACTGCACAAAGTAACAACTGTTTTGTCTTTGGTACACTACTGCACAGAAAACTGTTTGGGATGTTTGTTTGGGATGATTGACATTACTTCTGCAGCTTGGTCTCATGATGAGATTCTAGGTCAAGGCTGTGCATAATGTTATATTTTTGTGCTGAAATAAATAACTTGTGCTGCAGGATACTTGCTGATAGATACTTGCTGAGAGGAGTTCTTCTCCTATGGTGTGGTGTTAATTTCCTTCAGAATCAAATCTGTATTTGGAGAAAACCTATGTTATATATTTTATTTGAGAGGATCTGAACCACTGTAATCTATTACATTCAGATTGGCTTAAATGAAGCATATTTGTTTGTAGGTGCTGACAATGTGTCCTGAACATTCAGCATTAGGATTCTTGCAGATTCATTTACTTGACAAATTAATTTTAATGTTGGTATTTTGTTTCTACAATGCAATATGTTTTTTAAAAAATCTTAATAAAAGGTTTTTCTTTATATTTACTTCAGCTAATTTCTTGCCATTTAAGTAAGGGTATTGGCAAGTAGAAAAAAATAAGTGAAATACCTAATAAAAATTAAGCTTTGACTCTTTTTTCCTCTTGTTTTGACTTACGTGTTTTGTGTTCTACTTTCCTGCAGTCTTCTCAGGAAGGGAAGGAATAGAACTCCATTCAGGAATCTCTTCAATATGCCTTTTCTCTCTGTTGCCTTCTTTTCCTTTCCACTGGCATCTTGTCTGTTGTTTCTTATTTTATTATTATTATATTATGCTGTGCTATATAGTCCTTAAAAGGATTGATAAAACCATATAAAAATGAAAGTTTTATGGAGCCTGGGGGAAAGGAGGCCACAAGATCTCTGTCATTGCATGTGTTCAGTTGGGATGGGGAGCTCTGGGTTCTAATCCCTTCTCAACAGATTGTACAGGTGTCCTGGCCAGTGACTTCAAGCACAAGAACAACCAGTGGAGCAAGGGATGTATCTGCCTTTGACGAGGGATGCTGAGATCTTCCAGGCATCAGATTCTGCTCTGGGATTTTCCAGAGTTCATAATGCCATAGCATAATGCAGTTAATACTATAATAATGTAATACTGTACTTCTGCTGTTGAATCACTTGATTATGGGAGAATAAAAGGTTTATGGCATTTTGGAAGCCTTTAGGGCTTGACACGTACACTTTGTATTGACTAAATTGCGTGTCTTTGATCATTTCTGGTTATGTCTCCTGCTGCTGGATGTAAGGAACAGGAGAGACCCTCTGAAGGTGTCTTGCATGTAGCCCCCGAGGGAGCTGGCTCCACAAGGAGCAGGGGCCCTTGGCTTCGATCCCAGCTTTGAGATCTGGTCTCAGCAGATGACAAGCTGTTCTGGGTTTTGCCCCACGGCTTGCTTTAACCAATTAGGCTGCAAACCGTGGGCTGGTGGAACAGGTGCAGAGCTGCTGTCTCTGTGCAGGAGCCAGATGGCCACTTAATTGTCCCAGTTGCAGGCCAAGTCTCCTGCTCAGTTCTCAACTCTGCCGCTGCACTGCCAGGTTGGGCCTTGTGGCTGTAAGAAATTGAGGACTTCAGAGACAACTCTGAGCAGCTGGACTTCTCTTAGTCATGATTTAATGTGGTTAGTTTCAAACCTCAAAGTGGTTCATAGCCTAATGTTGTTTTCGTAAAAGAAAAAAGTTGCTTGATGCTTTCCTGGAGTAAAGATTTCTGATCTGAGCTGGGATATCTTGCTTGTTACAATGTTATTAATATCGAGTTGACAGAAAAAAAGTTTTTAATAGATCCCATGTTTCAAAGGATTGATTCTCTGGGATTTTTCAAGGAGAGCCTTTGTTGAGTTACCTCTTACCAGGATGTTAGCTGAGGGGAGGAATTTTGAGGTGAAGAATATTTTGATTTCCTAAAGTTTTCAAAATCCCGTTTTAGAATAACTATTTTTTGTTGTTAGGAAAAAGTAAGAAATCATTATTTGAGTGCTGCACTTAAGGGGAAGTGCTTGGCTTTAGGGCTTGTAAACTTGCAAATAGAATTGCAAATTAAGTGTGTCTGCTTATCTATATGCTTATACTTATTCACTTGGTTTAATAACTGCAAATATAGTTTACCTGTAACCTCTTCATATGAATATGAAGTTAAATGAAGTTGGTTATATGTAACTCAATCAGTTGCTTTCTGTCAAGATAATCCACTTTTATTATAGTAAATCGTTTTAGACGATAAAACTGTGGGGTGTTAGAGGCAAAGGGTAGGACTAAGCAGAGTAATGGTAATATGTTATTTGCAATGGTAGGGAATTGAATTAAAAAGATGTCTAGGTATTTCCAGCAGGCCACCTCTTTTGTGCTAGAAAGGCAGTCTCTGGATCTAAAGTGATTATGAAGTCCCATGTTGATTCAAACTACTTGAGGTAGACTGTCAGTCAAATCACAAGTGGCCTATATATGAAAAGGATCAAATATATAGGTTAATGAAATACAGCTATTTAAGTTTTTGTATTTAGAGTTGATGGATTCTAATCTGCATTTATTTTAAGGGTTTTTTTTTTTTAATCCATCGTGCTCCCCCTGTTTTGTTCAGTCCTGGATCTGATTCACACAGCTTTTTTTAGTATTGTTTTGGCTGCGGCTCTGGCAGTACCAATTCTACCCAGAAGTTACGTAGCCTATGGGTTATACTACTTCTAGGGGAGAAGGTGAAGAGCTTTGCGTGGTCTGTTGTGCTTATGTCTGAAGTCTCCATTGCACAGCATATGAATAATACCAGAAAGCCTGCCCAAGGTCTACCTGCTCCTTTTTTATGATGAAATACCAGCAAGAGGAGGGCAGTGGAAATAGCTTCTTGTTTACACACAGGTTTCTCTCCAGTCATATTCTCTGCCTGGAGAAGCAGCTGACAGTAGTTGGTGCAACTTTGTTTTACAGTTGCCCACATGACTCCTTCAATTCCTGCCTGCCTATAGAATTGAGGCATGGATTTTAGCCTTCACAACACATATGCAGTGATGTAAAATTCTATTTATGTGCAGAGGGTTACTAAGTAACAGTTGCTGAGGGAAATGCAGTCTTTAACTGTGTGACGTCTGTGCACTTAAAATTGCCAGCCAAGTAGTGCATTAACATAGATTTTGCACATTAATGTAATGGGATTTGCTGTAGGCAGTGTGAACAAAACCTTGGAAAAACAGCAGTGTAGTTTTTGCCCTTCTACCTCATCCTCTCCATACCATGCCATAATTAAGGACCCTGATATATTTCATAGAATCATAGAATATCCTGAGTTGGAAGTGACTCACCAAGTCCAACTCCTGGCCCTGCACAGGATATGCCCAAGAATATCACACCATGTGCCTGAAAGTGTTGTCCAGACATTTCTTAACTCTCTCAGGCTTGGTTTGTCCAGTGCCTAGCCACCTACCTAGGCGAAGAACCTTCTCCTAGTACCCAGCCTAAACCTCCCCTGACACAGCTTCAGGCCATTCTCTTGGGTCCTGTCACTGATCAACAGAGAGGAGAGATCAGTGTCTGCTTCATTTGCCAGCTTTCAGTCAACTGGGACCTTTCTAGATTCCCAAGAGAGTTGAAGAATCATTGAGGGAGGTCTCATGGTGACATCAGGCATCTCCTTGAGTATCCTGGGATGAATCCCGTCAGGATCAGTAAATTCGAAGGGATCCAGCTGAAGAAGCAAGTCCCCCACAGGTTCAGGTTGGCTGGGAGTTTATCATTCTCGTGGTTGTGGTCCTTCAGTTCAGGACTCTGGAGGTTCTATTTTAAATATTTGTGTGTATTTTTGTGTATTTTAATATTTGTTTGATATTTGTGTGTATTTGTATTTATATCTGTATCTACCTATGCATAAAAAGGATTCCATGTGTAACCATAGGAAGGTACATATGTTTTGCATATGTACCTTCCTTCAGGGGGAGGAAAGTTGGGGGTCAAACAAACAAAAAGAGTTGGGGATAGATTGGGTGTTGATAATACAAGGCAAAATTTCCCTTGAGCCGTGTCTCAAGTGTGTCTCTTCTATTAACTATTTGCTTCTAATTTTGCACGGTCTATCAAAGGATTTGTTTTTTCTAGGGATTTTTTTCCAAGAAATGTTACTTGGGAGAGGTCATGTGTCTAGCCTTGAAAATGAGCTTTTGTATTGAAAAAGATTCTACTTCTGTGATCAACTTTTCCTAATACGACTTAGCAGAAGGGCTTTGCATCGAAGACCTTTATATGCTGATAAAGATAATTTGTTGAACTTTTAAGTCCTAAAGCTTTTAACTCATTTCTCTATTACCAGGCTCCTTTTTGTCTGAAAATACTTGGAGATAGGGAGAAGTGTGCATGTATGTAAACAATTGCTGTGCTGGGAAGGTAACATGAGCTGACTAGGCTGTGTGATTTACTCACTGTGGCTTATGGAGATTTTCATTTCAGTGAGGTTCTTATGTTAATGGTACCATTATGTCAGAGTACATAAAAGATGGGCAAAAATATTTTTTTATAATGAAGTACTATCACAGTCCTTCTATAAAAGTTCCATAAATATCTATCAGGCATATCTAGTCATTATTTTCCTGGATTTTTCTGATGTTGTTTCAGCTGAATCCAAGGATGTTATTCGTTTATCACTGAGAAATGAATTATGGCCAGGAGTTGATCTTATGTTATTTGCCTGGGCTCTTCAGTAACCGGCGTTGCCACTGTCATGTGAATAGTATTGTAATTTGTCAACTGTGCAAAATTTACTTTTTATTCACTTATGACAACTGTTTCTTAGTTTATGTTCTTGTTCTTCCTATGAAAATTTAAAAATACTCCAGCAAACCAAGTGAAAACCAAACCTAGTGATACCATCTCTGTAAAAGTGTGTGTTGATTTCTCTTCCTGGCATTGTACAGTCTCTTCACATTTTTGATGGGGTATGATTTTCAAGTACTGTCTGACTTCATTTTTTGCCTGTGGTGGAGAGAGTGTAGTGTCTGAGGGTTTCTGTTGTCTTTCATACAGCTCACTCATTTTAGTTTTGAGCCCAGAAACCCTTCCCTCTGGAGAGAAATTGGTCCTGAATTCTTCATTGTTCAGTCAAGCTCCTGTTTTTCTGTAACTCTTTGTGATCAGCCACGACCATTCAAGTGGTTTGAAACTGGTGTATTAGCCACAGCTTTTCCCTTCAGAAGCAGTCCTTGCTGGGGGGAGTACTGGCTCTGAGCAAAGTATCTTTAGAGTCTACAGAAGAAGCAAAGCAGAACAGGGGGAGAAAAATTGTCACACAATTGACATAGCTGTTCTCCCAAAGCCTTTTCTTACTGGTTTGTAGGGGCTCATGCGTTTCTTTTCTCCCATATGGCCAGGTTCAGGAGAACTGAGTTAAACCTATTTGCCAATAGCAGCTGCCTTTGCTGTATACTTCAGGAGCTGCTCATCAGTTCCAAACACCTGCAGTGCAACCATTTATAGTTACTTAACTGGAATGGATGCAAAAAATAAATGGAACCTTTTCTGCAAAGCTACTTTTAGGCCATTTGGCTGCTGCCCATCCTAGTGAATGGATGTAACCCATTTCAGCTGCAGAGTTTTGCATGTGCCTTTATTGGACTTCATGAGATCCTTGTCTGTTTACTTCTGTATCCTGTCAAGGTCCCTCTGAAGAGCGCCTCTGTGTACTGACCAGTCCCCCAGTTTATTATTTCCTGGATTTTTAATAAAGACATTAAATGATATTGGCCTTTGTGTTGATCCCTGAGGGATGCTGCTGCTGGCTGACTGACAGCTGGACTGTGCTGTTGATTGCCATCCTCTGAGCATGGTGGTCCAGCCAATTACCCACCCCTTGTATTCCACCTACCCAGACTTTATCTTCTTGGTTTGACTAGAAGGGTAGAGTGGCAGACTGTGGGAGGTTGTGTCATAGGCCGTGCCAAAGTCAGGGGATATGATGTCATGCTTTTCCCCTCCTCCCCAAAACCAGTCATTTCATCACAGGGGGTTAGTCAGATACCATTTGCCCTTGATAAATCCAAGCAGGCTGTTCCCACACACCTTCTATCCATGGAGAAAAATTACTGTTAAAACTGTTATGTCATCTGCCTTTAATAAAAAAGAAAAAAACAGCTAAGCATTTGAAATGCTGTGTATAAAGCATATGTCTCATTTTACCAATGCATTATCACCCCTTCAGTGTTAACACAGAGGTTTCTGTTGAGTACAGAATGTACCTACCTTTGACAGTCTTTTATCCTTCACTAAAGAATTGCACTTTTGAATTATTGGAAAAAAAAATACTGACGCCTTCTTCTTTCAGGACAAATCCACATAAAAGAGAAAAGAGGTGTGAAGTGCACTTTCTAGTTGTATGATGATCCTTGATTTCTTGAAACCTTTCTAGAAAGATGGACAATTGTCACAGATTTACAAAGTCTTGACAGATTGATAGTAGCCTGTATATTGTAACAGTACAGAGTTAATGTTGAGTGGTCACAGAAGAGATGGCAATGCTGTCTGGCTGAGCTGTCAGTTGGGTTTTTGTTTGATTGGTTTGTTTGTTGTTTTGGATTTGATGGGAGTTTTTTGGGTTTTTGTTTTTTTGGTTTGTTTTTGGTTAAATAGCTATAAGAGAGTAAAGATCTAAAAATTAGGCACTGGAGGAAAAGGTGGAAGTTGAAGAAAAGAACAAGTGTTCCTGCCTAGAGTTGGAGACATTCCCAGGCAGTGAATAGGTACACTTGCTGGTAGTGCTTCATGCTCTCCCCAGAGCCTGGGGCTTGCACAGATGCTGACTATAAATAGTGCAAAGTAGCACTTATTTAAATTGCCTTTTTTTTTTTTAAACACATAGCTCTTGAATTTCAATGTGATACTTCTCCTGAAGATGTGCAGAGTTCTTACCAGAACCACACTAATGTATCAAACTCTGGTAAATTGAATCATCTCTGTAGTGACCAGTCACAGGACCCAAGGTAATGGTCTGAAGTTGTGTCAGGGGAGGTTTAGGTTGGATTTTAGAAGAAGGTTCTTCACCCAGAGGGTGTTTGGGCACTGGAACAGCTCCCCAAGGAAGTGGTCACAGCACCAAGCCCCACAGAGTTCAAGGAGTGTTTGGACAATGGTCTCTGATTCTGGGGTATGGTCCTGTGCAGGGCCAGAAGTTGGATGATCTTTGTGAGTCCCTTCCAACTCAGCATATTGAATGATTCTGTGGTCTTTTAAAATGACAGTTTCTGTTTGGTTTCTGGCTCACTGAGTGATAAGCTGGCTGTTCAGATTGTATTTCTGGTCTTAACCATTTCTCCTGCCTGTACATGCACATGAGTGTTTCAATGTCATCACTTCTGATATTTATTTACATTGGTATTAGAGAAAATGGACATTTATCTTACAGTCAGTTGGAGATTTATATTGCTTGATCTTTGTCAGGTTTATTTTCTTTATATATTCTTTATATATTCTTTATATATTTGGAAAATGGTAGCTACAACTGTTTAAAACAATACTGTTCCTGCAACAAAACTAGAAGTGTTCTGAAGAACAGGATTGTGTATAGTGCAGATTCCATTATTAGATTAGCTGCTCATGCTTTGCAAAAGGTATGAGAGCAGCCTTATTGAACCATTTATGTTAGGGAGCATATATCTTATCATATTGGCCATCTGAAAACACTTTGGGTAGATGCTCACTGACCGCAGTCCTTTTTTTGTGGTGTACAGAAATGGCAGCAATTAAATCCACAGGAAAACCTTCCCTAGTTCCAGGTGAGTAATAGTAGGTATTTGCTGATGAATCAGGTGTCACCTGGGACTGAAGGAGCACTGAGTGTGAGACGAGTGAGTCATTTCCTTGGGCTCTCAAGGTTTGTCTTACCATGTTCAGTGTGGTAAGCAGCAATAGTTAACTCAAGATGACTATTTCTGAAAGGCAGGAACATGTTAAATTATTGATATATGGGGGAATGTAACATTTTAGCTGTACTCCTTGCATATGAAATCACCAATATCTGTTAGAAACTCACCACATTGTTTTATGGAATTTTGGAAAAACACGAATCATTGCATATCTGACATGCCCACATCTGCATGTTACAGTCTGGGCTGCATTAGATTGTAAGTGTGCTCCAGAGCAGGGCACCAAAATCTGGAGGTGTTAGTGCAACTGGCATAACAAACCAGTGGGTGGCCTGGTAGCCAGAACCCAGTGAGATCAGGTTCTGAGTGACAGCCCTTAAAATGTCTGGAAGCTGCAGTGTGATCAGATGCTCTGACTGAGTTTTTAATAGGTGCTCATTAAAGTGTACTTACCTCACAACTGCATAAATATTCTGATATTATTGCTTCTGACTGAAACAATGCATCCTCTCTTTCCTTGTAGCTTACTTCTAGCTTTAGAGGACCTTCATATATCAATTGTGGGGCAACAAATGAAATTGGCTTCTGCTGTTCATTAACATCCAGATCCTCAGGATTTGTTGCTGTTGTTTTCCTCATCACAGTGCTCAATACAATTTGAATGCTAATTTAGACATTTTAAACAGGCTGAAAATAAACAATTAAAATGTCATCTCTCTGGGCAAGTTTGGGTAAACAATTGGGTTTGTTGTATTTTTTTCCCAAATATTTTGCCTCTGAGAGTTAGTTATTCCCTTCTGAGATCGGAAGGTTCACATCTTGAATATGTAGGTTAGTATTTCAGCATGCAACTTCATATATGTGTCACAATGGTCCATTTTTCTTCTAATATGGGTGCAGTTGTAACTCTGCACAGTAGTTTTTGTGAGAGTGCCTCTGTGTTGGCTTAAAGCATGGAGGGAAGCATTGTTCCCTTGTTTGTTTTCAGAAAATGTGGTGGGTTGACCCTGGCTGGACTCCTGGTGCTCACCAAAGCTGCACTATCACATGTTTAGCACATATGAACATTGTGAAAGGAAAATGACCATGCCAGTAAGGGCTCTGCTCCTCTCTTCCTGATAAAGGATGCAGAAGTCAAAGCAAACAGTGAATGGGAGCAGTTTCTATTTGTGTTGTGAGAATTTGAGGGATTTGTGTTCTGTTGCTGTGGAATTTCTTCCTTGTTGTTGGAGTGGATTTGTTTTGGTTTGATTTTTTTGACGTTCTCCTGACTTGGGTTCTATTGTTTCAGTGTTAATTAGGTGCATTGTTTTGAGATATTTATTTTATGACAGTCTTTCTGGTTCAGTTTAGACAGTTACTTGAAAAATGAGTGACAGCTAGAATATTTCTGAAATCAGTTAATCTCTTTAGATTTTGCATTTTGTGGTTGTTAAGGTAACTAGGAAAAGTGAGGAAGGGATCCTCATTGTGCTTTCTTCAAGTGTCTTAAGCTAAACTGTACATTAATTTTAATAGGTGTTCTGAAGTTGCTCTTTAAAAAATATTCAGGTAAGTATTGCATACATTTCATTGTATATTCTTTGTCTCCCGGGCGGTATCTCTCAGGATATTTCTCTGTGTTCTACTAAGTAGTTTTATTTATGTACCATTGACAGCTATCTGTTAGTTAGCAGTTGATTTCTGCTTGAAAGGCTTACAGTGGCCTGCTGAAAGAAAAGGTCAGCTTGATTTGGGCCTGTAGTTGGACACCAGATGAGCAAATCCCTGGGATGGTATTGTGGCTTTCTGAAGAGATAGCTGTTCCTGTGATTTTCGAGTCAAAAATTAGCTTTTATCATTCTGTTGCTTCCTGCTAGTTGACTTGAGTGAGAATTGAAGTTGCTGAGAATTTATGGGCAAGGTCTGTCTCTTAAAATGATCTATTAAAAATATTTGCTAAGTGACTAATACTGCTGAGAAACTTTGTGTAATGTCTTTGGTGAGGTATGGAAAGGGAGGTAACTTCTGGTTTTTAAGCATGTTGAGAAACAGACTCCTTGGGGGGCTTTAATACGGTTCTAAAAACTAACATATACTTCACAATGGTCCCTCTTTCCTGTCTTTTTATATCGAAGGTCATTACGTAAGGTGCAACTACAGTTCTGTGCATGCTGTCTTTCCCTCTCATGTATTTTCTCTTTTAGGAGAGATTTGGGTCCATGGTGTTGTGGTGATGCTGGTGGGGCTTGTGAAATCCTTGGACTATTACCCTCTACTGCTGCTCTTCCACAGGGGCACCCTTGGTACTGCTAGGGGTGTCCTGAGACTGGTCATACAGCTCTAGGTCTGAGGAACAAGGGCACAGGAGCCAAGGTTTTCTCCCTGATGCTCCCAGTGAGGGTGTAGGGCTTGAAAAGAAGTGAAACGATTCTGGAGGTCAACAGCTGGTTGCACAACAGGCATTTGGCTTTTACAACCATGGAGAGCCTCTCTGAGGGTCAAGGACTGCTCAGAAGAGATTGAATCTACCTGACCAAGTCAGGCAAAAGCTTCTTTGCCACTAGGCTGGCCAAGCTGGTGAGGAGAGCTTTAAACTGGGAAAAATAAGGGAGAGAGAGATGACAAACCACAGACAAGTGAGGAAGGGATGGAATGGGTTGGCAAACAAAGGGTACAGGGTGAAGCAGACAAGAAGAACCTTGGAAAAAATGTAACAGGGCTGAAGGCAGAGGTTAGTTCCATGAACTGTCAAGGTAATACTCAGTTTTGCCTAGTGTCTTAATATTCCTGGTGAGTCTGCATTAGACTCTAAGTTTTGATAAAACTTTGTATCTAATGTTTGTAGCATTTTTTTAGAGTATTTTTTTTTCTTCTTTTTCTTTTTTCTTTTTTTAATATAGTCTTATAGTGAGGAACTGTTTTTGACACAGTAGTATATTGATAAAGTGATCCTTGATAATATGATCAGTCTTTCCTTATCTTCACATCTTCACATAGTGTATGCCTGATGTTTTTTAAAATGTACTTAAGTGGGAGTTAAAAGATGTCATACTACTGTTTTACAATTATACAAACTGTTTTGTGCCTTTATCGGTTTCCTTTAACTAAAAAAAAAAAAAACTTGCTTCCATGCCAACTGTATTTCAAAACTCTTATCTGAGAAGAAATCTTTATTTACATTTTGAAAAAGGCAGTTGTGTTGATTATTGTGTAAATATTGACCCTGTAAGTCTTGACATTTGAAAATATTTTCTTCTAAGTGGTGTTTGTGCGTTTATTTACATTACACAGAGGACCTGTGCTCATTCTGGGAGCACGGAGCAATAAAACTCATTTTCTTTCAAGATCATGCATTTAACATTGGCCTATATAAATCAAACAGGGAAGTGGAAAGTAATTTTCTGTCTTGGGTGGACAGACAGGTACATGCACATGAAGGCCTCATTTTCTATGGTGGCAGCTTGGCCCTTAACCAAGCGTTACATAGCAAACCTTCTTTTCCTATGCAGGTTGGAGTGAGGGAGGTTCTGTGGTGGCTTGGACCCAAGAGCTGGTTTGGTTCTCTTTTCTCCCTTTCTCTCACTTCATGTTACTAAGATGGATTATTTTTAGCCCCTCTTTCTCCCCTTGTTCAGTTCCTCGAGGTCTCAAAAAGTGTTAGGAGCAGCCCAGCTTGTAGGGTGGATCAAGGGGGAGGACACATGCCATGGAGATGGGACAAGGTTGGGATCTTGGCAGGAGTGCATGCTAATGAGGAGCTGAAATGTCTGGGTCAAAATACCTTGCCACTTTAGAAAGGCAAAAGAGTCTTTTTTTTGACAACCCACCACCCCCAAAAAAACCTAAGCCCTTTTTGTACAAGATTTAAGAAACATCTGTTAATTTTCTTTTATCACAGTTCAAAAACATTGATCAATACTGTGGACAGAATTTGCTTTGAACATACAAATCTTGCAGGTAAATATAATGTATTTTAGTATCAGGCAACTTGTGTGTACAATCTTTCTTAGCTTTGGCCTAGAAATACACTTCATGAGGCTAGAGACTTCCAAGTGACCTAAAGCAGTATCAGTGTGCTGGAAAAACTCCCTTCTAAAATTAACTGTTTGATGTTAAATTTAATTTTCCTTTTAATTCTTGGCAAATAAAAGTAAATTTTGCTTTTTAAATGCTGAAAATGTGTTGGTAGCTCTTAGGGAGTTGAAGTGATGTAATTTTGAATTTAAAATGCTTTTTACATAGCCACTTTTGAGCTTTCTTTCCTCATGAGCTACAGACTTGGAAGTGAAAATTAAATTAAAGAAGTTGAAAGTTCATGTTTGGTGTGCACTGGCAGTTGTTTCAGAATGTGTTTCGTACTCATTGGCCTCAAAGGGGATTTGCATGAGTCTGTTGTATCTCTTGCCCACTGTGAGTAGAACAGCGAGAATGTTTTAAAGATGGCTCCTGTTTTGAGCTTCTTTTTGTAACCTCAGAGAAAGCACTAAAAAGGTATTTTTATTACTCAAGCAAGCCAGTCTGCAACCATGTTGAGGAAATGACCCAGGCACATATTCCGTGTAATTATTTTGCATACTGAAGGACTGGTTCATGCACGTAATGGAATTAGGACTAAAATACCAGAAGTGAAATTCTGGCTTCCCTGCAGCCTGGTTTGCTGCTGGGGAACTGGGCAGAGCTAACCTGTCGTGTTGGGCGCTGAGTTCCTGCTGTGCATATTTATTTGGCACAGTTGTGCTTCAGCTCTTTGTAGCCCCCACAGTCACATGTTCCACTTTGCTCCTGCAGACTGGTGGAGTCAACAATTTATGTTGACAAGGGAAACCTCATGTGTTTTCTCTTGACAACAGTAACACTGGCTGCAGAATCAGGATATCGACTGTGTTGTGTTTTTGTCAAAAATACCTATCTGCTCTCAACTGGAGTACTGCAAAAGCCAGGAGATTTTCACACCTGAGGGCCAAGAAAAGATGTTTCTCTGGTAATGCAGCAGAAAGGTTTATCTCTGATTGTTGTTTACTGTCCTTTGGTTTGACACTTTTACAGTGAATATTTCTGAGATGCTCTGTAATGGCTTTTATTTTATAATGTATTTCACTCAAAATACCTTCAAGATAATGGAAGCTGGAAAAGAAGATTTAATGGAATATTTTTAATTTTTTTAAACTTATTTAAGACACTCTGAGTATCATCTAGTTTCTGGGTTAGTGCAGACATCCTTGTGTGTGATGAACCAGATTTGGACATTGCATCAGGCATAATTTCTCATTTTTTGTTTTTTTTTAAACAACCATAAGCATGAGGCAAATGCAGCAGTGCAGCTTCACACAGCCAGTGGTTGGTGGGGCTCTGGATAAGGACTGGAGCCTTTCCTCTGCATATCGTGACATTGGGTAACTTCTGCACTGAATCATGGTTTGGAACAACACAGTGTCCCAGATGTGCTCCTTTGTGGCCAGCTGTTTGCAGGCTGCCCACAGGGATGTGTAGAAGAGCTGTGGTTGCCTTTGCTTTCTTTGCTGCTCAGTGCAGCTCAGCACAGGAAACCCTCGTGGCTGCTCCCAGCCAGGCTTGTAGTGCTGCTCAGTGCCCTGCTGGGCTACTGCATCTCTTCCTGTGGATAAAAGGTGCAAATCAACAGGTTTACTGCCACGCTCTGCAGGCCCCTGAGGAGCATTCAAGACTGAGGGTTTCTAATTATGCGGCAATCATTTTGATTTTTGTTTATTGCAAACTGCCAAACTGAGAACTCAGTATGAGAAGTTCAATGTAAGAGGTTGAAAGGCATTTTTTACCTGAAAAAAAGCCCAGAATATTTGTAATCTTCTCTCCCTGACTAGTGGATTGTAATTTTGCACTTTTTTTAAAATGACTTTGTTTTTTTAACTACTGGGCATCATTCTGTACCTAGCAGCTAGTTTTTGCATCTCTGTTGTGCTTTTTCAATAGATAGATTCTTAGTATCTTTTCCTGGTGTATTGGATATATATATGAATTCAGATTTTATCAATATGCTAGAATATAGAAGTTAGCTGTGAAGAAAACAGGATCTCATTAGCTGTGAAGAAAACAGGATTGCTGTTGTACTCTTTTGTTATAACCCTTTAGAAAGACCTCAGGTGGTGCCATTTGAAAATTACCAGTCTGCTGGGGTCAGACACTGACATTGTTCAATGGATTTATGAAGCTTTTAAGGAGGTACACTGAGGGTTGAGGCTGCAGCATCAACACTGTGTTTATGACCTGAACCACATCCTTTCCTTGAACAAAAAAAAAATATTTGCACTTGTTCAGCATGTGGCTAAAAAAAGTGCTTTAAGGAAAGTAAATTTGCACTCAGTTTAGAAGAGATAAATGTGATGAGTGGTCTGTGAAGGCATCACTATTGACAGCTGTCACTTTTCAGATTATTCTGGAATCAGCTTGAACACCTTTTGTAAAAGAGACGTGCTCTTGTGCTTGGTGTCCAAAGTACCTGTTTTTGATTTTGTCCCTTGAGTGTTGTTATGGTTCCTTTTTGATTCAAGAGGTCAAGAGCTGCATCCATCAATGTGCCTGCCAGATGCTGTTTGCAGTGGAGCTATGGAAAACCTGCCTGGGTTCAAAGCGGGTAGCACATGTTCTTTAATAGCATTAGTTCCAGGTCAGGTGTTCTGGAGGCTGTTGAGCTCTCAAGTGTGGGTGTAGGTCCTTGTCTTGGTTTTCACAGTGTCACAGAATGTTGCCACTGCACTACTTGTGCAGCTGGTGTGGTGATGGTTGCTCTGCTCTGTAGGACCAGGGTGGGATTGGCAGAGGAAGTAACAAGTCAGAGCCCTGTCTGTACTTGTCTGAATTTTATGTGATTCACATCCGGGTTTCCTGTGTGCAGTTTCAGGGTTAATGTGCACAGAGTGAAAGACGCTTGAAATTGAAAATATTGACCCAGAGCATATTTTTGTGTCGCGTCTTTACTTGTTCTGCAAATTCCTTGCTGTTCTATGACGATTCCTGATTCTGGCAGTATCTTAGCCTACCTACAAAGTAAAAGGTCACTCACAAAGCTTTTCCTCTCCCTCTGCCCCTATGCACAGGGTACCTGAGATAGTTTTTTTAGTTCACAGTATTATTGCAGAAGTCTTGAATCTTGCATGGGGCTGTCTGACCTGTTTTTTATTTAGTTTTGTTTCCCAGATGAACACTGTCATTTTAACAGCTTGCTCCCAAATGCCTTTAGCCTCTGTGAGTTGTATGAACACAGTAGTGTAATCCCTAATTTTCTGCCTATTGCACGCTTGAAACTCCCTCCTCGGCATAGGGAAATACTGTATGGACTGGTAAAAGTTGACTAATAGCACACTGTAGGTCCATTAATTGTCTTTATCTGTTACATTTTTAACTGAAGAGACCTCAGTTATAAAATATGAGAACCCCAGTGTGGTCAGGAATATTTAAAGGGGAGATATTCACTGAATTAACCCAATTTGTAAGAACATAGAGCAGAGTGCTGATAACACCAAAGTCATAGGTTCAATCCCAGTATGGGTTATTGGCTTGAGTTGGGCTCAGTGGTCCTCCTGAGTCCCTTTCAACTCAGAATATTCTGTGAAATCTGTGAAGCTTCACAAACAAAAGTAGTTTTTAAATTCCTTTCATAAAAGAAGGGAAGCACATAGCAAAATAGCGTGGAACTGTAATGTAGAATGTAGCAAATTTTTTTGTTGGAATTCAGTGTTTTTTACTTCAACCCCTTGGTATTTTAAGGTTTCAAAATAGACTGAATTAGTTTCTTCAAAGACCTGGATAATGTGTTTGAGGCATCTCAGACCTTTTTCAAAGTGCCTTGGGGGTTAGTGATGAGAATCCTTTTGTTTGCAACTTCTTTTGAAGTTCTCCTTTGGTGACAGCAGCAGTAGCACTGTGCTGTTGCAAGGAAAAGAAAACTGTCCTTGGAAAACTCTAGCCCTCTCTTTTTCCATCACCCTGTCAATTTTTTTTCTTTCTTATACCTTAAATAAGATTTTGACGCATGCACAGGAGTGTAAAAATAATTACATACAGAATTTTGTAGAAGCTAGGAAGTAGAGGATATTGTGAGTCTTGAATTTCAGAAACTGAATGTAAAAAATCTGTAGCAATGAAACTTAAACTGAGAAAACAAGATAGAAAGCTGGAGATAATGATTGTGATTAGCTTGATGTTTAAAAGAGTTATTTTATTTAACTGAAAATTAATGGTAAAATTTGAATCCTTTTCTTGGCTGATGGGCCTGAAGAACAAACTGATGTAGGAGTTCCTGGAATGTTTTCAAGAACTTGGAGCTGTATAGATAGCATGAGCCCAGCTTCAGTCTGGGATAACCTTGTTGTGAATGAGGGCAGTAGCCTTGTTTGAGGAGTACAAATCTGCCAGTATGATGTTGTTAAAATTGACTATTCACCTTTGGTGCAAGAGGCCTGGTGCTTGCTAGTGTGTGTGGGAATTTCTGTACCAACCCAAAGGTGTTTGGGAAAACTCCACATTGAAGAAGAATTAATGGTTGAGTTCAAGAATATGTTTGAACATACTTGTTAGTGCAGGTCCAGGTCTCTGCTCACCTGAAGAGGGCCAGCTGCCATTCCATGAATTCCTGCTGCTAATAAGTGTTGTCCACAGCATCTCATCTGTGTCACTGGGTTAAGCTGTGGGTGTAGAAGTTCCTCTCAATGAACAGGAGCTAAAAATTTTGATCCTGATTGAGGTCTGATAAGAAGTAACAAGGAATTTCTCCTTTTTATGAAAGCAATATTGTTAAAACTTAACATGGGGATGAAGAATATAAAAATTACTAGGAAAATTATGACTTAAGGTTGACTTCCATCCTGCCCTGCTGATTGCAATAGTATTTGGTATTTTGAGAAACATCTGTGCATTTGACAGACTTATTGATACTTGTCTCTCAGTCCTGTTACTGTCACAATTTTGAAGTAGCACATACTCATGTTTTAAAGAATTTTCTTACTTTTTCCCCATGGAACTCTGTGGAAAATCAGTTAGCTCTGAGGAGAGACTGAGATTATCCTGAAGGTATACTACAGCCTGAACATCCTACATGCATTTTATGAATATTAAATTAAAGGTAGCCTTGCATGGTAGAATTCAGGGGAATATCATTGTATAAGTGGAAAATCAGGAATGTTTTGCAGAGTTCGTCAGCTGAGTCTGGAGCAATATGATCTACTGCTATAGATATGGGTTAGATTATCCCAGTTGTTATTGCCTGCAACAACTTACTCTTTTTCTGTTATTTCAAAGTGAAGGTTTATTGCCAGTCAGTTCTGGTTTTATCCACTAGAAACTCATCTGTCTTCTGAGGTGGTGTCTGTTGTTTATCTTGGTTTTGTAGGTGTAGCACAGGGGAAGAATCAAGTGTTTAACCATGTCCCCAGTGCTGCTGGGCTTTGTGGAGGGAAGGTAATGTGCTGTGGACAGGAGTGAATGAGACAAGGAACTGGAGAGATGTCTGTGCTGCCAAAGCACCTGCTCATGCACTCACAGTCTGTTGTTGTCTTGCTGCAGCTTTTGATGCCCATGTGGCACTTTTCTGAAAATAAAGGAAATTTTGGCTGGTTTCAGTTGTGCCACTGGAATGGAGCTAAACATACTAGCTAAATATATGTATAATAAGAAAGAGGAGTAGGTTGATAAAGGCAGGAATGGAAGCACAATGTGAATCTGCGCTTCACACTGGATTTCTTTAATTCTCATTGAGACATAACCCTGCTTGAATAGTCATTTTATTTCTGATGAGAAGTTTTAACTTTTCTGTGTGGTTTTATCACTGAGGAATTGAAGTCATTGAGTAATAGCTTTGTGGTTAAAGGAAAAGAAACAAGCCCTTCTTAACTAGTAAGAAAAATTGGCAAGTTAGTTAAAAAGCTGGCTTGAATACTCTAGAGTACCACTTTCTATTTCCAAGGCCTATGATTCCTTGAGGACTTAGCTGCTGCTCTAAATGTAATATGCCTCATGGCACTTTTTAACCTGGCCTGATACTGTGCTACCTGCAGAATACAACTCACTGTAACTCAGTATTTCTTAGTATTTCCCATGTAAGTAGGCACTGGTAGCAGGAAAATACAAGTAGTCTCTTCTTGCACTAATGGGTGTATATATAGCCAAAACAGTTTTGATATTGCTGTTCATTTGTTGCAAATATTTTGATAGCTACTGGTTATTTGTATATTTACCTATCAAAGTTTTAAAATGTTGTGTAATATGGAGACTGTGGTGTGCACATGGTGGGTAAGGGGAAAACAGGTGAACTGAGTCATAAGGCACCAGGGAACTGCTACAGTGGAAAGTTGGGCCAAAAATATCTTATAAAACTGAGGCAGATTATAAGGCAAGTCTGATTTTTATGAGGTCTGAATCAGGAGCAGCTGTATATGTACATATTCACATATATAGAACTGCAGTATATATGTACATCTCATTTTGAAACTGCTTTATGAAATAATAGAAGTGGTTCTAGTCTGTCACCAGCTGCTCCCATGCAGTAGCTGCTGGCTTGCCCCTTAGATATTTCATGGTATTTTGGAACATGAGTGGTAAAGGAGATGCTTTTTGGGGAGACAGTTTTTGTGAGTTTAGGCCTCTATAGTATTTATTTCATGCTAAAATCAGGTATTATCTAGTCTCCTGGGAGCTGATACTGTAAAATAAATCTATTCTCCCCATCACTTCTGAAATTGCATTGAGTACTGAGCCTGAAAGGGCTAGGTAGAATTAGGTTTCCTCTGTTATGTACAAAGGACCTTTATTTTATAACCAGCCACAAGTGCACTATAACTGTAGGTAAAGAATCTATTCTGGCACAGCTCAGCAGTGTAAGGGAATGTGTTTTCACTTTCTCTCTTCATTGATTGCAAGGACAGAGACACTTAAAATTTTTAGGACCCTAGAAAAAAGAATCAAGCAACTGACCAAGTCTTGACTGTTTTGCAGTACAGCTTGGTTTGGAGTGTCTGGATCACTGATTGTTCTTTTGCAGTGATTTGTCTTGTATTGGTTTTGGGAATATAAACATTGTATGTGCCAGCACTAATGTGTTGGGTAGATTCTTCTGTGCAAAAAATAAAGCCAAAGAAGTTTTTAGAAAGTTTGCATTTTGGTTAAGAAGGCATGCCAAGCAGAATTATATCCAGCCATACACTGTCATGTTTCAGGCTGATACATCACACAACTTTGCTGTCAACATCTTGGAGCTGGCTTCTGTCAACACCAACAGTGTGCCTTATGCAGGGAGCAGACAGCACAGCTGCTGTGTAGTTCTTTCCAGTGATTTAACTCAAACCAGAATGTCTCAGGGTTCTTTCTGACTTCCCTGAGACTGTCAAAACCATGTTTTCCAAGTAAGGGATGCAAACATCTCTCTGGAAGAGCTTGGAGTGACAACGCATTTCACAGACACAGCTGAGTGTTTGCTGGGTAGTGTTTTGTTGCTACTGCTCTTGATGCCTTGCAGCAGGTTACAATCTTCCAGCAGTTTCCCAAGGGGAAGAATAGCAGCCCCTCTCCTCCTGTACCACCAGCTTTACCATACACTAAATAAGATGAAATACAATTAAACATGGAGCTAACAAGCACTGCCTTTACGTAGCCTAGAGCAATAGCTCTGCTTGAGAGTTCAGCTGCCCTCTGATTGAGAGTTCAGCTGTCCCCTTCATTTGGGAAAGCCCTGAACTTTTGATCATCTAAATGTATTAATTTTGTCTCATCCATGATGACACAATTTTTAGTGTTTTTCTTTGCCTTTGGGATTGACTTACCCTGCTGTAGCAGATGTCCTCTTCTGCTTTTTTCGGAGTTGACTGCTGTTCTCCATCTCTCTGTACAACAAAGATGTAGTTGATTTGCTGCTCAGTATAGAGCAACTAAAATAGGATGGAGAGCCCAAGTCCAATGTGCAGCTTACTGAATCAGTGGCCTCTAAATGCGGGTAATCCTGTCAACCTTAGCATAAGTTCCTTGTCCAAGTGGACAGCATTGCAGACTGGGTGGCTCCACAACTGTCAGATTATATCTCTGGGGACAGGACTTCAGTTATTTGTGCTGATCATAAAGTTGTTTACCCAAAGTAAGTTGTCTCCCAGTATAGCCCCTGCTGATTTCTGACTGGGTCCCTTCATCTTCCCAAGGGACACTAGTTAAGCCAGACTGGGGTGAGCATCTGCTAAAACTGACTTCTCTCCTCAGCTCTGAGAGGTACCAAGCTGAGGGGTTTTCTGCATGGGACACACTCAGGTTGATACCTTGAGGGAGTGCAGAACCTTTTCACTTCTGCATGTCCTTCCTGCTTCGGGAAGGATCTGCAGCATTCCTCTGAAACACTTTCTCTGTCTCTGCTTTTCCCAGTTCTTGTCAGCTGCTGTGTGACACAGGCTAGGCCTATCTTTCATTTCTTTCTGAAAATTCTTGCTGTCTTGCATCAAAGTCTGTTGAGTTTCTGTGCCTTAAGTTTGCACTCCTTTGTTCTATAGGGAGGTTAACAGACTTAATCTACCTATCTTCCTTATTGTTATTAATAAGGGGAAATAAGAGAAATTTGGAACTGTGCTGTGTTTCTGAGAGCAGAGATGGTAATTTTCAAGAACAGATTGTGTAGCAGCATTTTCAAATATATATCAGAGTTTAAAAATTGTATTTTTCCAAAACATCACACAGTCTTCCAAATGAGCACGTATTTGACTAGAGCAATATGTATCCTTTAAAAAGCATAGGCATACAACATTTCTCTTTTATTCCTTCCTCAACTCTTAGTCAACTCTTTCCAATAATATTTAATATTCTATCAGTCATTTCATATCCATCATTCAACGGCTGACTGCTTATGCAGTTTACTGTCTGCATTGCTGTAAGCTTGTTTATATGTTTCTCCTGAGTACTAAAGTAAAACATTTTTTAAACATGAGTTATTTTTTCTTTAGTAGCAATATAAATATTTAAAACTCAGTGTTGCACAGTCTGTGTTTTCCTCAGACTTTTCTAGTTAGGGAATGAAATGTTTTAACTTCTGGCAAGTTAAATGCTGAAGCTGTTGATCTATCTCTGGGCCCAGTCTAATACCAGGTAGCTAACTGGCAGATTTCTTTCAGAAATAGATAAGTACTTGTGCTTTAAACAGTCAGGTACCTGAATTGGTTAAAGACTTGAAGCTGGCTTCTCATAAGCCCTCTCTGGCTCACTTGCCTTTGCTCTGTAAGGAGAAATATTTGTGTACTATCTTCTGATCTCTTGGTTCACTAAGTCAACATGGATTATGTCAACAGAAATAAAATTAGATATGAAGAGGAAAGGTGGAAACTTACAAGTCTGTTATGGTTTAAGATCTCTCTCTTGTTTAAATGTCTTTTCTAACTCTCCAGTTTATGTAGTCTAGTCAGATTAAAACAGACTCAAAAAAAATTCTGGGTGTATTTTTCCTTACTATTTTGCAAACCCACATATGTGTAGCAAAGATAACAAAACCACCTGTGTTAATGATTCTGTAATTAAGAATGTAA
The DNA here is from genome assembly GCA_026261815.1 of Monarcha castaneiventris obscurior. Taxonomy (NCBI): domain Eukaryota; kingdom Metazoa; phylum Chordata; class Aves; order Passeriformes; family Monarchidae; genus Monarcha; species Monarcha castaneiventris. The sequence goes on from JAMPIT010000388.1 coordinate 10,794,871, forward strand.
TTAAAAAGTTTCAAGAGCGTTTCTGTTTGAGAGCTATAAAAGAACTAATCTCAGCAAATGTTTGTTTTACAGAATGCTGAAACCAAGGTGGAGGAAGCAGCTAAGGAGAGTCCAAAAGCAGCCAGACTAACACAGCAGTCTTCAGAGGATAACGAAGTATTTGGTGAGTTACTAGGACAAGTGGAAAATATTATTTGATGTGTTAGTACAAAGAGAATTCCGACAACATCCTAGTGATCTACTTAATGTTGGTGTACAGCATTTGAGTACAGGCTGTATAGTCCCACAGAGACCTGGAAAGATGGAGGAAAGGACCAAGAAGAAAACCAAGAGCGATCAACAGTCTAAAACAAATCATCTATGTGGAGAAGAAAGATTGAATCCAAGTGTTCAGCAAAATTGAAGGTTTATGCAGTAAGGGAATATAAACTTTTCTCCGTCCATAATGGACAGGATAAGCAGTGAATTCTTAAAACTGCAAAAAGAAAGATGTGACCAAATGTCAGGAAGGGAAATATGGAAAGAAATACTAAAGCATTGTGATGCATCATCTGGAAAGTGTGCAGATTCATCATTGCAGGCCTTGAAAAACAGGTTAGACAAGTAACTGTCTAAGCTGATGTAATCATCTTGTGCCAGAAGGACAGACTGGATGACCTTTGAGAATTCTTGGCGGCCTAGATTTTAAATGAGCTTCTCTCGGTATTTTTCAGTGAATCCCTTCCCTTCTCTCCATAGGGGTTTTGCTGATAGTTTTATTATTTAATCTGAAAGCCACATTCGACCTTTTCTTCTGCATTAAGTTTTGGAAAAGAGACAGGGAATCATAGAATATGCTGAGTTGGAAGGAACCCATCAGAATTATTAAGCCCAACTCCTGGCCCTGCACAGGACACCCCAAGAATCACACCATGTGCCTAAGAGAATTGTCCAGACACTTCTTGACCTCTGTCAGGCTTGGTGCTGTGAGCACTTCCCTGCAGAGCCTGTTCCAGTGCCCAAACACCAGCTGGGCGATGAACCTTTTCCTGATAAGGGAAACCTTGTTATTACAACTTTAGGTTGATTTTATGCTAATAGGACTCCAGTGGAGAAGCAGTAACATTAATGCAGGACAGGTTAGGGGAAGGTTGGTCATGTGGATGTTACTAAGGCTGACTAGCTTGAAAACGTTTGGATGAGTGAAATATTTTTGAATACAGTAAGGATTTTTTTCTTTCAAGGTACAAAAGGAATGGAACATGGATAATTAGTCTTTTTCACTATATATGGAAACCATTTAAACTGGTTTTGTTTAAATTCATCTTTTCTCAGTGAGATAATGTAGTTTCATTGGCACATGAGCCTGAATTCCTGGTATAAATGTTCCCAACACTGATCACATAGTGCCAATGTCTGATGAATCCACCAATGGACTTTAGAACTAGCTTTCAACTTTATTAAGTGGGTGCTGAGGCTATTACCTCATTTCCTTGCCATTTGCTGTGCCAGTTATTTGCAGTAGATCCAGTATTGCTGGTTATAAAGCCCCATGGCATGGTGTAATGTGCATCTAAGCTGTGTCCTTTCTCAGAGCAGATCTTTCATTTTCTTTCTGTGAGAATGATGGAGACAGCAAAGCAAGGAGGTCTCCATCTGCCTCTTTCTGCCAGGAAAATCTCAGGCATTTAAACCTTCTGTGTATTTTGATCACTACTCTCAGGTACCAGTGAGCTAACCTAGTAGTTAGTCAAGCCTGTGGTCCATGTGGGAACTGTGAGTTTAAAGATGGGAATAAATGGTGAAATTCACGGTTGGTAGGTTTAAACTCAACGTCCAGTGATCCATAGCCTGGATCAACGCATTCTTTTACTAATTGAAGAAAGTCAACATGCAGTGTGCTATATGGTCTTTAAAACTAATGATTTACTAACAAACTGCTAAATATTTCCATGTTCCAAATCTGTGAACTGAACTGGTTATCTGAGACAAGACACTGATCAACCTTTGATAACTCGACATAACAAGGAGGAAAATTTCTTTCCAACTCCAAAACCAGTCAGACTACAGTATCTTATATCAACCCTCCTACTACTTTGCAAATGACAGTCTGGGTTTTTTTGTTTTATTTTAAGATTAGGTCAAAATGGGGGGGAAAAAGAGGAAGTATGGTGCAAATGGAGTCTCTAATCTTCTTTTACCCTGGTCAAGTGAGGAAATCAAAGTGGACTGAAGGTGCAAATGAAATCACTATAGTAAGGATCAGGGAGAATATTTTGACAGATACAAGTTTTATGTGTATTGAGAATGACTGCAGCCTTTTCCTGCAGTTCTGGACAATTTCTTAAAATACTCTATTACATCTTACAGGGATAAAGGATAAGCTTGAAACAGTTTTCCCTGGGTGAGTTATTTGTTGTTCTGTGACTTAAATGATTAGAGACCCTGCTCACTCTGACTTGATCTATTTCAAGCTATCCCTCATTTCTTTCTTCTTTCTTTTTCCACAGTGATGCTAATTATACCAAGCATCAAGTACGCACCAATAGTTGGTTAATTTATAGCTCCAGCTTTGACTAGAATCCCTCTTCTGAAGAATTTTTAATAGCCTCCAGTCTCTTAGAGCGGGTGCAGTGCCTTCCCTTTTCATAGAGATCACTGTCTTCTGTGACTTACTTATTTACTTTCCCCAGACATCCCTTCTTTCCCAGCTTTCTCTGGACAGTGCCACCGCCTACAGAAAGGTTAGCACGGGCAGCAGAGGAGCCCTTTGAAGAGGGGCAGCAGCAGAGAGAGCCGCCTGCCTTGCTGTGCTGGTGCGTGGGTGAGCAGCAGGCTCTGGAGGAGCCGTGTCCCTGGACAGCGCTCCTGTCCCTCTGCGCTGAGCCACCCGGTGGCAGCAGCTGCCAGCCCCTCTGCAGCAAAGGAGGCAGAAATCTCTCCATTTCTGCACGTATCCCCCACTCTCCGAGGTCAGTGTTGGCGGGGACCAGGTGACAGCAATGACTTTTCAGGATACGGGAACTTTCTGTGGTGTGGACAGCATGGAGTAGATGCAGTTGCTAAGGGTTGTTATACAGAAAATACCTGATGAAGCTGTACCATTTGAATATGTTAGGGTATTTTTTTGAAAATGCTTCCTTTCAGAGTAAGTGTGGTTGCTGCAGTCCCTATCAGCTAGGTCCAGTTTTGAAGGCAAACACGTTGTTATTGATTGAAAATACCATGATGGTAAAGAACCAAGTGTGGGGTTCTCTTTCAAGTCTGCTAGACCTGGTAGCATTCTTTGTAGATTCAAGCAGGGTTTGATCCACTACTGCAAAGGCCACTTGTGAACACATATAAATATCATACTTTTCCTGTTGTTCTCTCTGTGGGTTGGATTTGGGAATTACCATTCCAGAAGGCTTTTTTGCATTTCTCTTTAATATTAGGGTTTTTACTGGGGTATAGATGAAATGACCTTGCCAGCAATTAATCCACATTGTACCAGCTGCTTTATGAAACAAGCAAGTAAGTCAGGTGTGTCTTGTGTTTCAGAGAGGTAATTCTCAAAGGCAATGAACTTTTTATACAGGAGAATGGAATGGAGAAATGGAGCAGAAGGGTAAGGGCATGGGAGAGAAAAGACATCACAGTGATGCCATTTGCAACTATGAAATTCTGAATTGACAAGAGTTAGTTTTGTTTGCCCTTTGAAAGGATTTTCTTGTGGCCTCCAACAGAGTTCTGTTGTCTGATATATACTGAATATGCATCTGTGATGTGGAGCTAGAATGTCTTGCTTGCTACAAACTTCTGTTGAACTTGCACGTAGTCAACATGGTCTCTGTTGCAACCAGTATGTAGTCAGAAAAGGATTGTGAATCTCAGTCCAGGGGAGAGAAGAAAATTTCTGGTATGGTGCTATGCATTTAAGGAAATGGATCAGGAGGGAGCTCTTCGCCTTATTTCCAGAGATTATTTTCTGAAGTTTATTTGATCCAATACTATGCTACAACTGTCAGGCAGAATCGGGGGGGAAATCTGCCTGTCATTCTGACCACTGGGATGACTGGACCTTCCTTTCTTTGGTTCAGGCCCTATTAACATTAACCTGGAAAACGACAAATACAGATTTTTTATTATACTTTATACTTTTTTTCCTATACGGTTGAACTAGCATAAAATTACAAGCAAGATTTTTCCTTGGGAGGAACTCTTGTGTATTGACAATATATTCCTCTTTCTGATGGCAATGAAATTCAAGTGTGCTAACCTTTTGTCATAGAATCATAGAATATTTTGAGTTGGAAGGGACCTTTGAAGGCCATCCAGTCCTAACTCCCTGCCATAGGCAGGGACATCTTGAACTAAATCAGGTTGCTCAGAACCCTGTCCAACCTCACCTTGACTGTTTCTAGGGATGGGGCATCCACCATCTCTGTGAGTAACCTGCTCCGGTGTTTTACCACCCTCACAGTGAAAAACATCTTCCTTGGGAAGATAGAGTAAGACTTGATCTTCTCAAACAGGAAGCTTTGTTTACTTTCTATCTGGTAGATCAGGTCTAAAATCGTATCTGGATGTGGCCATTTTTCTTCTGGTTTAGAGCTTTCCAGGGATCCATGCTGTGTGCCTAGAGTTGTAATGTGAGGTGTTGGGTTTTTGTTGTTGTTTGGGTTTGGTGGTGGGGTTTTGGGCTTTGGTTATTTGTTTTTGGTGGGGTTTTTTTGTTTGGTTGGTTTTGGTTTTTGGTTTGTTTGTTCTTTGGGTTTTTTTTACTAAAAAGAGGCAAAGCAAACACTTTTTTTGTCCCCCTCTAAGAGGAGAGATCCTATTGTAGAGCTTTTTCAGCACCATCTGCCATTCTGCTGTTTCGAATTGCAGTACTGGGTTACCTCCTGAGGCAGCTTTCTCTGTGCAGAGCTCGGAGATACAGCAAGAAAATGTACATTCAGCACAATTCCACGGTGGCCCTGACTCACCCTGATTCTTGCTTATGCTGATGCCTGCTGCTGTGTCCCACACAGAATGTCCTGTGGGGAGTTGTGTAAACCCACGCAGGATGAAGAACAACTTCTCTCCGGGAGACTTTCATCTGTAGTGGTTTGACAGACCCAGTCACACTCACAGTGGATCTGCCTTAACACGGTCCCAAACCTTGGAATTTTTGGATGCTGTGTATTGAATGCCAGTTTGGGTTCTTTGGTTGTGGGGTTATTTTGGTTGGGGTTTTTTTCTGTAGCTGAGGATTTATTGATGCTCGATAAAGTTTGTCGAGGAAAATGAGAGAATTTGTATTCTGGTCTTACAGAATATACTTACAAAGGTGGGAATATATGTTATTGAATGTTACATCTGTATGGATTTCACTCTTTTCTTGTACCTATTTTTGCTTTTTGATTCTTACTTAAAAAAGGGAGGGGGCAGAATGTGGAGGGAGGAGCTGGAAAGGCACAATGCCTTTATCAGGAGGTGATGCAGTCCTGTCAGGAGCTGGCTAAAAGCTGAGGGTTATTGCAGTTCAGTGACCTTACTGGGAAGCTTCTTTCATTGTAAACACAATCAGTTGTGGAATACAAGCTATGACATTAATGCAAAATAATGGTAAGCTTACACAAAAAAAAAAAAAAAAAAAAAAAATCAATCTGGTGAGACAGCAAATGGTCCTAAAATAGGTGTTATTACCATGGTGCAGTTATTTCCTCTTGCCTGAGAGGCAAATGGGGGAATTTAGTGTCCTGTCGGTTTTCATTATAAGCTAAGTAATGATTCTGGTTTTCCAGCTACCCACCTATTTTCACTTTCCTTAGCCTTTTTTCCTTTTCCTGGTTTCTTGCAAGACTTGGCCTGTCTGTTTTCACACACAGACCACTGGTTTATCAAAATTACAACAGCAACCCTGGATTAGCTTTCTGAGGTGGAAAGAATAGACTTACATTTTAATAAAAAACCCACTTGCTATTTTTTTGCGCAGTTATTGGGTCTCAGAGGTATGGCTCACAGCTTTCCCTTTTTGGTGTGGTATTTTATGCTCACCTGCCGATCTTTATTTTAGGGAAAGGGCTGAAACTTTTGTATCTTACATTTCATAAAGTAATTTTTGCAAACTATGTGTAGTTTTTACATATGGGCAAACTAAGATGAATACTGGAGAAGTGCTGTGGTGGAAAGAGACCTGTAGGAGTCCAGAGGCAGCAGCTGGCCAACTGGTGGGTTATTATTTTATTATTTAAAAGTTTGAAGCTTTTTATAAAGTATAGAGATTTGCAGCTTCTGTATTAGTTCTGTGGTTGGTTTGGATATGGCTCATTTTTATGGATTTTCTTTATTTAACAGTAGCATTCAAACATTATTTATTTCTTGGCAGCAGTCTGGTGCTTTAAACAGTAGTGGTAGCTCTTGGACATCTAATTAGTTAATATGCCTTTAATTAATTAACGTAGTGTCCTACTAGTAGCATCAACTAAGTCTTTAAGATTACTTTTAGTGTGCCATTGATGTTTGCTGCAAAATTAGTGCACAAGCACCTAAGGGAATTTTAACAACTCTGATTTGGTACGATTTTTCTTTTCTTTTTCTTGTGTGTACCACATGCGAGCAACATGTAAAACAGAGGTCTGGGTTTTCCTAATATCATAGGGACTGGATTTGTTACTTGGGTGGTTAGCATAGGCGTGGAGCTGAGACAGCAATGCCTGCTGCATTTTTATCAGTGGTGGGCTGTGCTTGCTGTAATTAATCAGCACATTAACAATAAATGACTTATTCATGATTTTAATGCTTGCTATACAATGTGCAGGAGCTGGTGATTTTTTTCCCCCTTGTTTTTTCAGTGAGAGTGAGTCCGTATGCAAGATTGGGGAAAGCACAATAGGCATTTGCCATCCTGTTGTTATCCAGAGCAAGCATTGTATCCAGCTGTAAAAGTGAGGATGCACAAGGGTGGTCTAATGTCACATGTTGCTGGGTGGTGATATGAGGCCTGTGGTTAATTAGCTAGCCATGAAACAAATTACTCCTTCCCCAGTGTGTTTTGTCATCTTTGTCCTGTTAGCAGGCTGCAGCCCAAGAGAGTATTCTGTGTGCACAGAAGTCCTTAGTGTTCTCTGTCACTGATTCTTATGTACCATCCAGTTGGGTTAAGGCAGGATTTTATCTGTAAATGGATTAAAAGTGCTTCTGAAAGATCCTTATTTGGGGGAAAGGAGCTGAAATGTTGCTGTTGTCCCATTTCCAATTTTGTTGAGGCTGAATGGCCACTCAGTTCTGGTTTGAGTGAAAGAAGAAGCAGAATAGTTCTCTGTGGGCCAACCACTCTTCTGTCGGGTTAGCTGAAACAGATGTTGTTGTTAAAGTTTAATTACAACATGACTCACTTTTTAATGCAGTGGCTACAAGAGAACTAGAAGGAGTTTTTGTGCCATACGTTAGGAGAATATGCAAACAGCAGCTAAGATTGATAACACTCCTGTGTCTTTAAAAAAATAAGCAATACGAAAGTCATCAACTTTGGCTTCCTGCATAATAGAAACTGTGGAATTTCATTATGTAATTCCTGGATAAAATCCATAATACCTGATTTGAGCCAGAATAATGTTCTATTGTAAAAATTGTACAAAAACAATGGATTCTTCTCAGACTTCAAGCAGTCAGTTATCCTGGTTAGAAATAAGCAATTTGCCAAAGGTCTGCACCCCATAATTACCTCTAGTTGTGTGTCTGGCCTCCGTTAGGCTGCCCATAGCACACATCATGAAAGACATATCCAAACCCAGATTTTTTCTTATCTGAATGTAGAAGACAGAAATTGGGGGAAAAAGGGGATACAGAGGTAAACATCTTGCCCTCATAAATACAGTAGGTCAGTGCTAAGTTGATGCTTTCCATCCAATGTGCTGCCAAACAGGTGAAATTCCAGTTCCTTGCCAGGATCCGATGGGCCTAAGAAATTCTGGGTTGGATTCTTAATGATACTTCCCACTCACACCCCCCCTTTAACTCATGTTCACTCATGATACTGTGATTAGCCCTATTGACTTTGCCAAAACTATAGTGAATTGAGCTTAAAAATCAAAAATCCATTGACTTGTCCTTCCAACATTAAAGGATTGGGCAGGAGTATGGAAAAACCTGTGGATTTTCTTGTGTTCAGGTTGATGCCCAAAGAGTATGGTAGGGCAGGGAGAGAGCCACTGCAGCTGTATCCTCTTGTCCAGCAGCAGTTCTGTGAAAATACCAGCCTGGGTGTGTGATGGGTGTGGCTCTGGAAGGAAAGCCAAGCAGCAAAAAGCCCACCGTGAAGGATTATGAAAGTAGAGAATGACAGCTATTGTAAACACCCCGTGCAAGCTGTTTTGGTGGTGACCCTGACAAAGTATTTTTATTCCTGTGCTGGATGGATCTGAATTGTGCTTCAGCCCTTACGCATGGCATTTGCAACTGTGTCCACAAGACTGACAATGAATCCGATGGTGGTGGAGAGTGAAAGCAAGAAGGAATGCACAGCACTTGAATGAGTGAATGAAAATTTGCAGGACTTGGCATGTGTCAGTTTCCCCTTGGCACTCCCATCACTGTACCCTGGAGCTCTGTGAATCTCCAGGGCTCCAGTACCCTGTCAGGCAGGAAATCCAACCCGTACTTGAAGCTATGGCTTTCTGTTACGCATCTGTTCGAGAAGGCTGCCTGTGGTTTGGCTTAACTCCTTCAAATACATAGCTCGGCAGCACTTGTGCAATAGCTCAGTTTCAGGGGTGGGACAGTGGCCCTTTAAGGGCTGACAAGGAGGAACAGAGCAGAAATTCACATCTGAGATAATCCATTTTTGATGAGGAAAATAGAAGTGAAAAGGACTAGTATTTACTGGTGTGCACACACTGGTACTTGTACAGAAACATCCTGGTGGCGACAAGACTGCAGTCGCTCACAAGCCTTGCAAGGAGCAGAGAACAGCCATGATAATGCTGCTCTTTATTTCCAGTGCTGTTCAGAGCAGGCTCCCTCTCTAGAGCCTTCCCTATGCTTCCCTTCCCTGTTGCCAATGAAAAGCTTGGCCTTTTCTAGTCCTTTTAATAGTCCTGCTTAATTAGAAGGAACCATTTTTAGACTGTATATGTAGTATTTCCATCAAAACAGCAACTTTAAATTAGTTTGAGTGATTTCCAGTAGCTGTCATCCATTGTGAATTTTTCTTTTCTTTTTGGTTCTTCTTGCTGTAGCATCTTCAAATTTCTTCTGTGCATTAAATTAATCTACTGCAGGAGGACTGCAGTAAAAATCAGCATTTTAAAGACTAAACTCAGTTGCTTAAACAAACATGCATGGACTGTTAAAAATAATTCTAAATAAGTTTATCTCAAGTGACTTCAATAGAAAGAGTCTACAGATAAAGAAATTCACAAGAGTTCTCATTTCTGTTCTGAAGGATCTGTAATAGGATTTTCTTTTAACCTTTGCTCATGGAAAAGTAAATAAATGGGCTCTTGAAACAAAAGTGATAGGTTTTGGACACTTAACTAAGACACCATGTTATGTTACAATAAAGAGACTTCATTTCATTGGACTCAGTGGAGACAAAATGAAAATATTGATGCTTCTAAAATAAATACTTGACATTTGACAAACGATTCCTTCTTTGAAATAAGCCTGCTTTCCTGAATGTTTATCAGGATGTGGTGACTCTGTTTACCTTGATGGGACCTCCTGCTTTTTCAACACAGCAACTCTGCTGATTTTGACAGAGCCATGCAGTGGTTATGCCTGAGTTCCTACCAGGATTGTGGTTATACCAAGTTCTACTGAGGAAGATGCTGATCTGTGGTACCTGAAGTGGTCAGCTCAGCCAGCAGTTTTGAGGTAGCCATCTTTCACATCAGGCATCGAGCATGCCACTGGGGCAGCTTCAGGTAGGCAGATATTTCCATTTTCTGATCTACTGATGTTGTGCAGCCCAAAGTCAAATAGGAGTAGATAATGTTATTCTGAAATGAATGGGCCAAGTTTTAATTGCAGTTATGACATTTATTGTCATGACTGAACTGAATTCTTTAGAAAGCCTTTTTGGGCAGGATTAGCTGTAGACATGATAAATTTTTGTCCCCTTTTGTTTCACCTGTTGCTTCACCTATTCATCAGGTGTAAAATGTGCAAGTATTTCACTTTTTTAAGGTAAGGAAGGCTATGGCAGGAGCAGGCAGTAGTGCTGCTCTGTTCCCTTACTTTCAGGCTGTCCTTTGTTTTGTGTATCATGTTCAGTCTTGTGTATAAACTGGCCATCCTTAAAATGACCACAAGACCCTCTTGTTTGGTCTCCAGATTTCATTGCCGTAGTATGACATTCCTTCTGCATTTGTCAGCATAGGAAATCTATTACAAAATAGGCAATAGATGTCTGGATACCAATTATACAACAAGCCTGAGTGCCCTAGTCAGCATTAAATATAAATCCTGAAAGTTTATTTATTTTGATTTATTTGCCAAAATTTCTTGAAATAATTTTACTGCTCTATTTTGGAATATATAATTCTGATATGAAGATCTGAAGGCAGATTTTTTTCAAGATTCCTGAATGATTCTGCTTGAAATAAAAACCAAAACCACAAACTGTTGAGACCCCTGAAAAATAAGAGCTTCCCTCTTCCTTTTCCAACAAATTTTTCCACCCTTGCATTAACGGATCAGTGGCTGGCCAACATTATAATGAGCTGCATAGCCTAGAGAGGGAGAATAAGAAGTGGAAAATTAGTAGAGCAACCTCACTAGATTTCAGCAGAATTAGGAACATGCATTAACACTTCGAAATACTATCCAGATTTTGACTCAGATATTTTGATGGATCTGGGCTTAAAGTGAGAATCAGAAGATTGGGCAAAATAACTGTTTGTGACTTTTCCCTCTGTGATAAATTCCCCCAGGCTCCAGCAGAGAGGTGTGACTTCTGTTTCCACATGCCAGCAACAATAAATCTGTCATCTATTTTAAAATCAGTGCTCACCTGATTGTAGTAATTTATATATAGTGGCCTGTTTTCAGGATGTGGACTGGAGTGATCAATGAGATTGAATTGAGCAATTTTCTGAAAGTGAGAAGCCTGGGAGTTGAGATTTCTAAATGTATTCATGCTTGGAATTTTTATTTTTCAGCCGTTCTCATTATTTTCACGATGCACCGGGTTTTTTCTCCCTCTGTCACTAAAGTACCAAAGTCCAACTGCAGACTCACTCCCAGCATTATTTCAGTCACTATTCATACTGCAGGAGCACCCAGTCGAGGACTGGACCTCACTGAGCCTCTGGATCTGTAAACATCAGACCTTAAGAAGGTTGCTCTGCACATGTTACGGCCAATTCCTGTTTCTGAGAGTAGGTGTTTCCCTGCCAGTCTGACTGCTTTTACACCAAGCAGTATTTTGCTCTTAACCATATTAGGTTAAGAATTAAGAACCAAATTGCTCTAGATTTTGCAGACCAACTGCAGTTTCACAATAAAACCTGTGTTACGTGGGTCAACTCAGTAGCAGAATCTCAACAGCACGATTATTCTGTGTGGATGTGTGCTTGATTAGCAGCCTCTCTGAATGCTGTGGCTGCTCTTGCCAGAGTTACAGCTGCAATGTCACACCTGCAGCAGTACAGCTCTGCTAGTGACTGCTCCCTGAAGGCAAGCCTTTAAATTAGTCCTCTGTTCAGCCCAACAGTCTTTTTATATTGACTTGTAATTTGCTGTTCAGTTTTGCGTAATTATGAAGAGGGACAAATATCTTTCTAGTTTCTGAGTTACACTTTCGCCACCCACAGGGTTTTTTTGTGTAACGTATGTGCTGATTAAAAATGTCTCCTGCAGTGAAAATATGAAGCTTTTTCTACTGTATTTTCTTAGTTCTCATGTAAAAAGACCCTTTTTAGCTCTTCCTAAAGGTACCTATTAGAGGATTTCTGAGACTGAAATGTTCCTGCAAATTAATTTCAAGATTCAAATAAAAAAAGAAAATAAGAAAAAGAAAGCTGTGGAGCTGGCCCCTTGAGAAAACAGAAGTGAATGTCTTGAAATCAGCATGTATTTAAAGTCACCCACTTCTTTGGCTAGTCATTTTGTCACCCCACCACTACTGGCCTGTTCAAATACCTGGCTTTTCTAGTCAACTCCCTGTATATTTTCAGAGCATTATAATCATGTTCTTTGTCAGGAATGAATTGTGAGAAAAGTCAGAATATAAGATAGTTTGACATAGGGAGCTGTTTAGAATTAGAGCATTTTCTCCTCCATCTCTGTTAGTCTGTTTATGTTGACATAATTGTGATACAACACTGCAACATAAAGACATGTATTTTTAAAGGCAAGATTTGTAATTCAATATCCTGATTTAAATAAAAATATAACCCCTCTAATTTAGCAGATTCATCTTCATTGAGGAAGTATATAAATATTTGATAGTTCTGGTATTTTTATTTAGTTGTTTTATTTTTTACTTTAATTAGAGAATAAAAAGGGATCTGGAGGTTCTCAGGATGTTGGAAAGTTGTATTTTTTTGTTATCTATAATGTTAAATAAAAAATCTGTGCAAATAGTGACGTTTTCATCTGAGTGAAATATCCTAACATTTCTTCTTTGTAGAATTGCTAATGAGGTCACATCTTTCTGAAAATTGCAGTTAATTTGCATTGAGT